>OY744515.1:186237733-186505233 GCA_963556195.1 Sepiola atlantica
TTCTTTCCATCACACTCACCCTCTTTTATAGTATATTGTGTCACCCTGTTCTTATTTTATACCCCCTTCTCTCTCTCTCTCTCTCTCTCTCTCTTTCTATCTATCTCTATCTATCTATCTATCTCTGCGTGTATTAACAATCTAAGGTAATAAAACTCAATATAACATCAACATAGGCTTAGTTTATTATTAACATCAACAACAAAAGGAAATATCACCACTAATATTAAACATGTAGAACGAGAGGAGAGTAATGTTAAATAATGATGCTGATGGTTATGATGATCATGATTGTAATGATAAAAGAAGAATGAATAAGAATGCCTTTCGTAAAGGTTTTATCAGCTTAAAATATATACACGTGTTTGGCAAAGTCAATATGGCGGAATCCTTAGTTCCGGCCAAAGGGGAATAACCATGACTCATTTCCTGAAGAGTTACAGTAATTTATTATAACATTTTCCCCTTCAACAATAATCAAGTATGGAATTACAGAAGTTAAATTTAGTCTGTTCTGTACTAGGTTAAAAAGTCCTTATATTTACTTGGAAATCGCTGCATTCTGGACGATCTCCGCACTGACTCACAGGGATTTTTGTTCTCAGCATCCACATCGTGGCTAGTATGGATATGTTCAGGATCAGGTAAGGGATTCTTCTCCTCCACGTCGATATTGTTTTCGTCAGGTGGCGGTTCTTTATGGGCTTCAGGGCTTGCAGTATTGTTTTCATCGTGTTCGTCTTCTTGGTTTGAGGAGTTAGGGGCCAGGTCTCGCACATTGACAGTAGTTTCCGCACCAGAGGGTAGTCGTACATGAGCATAGTAGGGGTTGATGTCTAATAAGGTAGCAGGGGTTACTGGAGGGTCGAGCTTACTAGACTTAGTATGGTTTCTGACATATACTGGGCCTGGTTTCGCCCAAGTGGGAACAGAAGTTCCGGAGGAAGATCTACGACTATATTTGAACATTCTCTCATGAGGAGTCATATTGGTGGCAGTGCACAGTAACGACCTGATTGAATGGAGAGCGTTTGGTAGTATCTCTTCCCAATGAGGCAGTTTCATGTTGCTAGAGTGTAAGGTCGTTTGGATGGCCTTCCATAAAGTTCCATTGAGCTTCTCAACTTGCCCGTTACCCTCAGGGTGATACCTACTTGTTTTAGAGGTGGCGATACCTTTGCCACGTAAGTAATCTTTGATTTCTCCTGCAAGGAAGTCAGCAGCTCGGTCAGTGTGTATCATATCGGGCATGCCAAAAATAGCAAATAGTTGGTTTAGGCAATGGATCACGGTTTTACTAGTCATATCCTTACAGGGGAAGGCAAAGGGAAAGCGAGTATATTCATCAATTATGGTGAGTAAGTATTTGTTACCACGTACAGAGGTAGGTTAAGGGCCTTTAAAGTCGATGTTTAGTCGCTGGAAAGGTAATATAGCCTGTATGAGTGTTCCTTTGTTACAACTGGCAAATTTAGGTTTCAAATACTGACAGGAGGGGCACGAGTCTGTTATGTTTTTAATTTGTTCTAAAGAAAAAGGAAGGTTTCTTGTCCGGATGAAGTGGCTGAGTCGCGTGACTCCAGGATGGCATAGTGTAGCATGCAAGTCGCGGAGGTCTTGCAAAGTGTGCGTTAATGCAGAGATGCGAGAAAACGTATCAGCAGCTGTATTTTCCGTTCCTGGGCGGTAAGTAATGCTGAATTTGAATTGTGACAGTTCGATCCGCCAACGACATATCTTATCATTTTTAATTTTTGATTTTCTCTTATTATCGAACATAAAACTGACGCTCTTTTGATCTGTAATAACTTTGAAATGTCTCCCGAGTAAGAAGTGTCGCCACTTTCGAAGAGCTTCGACAATCGCAGCAGCTTCTTTTTCGACCGCGTGATGTCTAATCTCGTTCGGACTTAGTGTCCGAGAAAAGAATGCAACGGGTCTACCCTGTTGGTTCAGCGTAGCAGCAATGCAGTATTTACTGGCATCAGTTTCCACTACAAATTCTTTGTCCGGGTCAACAGTTATAAGGGTGGCATTACTTAAGTCGGTCTTCAGCGTCTGAAAAGAATTTAGAATAGACGGGAGTAGTGGAAACTCCCTGTTATGGTTCAGCGGCAGTATCTTATCAGAAAAATTTCGAATGAATTTACTATAGTAAGAGAACATACCAATTATTCGTTTTTGCGACTGTAGATTTAGAGGCGGTGGCATTTCAAGGGGTGGTTTTAGCCTCAGGTAATCAGGAGTAATTTGGTTGTTCTGGATTGTGTACCCAAGAAGTGTGATAGAAGTAGTAGAAATGATGCTCTTACTTTGGTTGAGTGTGATGTTGCATTTTTTAGCTACATTATAAAACCTTTGAAGGTTGTAATCGTGTTCTTGTTGATCCTTTCCGCATATCGTGACATTGTCTACATACACAAAAGTATCTGTTAATTTTTCTCTTTCTACAATGTCATCGATGCATCTTTGAAAGGCACTCACTCCGTTAGTGACTCCAAAAGGGATACGAGTAAATTGGTAAAGTTTTCCATTTACTTCGAATGCTGTGTATTTCCGATCGGCGTGACTAATTGGGATTTGGTGGTAAGCAGACTTCAGGTCAAGTGTTGTAAAAACGTTGTATCGAGCTATGTCATCAATCATTTTAGTAATGTTAGGCATGGGATAGGCATCCAGTTCTGTAAATCTATTTATGGTGTCGCTGTAGTCGACCACCATTCTTTTTTTTTGATTCTCGTTAGAGGTCACTAAAACTTGGGCTCGCCAAGGAGATATAGAGGGCTCTATTATGCCTTCCCTCAGCATTCTGGCAGTTTCCTCTTTAATAAAAATGTTGTCAGTGAATGAGTGACGACGAGATTTGGTGGCAATAGGGGTCGTCCGAGTAGAAAGATGAGAGAAGAGGGGAGGAGGAGAAATTTTGATACATGGAAAACTGTTACTCTTACCCATCGCTCCAATAACAAGTTCTTCCCTGGGACCGTCGAATTTCAACGTCACAGTTTTATATTGTTTTAGAAGGTCTTTTCCGACAATCATATCCGTGAACAGGTCCTTAATTACTTCCACCGTCATGGCGTGGTGGTTTTTACCGTTTAGAGAGATGTCAACAACAGTTTCGCCGATGATTTTAGCATGATGATTCGGGTCCGCCAATGCTACGGTTTTCAGTTTGGGGATAACAAAAAGTTTCAGCTTTCTTGCTGTATTTTTGCTAATGAACGTCCTCACGCTGCCGGAGTCTACCATAGCATTCACTACCTGCCCATTTATTTCGCATTTGGTGTAGGTGATGTCTTTGGCACCCGTTCCTAGTCAGGAGAGATTGGGTGGGGGGAGTCCGGGTCGTACAACACAGCAGCAGGAGAGGAGGATGATCTACATACCTTAGCCCAATGGCCATTTTTTTTACATTTTCTACACTCGGCATTACGTGCAGGACACATCGCCCGTGCATGCCGTGTGTTCCCACAGAAGAAACAAATTCCTTTTTGTAATGTATTTCCTTTTACAGCGGCTAAGGGAGTTTCTTCTGGTTGACCTACGGTAGCTGTTACGCTCGGGTGGTAATCGAAGCTGGCCGTATGCTTCTCCGCTTGTTCTAGGGATCTAGCCACTGTAAATGTCTCTTGTAGTGTCGAGAAAGGTTTTTCAAGTAGGCGCTGACGGATAGACGAAGACGAGATGCCGCTAATGAACGCGTCCCGTATATATTGTTTTTTGTTTTCCTCGGCACTTACCGCTTGAAATTCGCAAGATTTAGCGAATACTTCCAACTGTTGCATGAACTCGTCGATGGTTTGTGTCGGTTTCTGTTTACTTGTCAGGAGTTGATGTCTGTTAAATACAATGTTTGTTGGTTTCATATAAATAGCGTCTAGCGTTTCTATGGCGCCGTTGTAATCCGTGGCGTCGCTTATGATTTCGAAAATTGTCGCCGAGACAGAATTGATCAATACGAAAAGATTTTGCGCATTGTTTTCGATTTGGTCGTTATTTAACGTGCGTAGGTAATATTCAAATGTTAGTTTCCAATGTTTGTATATTTTTTCCGAATTCGGAGCAGTTGGTTCTGTGTTAAATCTTTCTGACCGCAGTAATTTGTCCATTTTTTTTTTTTTTTTTTTTTCTTATTTTAAGCTGATAAAATTGTAATGATAAAAGAAGAATGAATAAGAATGCCTTTCGTAAAGGTTTTATCAGCTTAAAATATATACACGTGTTTGGCAAAGTCAATATGGCGGAATCCTTAGTTCCGGCCAAAGGGGAATAACCATGACTCATTTCCTGAAGAGTTACAGTAATTTATTATAACAATGATGATCATGATGATGTTAGCAGGAGCAGCGGAAGTCTCGTTGTCACTTCCGTTGTGACGATATCCGCCCTCTTGCTTTCCAGAATTTGGTGCGTGTAGACGCATGTTAGCGACCTCCGGCTGGGACGCCAGTGGGGGCGTTAGACATGACTTAAAGAAGAAGTTAATGTACGTATTGCGGTGATTCTCTCTCACTCCCTCCGTGCCAGCCAACTCAAGACTTGTGGTGTGTTGAATAAATATTTGGAAACTAAAAAACGGCCTTTGGTTGTGTTGCGCTTTAAGATGACTGCAGCGTGCGACCATTATGATGAACGGCGTGCGGCCAGCCAGGACGAAGCTGATACACCAGGTAAGCGAGAACTGCCACGACCCATGACGGCTATGCAACAGTAAGAGGTATCGTGCAGAAAGTGACTACTTTTGTATTCTTCTGTTTTTATTTTTCAACGTGTCACGTTAATTTTTTTTTTTTTTAGTATTATATTTGTATGTTACTAACTTCAGCATCTTTAGAATACAACAAAACATTTACATTATTTCAATTTATTTCAAAGAATAATGTGAGTACTGTTCGTGGACATCTCTTAATCCGTATATCTATTCAGTGTATCGTACACTTATATACGTTCAAAATAAAAAAATACTCGATGACCGAAAAAAATGGCCACCCATGAAATCGTTAATAAAATCCACAATTCTTTCTGCAATCCAATCGTATTTGGTGCAAATAAACTTCATTCTATGCTTAGCTTGTTCACCAAGTTTTAGTCAGAATATCCAACATTCTTTTTTATCGTTCTTCAATGATATGCGGGACTCTTTTTGTGATCGTCTCATCAATAGGAAGTGTGATCCTGAATGGGTTTCACCAATCAATGAGACCTTACCCTCATCCTTCGATTTTCATCTATTGGGGTTATCTAAAAAAAAAGAAAGAAATGTCTATCCAAACAATCACCAGACTATTTATTAATTTAAGAGGGCCATAACCGACAAAATCAAGGCAGTGCCAAAAGAGTGTGACGTCAGAGTGACTGACAATATTGCACGTCGTATCACGGTGTGCGTATTATTGAATGGTGATCAAACAGAGACTGTTGGGCATTCATGACTGAAACTTGGTGGACAAGCCAGGCATAGACTGAAGTTTCTCAGATCACCCTATGTAACATTTTAAACCCCAAAACGTTGATGATATGAAAGTGATGGGTTCTAATGTATTAATAGTGGTCTGTCCTTTCCAGATAGAAACGAAGGATGTATATCTCGAAGAATTCATTTTGATATATTTCGCTGATCAGAAATGTCAGCTAAAAAGCTTGCAGTGCAATGTTCTACTTTGAATCAATTTGGCCGGTTCGCCAAGAGAAGACAAGGATGTCTGTATTTAATATGACAGCTTTCTTTTTTGCCGGGTCCAATTCTTGCTAATAGATTTTCTATTTGATTAGGTTGAAGTCGGGGGTTGGCGATAAACTTGGCCGGCGATTAACAGACAGAACAAAGCAGCAACATTTCTGGTTAGGTTTTCAGGTAGTATTGGCGCGAAGCCATTTTGAACCTGAGGCATGCCCTTGGGACGACACGAGAACTACAGGAGCAAAAATGTCTGTCTTGAAGAGGAGTTTTATTGAGCTAATAATTAAAAGAGAAGGGCGTTGTCTATAAAAATCAAATCTTATTTATATCCTTTTTTGTAAGTGTATGTTTTTATTTTTTTAGTTTTTATTTTCTTGTCATGTTAACTTCACTAAAATATTTTTTTCGTAAATCATTTTTTTTTTCATTTTGTGTTATTTTTTTTTTTTTTCATCGGTTGATATTCAGGTTGCCGGGCAGAATCCAAATACCATAAAATTTCATGTGAAAATAGCATTTATTTGTTTTTGTTCCATTTATGTGCTAAAACAATATGAATTTAGATTATGTCTGCAAAATAAACTAAATAGGAGAACGTTAATTAATTGGCTTAAATTGTTTATAGTCAGATTGTCGGCAAGATAAAACACATTCAACACAGCTTTATATATATATACTAGAAGAATACCTGTCCCAGGATGGGTAAAATTAATTCCACGAACAGAACAGTTTTGAACCAATTTCATGTCCCCTTATAAAGAAGAGTAGAAAGTGGACCTTGCGTTTTTCTTTCGGCAGCCTCGTGACTCTCGCTTCCCTTATTTTGTCCTTCAGTCCTCACATTTCATAAGCAATGTTTTTGACAAAGGGGGGAGAATTTCTGTTTTTTGGGTCGGAATCTATCCATCTAACACTTATTGTTGGCTAGTTTTTGACCTTGAAGTAGTATTTTTAGCTCCTTACATCAAGTGGTTTCATGCCTTGTCTGGAGCGATTTCCATTTAAAAAAGATTAAAATCAAGATATAATGATACTAAATATTCTATATCTAGAATCTTATTTTAATTTTGAACAAAATCCATTATATGATTTTGAGTTTAGAAAATACCTCAAATTTAAGGCTTAAAAAGAAACTGATATTCAGAGAATCTTGCTTAATTGGTCTCTAATGACTATGGATCAAATGCAATGCTAATCTGAAATATTTGAATTTTCAAATGAGAAGTTGTGCCCCTTAAACCCCCTTTAAAATACTCCAAAGAAACTGAAATGTGAGAGGTATTTATTAATTGATGTCTAATGCCTATTATTATAATTGCACAAAAATGAGTTTTCTGAAATTTCACAGAAGGGCGTCAACCTCCTTTTTACTCCTTTTTAATTTGCATAAAACGAAAATAAACTAAATATAGCCTACATTCCAACTCCTCACGCTTAGCAGATGTGTTTCAAAATTCAAAATGATCATTTAATTTGCTTAGGAGTGAATCCTGTGTATACAAATATATAAACATATACACACAGCTAACTTTATATAAATAGAGATTACAGTATATTTATTCGTTGATAGAAAAGTCTCGAAATAAACAATTATTTCTCAGTTTCACTAATGCAAAAATGAGTTTTTCAAAAACAAATAGCCCAGCCAGTCATGCGCAGTTTGCGCACACGCTCTTGACCTACTTTTGTGATTCTGTCGAGACAAGCGTCAGGTTGGGAGCAGCGTTATGTTACAATTAGGTTATGGTCAGTGTTGATACAGAATAAATGCCCCTGTGGAACACATTGCGGAATTATGGTTTGCTGTGTGATTTTATATTGAGATAGAAATATAATTGAAACAATCTTTTTATGCAAATACTCAATGAGACGAATGAATTCCATCCTCTTCAGTAAGTAATAAAACTTCTTTTTTTTACTGCAACCCGGATTTTGTCTGTTTTTTATGGGGTATTTAAAAAGTCTTCTACAAAAAATACGTGTTTTTTTATAAATTATCTAGAAAATGTTCTCGGGACCAAACAGGATAATGAGAGTTAGCTAGCTGGCTTGTTGGCCGGGGAAAACTATATTGTTGCATTCTGTCTCTGGTGACAGTAGTGCTGTTTCTGAATCGTTTATTTTCACTCCCATCAGCAGTATTTATTTTGCTCACTTTGCAGACATATATTTGTCATCGGCCTCCTGACGGACTCTGTCTATCGACCTTCCATAACCTCCAACCTCCCATGACTATATTATCTTCAACTTCTATTTGAACATCTCCAAGCGTATCCAATATATTACACAGTAAAAGCCACTTCTAGGAAAGGTTACGGTGAGAAAGTGTGATAAATATTGTTCAATGGGTGTGTTTCATCTGATGAGTGACAACCGGGAGGTGACTTTAGTAGTGGTGGGAAAGTGTATAAGACGCGGACTTACGTTCGAATCCAATCAATTCCATAGCATCACTTTCACTTATGGAAGTTGGCAATATCCATGTTATTACTGTAAGTACCTGATTTTATAGTGAATCGGGGGAAGCCAATTCCAACAATAGAATGAAGGTGATCAAACAAAAGTCGCTGATTCATACGAATTTACTTTTTTTAATAACAATTAATTCAAATATGAAAAAAAATATTTAAAGATGTGGTGATAAATATTGTACATATATAAAATCCGCAAAGGCTAATTTGGTTATTGTTTTGGGTTGCTTTTTTTTTTCATTTTCGTATTTTTAATTAAATTAAAACGTATGTTCAAACTTACATACTGATGGGTCAAACTACTCCAACAATTACTACTGAGGGAAGTTGTCTCCGGCAATATATAATGCTACTTAACCTTATGTCTAGAATCCTTATTCCAATTTTGATTACGTGATTTTTTACTGTAGAAAATGTCTCAAATGTAAGGCCTAAGCGTTCTGCCAAGAGACAACTTTTACGGGAAAGATACTATAGCTCTGGCAGAACTTGTTAAATGAGGATGAAATACGCGATACTCTATAGTAAAGAGTAGCCTATACCAAGTCATATACTCACGTTATTTGCGGGCAAAATGTAAGTAAATTTGGTAAAATAAGGTTCCCACGCAACGCCAAATAAACGTATCCAACACTTAACGCGCAAATAGTGAATATGTTAAAGCACACACATTATGATATTGGCTTTCATTTCAGGGTTAATAGTTCAGTACATTTAGCGCCTTTTCAAAGAAAATGAGAAAATTCTTACATTAATTACATGAAACATAAAAGGCATTTGGCGCCTATTATGTTTCTATTTAGTGCCGTTTTGTTAAGATTATAACAATGAAAGTAGTTTAGTCGGGGTTCTCATTATCGACAGTATATAACTAGCTGTATTTGCCCGGCGTTGCCCGGATTATTACGTGGAAATTTTATTCATTTTTTGCTTTTTTATAAATAATGGTTTCTTTGGAGTTGCTCTCAAGCACATACACCCACGCACTGAAAATGAACGGAAGAACATGTAGCGAAACAACATTACAAAGTCGATCAATACAAAAATAAATTATATTTTATTGACGAGAGACAACGAATTTGGAGAGATAACCGAACATACAGTCACTTGTAAGAAAAGGTATCGCGCTGACCCCGAAAAGAAGAAACGTCTTTGTGTTAGAAGTGACTCGTTGGGCAGAGGCGATATTAGCAGTAACTGGAGAGTCTAAATTTGTTGCCGGCAGTGAAGTGAAAGAGTTTGCGGAGTGGAAGATCTCAGACAGACTGTGTCGAATTTTTAAAAACTTAAGTATTAACTTAGGCGGCTCCTAGTGCATGGCGTCAATATTCCAACGTCTATCTTTGAAAGGTGTGAAAATGTATATTTTCTGCACTTTCGATTAGATGAAATAACATTTCTGTATTAAGATTCTTAATATAGCAAGAGTTGATATTTTTTCTGCTGATGATTGAACAAGGCTTACAAATAAAGAAGCCAAAACTCATTTCACTGTAAATAATTTAGGTTATTGAAATAGGGATTAACCTGTAGTGTTTCAAATATGTATTTCGCTTTTATATATATATATATATATATATATATATATATATAAATTCCCGAAACAGTTTTTCATGGTAAACAACTGATGATCCCTTAAAATAGTGTTAGAAACTAACTAATATAATAACTGTAAAAAATAAATTGACTTACATGAGTGATTTTCCACTGAGAGACTTGAGACTATAAGTTTTGTTTTTTTTTGTTTTTTGTTTTTTATATAATTTTTTTATTTTTTTTTATATAGTTTTAATGGTTGAGAAACTTCCGAGACTATATATATATATATATATATATATATATATATATATATATATAATGAAACTTTCTTAGAAGTTTAAAATAATAAAATGAAAAAAGCTTATTTCTTCAGCCAGATTAAACCGAATAACTATATAGAATGTGAGATTTTTAGAGCCTTTGGGACATTGAAAATGTAAGCAAGTCGTCAAGTTTATTATTATAATTATTTTAGATAAAAGTAAATTAAATAATAAAACCAAATCTGTAGATAATGTTTAAAGAAGAAAGTGAAATAAATTAAAAAAACTAACTAATTTGATCAGTGATTTGTGAACTTCCGGTTTTATGAACTTGGCGGTAAAAACCGAATTTATTACTGATTCGCTAAAATGGAATCGAAATTTTCAAACAATTAAGAACATGCTTTATATCCGCCTTTGTTCTTATTGAATATATTATTATTTTTTATTTTTCTCATTTATTTCTTAATTTGATATACTGCGTAGAAGTGTGGGACCCTTATTCCATCAGTGGTAGCAACAATTTCTATAAAATATTCGATGTTTGATTTGAGATACTTGATATTGATTGGTCAGTTTCATCAAAATACTCAATACCAATTGGTTACCGATACGGAACCTCAAACAATTAAAAAGAGTCGCTCCAGAACCAGGCATTTGCTGGCGTTGACTCATAAGCGAAACCCAGGCACAATGATAGACTTAACTTGCCAAACTAACATGTGAGCCACTACACGGCGTTGTTAACTGCTCCAAAACCTCATTGCATGCGAACAAAATATTGACCTTTTAGACTTTTCCTAACTCTTTTCATTTTTTTTTTTACGTTTGTTGTTATATCAAAACGTAAACAAAAGTGATATATTATGTATGGATAGACTTTGTCATTACTTTTGATAATGCATCTTCCACTACAGAAGAATGTCCGTTACTAAAACTAGTTCGTTTATTAATGAGTGGTGAGAGAAGTAAAAAAAAAAATCCTCCCACTTTGGTTGAAGATCACTAAAAAAATAAAAATTGTAGAAGCGGATTAAGCGTTTTCCCCTAAAATAAATCGAAATATTTGTCTAGAACATATGTCCGTATGTTTGCTATAAATCACTGGCAAAACAGAATTAAGTATTTATGCTGTATTTACAAAGCTATTAAGAGTTTACGTATGACTAGCTCAACTTTATATATAAAATTGGCTACAATGTTTCACTCCAGTGTCTTGTAAACGAGAGAAAATGAAGTGCATCTAGTTTGGATATGACATGTTGGGTTTCCAAGTGTTAGAACTATGCAAGGTGATGGTGGTTAAGTGGATGACGACGCGAACTCAAAACCTGGACATGCCAAGTTCGAATCCAGTCAATACCACTTAACAGAATCAAATAGGTCAACAAAGTTGTACCATTCGTATTCATACTTCATTACTTTATACAACATCCGGGTTATGAGCATCGTGGTGAATCTTAAGCTCAGGTTATAATAACAGTTTGATGTAACAGTTCTTAAAAAAGAAATAAGGACAACGAAAAACGATTTCACATCTAAATAACAAGGGAACAAACAACAAAAAATCTCAATCTCCAATTCTCTCTCTCTCTCTCTCTCTCTCTCTCTCTCTCTCTATCTCTCTCTCTCTCTAATCTGTCCAAAATTCAACTGTCTTCTCCCAATTCGTCTTTTTTAAAGCAGTTGTTCTCTACATGTGCAAATTAATTCCACCTATACAAAATCTGCAACAAGTATTTTATTTCACTAAAAAACGAGTTTCCGGCATGCAAAACCGCCCACACCTTTTTAAAAACATACAAGCTTTCATTTTGATCTCCATTATTACAGTAAGAGACATTTTATTTTATTTTTTAATTTTGAAACTACAGCGCACCAGATAGTAACCTTCGCACTGTGGAGTGGTCTGTTCTGAAGTTCGTGAGAGTAATTGACTGACCATTATCAAAAGTTATGTTTATGTAACGGGATTATCCCCAGGGTGATAGGAAAAGCAGGATAGTAAATAAGAATTATAACCTAGATAGTAACAAGATGTATGTCAGGGGTATGTGGGTAGTCGTTGCGTTTTGGAATGCGACTGTGATTGTTTTGATGATTTCAAGGTTGACACGAGAATGAAAGTATAAACATTTTATTGTTATATATTTGGGGGTACGTCGAATTAAGGAATGTGTTGCAGAGTTACGTCACCGAACAAGAGAGAATCGAAGAAAGAAAACTGAACAGAACGAGACTTGCGGACGTTCCACCTTTAGCTCCCTCCAGCAATAGCTGAAGAGTTAATTGCATCTGTAAGGCAGACGTGTATTAAGAAAATTGTAAGCTATAAAAGAAAAACTTTCTTCTTTGGATTTATCAGTCTTACTGCAATAACAGTTCTTTCATTTTTAGACCAGTAAAGGAATGGGGAATAACGCGGAATTTATTAAGCAAACCCGATAAATGGAAGTGCGTTGCAAATCAGAACAGCTGTTGGGAGAATGTTTTTGAGAATGCCCTGACCATAGGTTGTGCGAGTTTCAGAATCCCTCTCTCTTAGTTTCTATACAACCATCATCTGTTAGGGATACATGTGTAAGTTTGGACGGACTCACTGTGAAAAAAAACTCTTCCAAAACAAAGGCATGATGCTTTCCACTCGACACCATGGTAGGGGATTACCTGAAACAAAACAAATGACATTTAATAGACTTGATGGAGTTACCAAGGGCGATAACTTATAATTTCAAATGTGGTATTTACTTCACATCTTCGATCGTCTGAAAAAGATAAGATTCATTTATGAAGAATACAAAGAAGAATATAATTCTAAAATCGTTTAACTGTTCTAGGGAGCAATGTGTTGATATAATTGTTAGTATTTACTGAAATTTGATTTGTGTAAAAAAAATTAAATATATATAAAGAAAAAAACTTATCAGCCATATTAAATTATCTCTCTTTCTCTCTTTCTCTCTCTCTCTCTCTCTCTCTCTCTCTCTCTCTGTGTTTCTCTCTTAAACAGATGTGAATATTTACGTAGCCAGCAAGTGTACACATCATTTTGAAATTTCCATTTCTAAGAAACGATGAATCTGGCGCAGTTTACGCTACTGCAAGAGTTTTATGACCGGATAGAATATGTAAATGATGAAAGCGATTGGAATTTCAATTGTTTCTGATAAATAAAAGATAAAGGTTTGTTTAATTATTTCTATTTTGATGTGTAGTTTAGTAATCAAATAAATCACAGACAAAAATCCTGAGAAAAATGGCAAATGGGCGATCAGGGATTGTTAGAAACAAGATGAAACACACGGGAAATTTTCAGTAAAATAAAAGTCAAATCTGATTATCAAAACAAAGGATATTGTTCAAAATATTTCCTGAAAGTATAAGATATGATACTATAGGGCTGTTTTCCCTCTTGTTTCTCGGATTACTTCGGATCTGCTGCTTCTACGTATTTCTGATGAAGATAGAGTTAGTTATAACAGTCTGGATTACCCGCGATTGCTAACGACTTCTCTAAATACATGTGTAAAAGTTATTTTGTTCCAAAATTGTTATTAAATCATAGAATGATATAACCTTGATTTAATGCGTTATAAATATATTTTTATATATATTATATATATAAGTATATATATATAAACATTTATATATTTTTCATATTAATTTTTTATACATATGTATATATATATATATATATATATGTATTAATGTTTTTTACACTATTAGAGTTCTTACATAACTATATAT
The DNA here is from genome assembly GCA_963556195.1 of Sepiola atlantica. Taxonomy (NCBI): domain Eukaryota; kingdom Metazoa; phylum Mollusca; class Cephalopoda; order Sepiida; family Sepiolidae; genus Sepiola; species Sepiola atlantica. The sequence continues at coordinate 186,251,437 of OY744515.1, forward strand.
ATATATATATATATATATATATATATATATATAATTATCACAATCAGACAACGCCGCAGCCCACACAAACCATGAAAGCCACAAACCGGAAGTCCTAGACTCGAATATTATCCTCCTTTGGGATCATCAGTAGAACATATCCGAACTCAGGATTCGAAACCTGAGTAACTTGCATGCGAGGCGAGTACTCTGCCACTGAGCCACCACGCCACATGCAACAAGGAGTGTAGTCTAGGACTTCCGGTTTGTGGCTTTTATGGTTTGTGTGGGCTGCGGTGTTGTCTGATTGTGGAAATAATTATATATATCATCTCACATTCATTATATATATATATATATATATATATATATATATATATATATATATATATAAGAAAGTCAAAAAAAGACTTAAGTTGACTATAAATTGACAAGTATTAACCCAAACCTGAAGATAATGGCGATTAAGTCAAAGTTATAAGATTGAGCTGATATGATGTGTGTGTGTGTGTGTGTGTGTGTGTGTGTGTGTGTGTGTGTGTGTGTGTGTGTGTGTGTGTGTGTGTGTGTGTGTGTACGTCGGGATATGTCCTAGCACACGAGACAAAAGTGCAAGATATATAGCGCATGAAATAATGAAATAAATATTTTCAGTAACATTCATCAAAGTATGGGTATAATCAAGAATGCACTGGTGCGAAATTAATTTCAATCGCCGCCAGTTTTAAAATCTACTTAACCGTCAGAGTCTCTTGTTCATTGAATTTCCTCGTGAATTAAATAAAACCTGATCCGCCATAAGTTCATAAATCTCTTCAGCAACCATGACAGTGTGAAATAGATTTTGGCAAGAAAGCGCTCGTTCGGTGCGTGTCTCCCTCCCCCCACCCTCGTTAACTTGTTGATATTCATCCTAATCCGACGTTGCCATTTTTTTCTCCTATTTCAAATTATCGTTGGGTTTTAGTTTGACAATTATCGAGAAAATTGTTCCATTTTAATGCTCGAAATAAAATATTAAGTTCGATTATAGCACCACACTTGACGTCTTATTCTCAGCGAAAAATACGATAAACGAGGACATTTGAGTTTGCTTGCTTCATAAAAAATCAAAATCGTGAACAAGAAGTGCAAGACAACGGAGACGGATATAAACTCATACAAGGGAAAAGTATATTTGTATGGCGAAGCTATTGAAGTGTTGTTACTTTGGTGACACCATTGGAACACAAGGTGCATCAGATGCGTGTGTCATAGCAAGAGGTAAGAGTGGATGTAGTAAGTTCATGGAACTTCTGCCATTACTAACCAGCAGAGCGTTACCACTGTCGACCAAGAGAATAGTCTATCAGACATGTGCTAGCAGTATGATGATATAGTGTTCTTGCTTGTCGATTGTTATGTGAATCCATTAGTATTCGGCTCGCGACGTAATAGGTTCGTATACACACAATGCAAAGCAAAGAACGCAGAATGAATAAGAGAGAGACATAGTTGATGTTTGCGCTTCCGAGACCTTCGTCGTAAGAGGACGATCCACGTAAGCATTCCTTTATATATGCATGAGAAATATACAAGGGAGATAAAAACAGAATGTAAGGGAGGTAATTATGATACATTGTTGTTGTTTCTAAATGTAAGACACTACAGATGATATATGGAAGTGAAACTTGTCCAGTGAGAGTTAAGGACATGCGTTGCATGGAGAGAAATGATATTAGAATGATACAAGGGATGTGTAATGTGAGTTTTGAAGGCAAGCTTTGATCTGGTGATCCTAGAGGAAAATTAAATTCGGACAGTAAGGGAGATGTGTGCAGAACAGGAGACTTTTGTGTTATAGCCACGTTGAACGAATGGATGAGGGTTCATAAGTTAGTATATGTAGAACAATTGAGGTAGCAAACGAACCTTGGTTCGTTTACGGGTAAATACCAATGGGAGTAATTGATAAGGATGGACTTGAAAGAGAGGGGTATAGATAAAGACCTGGTCAGAAATAGGTAAGTTTGAAAGTCAATTTCTAAAAGCCGTCCAACGCATGTCAGCATTAGTTTTTATTACGTGTATCAGACTCTAAAATATAAGCCTCGATGCTGTATCAAGTTCTTCACACAATTGTATCTTCAGTTTTTAACAACTAACTCGACAGCAACGCGAAATACATCACGTGTTTGACACTACATGTTTTTAAATTCAAACTGTCTTCCCGTCATTTTATTTTTATCATTTTTTATTATTTGGTCAAACCTGTTTATACAGAGTGGCCCCTAAAACGTGCCACCCATTGAATCGTTAATAAAATTCATGATCATTTTTGCAATCCAACCATATTTGGTATAAATAAACTTCAATATATGCCTGACTTGTCCACCAAGTTTCATTCATGAATGTCTAACAGTTTTTATTTTATCCCCGTTAAATGATATGCGGAGACACTTTGGTAATCTTCTCATCAATAGGATGCGCAATCCTGAATGAACTTAACACTCACCGGACCTTATTCCCCTAGACTTTATCTGTGCGGTTATTTCAAAGATAATATCTATCAAAACAATTCCTTAAATCAGGGGCGTGCTACCTTTTCAGAGTGAGGGCCAGATGAGACTTTAGGAAGGAGATCGCGGGCTGGAGTGAAAAACGAAATCTCAGAATTACTATATTTTGTTTACATGAATAAATTGTACAAAAATTGCATTGAACACTTTACAAATCTGATTTTTTTTTCAAGAGACTTCTGTATGTGATGTTATAAAAGGCGCCGACGAAGAGCCATTTTGGAACCATAAAAAATAATGACGAGGATTTAGCAAGTTGATCCAGCATTCGTTTTGACACACCTCACATAAGTTCTATGTTTCATGCCCTTTCCTCGTCTCTCGTTTGCTCTTTGCCTCTCTCTTTCTCTTTTTCTATTTTTATCTCTTAATAGTTAAAGAAAAATGAAATATATATGTATCATCGCTCGCTGATTTTTATACATTTTTATCCCACTGTAAATCTTAATTGAAACCTACTTTCACAAAATGATATGAGTTTTACTGGAAGGTCCGCGGGCCGGATTGCAATAATAAAGCATAGCAGGGTGGCGGGTCGGACGCTAAACCTTCGCGGGCCGGATGTCGCCCGCGGGCCGGAGGTTGCCCGCCCCCTGCCTTTAATGAAGAGGGGCATCACAACCGAAAGTCATGACAATGCCAAGAGAGGAATGTGCCAAAAGAGTTATTGACAATTTTGTATGTCGTGTCAAGGTGTGATTATCATTCAACGATGATAAAACAAAGACTAAAACTTGGTGGACAAGTCAGGCATGAATTGAAGTCTATTTTTATGAAATATGGTTGGATTGCTGAAAAGATTATGAATTGTATTACTGATATCATCGGTAAATTTACTATATGATTTTGGTTAACCAAATATTTAAACTATAGCAAAACTGAATGTCGCAATTAATTTTAATAAAAAAAACTTCGATAAAAATTATACTTTCCCATCAACATTTGGATGTTTTAATTTAATACTCGTGTATACCCGCTCCTTGTGCGCTGTTAGTACAGTACCTGGGTATGTAAATTTCCATCTTTATCAAACTTATATCGCTTTATAGCTAGTTCGAAGAAAAATATTTGTGAAATTTCTGTGGAAAATACACTACTATTTGCATAAGAGAGTAAGTAACTACGATGTATGAATATCCGTGTTGTTTATATTGGCAAAAAAAGAACATTAGAAATTATGTTTTTAAAGAAAAATAAATATTCTTCTTGAACTAATGCCAAATACCTGTTTGTCTACTTTTTGTGTTTTATTAAAAGAAAATCACTTAGTTTAAAAGAAAATTTATGTAATTTTTTTTTATGTTATTTTTTGTTTATTTCTTCAAATTTATAAAACACGTATCCAGCTTAAAAATTCCTTTAGACTTACGTGAAATTCTAACTCAGGTATTTATATCGTAAACACTACTGCCCTAGTGATGTGTACTCTGCCTATTCCATTTTTGTCAAACAATCACATGTTTCTATTCCCGTACGAACAGACAAACTAAAAAATACCATGACCTTTTGATAGTATATAGATAGATATTTATATTGACATATTTCCTTTTTGAAAGCTTTGTTCCCCTTTCATTGCAGGATTAAAAGATATATTCCTAAAAATAACTTAATCTGTATAGCAAAAAAATTAACGTACGTGTGTCTGGCTAACTTCAGTCATCACGTATGCTAATTTAACTATTATGAGCAAAGAAGTAGAGGCTTAATCTCTATAATATCTTATAATAATAAAGAAAGGAAATAATTTCTTTTACTTTAAACATAGACACAAAAATATTCACTTATTATTATTAAAACATAACGAAGGGGGAGAAATAGTTTTGTCTTCTTATCAATAAGTTTTCTTTTCTTATCGATAGACAGCGAGAAAGAGAGAGAAGGAGATAGTCTTCTTTTTTATCGATTAGTTTTGCCTTATTATCGATTAGTTCTGTCTTCTTTTTCTTGTCGATTAGTTTTGTCTTCTTATTGATGAGTTTTCTTTTCTTTTCTTATCGATAGACAGCGAGAAAGAGAGAGAAAGAGTTTTGTTATCGTATTCTTATCGATTAGTTTTGTCTTCTTTTTCTTGTCGATTAGTTTTGTCTTCTTATTGATGAGTTTTGTTTTCTTTTCTTATCGATAGACAGCGAGAAAGAGAGAGAAAAAGTTTTGTTATCGTATTCTTATCGATTAGTTTTGTCTTCTTTTTCTTATCGATTAATGTTGTCTTTTTATCGATTAGTTTTGTTTTGTTTTCTTATCGATAGACAGCGAGAAAAAGAGTTTTGTTATCTTATTCTTATCGATTAGTTTTGTCTTATCGATTAGTTTTGTCTTCTTTTTCTTATCGATTAGTTTTGCTTTTTATCGATTAGTTTTGTATTCTTTTCTTATCTATAGACAGCGAGAAAGAGAGAGAAATAGTTTTGTTATCGTATTCTTATCGATTAGTTTTGTCTTCTTTTTCTTATCGATTAGTTTTGTATTCTCGTCGATTAGTTTTGTTTTCTTTTCTTACCGATAGACAGCGAGAAAAAGAGAGAAAAAGTCTTGTCTTCTTATTCTCATCGATTAGTTTTGTATTCTCATCGATTAGTTTTGTTTGATTTTCTTATCGATAGACAGCGACAAAGAAAGGGCGAGATTTTTTCTTTTTCTTATTGATTATTTTTGTTTTTATGATTTCAAGTAATAGATAGGAATTAACTTGCGAATCGATAGGGAGTATGCTAAGCTTTCTAGTAAAGAATAAATTAGAAATCTTTATTTTTTTACATTTTTTATCAATAATAAACTTGAAATTTTAATTCTGAAAAATTAATTAAGTAGTCTCCGTCTTGGAGATTAGTTACTGAGAATTATTGAAGTATAAAATCAATTTATATTTTTAAACGGAATTTGATAAAACATTCATCATCGCAGATGATCGGCATTTTTTTTACTCCTTAACAATACTTTACTTTTTTTCTGTGTCATTTTCGTATAATTTCCGAATGATTTTTTAGATATGCGCATGCGTCGAAGGGCATCCTGTATGCCATTCTACGGTGTTTGGAACTTTGCTGATATCCTAAGTCCCATTCAAGCGATCAATATTTTTATTCTTTATTTTCTTTCTTTTCCCCCCGCCATTCATATCTGTCTGTCTGTCTGTCTGTCTGCCTGTCTCTCTCTCTCTCTCTCTCTCTCTCTCTCTGTCGTTTTCTCTGTTTAGTTCCCACTCTCTTCCCTATTTTTCACTTTCTTGTCTCTTTATCTATGGCTCTTTTTCATTTTCTTTTCCTTCTTCTTCTACTTCTTTTTTTCTTCTTTTTCTTCTACTTCTTTTTTTTCTTCTTCTACTTCTTCTTCTTTTCCTTCTTCTTCTACTTCTTTTTTTCTTCTTTTTCTTCTACTTCTTTTTTTTCTTCTTCTACTTCTTCTTCTTTTCCTTCTTCTTCTACTTTTTTTCTTCTTTTTCTTCTTCTTCTTTTTCTACTTCTTCTTCTTCTTCTTCTTTTTCTACTTCTTTTTCTCTTCTTTTCTTCTTCTTTTTCTTCTTCTTCTACTTCTTCATTTTTTCTTCTTCTTCTTCTTCTTCTTCTACACACTCCTTTTCTAGATGAGCTTTTATTATTAGCTTTCTTTTCCATTATTTCTTTTACTTTTCTTTCTATCCAGAAAATGTATTTCCTTTAATCAATGCTTGTTAAATTCACTTTAAAATCGTTTCTACTTTGAAGCAAATGTATCTAAAAAGAATTAATTAATCGTTTCATAATCCCAACTCCCCGGATGTCGCCGTTTAACTCTCTCTCTCTCTCTCTCTCTCTCTCTCTCTCTCTCTCTCGCTCTCTCTCAAAAGAAGCTTTACTGCCACCAGCTGAATTATCCGCCATATCCATATTAATCATCATTGCTTCCATTACTCCCCGTGACCCCAAGACAACAATCAATTTCTTAATGAAACTTAATAAAAAAAATACTTTTTTTCTAATTCTGTTATTATTTAAATTGAAATACTCTTTAACCGAATCTTCTTGGCGACAATGCCACACAACTTTCTCGCAAGTGGAAAATCATTTAATTAAATTCAAAAGATAGAATGTGAATAAACAATGATGGGAATTCTTGCTAAACGAAGTTTTCTTTTCAAACAACTTCGCACTTCTTTCGAAGATTGACTTGAAATTCTTCTTGCCTTCACAGAAAATGAATAAATGAAAACAAAGCCCCTAACCGACATCTCGTATTTACGAAGAAGCAAAAATTATTTGGAAACTTTCGTTCTATTCAGTTCTAGGGAGGGGGGGTCACACACTCTCCCAGGCTTTGCTTTTTTTTCTCTTTGAGAAGGTGTAAATGTATTGCTAATCACCCGGGGAATGCTGGCGGGGCTGCTCATGTATATTTTTTCAAACCCCACCTGACTTGTGTCTAACCACCTAAACAGATTAAGAAAAGAAAGGTTGGGATTTAAGTCGGAGATCGGTATTGACGTTCTTACGTTTTCCAGTGGAATTTCAATGTAAATGAATACCGTCGAAGCAACTGATTTTGAACTCGACACTCGGACGATTTCATTATCCGTGAAGGTATTAATTACACTACCCTCTATTTACTGGCAATATTTACTTCATTCTTAATCTATTAAAATTAAAATGGCCTCGCCATTCATCTCATACGTGCAGATATTAACGCGACTCAACTTCGATAATTGCATATTGAATAATTAGTATTTTATTTACTATTAATATTTGTTGAAATATAAAAATGAAATAACCCAAACAAAAACGTCATTTTTTATCCTTCTCCTCCTTCGCTCCCACAGAATAGATTAAGAATGACTTGGGCGCTTAGCGTCTTATCTTCTAATATATAAAGTAGAGACGATTTTTCCCCTGTACCTTCTCAGAGTATAGGAAAATAACCACATGCATCACAGGCTACTAAACTCACCTCTATATCACACTTATTCACTCGAGCGTGTTTTAGTAAATTTCTTTTTTTTTTCAGCTACCACTAAATATTACATTTGGCCCGCCATCTCCGACTCTCCGACACACCAACTCCATATAGGTGGTAACGAAAACTTTCTTCCCTAACAATGATGTACTGTCACTCCACTCATCGACACCGGGAACTAATAAACACAGTTTACTTTTCACAAAACAGTCCGTCCTTATTTATTATTTGCCTGGTATTAATTTACTACATAATATAAAGCACTACGCAAAGACTTAATGACCGCTCCTGTACACTCCGATGATATTCCGCGAATATCAGATTACGTTATTTCTAATTCTACCTATGACTTCTATATTAAAATTAATTCCGGATTTCAGCGAATGAAATTAACGAACACAGTTCCTGCAACATTTAAGCATTCAACATGGCGGCTACAATTTCTTGATCAAATCGACTTGCTATTTAATTCAATAAGCGCCAAGATACTGGTAGACCCCGATACATTTACATTTTCAAAATCATACACCTTTAACACGCATATTATAGAAAACTAGCCCAAATAAATGACCTAAACCGTGTCATTTTTTAACTTTATATTTGTCGGCAGAAGCTGCCAATAAACAAGCTTAGCTTAATTCGCCTATTTTCACATTCATTTTTATCTCGAAACCGTGCCGCAGTCGTTAAGAAGGGAAGTTTCATGATCTCCAGTTTCAACGTTCGATCCCATTCTACTCTACCACTTTTTTTTTTAATTGAAAACATTCACCAACACGGTAGAGGGGGGGAAGAACAATAGGCCGTTTCTTTTTTATGCAATAGGTAGTACTTTCTCCCGTGTAACGCCGGGCGACGGATTCCGCTAGTTATTTATAAATTTAGAAATAATAAAATTAGTATTTATAAATTTATTATTTAGAAATTTAAGACTCAAAAATCTTTGACGTACTTATTAGATTAAAAATAGAAAAAATGAAACCTACTACATTGCAATTTTCATTTGATTCATTAAAAGTCTTACAAAAAAACACGTGCGTGTTTTTCTCGCGTCAACGTAACTTCGAAAAGTACACATTAGTGTATCCTCGCTCCTTGAACTATGATAGTACAGTAGCATTTGGGTATGTCCATTCCCATCTTTACCTAGCTTTTACTGCTTTATACGAAAAGAAATAATTTGTGAAATTCCGTGGAAAAAATACGCCACTTAGTATTTGTATAGGAGAGTAAGTAACTACGATGTGGTATTTACGTATTGTTTTTATTGGCACAAAAAAACATTAGAAATTATGGTTTTAAACAAACATAATTCGCTTTGAACTAATGCTGAATATCCTTCATGTCTGTTATTTTGCGGATTATCAAAAAAAAAGTCGCATAGTTTTTTTTTATATGTAATGTTTTTATATCATTATGTAATGTTAATTTATTTCAATTTATAAAAACACGTATCTAGTTATAAAAATCATTTAGACTTACACGAGATTCGAACTCGGATATTGACATCGTAAAAACTACTGCCTTAGTAATGTGTACTCTGCCTATTCCTTTTTTGTCAGCCAACTGCATGTTTCTATTTGCGGAGGAACAGAAAAATTCCAAAAACGCCATAACTTTTTTAATAGTATATAGATTGAATTATTATATTTTATTTACTATTAATCGAATATTTCCACCTTCCGAAAGATTTCAACTTATTTTTTTTTAATTAATGGAATATTCCTCTTCTTTTGCTGTCTCCGCTCCAATCCTTTTAAAAGCTTTACGGTGCGTGAAAGTAGATGGGATTAACAAAAGTGAATGAACCATTGTTCCTAAAACTACATGACCTGCCCTTACAGCAGCAGGAAAAGCTGTTTCCTCAATTTCCAACCTTGACAGGAACGGGAGACCTATTTACAAGACTTCTATATTTCATTAATGAAAGCAAACTTCTTGCAATCAATGATTTCTTATTGTTCGACCATTTTAAATCTTTCCTTTCCCGCCAACGCAAAACCTTCCTAAATGCTTAATGAACGGTATTCATACAAACTCGCCTTTCTATTAGTAGAGCCTTTCCATTCGTAGAGCCTTTCAATTAAACACGATATTTTTGCTCGATTTAATGTTCTATACTTACGACATGCTTCCTAACTATTATCATCAAACGTTTTCTCCGCATTGTGCAGAATACAAACCATAAAGTATGACCGTCTCTCACTACTTCAGCTAACTGATTGATCTTGAAGTCAAGGAACATACGTAATTACACCATCTTCATTTCTGCACCCTTCCACCACTCTTTCCAGACAAGAAGACTAAACGTATATAAACCTTTAAAGTTCTGTCATTTCTAAGAATTATAATTAGGAAGAATTGGTTCCGTTTGTAGAATTGCGTTGAATACATAAAAATTCTAAAAGGGAATAATGGGTTATAAGAAAATTCCCGAAGGGGAATAATGGGTGATTATAAAATTCACAAAAGAAAATAATGGGTGATTATAAAATTCCCAAAATGGAATATGGGTGATTATAAAATTCTCCAAAAGGAATAATGTGTTGTTATAAAATTTCCGAAAGGGAGTAATAGATTATCATAAAATTTCCAAAAGGAAATAATGTGTGATTGTCCAATTCCTAAAAGTAAATAATGGGTGATTATAACAGTCTCAAAAAAGAATAATGGGTTATTATAAAATTACCAAAGAGAAAATAATAGGTGATTATAAAATTCTCAAAAAAGGAATAATGGGTGATTATGAAAGTCCTAAAAGGAAATAATGGGTGATTATAAAGTTCTCAAAAGGGAATAATGGGTTATTATAAAATTCCCAAAAGGAAATAGTGGGTGATTATAAAATTCTCAAAAGGGAATAATGGGTTAATATAAAATTCCCAAAAGGAAATAATGGGTGATTATAAAATTCTCAAAAGGGAATAATGGGTTATTATAAAATTCCCTAAAGGAAATGATGGGTGACTATGAAATTCTCAAAAGGAAATAATGGGTGATTATAAAATTCTCAAAAGGGAATAATGGGTTATTATAAAATTCCCTAAAGGAAATAATGGGTGATTATGAAATTCTCAAAAGGAAATAATAGGTGATTATGAAATTCTCAAAAGGAAATAATGGGTGATTATAAAATTCTCCAAAGGGAATAATGGGTTATTATAAAATTCCCAAAAGGAAATAATAGGTGATTATAAAATTCTCCAAAGGGAATAATGGGTTATTATCAAATTCCCAAAAGGAAATAATGAGTGATTATAAAAGTCTCAAAAGGCAATAATGGGTGATTATAGAATTCCCAAAGACAAATAATGGGTTATTATAAAATCCCCAAAAGGAAATAATGTGTAATTATAAAATTCTCAAAAGGAAATAATGGGTTATTATAAAATTCTCAAAAGGCAATAATGGGTGATTATAAAATTCTCAAAGACAAATAATGGGTGATTATAAAATCCCCAAAAGGAAATAATGTGTTATTAAAAAAATCCCAAAAGGGAATAATGTGTGATTATAACATACCCAAAATATGTGATTATAATTACAAACTTGGGAACTTTCACAACAGACTTTCATCTTCAACAAGAAAAGTTTGCCTGGATACCTAGAGAACTTTGTTGAATGATCAACTACAATAGTATACTTAAGATAAGTAGTCTTGTCACCACGCAACGAATGATCACGTGATATGTATGAATAAGTCCTATGTGTTTCTTTTGGTGCGTAAACGCCCTTATTCAGTCCCAGCAAATAAAGTTATGCTAAACGCACGTGTTTTATATTTTTCCCATATTTTCATTCTTTGCACTTCTATAATTCACCTTCCTGTGTTTTTATCGACCACCATGAGTCGCCGAAGCTCTTCCACTTCAACAAACCTCTGGCTCATTCTTGTACCACAAACAGCTTGATAATAACCAACACAAAATTTAAGAGAAGTTTACACACATGGACATCGCCAGACAACAAGCATTATAAAAATCAACACCCTCAACGAGATTACATTTACTTTTACTTTTAAAATAGGGATTGGCAATATTTATTCGGAATAATGTGAGAATGGACGGGCTCCTCTAATCAAGGCTTTTTCTATTCGACAACTGATGTTGATTCTATGACGTCGACAAACACATACATTTATGTTAGCATGTGACGCATTTTCTTCACACATAAAATAACATTTTACATGACTCGAAATAATTGCCTATTCGGCGTCGTAAACAAAATAAATGTTCCTGTATAAAATAGTACGTACTCTATGGATGTCCCTACTTAATACCTTTTCAATAGATTATTTTTTTGTAAAATATAAGATTTATACAATTTCGCTCATTTTGTCAACATCATTCACCTTCCGTTGCATAGGATATTTCACAGACATTATCATTTTTTTAATAACGTAAATATAGAAGGGTGAAATTCTTCTGCCAGAAGAGAGACTATTTTCGACAGAAAAAGTAATTTCATGGTTGGAGGAAATGCGGAAATAATTATTTTCTTTCTGAAAATACAAAATTCAAAATAAATCAATATTTTTTCAACAAATTCAAATCAACCAACAAAAGAAAGTTTTTTTAACGTTGAAAATGGCCAAAATATGAAACATATTTTGAAAGAAATTTAAAATGAAAATATTTTTTAATGTGTAGATTTTTGCGGACGCTTTGGCAGCATCCATCCATATATATTTGATCGTACAAGCAAATACGTGAAACGAAGAAGCAAAACGTAGGCGATATGTTCGAAATACCTTTTTTTATCAACAAAGTTAACCCCAAACAAGGAAAGTTACCACTGTAGACGTATAGGGCTACTGAGAATTAGAGTGAAAATTTGGGGGATCATCCAAAATTAGGAGCTGTGCAGCGAGATGCTTCTTCACATTAGTTTTAAATTTCTGCATGTCAATACAGTCGGGGAAACAGCGAGTAGGGAGGAAGTTCCAAAGGCTAGCAGCACGAGGTAATAAGCTTTCATTTAATCAGAACCCAGAAAGGCTCGCTCCCAGTTGAATTGTGTGCGTAAAACGCATACATAAGTCCAAGAAAGTATTTAAAAAATGAGTGTGCACGTGTGGGGGAAGAAGTCGAGAGAATGTGTCTCACATACCTTGGATTTTGTGCGCGTGTTAAGCGCACGCGTGTCATACGATACAATTAAGAAAAGACAGATAGAGAGAATCTCTTTGTGTTTCGGCTTTTATAGTACCCTATAGCGTGGCGAAAGGGGGATAATTAGGTCCGAGCGCCCTCTGGTGTATGTGTACGAGTATGTTGAAAAAGTAGGTAATGCTACAAATGTAACGTAAATGAAAAAGCGAAGATCTTAAATCAAAAATCATAATTTAGAACATTTCTATAGATTTAATCCGTTAAACTATGATAAGTTTTTTTAGATTTAAAATTGCGTTTTATTTGACAAGATTTCGGGGAACAAAAACGACGCACTTAAAAAGAACACTTAGGCGATCAGCAACAACCAGAAGAATATTTCTTTCTCGTTGGCCGTTTAGGAAATATACGATGCAGATAAACCTTCTTTGCCGTTTACATGGAAACATTTCAAAATGATGCTCTACAATTGAGCAAAACCTTTAATAATACAAATACGTTGATATCATTATTATTGTTTCATTATTTGATTATGTGGATTTGTTTCTAATTAATCTTGGCGATTAATTTCCTTTAGTTAATGAAAAGTTGTTTTTATTGCCTGAAGTGACAAACCGATGTAACATTTATTTTCATTAAAAATTAGCTAACTTATACACCAATATATTACAGAAATATTTCTGTAATATATTGGTGTATAAGTTAGCTAATTTTTAATGATGTTCATTTTATGTTAGTTTGTCTGTCGGGGGGCAAAGGTAAAACAGCTGACTGTGGGAAGCAAAAATAGCAAATTAAAACTGGATGACAAATTACATCATCAAAGAATGGGGAAGAGGGTCTATTAAATGAGATTTCAGTCAGTGCTGAGAGGCGACGTTTAACAGACATTGATATGGCGTAGTCGATCAGAATAAATAAGGTTACCATCGTTCTCTCCTTCCTCTTCGATATTACTTTATATGAGACCCCGAATAAATGACCACCTGTTGAAATATTGCAAGAACTGAGTTGGTCTTATTATTTTAACTCGACTAGAAAGCCTTTTCTTAATAAGTTTAAATTTAGCTTCTCCCGCAGTTCACCTCACCCATAACTATTAGAGAATCACCACGAGACGACCATCAGGTATCAGATGATAAGAAATCCATGTATGGGTTACGAAACGGCAAGGGACAGACACTATTATAAAACAGTTTTAGTCCGAAATGACGAGAGAAAAGTAATCGATTCACATTTTACAATAAAATCCTGAGTAATGTCGAAAGCGTTTGTCGTTTAAATACAACAAACAAATTGAAAAAAATGAGTTTAGCCTCAACTGCATATAAATCTAACACGTACTCTTTCTTCTGGCATCAAATACATCATTATAAAGCAAGTTAATCTCTCCCCCCCTCTCTCTCTCTCTCTCTCTCTCTCTCTCTCTTTCTCTCTCCCTCGCTTTCTATCTATCTATCTATCTATTTTCTCTCTCTCTCTCTCTCTCTCTCTCTCTCTCTCTCTCTCACATACTAACTCACTCACTCTCACAAATACAGACGGACACTTTTTAATTGATGAGGATAATATTGGAGAGAACATTTTTCTGAATAAAACTGAACAGAAATTCAAAGATTATGTAATCGATCATTATTGATTAGGATGATTTGTATTATTTGTCTGCCTCTGTCTCTGCCACAGAATACACATTGATAAGGTTAATTCCCAAACTTTGTTCTCTAATTGATTCCAGCTCGTTTTCAGGCCGACTATTCTGGTTAACAGACAGAGTCAGACCCAAAACCCAGACGCAACCGCCATCTTGATTTCGCACCTTTCTTTCTGTCCTACTTTGCAGATCTGTCTCTAGTTTTTCTGCTCAGGTCATCGTTAGAGGCTTCTTCATTGTACAAACATGTTTTGTCGTATTTGTCTCTGTCTATTTAAACGACATGTTGAATGGTGGGTGGGCAGGATGGCATAGCCATAATATCTCTTGTTTCCTTTTCTCTATTGACTTATTAGACGAAATCTTGGGAAATGTTCCAAATCCAAACGGTAATCTCTTTATATGAGAGTTGAGTATTTGAACGATACCGAGATGGTAACAATCAAGTAGTTAGTAATGCCAGACAGGCGGTTCTTAGAATGTAAGGTCGACCGGTTTCAGACGATAAACAAAAATGACTGGAAAACGGAATAGGAAAAGCCCAGTGATACTGTTTAGGTCGTCAGAAAGAGGAGCGAACTCATTAACAAGTATCGAATGTGAACTCTGAATCCCGACTCTAGAAGTTGAGGATCCTGACAAAAATGGCTACTTAACAAGATCGTACGTTACAGAAAAATTCTGACGAAGTTTCTTACCTGAAATTGATAGATGAAATGAAATAATGTGGTTTTGGTATATATATGTCTAAAGAAGCTTTGAGTTATTTTAAACAAAAAGACAAAAAAGAAAAAAGGAAAATGCAGTTTAAATTCACACAGAAACTAACTAAATCCAAAATAGTGCAGACTTAACATTCGTTGGAAAATTCATAAATAAATAAAATATATAATAGTAAGTAAATAAAAAAAGGGGGGATTAAGTATCTAACAGTGAAACAAAAACAGGAGACCTTAACGTAAGCATCTAATATTAACACGGGGATCATCAGCTGTTTACCACGTAACTGTTTCGGAGATTTAAAAACAGGACAGTTATAATATTCATGGCTCTCCAATGGTACAGATTAAACTACCATTTCCCCAATCAAGTGTCGAAATAATTCAGCTTAAAATGTTACTTATATATAGATAAATAACAATAATAATAATCAAAATAATAATAATAATATACTACCCTTAAGACTACCGTGCGATATGGTAATTTGCATATCAAATAAAATTCTTTATAGTAGTAGTAGTAGTAGTAGTAGTAGTAGTAGTAGTAGTAGTAGTAGTAGTAGTAGTAGTAATAATAATAATAATAATAATAATAATTAATAATAAAGAAAGAAAGAAAAATATAAAAAATTTTAAAAAATGCTATCTAAACACTACACACAAGAACCATTCTGCGATATGGTAGCTAGAAATAAAATTATATAGGAATTAAAGTTGCATTTAAAAAAAAAAGCTTTAGTACCTTAGGTACAAGAAAGGCAAATAGATAAGAGGAAGGAAACCTAGCCATACAGATCTAAATACCCAATATATAGTCTAAAAAAGCTTTGAGTTATTTTAAACGAAAAGACAAAAAAAAGGGAAATGCAGTTTAAATTCCCATAGAAACTAACTAAATCCAAAATAGTGCAGACTTAACATTCGTTGGAAAATTCATAAATAAATAAAATATATAATAGTAAGTAAATAAAAAAGGGGGATTAAGTATCTAACAGTGAAACAAAAACAGGAGACCTTAACGTAAGCATATATATATATATATATATATATATATATATATATATATATATATATATATAGGGATGACCTTCTTTTGTAAAGAAGTGGCAATCATCATATATATATATATATATATATATATATATATATATATATATATATATATATATATATGATTGCCACTTCTTTACAGAGGAAGGCCATCCCTACAAGGTTTCAATGCCCGATTGTGGGCACGCAAATGGCTTAGCAGGCCAGACGTATTATTACGAGTCTTACTGCAGATATGACACACAAGGCCACTGGTTTCCGTTTGTATGTAGCTATATTAAATTCCTGTTTGACACTTGTTTATTAGGCTCCTACCATGGTATCTCATGTGACTCAGTAGACCAGCTCTTGACAGACAGACTCTGCCCCATAAACCACACACATGGTAAGGTTGAAATGTGAATGGAACATCTGGCACTGATTGCTTCCACAAAGTACGTTTGCCTCAAATCTACCACAGCCATCATAGATACACTTGTGCTAGACCGATCGCTCCAGAGACATGCTCTCCCAGTTCTCCACGTTCATATCAAGGGTTTTAGGTTGTTTTTATTACATTTTTAAAACGTAACTTAGGTTTATGTCTCGGATGTTTTTCATGCAGCAGTTCCCCATATAACAGTTGCGTAGGGAGCCTGTAATCTCCCATCCTAATTAAGTGACATGCCCAGCGCATCTGACTACATATAATACGTACTTCTATGCTCAGCACTCAAGCTTGCTCTAGAACATTGAGTCTGGTGTATATAATTGATACTTAATAATTAGGATCCTCATAGGACACATTTGGGGGAACTTCTCCAGAACCTTGATGTGTCTGCGATAAGTTGGCACCTCTGTTGAAATCATCCGTTTTTTGAGTTACAGGATCGCTTAAGAAATCTACTGTTTAATACCTGACATATAGATGGGTGCCTCTGTAACCCAGGACTGAATAGACGCAATTTTGATCTGGTCATACAAGAAAAGAAGAACTCGATCGGTTTGTGGCAGCATTATGAACAATACTCGGTATAATTGGATGCCCACCAGAATTCGTAAAAATGCTTTAAAAAATTAAGCAGGACATGAAGGCACACATCCATTTACGTGGGTCACTCTCTGAACCAATAGCTATTGACAACGGTATTAAACATGCTGACATTCTTGCACCGACGTTGCTCCCTATATATTTTGCAACGGCCTTTAAGAATTGTATCGTTGGGGTTCTCATACGTTTCCGAACCACTAGTAGGGTCTTCAACCTATCCTGATTAAATGCAAAGTCCACGACCTTCAAAACCCTCGTACGGGAACTCCTCTATGCTAATGATGCGGTGTTCATTGCCCGCACCGAGGAGGATATGCAGATGATAATGGACCTCTTCTCTCGAGCATGTACCACTTTTGGACTCAACATCAATTTTGGGAAAACTAAGGTAATGCTCACTACTACTCCAAGACTCTAGTATAAAAAGCCCAACATCTACGTCAAATGAACTAGATTAAGTGCAGTTGACTCATTTGTATATGTTGGTAGCACTCTCTCTCTCTCTCGAGAGAGAGAGAGAGATGGATCCCTCAACTCTGAGATATCTCTAAGAATTGAAAAGGCTAGCAAAGCTTTTGGTAGGCTTCAAAGGCCGGTGTGGTCAGACAGAGCCATCACTATCAAAATAAAACTTTGTGTGTACGAGTCATGCATCTTGTATTCTTCGAAGACGTGGACAACACCGGTAGTGAATAGTCATATCTCTATGCTGATGAGTCCCGATTATAAAGGAGGAAACGTATACATACATAGATAATAAACAAGAACAAATATTTATTATTTGTAGCTCCTAGAAACCCCCGTCTAGAAGAGCACTGTAAGTGTTGTATAAACACAGCATGACGTCGCTAGATATAAATGCATCGTTCCTTTCATTAAATATAACGCTCTTATTACGTCAAGCCGCCACATAAAGTGTTAAAATTATCACCGTTTATTCGCTGTTCAACATGGCCGAGTGGTTCTAGGAGTCGGGATTTGAGTTGTAAAATACTCGTAACGGGTTTCGAATCGCATGACCGGTAGTGAGTAGTCATATCTCTATGCTGATGAGTCCCGATTATAAAGGACGAAACGTATACGTACATAGATAATAAACTATAACAAATATATATATATATATATATATAAGTGAAATCAGTCGGTTTGACAGCAATACATTCTTTCTTACAAAATCAAATTTTCATTCTGAATAGCTAGTCAATTACGGAAATTATCAGTCTTTGTTCTTTATGAAAACAATAAAACTTTTAATCCATGTCATCGATTACATATTCTATCCGGTCCGATAATTATTTCAGTAACTTATGTCAACTTTTACCTGCTGTATAAAATGGGACAATAGCAAAAATGCAGGAATCGTAAAGATATTTGTGAAAAAGCTGACAACAATTACTGTGGATTCAGATCGAGTAAACTTTCAAGAGCGTGTTCTTACAATTGTAGATGTGCAATTAGCTTATGTGTATCTGATACAATTTTAGTTATTGGAGAACTTGATAGATATAGTGAGAAACTATGTTATTTAAAGGAAAAAAATGTATCCATCTCGACTGGATTGTTGAATTGAGCGATTGTTTCTCCATTAAATGCCAATGTCAACAAGTTTATTAAAGAGCAAATGAGTAAATTTCCAGGACGGGAAAGTTTACAAATCTATTGATATTCCATGATAAATGCCACTATACTGAAATCATATGCCCTTAATAGGATGAAAATTCATATACACTAAATGTACAAAAGCAAGGAAATTCCCAAATTTTTAAACTTTTATTGTCATTAATTAAGGGTATGACTACATATCAACCAAACCATTTCATTATCACATCACTACAGTATAAATCTCTATGCCTGAGTGGATGAAGTGTGTGAGGTGCGCTGAAGAAAAATTCCTACCAGTAAAATACATAGCCCTGTTGTGCTCGCATACTCTTAATGACAATAAAAGTGTAAACATTTGGGAATTTCCTTGCTTTTGTACATTTAGTGTATATGAATTTTCATCTTAACCCTATTAAGGGCACATGATTTCAGTATACTGGCATTTATCATGGAATGTCACTACTTTTGTAAAAGCTATGCCTCAATACAATGGTCATTTTTAAGGATTTTTTGAATTTTCTGGAAAACTAACGTATATGGTAAACTGAAATTAAAATGCCATCAACTAAACCCTAGAACCTTTATCTCTGCCAAAAATCAGCTGAATCCATTAAATAGTTGATCAGATACAGGGTTGCACATACATACGTACGTACACACAGATAACACAAAATCATGCCTGACCTTTCTGGATCTCTGGGTTGCCTTGACTAATGATGCTGAAATTCTACACACTTATAGAACCTATCAAAAAAAAAATTTGTGCAAAGTTTAACTAATTTGGTTTATTGGTTTTTTAGTTATGAGATTTCTAGCATAGGCCGTTTTTGAAGTCTATTAAGGGATAGAGCGCTCTCGCGCCTCCCTTGATTATTGAAGGAATAAACAAAAATAAAGAAGAAGGAAAGATGAGGTATGTTGATGGAAACAATGTGCTGGAACTTTGTTACGTCCTATACTTTTCTGTGGCGACGACACCGTATTCAATGCAACAACATATTTAGCACTAGATCTTTTCTCCAACAACACCGTTTTGCTCAGAAACAACGTGCTCTCCACTGCAAATTTACTTCAACAGTGCTCAATACGCGAGTAAAGCTAGGTAGTAAGTTATAAAAATATATTTATGGCAATTAAGCTACCCAGGGGCATTCTCGTTTCATCTCCGTAGGGAATCGCCAAGATGAAATGCATGGAGTGTTTTATATATACACGTAGTGTTCAGTCTAGCTAGTTAACCAATCAGATTCTGTGTTATTCTCTTAGATATTACGACCAACACAGCACATTTAAAAACAGAAAAAACGCCAAATTAAAACAGCACTAGCAAAGCAGTATTGGGAGCTCAAAGATAGCGGACGCTCACCAATAATCGATGTGAAAATAATACGACAGGCCAGTACATGTAGAAATTTAGACAACCCGTGTAGATTATGTTTGAATGAGAAATTTGAAATCCTAAACTTCAAAGAATCCCCAAAACCTATTAAACTGCAGAAATGAACTAGCAAACAATTGCTTACACGGAATAAAATTTACCTTAGGTTAACAATACATGATAAATAAATAAATAAAACTAAACTAAAACCTAAAATACAAGCAAGCACGTGTTAAAATAAGGTCACCCATTATTTCGACAAAACAAAGATACAAGGATGGGCCACCCCATAGAAAACAGAACAAGAGAATAAGAAGTAAAATCAACCGAACCTTTGTTTGTGAGATGCCCAACGATTGGCTAAGAGAATAACAAAGAATCTGATTGGTTAACTAGCTATATTAAACACCACGTGTATATAGAAAACGCCCGGCAATACAAACTCTATGCATTTTAGCCTGACGATTCTCTACGGGGATGAAATACGAAGCCTCTGTGTAGCTTAATTGCCATAAATTTTCATAACTTACTATATATATATATATATATATATATATATATATATATATATATATATATATTATATAATTCTATATTTTGAGAGAAATACAAACTGTGTACCGGATTACGTTTGTGAAAACATAATATATGTATTCCATATGCTGTGGTAGTCTACCACTAGTTTTTTAGTTGAAAGAATGCTAAAAATCTGTGAATCAGTGAGAGCGGCCAGAGTCGGTCATTTTTATGAATTACAAGGTTAAGAATTATTTTTAATTTTGTGTCGGTTTCATCTATCTGGTCATGCAGGATTTAGGAGAAATTCGGCGTGTTTTTATTCCAGGAAGATTCATCGGTGTTGTTGGACGTCGATAGCTCTAAAACTGAAGTTAAATTGGCCACCGGTGAAATTCGTGTTAGTCGGTCTATTTTTACAACTGTTCCCCCATAAATATTATTCCGTATTGATTAATAAGCTGCTTGTTTGTTTTGGGAAGCGGATGGGTATATTGAGTATTTGGTTTTGATTTTTATTTATTTATTTATTTGGGAGGATAATCGTTTGTTTGGTATGTGTGTGTGGAAAGGGTTGTTCTCGGTTTATATGGCGTGCGTGGGGGTATCTTCTCGCTTATGAGTGATCAAGGTTTTTATATACTGTTTGTTTGCTTCGCATGATTTATGTAAAAATACTATTGTTCAACATGTTGAATAATAGGGTAGTTTTCTAGAAAGTCATATTTTTGTATATGAGTATCATTTAAACCGGGTTGCAACATTAGCAGATTCATTTCTCTCGCTTTTTGTTGTCATTAGAAGTCTAATAATGGTTCTCACCGTTAACTGGAAGTTAATACGCTCTCAAAATATAATCCATGCGTCTAATAAATTTCGTTACTGTGTTGGTGATGATGCAAAACTGTAAGGAAATCTGCTTATTAACATGAGAAATGTGGATTTTTCCCCAATTGTTCTAATATATGAAATCAACCATCTTGTTGGGGCCGTATTAAGTTGTATAATCTAATTATTATGAGTATTATTAAAGATTACAGTATATAATGAAGGGTTTCCCTCAAATATTATGGTGGTTAATCCCGTGTCGTTGAATAAGAGAAGAAACTGTTACAGCGTGTACCCTAGCTTCTTAAGATGTTGTACCTTAGAGAAAATGCTAAATAACCCCTACCCAATGGGATTCTACATTTTTAGGGGGTTAAACTTGTCGAAAATTAATTTTTAAAACTGTAGCAGCGTCGACCTATGCTTGTTAAGATGTTGTACCTTAGAGAAAATGTTAAGAGTAACGCTTACATTTAAATTGCTATAATAGGTTAGAAACAGTAAAAAACAAGGAAAAACATGAATGAATAAAAGATGAATGGAGAATGGAAAAACGAAATATTTAAACAAACACTATTTATATATATACAAAATACAAGACATTAATTGTTTAATTTAAATGTTCAGTTAGAGAAGTAATAAAATGTTTATGCCTGTAATTTATGAGTGCGTAGTTCTACGAATGTGTGTGTGTGCGCGCATGCGTACGTGAGTTGAGATGTGTCGGGGTGCGTAAGTGTACGACTGTGTACGTATGCGAGCGTGCGTGAGTGAAAATTGATATGGAGTGTAGACCTTTGTGTGTGTGTACTTTTTTCAGCAGTGTGTGGTTGTATGAATGTGTGTGTGTGTGTGTGTGTGTGTGTGTGTGTGTGTGTGTGCGTGCGTGCGTGAGTGAGAATTGATAGGGAATGTAGGAATTTTTGTGTGTATGCTTTTGTCAGCAGTGTGTTTAAGCATGTGTGTGCGCGTTGAATGGTGAATGGTAGTCATACGAGGGGCCCCTCGCGCTCAAGAGCGAGGAGAGTCTAGAAACGTGGCCTTATGTTAAGTGTCGAAGGAAGAATGAGGGGATTTTTTAACACGGTCTGCTTTTATATTTTATGACCAGTGGTCGCGTGGACGTAGTTGAAGACAACCCACGTGACAGCCATTTTTCTTCTTTTTTTTGCAACATTTGTAACTTTTGTAATCAATATCTTATTTCGTTTTTAGCTGATATTTGTGTGCGCGGCTTGTGTTCTTTTAATAACGCGTTTGGTCAGTTAACTTTATAGGATTGGGATAAAGCTCAATCCTATAGAACTATTGATAACTTTATCTAGTTTTATCGTTAATGTTGCATTCTTGTTGGGTAAGATTGTTGACCATATGGAGTCTATTTTAATATAATTTTTTAAAGTGGTAGGGAACCATTCAGGGTTTGAATTTTAGGTGCTAGCGATGCATTCAAGATATTATTTGAACGAATACGTACCACCTTAAAATATATATCAATCCCACGATAAAACTTGAAAATTAATGAACACAACATTGTAAAAAGGTTAATTTATATTTTTTATTATAAAATTACTTTAATTAATTACTTTTTATATCGACAAAAATATTGCATATATATATATATATATATATATATATAGGTAAATATGACAATAAAATTACAAATGAATAACAAAAGATTAAGAACAGTTATGCAAATTAAGCATATACATAGCTGTGTTTGGGGTCTTTACTTTTTTCTATATATGCAGTATTTCAAAAGATGATATTGTATTATTGATTTAAATAACAGAAAGCCGTTTGGTAATATAAGTGCGGTAAATAAAAAGAAAAACTTTCGCATTTATTCACTTAGAAATAAGATTAGGTAAGCAGTCGCGTTTGGCATCAGAATTGTTCGCCAATTTTACATGCTGAATGGAAAACTATTTATATATACTCTCTTTTGAAACGAGCTTACCTAACTTTATATAAGTAGGGTGCGTTGCATGCTCCTCATCTCTTTCCCTCTCTCTCTCTCCCTCTCTCTCTCTACACACACACACACATATTAAGCCTTCCTGGCAACTCCATATTTTTCTCACTTGATGTTAACCTTCTAAACTAAACTACAATATGTACCACTCTTGTACTTTTTCCCCTTTTAGGATGACCGACTCAAATATGTTGGGAAGTTGTAATTTGCAAAATTAAAAGACATAAAATGTTGCTTACCTAATGTTGGGATTGGAGAAAAGGTGTCGCTAACAATTGATGTCAGTACAGAACATAGGTTCAAGATACTTGCCAACTTTAGTATCCTTTGATATGTTATTACTTTTTATCCTCCCCTGGCTATATTGACCAATGAGAAGTTTCGTCTTGAAAATAAAATGCTGTGAATTTTTTTATTAAAGGTCAGTGAGATTTTTGTTCTGAAGAGTGGGAGTGGAAAGTTCGATTTGCGACCCTGATTTGTTGAAGATAATTTGTTGTTTATTTTTACTTACGAAGTTAGAACTGCCTGCTGTCGCTGAGCATTATTATTGGCATATTTGTAGCCGATCCCATGAAGCAATACAATGACAGAAGTTTACTTTATATTTCTCAACTCTACACATCAAACTAAAAAGAAAATTGATGATCAAAATAAACAATTTCGGAATTGCATTGCTTTAGTTAGTATGGAATCTTTTACTGATATATTTGAAAATATATCTGAGCCATTCCTTTGAAATGTAGATTCTTCATTTTCGAATGGAAAAATCAATTGTCTATTTGTAAATGTTAAAGATTGCACCGGAAATTTCATGAAACGATAAACCATTTTCTCAGTTTTAAATGAACTAAAGTGTCCAGTTCGTAGCAAAACATCGACCTTTCAGTTACTACATATTTTATTATTCTTGCTTTAATAATATCGAGTAATATATACATGGTTTTATTTCATGCAGAGAACTGATGTTTCCTGTGTCTGTCACAACAAATGTAAGTGGATGAAGAAGGCGGATCAGGTTGTCTAACCATATGTATATGCAGAAAAGTATTAAGTATCAAAGGTTTCCAGCATAAAAACAAAAGCATCAACTGATGTAAAACAAGGCAAAAAGTTTTAGTTCATCTTTTTGACGGCATATCCACCCTTTTGTGCTATCATTAGGCCCTCGGCCTAAAATAAAATGCAACTGAAGAGTTATCGCCATTGCACTCAAAAAGGGAAAGTTATCTGTTCTTTGAGTCAGAGGTACAGAAAAAGTGTATCGCAATCACTATCATCGTCATTTCGCATCAAGCGGTTTCAAAGTTATTATTCTATTTGTAAATGTGTTTCATAAATGCGTTGAGTTTCATACTTCGTCCATTGATTATTTTTGGTCCGTTATAAAACCGATAAAAGACGATATTATCGGACATAACAACGCTCTAACAATCAATTGATATCGTAAGTTATTCTGCTAGATTATTATTTGAAAAATACCGAATATTTGATGCGATGTCCGTAAATTTTATGGCGCATTCCTTTGTGATAATTATAGTGACTTTATCTGAACTCCACGTGTGAATTGTGTCTCGATCAACATCTTGAGTTTCATTCCTATGTTATTATCTGGACTCTATATTAGGGTGATTTTTTTAATGTCATTGAATATTTAACATACCCATTTATTAAGTCTACTCCACAAGAATTAACGGCCGGTTTGGTTTGGTCATAAGTTATTAGAATCTTTAATTGTCATAACGTTATCCAGACGGCCAGGAGAACACTGAGGTACCATACAGTCATTCACTTGCCATCACTGCCGCTAACCAACTGCTTTAACTAACTAATTATTAACGATCCGATTTCTCAACTTAACATTTAATCATGTTTAACCAATCACAGATTAGCATTCGTCAGTCCCCTCTCTCTCACACACACGCACCTTGTAAGACCCTCGGTCTAAAATAATATGCAAACAATAGTTATCTCCCTTACACCTAAAGATAGGGAGGTATCTGCCTTTGGGAATGGGGTCGGTCATGACAGTTGAAGAGATAAACAAAAATGGCTCGCAAACATTAACATCATCATTTCTTCTAAACCATCGTCCAATCTGTAAATGTGTTTAATGGATGCCTTAAGCTCATACTTTGTCCATTGATCATGTTTGGTTCATTATTAAACCGATAACAGCGGTTATTACTAGGTATAACAGTTATTTAATAGTGAAACACAAAGCTGAAGAAATATTTGATTTATAGATGGCCCAATCGTATTGGTGCTTATGTCCAGCCAAGGGAGGAGGAAAAATTAATGGAAACCGTTCTGTGGCGGACGTGATGAACCTCAACCCCAATCGAGCAGTGGAAGTAGCCCCGACTCCCTTTGTTACGTAGTCTTTTATTAAAATTAGTTCCTTGTAAATCAATCGTCATTTACCTCAGTATCCTCGTATACTTTTCTCTTTTTGTATACTGACGCCAGTTGCCGTCGCCATCATCATCGCAGTGTGTTTCATTTCGTCACCACCATCATCATCGTCCAGTCATCATCGTCGTCATCGTCTAGTGTATGTAATAAAACAGAGAGGAAAAACGCGAGCCTGGCGAAAAATTTTAAAATAGTCTTTATTTGGGAGATATTTTCTCGTCATACGAATAAAAGTCACACATTCATTAAATTTGAGAGAGAGGTCAAATAGTTCTTCTTAACTTAATTCTACTTAGTTACGGGGGTAGGAAAGAAAGGGCAGTCGCTATCAACTCTTTTAAGAATTAAATTCTCATTTTCCTTCTTTTTTTAATTACATCTCAATTTTTACATCCGTGCACCACGCTCCCAAAAAACGGACTGCCTAAAAAAATTGTTTTTCTTCATTCCCATGATCATGACGTCATTGCTTCACGGAGGACAGTGAACCTGTCACAACGCACCTGTTTGACCTCCAACCTGAGTGCAGGCTTGTTTATATGTTTAGTCCGAAAGCGAACTTGTTCACAAGATTTTCGTGTCACGAATTGCACTGGTCAACCTAGATACTAAATCCATACTAGCTGATGTAATTGCTCTTAACATACATACATACATACATTATGTAACACGTTATCCCCGCCATAAAAGGGTCTGTTTTTGGCTGGCGTGTAGTTTACATTCTTTATTATACGTGTTAGATGTTTACAGTGGAGAATGCTGATCAGTATTTATGGCTATAGGTCCGCTTGCTTTCCGGACCTATAAACACATTTAAAAGATAATCCGGGCACCTGACTTTCGTTTAATTCGTTTTTGGCAGTGGCGCAACTCTCCGACATCGGTTCTCTTCCTTTTTTGTGCAGATCCAACCACCTTTGTGGAACTCTGGTAAGGTTGTTAGCTCAGATTTTACCGGTGTCACATCCATAGTCAATGCGTATTCCTCCACCAGAGATCATAGTGTCCCCAAGCGCCACCTCACCAACTGCCTTCGTTTTTATGCTTGCCTTCCATGTCAGGGTGTCGGACACCCATCGTTGCACGCTTGCTGAATTGGTGATTACATGAAATACCTGTGAAGTGCCTGCCATTGAAAGGCTTAATTCACGCCTTCAATCACTGCAATAACCAGTTGTTCTGTTTCTGCTAGGTTGCGAGATCAATCCTCACATTAGTAATTTACGATTAAGACAATTTCTTAATTTTCAAACTACAAGTCCGCTGTGCAATCCAAGCTCAGAGTCATCACGTTCGCCACACGTTCATTATATCGAAGCAAAATATGAGACGGATTTATAGAGTAGACGGTGCCCAATGGAAGAAAATCGAACTAAGGAGTTTGTCCATGCAGTGTTTGTCTACAACGTTATGAGCACAAATATATTCTGATAGAATCTATCCGCAAAAACTGAATAAAACAAAACTAAACCAGTAAAATTCGAAGAATGACAGACGCTTTATCATTCACAATGCAAGATAGGTTTGTGATGCTAACTCATCAAAGTTGGAAATTCCAGTAAATACCAATAATAGATCTTACTGTTTGGATGCCATTTCAATGTGCTTTGAACATTTAAAGCGCATATTACACAACATGTGAAAAGATTGATTTATATTAGCCGAAAAGCTTTTGAAGCATACGAAATTAGCCCCAAAATCAAACCTGTGCCCGATTGCACTAATTTGAGTATAATTCAAGTTCTTCGCTGATGTTAATTCTCTACTCGATCCAGAGATCCTTTCTCAACCAAACGCCTGGTAGTTTCCGTTACTTTATACATAACCCTGGGACGGCCCCTTATTGATTAGGCCATCCAAGTGACAAATCCTTGTCTACAAAAATACACACGGAGTGTGTTCACCAGTTGGCCACCATGATAGTGACGGGACTATCAACGCTTACTTAGATGAGTGGTTTACAAGACAAAATCTATTCTCACTTAAGCAGCAGGATGCGAGGAGGACTTGATTCTGGCATAAAATATCATCTAAAAGAATGTAAATCTACGTTTAGAAGAGTTTTTCACCCCAGCTCCAACTCGTAGTCATCCACAAATAATGTGCAACAGTAATTAGAAGAGTCTTTCACCCCAGCGTCAATTTATGGTCATCCACAAATAATGTGCAATCGTAATTAGAAGAGTTTTTCACCCCAGCGGCCACTCGTGGTCATTCACAAATAATGTGCAACCGTAATTAGAAGAGTTTTTCACCCCAGCGCCAACTCGTGGTCATCCACAAATAATGTGAAACCGTAATTAGAAGAGTCTTACACCTCAGCGCCAACACGTAGTCATCATCAAATAATGTGCAACCGTAATTAGAAGAGGCTTTCACCCCAGCGTCAACTCGTGGTCATCCACAAATAATGTGCAACTTTAATTAGAAGAGTTTTTCACCCCAGCGCCAACACGTGGTCATCATCAAATAATGTGCAACCGTAATTAGAACAGATTTCACCCCAGCGCAAACTCGTGGTCATCCACAAATAATGTGCAACCGTAATTAGAAGAGTTTTTAACCCCAGCGCAACTTCGTGGTCATCCACAAATAATGTGAAACCGTAATTTGAAGAGTTTTTCACCCCAGCACCAACTCGTGGTCATCCAAAAATAATGTGCAACCGTAATTTGAAGAGTTTTTCACCCCAGCGGAAACTCGTGGTCATCCACAAATAATGTGCAACCGTAATTTGAAGAGTTTTTCACCCCAGCGCAAACTCGTGGTCATCCAAAAATAATGTGCAACCGTAATTAGAAGAGTTTTTTAACCCCAGCGCCAACTCGTGGTCATCCACAAATAATGTGCAACCGTAATTAAAAGTTTTTCACTCCAGCGCAAACTCGTGGTCATCCACAAATAATGTGTAACCGTAATTAGAAGAGTCTTACACCTCAGCGCCAACTTGTGGTCATCCAAAAATAATGTGCAACCGTAATTAGAAGAGTGTTTCACCCCAGCGCAAACTCGTGGTCATCCACAAATAATGTGCAACCGTAATTAGAAGAGTTTTTCACCCCAGCGCAAACTCGTGGTCATCCACAAATAATGTGCAATCTTAATTAGAAGAGTTTTTCATCCCAGCGCCAACTCGTGGTCATCCACAAATAATGTTCAACCGTAATTAGAAGAGTGTTTCACCCCAGCGCAAACTCGTGGTCATCCACAAATAATGTGCAACCGTAATTAGAAAAGTTTTTCACCCCAGCGCGAACTCGTGGTCATCCACAAATAATGTGCAATCGTAATTAGAAGAGTTTTTCATCCCAGCGCCAACTCGTGGTTATCCACAAATAATGTGCAACCGTAATTAGAAGAGTTTTTCACCTCAGCGCCAACTTGTGGTCATCCACAAATAATGTGCAACCGTAATTAGAAGAGTGTTTCACCCCAGCGCCAACTCGTGGTCATCCACAAATAATGTGCAATCGTAATTAGAAGAGTTTTTCACCTCAGCGCCAACTTGTGGTCATCCACAAATAATGTGCAACCGTAATATGAAGAGTGTTTCACCCCAGCGCCAACTCGTGGTCATCCACAAATAATGTGCAACCGTAATTAGAAGAGTTTTTCACCTCAGCGCCAACTTGTGGTCATCCACAAATAATGTGCAACCGTAATTAGAAGAGTTTTTCACCCCAGCGCCAACTCGTGGTCATCCACAAATAATGTGCAATCGTAATTAGAAGTGTTTTTTACCCCAGCGCGAACTCGTGGTCATCCACAAATAATGTGCAACCGTAATTAGAAGCGTTTTTAACCCCAGCGCCAACTCGTGGTCATCCACTAATAATGTGCAACCGTAAGTAGAAGAGTTTTTCATCCCAGCGCCAACTCGTGGTCATCCACAAATAATGTGAAACCGTAATTAGAAGAGTTTTTCACCGCAGCGCCAACACGTGGTCATCCACAAATAATGTTCAACCGTAATTAGAAGAGTTTTTCATCCCAGCGCCAACTCGTGGTCATCCACAAATAATGTGCAATCGTAATTAGAAGAGTCTTACACCCCAGCGCCAACTCGTGGTCATCCACAAATAATGTGCAACCGTAATTAGAAGAGTTTTTCACCCCAGCGCAAACTCGTGGTCATCCACAAATAATGTGCAATCGTAATTAGAAGAGTTTTTCATCCCAGCGCCAACTCGTGGTCATCCACAAATAATGTTCAACCGTAATTAGAAGAGTGTTTCACCCCAGCGCAAACTCGTGGTCATCCACAAATAATGTGCAACCGTAATTAGAAAAGTTTTTCACCCCAGCGCGAACTCGTGGTCATCCACAAATAATGTGCAATCGTAATTAGAAGAGTTTTTCATCCCAGCGCCAACTCGTAGTTATCCACAAATAATGTGCAACCGTAATTAGAAGAGTTTTTCACCTCAGCGCCAACTTGTGGTCATCCACAAATAATGTGCAACCGTAATTAGAAGAGTGTTTCACCCCAGCGCCAACTCGTGGTCATCCACAAATAATGTGCAATCGTAATTAGAAGAGTTTTTCACCTCAGCGCCAACTTGTGGTCATCCACAAATAATGTGCAACCGTAATATGAAGAGTGTTTCACCCCAGCGCCAACTCGTGGTCATCCACAAATAATGTGCAACCGTAATTAGAAGAGTTTTTCACCTCAGCGCCAACTTGTGGTCATCCACAAATAATGTGCAACCGTAATTAGAAGAGTTTTTCACCCCAGCGCCAACTCGTGGTCATCCACAAATAATGTGCAATCGTAATTAGAAGTGTTTTTTACCCCAGCGCGAACTCGTGGTCATCCACAAATAATGTGCAACCGTAATTAGAAGCGTTTTTAACCCCAGCGCCAACTCGTGGTCATCCACTAATAATGTGCAACCGTAAGTAGAAGAGTTTTTCATCCCAGCGCCAACTCGTGGTCATCCACAAATAATGTGAAACCGTAATTAGAAGAGTTTTTCACCGCAGCGCCAACACGTGGTCATCCACAAATAATGTTCAACCGTAATTAGAAGAGTTTTTCATCCCAGCGCCAACTCGTGGTCATCCACAAATAATGTGCAATCGTAATTAGAAGAGTCTTACACCCCAGCGCCAACTCGTGGTCATCCACAAATAATGTGCAACCGTAATTAGAAGAGTGTTTCACCCCAGCGCAAACTCGTAGTCATCCACAAATAATGTTCAACCGTAATTAGAAGAGTTTTTCATCCCAGCGCCAACTCGTGGTCATCCACAAATAATGTTCAACCGTAATTAGAAGAGTTTTTCATCCCAGCGCAAACTCGTGGTCATCCACAAATAATGTGCAACCGTAATTCTCTGTCCGTGTTTTTGCTCCGTATAAAAACCTACCGGATTGGGTGTTGTGACGATGACTACCATATCCAGGTTAAAACGGCCTAGGGCAAACATTCAGACGATATCTTTACATGGCTTGTTTTACTTTGATATTTTTTGCGAGATAAATTTCATTTGGTTTTATTTGAATTATTTGATTTTACTTCACTAGATAAGACTGAAAATGTCAACAACAGATCGATACGCCTAATGACTGAATGTCTAAAAGAAAGACAGACATTTTTCTGGCTTTCATTTGTGCAGTTTGAGTTGTTCCGTAGTCTGCCGCGTAGATATAAATTACACCTGCATCCAAGCCACGAATCAAACCTATAGTTAAATCATGTGTAACCCCTAACCTCCTGGCCAATAGAAAAAGGGGGTGAACAGTAAAAGATCTAAATAAAGTATGAAGCAACTGATGATGTTTTGCCAACTTGAGAATCAATTAGTATCGTCATTGTTCGTAGTCATCAATGGCCGCGAATATGTAAGCCAAGATGGCGTTAGGATCCACACGTGGACATCTAAATTAAGCCACTGAGATGTTTACAATTAAAAAAATGACGCTGTACATCAATAGAGTTTATAGCATAAACTCAGGTTCAAAAACGTTTAGCTAATTGTTTCTCGCTATTTAGATTCTTAAAATCGGGTATTGACTTGTAGGACAGATCGTTAATGTATACGCCATTTACAATTCCTATTGTGCTCCGGAATTCAATTTGATAACGTAAAAACTAAAGCTCACTATTATTTAATTGGTTCATTTTGAAATTCTAAATACATTTTCTTTACTAATGAATCAGCAGTTATGAAGGCCAAACGCCACTCGAGGATAAGGGTTAATTAAATGGGTGGATTTTCAGTTGAATGATGAAAAATACTATTAGAGGATTTAAAATGATGAACAAAGTTTGATTATATATGAGGACAATTTATGACGAGTATTTGCCAACATTTGGTGTGAAGAAGCCTGTGTTTTAATCTGCAGGAAAGCAGTCCCGTGGTAATGTTTTCCACAGATGGGTGGTTCTTGGAAAGAAACTCTGTTCATGAAAATTCCACCTGGCGCTGGTCACATGGAGGAAGAAAAGTAATTTTTTTTCAGTTTTGGTAGACAAACGAGTTCTTGTTGTGAATGCCTTACAAGATGAGACCAGAGGGTGGAGCTTAGTCGAGCACCTTTCATGGAAATTACAATAGAGCAGAGAAAGACTAACAACGTCTCTTCTGTAAGAAATAGGTTGAAGAGAACGAAAGATATCTCCTCCCCAAACTAGGCAGCTGGTGACTGGGTGCCCCAGCATTACAGTCTTGTGTCAGACTCACTTAAGCTTAATATTTTTTTTTTTAAATCACTAGTCAGGTAAGCTAACCTGACCACACAACGTCCGGTGCTCACTGACGCTGGGGCGCCACTCTTGCCGGCGCATCGGTAAAGAGTTATTTGCTAGAATTGTGTGGGCGAACGAAGGAAAGTGCAGACTGCCAAGAACATGGAAGATATGGAGAGGCGTCTGTTAGGGACGAGAGGTAGCCTGACGATGACGACGAGAAGAAGAAGAAGAAGAAGAAGAAGAAGAAGAAGAAGAAGAAGAAGAAGAACGCGGCTGCTGACTGTTCAGAAAAATATGCAAATGACTAGCTATTAATGCTCAACTGTGTTCTCTATATTTAGATTGTACCTAATTATCCCGGCCAGAAATAGCGAAATCTGAGAAGTTATTGTCGAACTGATTAACGTGTCTCCTACGACTCCGCCACCATCAGGCGCGGCTGCGAAGGACAAACGATATCGACTTTTTTGTTATCTCCTTTCAATTACAACAGCGGGAAAAGAAAAAAACGAGTCCGTCATATTTGCCTTTTGTTTTATTTTTCTTTCTACGAATTATCAGGTTATGTCATCACTATTCAGAAAACAAAGCCGAGAACATTGGAACTATTACGTCGGACACGTGCAATACAGGTTAGGGTTAATGTTAGGGTTTGCGTAGACCAGATTATGATGCGAAAATACTCTCTGGTAAAAACAAAATGTGATTATTTTATCCCAATTTTATTCTTTAATTCCTTGTCCTTCATTGTGTGCATATTTGCCCTTGGACCAAACTAAACCTAATTTAACATGCCTAAAATAATAATGAAGGTGTTATTGTGGGGGGTACTAACGAATTCTATTCTTGTTAAACATTTTATACAGACATCGAATGGGAGGGATAAGTTTTTCAAATAAAATAATGTAAGTCCCCCTCCCTAGCTAAATATAAGATTTAAATTGTCGCCAATTCCCCCTCTCTAAAAGGATGTATCAGATGGGTTGTTACTACCTCTCTCTCTAATTGTATTTGAATTGTCGAGGTTGAATTTAATTGTTTTCTTTAATTGTTTTTGTTTCTCAAAAATGTAATCATCTGGATTGGATGCTTGATAAAACCACAAGGTTGAAATAAATTATTGCATCGATAATTATGTAATTTCGTGTCATTATATTTTATCTTATTCTTGCTCTGTTTACCACATTGTGCTCTCATACCCGGATTTCCTCCTGGAATTATTCCATTATAACACAAATATATATATATATATATATATATATATATATATATATATATATATATATATATATTTGTTTCATTTTACTTCAGTCGAAGTTCTCAGAAATCAAGGGGTCCTTTCCTGAGGCTAACACTTAATATCTATATGAGATACATAGATGTTCGAATAGTCTATTAAAATTGTCTTTTATTTCTCAAACGGTGAGTTAGTAAAGGAGTTAAGAATATTAATTTTCCTCTCCCCAATTGACCAGTTAACTATGTCGTAGTATATCTTTCTTGTGGTCTCTTGGTCTTACCGAATTCCTGAACAAGAATTCATCTAGTCTGGTGGAGTACCCAGCTAAGTGTTGTTAGTTGAGGTAACATCACTAGGAGAAGGTGCATCATTCCCCGTATGAGCAAGTATATAGCCGTATTAAGGGGTTCTTATTTGTGCTGCGAATACTACGTTATTTTTTAATTTGGGGGCAGGGTTTACTTGTAGGGTTAAGTATCATCATGTCAGGTTGTCCTGACAACGTCTTGTACAGAGAGACCGAAGACACTCGAGGAGAGTGTCTAGTAGGTAGTGGGTGTGGGTGTGGGGGGCAAGGTTAGTGGGAGAGATTATTAAGAAAATTCAAAAATAAGAGCGTAATATTTATTTATACATGCATTACAGAAGATCAGAATAGCATCGGTGTTGTCGGTTTCAAATGCTAACAAAGGGGACTTATGATAGGCCTCTTTACCGGATTCTCTTCAGCCTCTGTTTATGTCTGTCTTTATTTCGAATATTTTCTTTATTATTTCAGTCTTTGTAAGAAGAGAAAGAAAGTGAAATTTAATCTATTTGTCATATATTTATTAATTCTAGTTTTTATTTAGTTAGTTTTTGAATTATTTTGCAATCCTCTATCCATCTCATTAACCTCTATACTTGGGTGTTTTTTAGCAATGACAAGTGATAACTCATTAGCAAAAATTAAAATAAACGTAAATAAACCCTATTATGAGTAAGGTTTTTACTTCTCTTTCGTTGCTTATCTTGTATTATGATGAACACAAATCACTTTTTTATTTATTTTTTTATTTATTTTTTATTATTATTATTATTATTAGTAGTAGTAGTAGTAGTAGTAGTAGTAGTAGTAGTAGTAGTAGTAGTATTTGTACTCACTAGGAGTTCTCACACACATCATCGTCAGTGATTGCTCACCGACAACAACCAGTGGTATTTCCTGGAGTCTGAGTGACAACAAGGCTCCCCAGATTTCTAGTATTCTTCACCTCTTTTCGATAACGATGCGGTATCGCAACAGCCAATTTCTATTGATTTCTCGTTGGTAAGGACAATTGGTCTTCTCTGGGATTTGGGTGGCAATAAGCCTCCTCAAGGTCCCAGCATTCTCCGCAGTTTTCCAGTGGAGGTCTGGTTTGTGCTGTCCCTCCTCGGTCTTCTTATCCTCCTCGACCCTCAACAAATATTTTGTCTGGTGTCAGCCTAGGCCGGCACCATTTTCTTTTAAACATTTTATTTAATTTTCTTAATTTATTTATTTATCTATTTTTATTTTTTTAATTTTGTTTTTTTGGGGGGGAGAAGAGGGAGCTTATGGTTTTTCTTGTAATTTCTGTTCCTTGGTTACTTTTTGTGTGGTGTTAGCTGAGGCCGGTGTAATTTAGTTGGGTGGGGGGAGATTATGAAGTGATGTTTTTTGCAATTTCTGTTTCTTGGTTCGTGTTGTGGTGTTCTTCGTGTGGTTTTGTTTTCTCCCTGTAGTAAATTCAATGTGACTGGTTACCCTTTGTAGCTTATGCGGGTTGGTTTCCGCATTCAAGGATTTTCCTTAAGATTGCAGCTGTTTTGATCATTGCCATCTTTTGTATGGTTTCGATGGCCCCTTTGATCCCAATTTCTCCTAGTCTTTTCTCCAGGTTTTGGGGGATTGTTCCTAGTGCTCCTACGATTATTGGTATTATACTAACTTTCTTCATGCTCCATATTCCTTTCAGTTCTCGGGCTAGTTCTGTGTATTTACTTCGTTTTTCCGTGTCTTTGATTTTCACTCTGTGGTCTGCTGGAACGGCGAAGTCTACGATTTTACCAGATTTTTCCTTCTTATCGATTATAATAACATCAGGTCTCCTTGCTTGTATGAATTTATCTGTTTGTATAACCATATCCCAGAGGATTTTGTGTTTTTCGTTTTCCAGTACTGTTTCTGGTTTATGTTTGTACCATTTGTCTGCGTATTCGAAATTCAATTGTTTGCACAGTTCCCAATGTATTACTTTACCAACACAGTCATGTCTGTTCTTGTATTCTTTTTGGGCAAGTTTGCTACATTCACTTATTATATGATTTACTGTTTCGTTTCTTTTTCCACACGATCTGCATTTACTGTTTTCCTGGGTTTTATCTATTTCAGCTTTAATGTAGTTTGTCCTAATCGCATTGTTCTGTACATCTATCAGTAAAGATTCCGTTTCTCTGTTCAAGTTTGCTTTTCTTAGCCATGTCCAGCTATTTTCGTTGGTTTCTTCTCTGTTTGTGTCCAGTTTCGATGCTTCCTGCGTTGTTCGTTGGGGCGGTTTTTCTTGCTGCGGTGATCAGCCTTTCTATGTTCTGGTTTATGTATTTCTTCAGCTTATTTTTAGTGTCATCCACACAGTCTTCTATACTTACCAGTCCTCTTCCCCCTTTGTTTCTCTTCACGTAGAGTATGTCTGTATCGTCCTTTGGATGTAGTGCGTTGTGCATATTCATTAATTTTCTAGTCCTCTGGTCAAGGTGCCTGAGTCTTTCTTTAGTCCAGCTTATGAATGGCCCAGAATATCTTATTAGTGATACTGCCCAGGTAGTTATTCCTTTGATTAGGTTTCTACTATATAATTTTGTTTCTAAGAGCTTTCTTGTTCTTCTCAGGTATTCTTTTCCAATCTTTTCTTACATTTCTGTTTATTTTATTGTGTCTGCTTCCAAAACTCCCAAATATTTATAGCTGTCTTGTTTATCTAGCGCCCTTATCTGCTCTTGGTTGGGTAGTTCCATGCTTTCAGTCGTCTCCAGCTTTCCTTTTTTAATCTCTAGCAATGCACACTTTTCTATTCCGAATTCAATTTGAATGTCCTTACTGAAGATTTTGGTCGTATTTATCAGCTTTTCTAGTTCCTTTTTGATTTTTGCAAATAGCTTCAGGTCGTCCATGTACATAAGATAGTTTATTCTTTGTTCTCTGTCTGTGAACTTGTATCCGGCATCACATTTCCTGGGTATGTAGTTGAGTGGCATCATGGCTATGATAAACAGTAGTGGTGGTTTCCCTGGAAAATGCCTCTTTGTATTTTTATCTCCGTCAAGTTTTATCCTCCAGCTGTCAGTTCTAATCTCCATGTTTCGATTGTTTTCTTGTCGGGTATCTTGTACACTTTTAAACATTCAATTATCCATGCTTGAGGGATTCTGTCGTGCGCTTTCTTGTAGTCAATCCATGCCATAGATATGTTCTTTTTTTTTGTTTAACTTCTTTCGGGATCTTTTGATCTATGTATAACAGATCATGCATCCCTCTTTTCACTTTCTGACATCCTTTTTGTACCTCGGGAAGTAGCCCATGACTGTTCAGGGAATGGTAAATTTGCTTTTTCAGTTGTGCCGTTAGGATTTTCCACATTGTCGGTAAATAGGTTATTGGTCTGTAATTGCTTAGGGTCGTTCTCTTCTTGGCGTCTTTTTGTATAAGCGTTGTCCTTCCTTTGGTCATCCACTCTGGTACGTCTGTTTTATGGATACATCCTCTCAGTTTCTGTGTTAGCCTTTCATGTTGGGTCGTGAATTTTTTAACCAGTACGCATGTATTCCATCGTGACCTGGTGTTTTCCAATTTTCCATTTTCTTTAGTGTTGTCTTAATAGTTTCTTCATTAATTTCTGTTTCTGTTTCTTCTTCAATTTCTAGGAGTTTATCTTTCATGTCTTTCAGCCATTTAGCATTTTTGTTGTGATCTTCAGCCTTTTCCCATATCTTGCTCCAGAAATGTTTTGTTTGTGTCGGATCCGGTTGTTCTGTTGTTGTTCTTCCTCCGTTTACGTTTTTGTAAAACTGGCTTTCATTGTCTTCAAAAGTCCTGTTCTGTTTGTACTGTTCCGATTTTTATCTGTATCGTCTCAATCTTCCTTCTTTTGCTGATATATTATTATTATTATTATTATTATTATTATTATTATTATTATTATTATTATGTCGTCCTTATTCAATAAATAATATATTTTATAAGGAAATAAAATTAATTCCCCGAACAGAACAGTTTTGCACCACTTTTATTTCTTTTTACAGAGATTAAAATCAAGCTATAATGATACTAAATTTTATGTATAGAATCCTTATTCCAATATTGATTAAAATCAATTGCATCATTTTGATTCGAGAAAATGTCTCAATTTGAAGGCTAAGTTTCAGCAGTCTTAAGAAAAAAATGGAAATTCATGGAATCGTGCTTAATTAGTGTCTAATGACCTCAAGTCAAATTTAATGTAAATCTAAAGTATGTGAATTTTCAAATTGGAGGTTGTGCTAATATTATATCCCCTAAAACCCTTTTACAATGCTAAAAAAACCCTGAAATTTGGAGAATATTTATTAATTAATGTCTAATACCTATTGTTAAAATTTAACAAAAATCGGAGGTATCTGAATTTTCACAAAGGGCTTCCACATACTTTTATCCGCTTTACATAAAACTAAATTAAACTAAATATAGCTCACATTACCCATCTTTACGCATAGCAGCTGTGTTTCAAAATTGATAATGATCGGTTAATTAGTTTAGAAGTGGATCCTATCCCTCGAAATATATAAACATATACACATAGCTAACTTTATATAAATAGAGATATAAGTTTTCAACATTTACATCATTACGATTTTCAAAAACGCGGACGTTTCACGGAATTTAAGTTTGGACCAGATTGACGCACACGAACAGTAATGATTTTTTTAAATATTTTGTTACTATTAAAAGCAACTCTATATATATTTTAATGCATTTTAAGCAATGACGAGGTCATCAGGGCGCCACTTCCGGTGTCTCCTCTGTAGAATTAGCCTCTCCTGGTAGATATGGCTCTCTTTTTATTATTATCAGTTATTATTAAGAGTAAGCCGTCTCCACTTGTTGCATTACCCGTTCTTTCGGGGTACACGGTAAGATCCAACAAGAATGACAAAGAACAGAACGTATATGGAAAATCTTTAGTTTTCTTTATTTCTTATTACCGGATGGTTTACGCCGGCTACGCACATACATATAAAAAAAAATATTTTGACATACTTTTATCTCATGAAACTCTTTTTCTTGCTGAGGTCACAAACTTGGTTTCCGCTAGAAACTCGTTCATATATACATCCGATTGAAAAGCAATTTCCTCTGCATTGTCTATCTGAGCGTAAACTGAAGCAATCGTTCCACAAGCACTTCCAATTGTCTGTTTGATGAAATATAAGTCAGAGGATTCCTTCACAGTACCAACTTGCTCATCAGTCGCATTTTTAGTAAGCGGACATGAAAGCCTAACAGCAAGACGGGCTTGGATACCATAGCCAACAAAGCTTCATCGGTGCCATAAACATCGATAAATTCCCATTCTTTTGGTACTTCGATACTCCGATCACCAAGCCCTCGGCTCTTCGCGTTTCCGAAATCGCCGCCTTTCAAATCTTGCTTGCACTGCGGAACATTCTCTTTTTTAACAGTTATCAAGTCACTTTCTTTCTTTCTCGACGTCCCACCCACAATGGACTCGTCCACGATTCATTTTTGCCACTCTTCATTATCTTACACATCTCGGCTCATAAAAATACATTTGCATACGGTATTGTTCTTTTCTCTTTTTTTTTTATTATGAGCAGTTATTATTAAGAGTAAGCTTTACCCGTCTTTGCTCATAAAAAATACATTTGCATACGGTATTGTTCTTTTCTCTCTTTTTTATTATGAGCAGTTATTATTAAGAGTAAGCTTTACCCTACTTTGCTCATAAAAATACAGTTGATACGGTATTGTTCTTTTCTCTCATTTTATTATTAGCAGTCATTAAGCCTTCCCCCCACTTTGCTCATACAAATTAAATTTACGTACGTGATTATTCTTTTTTTATTATTATCATCAGTTATTATTAAGAGTTAGCCTTCTCCCTCTTTGCTCATAAAAATTACATTTGCATACGTGATTATTAAAGCGAGCGTACGTTCACTTTTATTATATAAAAAGAAGATTACATTCTTCACTGCTATTGTTTGGGTTTTTTTTTGTTTGTTTTGCTTTTGTCGATCTTTTATTTCTCAATGAAATGTTTCCGATGCTTTTTCTGCTATTTTCAAAATCACCAAAGTAAATAATATCCAAAGTTCTTAGCGCTGGCAATTGTTTCTTCAACTCACTAGTTAATCCTTGCCCGAAGACATTACCTTATGATCCTATTCACTACGACAGATAAGTGTTTGATCGTTTCACTAATGGGCAATCGCTAGCAAAACTAACATCGCTAACAATTAATGTCATCGCAAAATACGTTTCTTTTTACAGACGCCACATATATGTATATTACTAAAGTATTGCTAAATTAGATAGTGTCTCTATATATAAAGCAAAGTTTTTTGTATGGGTGCATGTGTGTCGCGACATCACAGTTAAACGGGTGATCTAAGAGTCAAACTAACTTTGATCAGATGTCCTCATCAATATCAGAAGTTTTGTTTAACCTTTTTAAGACGAATTATTCAATACATCAAAGTAACATCAAAATAACATTAAAACCAAATGTTCCGACATTTTAAGTGTTTCCGTTTTGTAAACAAATAGTCTACAAACGGTAGTTTCTATGCAACCCAGATATAGGAACCAGAGAGGTGCTACCACTCGGGTTAAAAGTGTACTTGGTAGTAATGGCAATTAAGGGATCCACAGTCCATACTCCATAAAACTCTCAAATCGAGGCCTTACCACTGAAAGTATTTTAGTATCACACCTAGAACGATTTAGGGGGATTTAGTAGTGGATAGGGTTTGGGAAATAAGATAGACAGAACAATAAAGTAAAAGTTGTTCGGAAAGACGGAATTTGAGGTGCTAGGGTTGAGGCAAACACCATTTCGAAGAGTGTCTGATGTAGTTTAGTTTCTATTTTCAGACGGTATGGGGAGGCAAACACCATTCCCAAGAGTGTCTGATGTAGTTTAGTTTCTATTTTCAGATTGTACGGTAGAGGCGAACACCATTCCCAAGAGTGTCTGATGTAGTTTTGTTGCTATTCTGAGATGGTAGGGTTGAGGCGAACACTATTCTCAAGAGTGTCTGATGTAGTTTAGTTTCTATTTTGAGATGGTAGGGTAGAGGCGAACACCATTCCCAAGAGTGTCTGATGTAGTTTAGTGTTAGGATACTCAAGAAAAATACAA
The DNA here is from genome assembly GCA_963556195.1 of Sepiola atlantica. Taxonomy (NCBI): domain Eukaryota; kingdom Metazoa; phylum Mollusca; class Cephalopoda; order Sepiida; family Sepiolidae; genus Sepiola; species Sepiola atlantica. The sequence continues at coordinate 186,292,534 of OY744515.1, forward strand.
TTATGTTCCTTGGACCATGTCAGAGTTATCCCCCCTTTGTCGATAGTGTCTGGCCGGAGTGAAATGTAAACATTAACCACGGATCAGACTGACTCATATTCAATCTCGCGTTGCAGCGGCTAAATAACTCATTTCATTCTAATTTCACTTTTTATAAATATGTTAAACCTTTCTGTTGAAAAGTCATCCATTTTGTTTTACGAGTTATTAATTATTATAACCTAAATTACATGGTTTATAACAGTGGCGACAAAGGATTAGATTAACTTACAATTTTTTTTTCAAAAGAAAAAAAAAAAAAACAAAAAAAATGGATAGTACAATTCAGCGATTACTGGAAAAACAGTTACGGTTAATGGAATTATTTTCAGAGAAATTTTTCTACACCTACATCGTCGATTTCAGAAACAAATCTTCGGACGTCTACAGATTCCATTTCACAAACAATAACGGAATTTTATTATGACCCAATGGCAAATTCGACGTTCGAAACATGGTTTGCGCGGTTCGAGGACATTTTTCGAGTGGATTTCAAAGATCAAGCTGACGACTGGAAGGTGAGACTTTTGTTACGTAAGCTTGGGACGTCGGAACATGATCGGTATGTAAATTACATATTACCAAATCATGCTCGTGACTTAAATTTTCACAGCACAGTGGAAACCCTCACTCAGATTTTCGGTGAGCATATTTCATTATTCAATATGCGTTTTAATTGTCTTAACATTACGAAATCTTCCTCGACCGATTTTTCAACCTATGCAGGCCTTGTAAACAAAGAATGTGAACGTTTTAAAATCTCTTCCATCACAGACGCTCAGTTCAAATGTTTGATTTTTGTGTGTGGTTTGAAAACAACAGACGAAGCAGACATTCGCACAAGGACTTTGTCAAAAATAGAACAAAATCCAGACATAACATTGCAACAAGTTGCCGTGGAATGCCAGCGTCTAGTGAATCTAAAACATGATTCAACTATGGTACAACAAGCATCCGCATCCATGGTAAACACAATTCAAAAACAACGTCGGCCCACCTCACCGACTTCAAAATCAGTCCAGCCCCCAACAGCTTGTTGGAATTGTGGCAACTGGCATTTTGTGCGATACTGCACCTTCAAGACACACCGCTGTCGCAGCTGCAATCGACTCGGACATAAAGAGGGATTTTGCACCCCTCAAGGACGAAAACCAACCCATAATAGGCAAACCTCACATACACACAACAGGCAACGACATCAACACAGTTCAAAAACAAACAGTTTTTCAAAAACAAACAGTCTGATAGCAACTTTTCTCTCAAAACAAAAATCCAAACGAAAATATGTTACAGTACAATTGAATGGCCATCCTATTCAATTGCAGATCGATACAGCATCAGATATAACTATTATATCACAAAAACTATGGGAAGCCATAGGCCAGCCTTCATTGACACCAACAAGTCAGGTAGCACAGAGTGCTTCTGGAGATTGTGTTCACATCACGGGTCAATTACCCGCTACCGTCAAAATGAAAGGAAAAACGGTGTCAGGCACCGTATACATAACAAACTCATGCCATAATTTGCTGGGACTTGATTTTATCGAGTTACTAGGTCTTCTCGACATTCCACTCAACCAAATATGTGAGGTGGTGTCCACATCATCACCTCAGAGCAGTAAAGACGACCTCAGCAAAAAGAAACAGCAACGGCGGCGGCGGAACAATCGACCAACCACCAACTTTTCGTATGGACCAACCTTTGACTCCACTTCAACAGGAACTCCCACAATAATATCAACACCAATGATTACCACAGGGAATCCTAAAATCACCACAACATCAGGACCTACTTCAACAACATCAGTTCGATGTGAGTCTACTAAGGGTATGACTGATAAAACCCTCATACCTGATGACTACATTAGTGGAACACCAAACACACCAAACTCTCCAGTAAGTGATGGCAGACCTGATGGACCTGGATGGATTGTACCAGCGCCGACTACATCTACTGAACCTAAACCTAGCATCACCGTTAAACTGACTGATGACCCTCAAGGGGTAGAGCTGCACAAAGTTGATGTGACCGGTAATGCTGAGAAAATCACGATTCTTGTACAACGTCCAGGATCAGAAGATTTTGTAGAAATTCCTGATGGCACTAAAATTACTGGTCCATTCATCTCAACCACATTTGACAAAGTTATGGCAATCAAGGTGATTTTTGAAGAAAAGGCAGTTGATCAAAATCCAGACTACAAAGTATGGCTGGATATTGAAGCATGTTTCCATTTGCCAACATCTCCAATAACATCATCTACAGAGAAAATTACCACAGCAAGACCTCGACCAACCAACTCCTACATGAAGCAAGCACCAATTCACCATCGAGTCAATTACCCACCAGAGGTGTACCAGCCAGGACCCCAACTCAATTGGTATGGACCACCACAGCCTCAACAACAGGTTCCCTACTTTTCTACACAGCATATCCCGCCTGGTGGTCCAGCAGCAGCAGCAACAGCAGCAAGGTTCGGGTCCTCGCAATACAACAGTCCTAAGCAGAAATTGCGCACAATGTTGCGTGCTTGTCAGCCATCAACCCAGGGTTACATTCAGCATAACACACGTTCGGACAAGCCGAAAGATTTGTAGACACATTCAAAAGAGCACTACTAAAAGCAAGAGGGGAGGGAACAATAGAGGATATACTACATGCTTTCCTCCTTTCCATATGGAATAACACCAAATGAAGCTGTGAAGAATGGTCTATCGCCAGCAGAGGCACTCATGGGACGAAAACCCCGTACCACATTGGACGCTTTACGTCCTCAGCCACAAAGGCAACAACAAAGCCCTAACAAAACAAAAGCATTTTCAGTTGGCACACCAGTGTTTGCTCGGAATTATAGACCTGGCCGGCCAAACTGGGTACCAGGCATCAGCCGCAAAATAAATGGACAATTTATGTATGATGTTCAAGTCGGAAATCAATTCTGGGCACGGCACAAAAACCAGTTGCGTCTCAGATACTCTGTAGACAACTTAGTGGACAACAGATCAACCATTCCGTTTGATTTGTTAATGGACACATTTGAACTGCCATCTCCACCACCTCTCATGCAGACAAATTCAGATGAGAATTATCAAAGACCTCCCAGGACTTGGCCAAAGCGCAGTCGCACTAGAATAAAGCACCTCCAAGTTGACTCCCGGTGCGCTCGATACAGTTAAAGACTAAAACGGGGGGATGTTAGGATAACTAAAGAAAAACGCAATTATGTCCCTTCGACCATGTCAGAGTTATCCCCCCTTGTCGATAGTGTCTGGCCGGAGTGAAAAGTAAACATTAACCACGGATCAGACTGACTCATATTCCATCTCACGTTACAGCGGCTAAATAACTATTTTCATTCTAATTTCACTTTTAATAAATATGTTAAACCTTTCTGTTGAAAAGTCATCCATTTTGTTTTACGAGTAATTAATTATTATAACCTAAATTACATAGTTTATAACATTTAGTTTCTATTTTGAGGTGGTAGGGTTGAGGCGAACATCATTCCCAAGAGTATCTCATGTAGTTTAGTTTCTATTTTGAGATGGTAGTGTAGAGGCGAACACCATTCATAAGAGTGTCTGATGTAGTTTAGTTTCTATTTTGAGATAGTAGGCGAGAGGCGAACATCATTCTCAAGAGTGTCTTATGTAGTTTAGTTTCTATTTTGAGATGGTAGGGTGGAGGCGAACACCATTCCCAAGAGTATCTCATGTAGTTTAGTTTCTATTTTGAGATGGTAGTGTAGAGGCGAACACCATTCATAAGAGTGTCTGATGTAGTTTAGTTTCTATTTTGAGATAGTAGGCCAGAGGCGAACACCATTCTCAAGAGTGTCTGATGTAGTTTAGTTTCTATTCTGATGTGGTAGGGTAGATGCGAACACCATTCCCAAGAGTGTCTGATGTAGTTTAGTTTCTATTTTGAGATGGTAGGCGAGAGGCGAACACCATTCCCAAGAGTGTCTGATGTAGTTTAGTTTCTATTTTGAGATGGTAGGGTAGCGGCGAACACCGTTCTCAAGAGTGTCTGATGTAGTTTAGTTTTTATTTACTCCATAAGCCTGACAGGTGATATCACTCAGGGTCAGAGCGCACCTAGCTGTAAACTGGGGATGTGCCCTTCAGAGCACTCTTCGTTGCCTGACAGAATTCAGAATGATTTCGAAATCTAGTGGGGGATGATTTCTTTCGTCATTTTTATGGAAGGTGCGCGACTTATCTCAAATCTCTGGTTCCTTCGTGTAAGACATTTACAGCAAGAACTCGTATTGCTACCACAAGGAAGAAAAACTTTCTTTCTACTTGAGTCTGCCCAGCACCAAGCGAAATTTCCACACATACAGCTTTTTAACAAGGGTGTTATGTTTATGGAACTCAATGCCGCAGGACTGCTTCCCGGCAGATTATAACTTGGTTGTTTTCAAAGTCAATGATAACAGATTCCTATCTAGAACCGTCCCTATATATATTCGGACTTGATTCATAAAATAACTCCATCTCATTAACGCTTATCCTTGGGTGGCATCTGGCCTTGGTAAGCGGTACCTCTTTTTAGTAAAAATAAGCAAATATGTAACTAAGAGGTAAATCTCCAAATTGAGGCCTCACTATCGGATGTACGTGAAGGTCATATCAAGGACAGTCTAACAAGAAGATTAGAGTTGCTATACAGACCAATAAGATCTCACCACATATTTGTTTACAAATTAACCGTAGACAAGAGTAAATATATGATCCGCTCATACAATATGGTGACTTTTATGTATCGTTGGGTATTTCAAATGAGCAATTAGATTTTTTTTTAATGGAAATCGCTCCAGACAAGGCATGAGGCCACTTGATGTAAAGAGCTAAAAAAAATACTACTTCAAGGTCAAAAAACTAGCCTAGCTTTAGATGGATAGATTCCGACCCAGAAAACAGCAATTCTTTCCCCTTTGTCAAAAACAGTGATACTAAGAATACAATTGAGTATTACTTATGACTCTTATCGTGGCTGACAGAACGAGAACAAGCTACCCACGTGGAGTAAATAAATGGTGACGTTCAAAATTCCGTACAGATTCCCGAGTTCCACATAAAGATTACTTGGTCCGACAAGTTGCACCTGAAGAAGGGCGGAAGGTTACATCGGCCGAAACGTTGCGAGAATAACATCCAAGATGAGAACAATAGGCCTAATAACCGAAATAATACAAATTATCAATCCTCATCTAAAATACACCGAAACAGGAGATACATTGGTAACCCGTCTTATTTTTTTTTTTTTTTTTTTTTAACGCTTGGAGTTTATACATATGCTGTATCTATACCTATCCAAGCAGAACCAATTGGTTCGAAAGGGAAGAGGAAAGAATTCCGAATATCTCACCGAATAAAAGGTAACTGGTATTAAGTACATAAGCACTGCTACGTAGCAGCAATCATTTTCTTCTGCTGTTAGCAATTAACAAAAGATGCCATCCTGGCTGAGAGACACGGGAATTCTAAACAACATTGCTTAATTTGTATTATTTGAATTGCTCGGACTACTGTCCTCATTTTGAATGTTATTCTTACAATATTTCGGCCGATGTAACCGCCGACCTTCTTCGGGTGTATCTTATCGAACTCAGGAATATTTCTGCAGAAATCGGGAATATGTACAGAATTTTGAACGGAATCCTTTTCGAACGGGGGTATCTTTTTCTTGACCCGTCAGCCATGACCGTGTAGAAGTCTTAAGTAATTTGTAATTGTATTCTTAGTATCGCCTACACTGAGGATTGAACCTTAAACCTCCAGAAGACTGTCGCTTAGAACTGGCTGATACTTAGCACTTTATCCGTTATGCCACAGGTCCTTGATTCTCGAGTTCGACAAGTTGAATCTGAAGAAGATTGGAAGTTACATCGGCCGAAACGTTGTGAGAATAACATCCAAGATGAGAACAGTAGTCCGAATAATCCAAATAATACAAATGATCAATCCTCATTTCAAAAATTCCGAAAAAAGCATTGCTTAACTATATCATTTACTGCAGTAAATCCCCACTCCGCAAAACAAATAAACTGAAAGCAAAAACGATGAGTCAACACGAACTCTAAAATGTTATTTTACCTTAAGTTTACTTTATCAACTTTCGATTGTATGATAAAATAAATTTATAAGAGGACATTGAAACAATTTTCGACCGATTCGTGATAGTTACTAATTGTATTTTTGTTTAATTTTTTATTTTTTTAGTTGTTAAACACACGACATTGAGGCTTCCATCCATGGCAGCTATCTTAATTTGTCTTTTCAAGCCTCCGAGGGTAACGATAGAAATTTAAAAAAAAAAAACCACTTTAAAAAGTTCCAAAACTCAAAAACTCTGCGAGTGGATGGGAGATTAAATTTTCTTGCGTTTGGTAAAAGTTATTTGTTTTACATTTACTTTATCACCCTTTTTTCTGTTAACTATACTGCATAATTGTCTGTGTGTATGCTTTGATATTAGTGGTATCTTATCTATATATACAAGGTGTTTGGAAAATCAGGGGCATAACTCCGGGATTATGTTCTATATATGCAAAGGAGCCTCTTTATGTATGGGGTATTTTTATAATAGCAGTCTATTGCTAGTTTAATTTTCTTTTAGGTCCATTTCTTCCTCTGCGTTGTCATATTTACGTACCTGTGTTTGGTCTGTTTTATTCTGTTACCTGAAATAAGAAGGGTCAACATTCGCAGGGTGCCGTCGGATCCTCCGTGTTAGCTATAAAAGGAGCCCCTGCCGATGATGACCCTTAGGTCTTTATTCTGAGCTCCACGACTTTTATATTTGTTTGGTGTAATTTGTCACGGTGTTATTATGTATGTGGCAACACCAGGCTCGGGCTCATTTTACCTGTGATACTGTCCAAGGGATAGTGTTTATTTATCTCCTATGTAGAAATAACAGTGCATTATCACATACATTGTGTGTGTTGGATGTTTACAATAAAGAATTTTGTTTCAGTGACACATAACTTGGAAACCAAGCGTTTCCGGGCCTATAGACACATATAGAACATAACCCCGAAGTTATGCCATAGATGTTCTGAACACCCTGTACAGAGAGTGTCTGTTTGTTTATTTGTGTGTTTGCCTGTTAGAAAAATCAAGTTAGTTTCAATAGATGTTAGATTTGTTAGGGAATTAATTCTGGGTCTCACTAGGGTCTAATTACCGATCATCATCATTATCAACAACATCATCAGCAGCAGCAGCATCAGCAGCAGCAGCATCATAATCAGTATATCATCAGCAGCATCATCAGCAGCATCATCAGCATCATCAGCATCATCATCAGCATCATCACCATCATCATCATCAGTATCAGCATCATCATAATCAGCATCATCATCAGCATCATCAGCAGCATCACCATCATCATCATCATCATCATCATCATCATCATCATCAGCAGCAGCAGCAGCAGCAGCAGCAGCATCAGCATCATTATCATCAACATCATCAGCAGCAGCAGCAGCATCATAATCAGCAGCAGCATCATCATCAACATCAACATCAGCATCATCATCGGCATCATCATCATCAACATCATCATCATCATCATCATCATCATTATTATTATTATTAACCACAAAGTTTAACAGGGGTGCAATTGAACACAAAACCTATACCAAGATAACAACCAAGATGAAGGTAGTAGTCCGAATAATACAATTGTATGTTATTCTCCAATTTTCAACAAAAAAAGTGGATCCTTAGAACCTTTTCATACAAGTAATACTAAAGATACAGTTTCACTTTTATTTGAACATTGATCCCGAGAAGAAATAAATTTTAAAAATTGCAGAATACTGGTATGTAAACGGTAATTATATCGACCACAAACACCTTCTCCATCTTAAAAAAGAATTTCTACAAACCATGCATCCTCCCTGGCGAGTGACTGGTGAAATTGAAATATAAAATTTAAATAAGATATGATACTGGTATGTAAACGGTAATTATATCGACCACAAACACATTCTCCATCTTTAAAATGATGTTCTACAAGCCATGCACCTCCCTGGCGAGTGACTGGTGAAATTGAAATATAAAATTTAAATAAGATATGGTATCTTAAATGCGTGAGGTTATTAAGTACGATTAAACTGGGTCTGACTTATTAATTTCATCTTTTATTTTGAAAGATGTAATGTTAAGTCTGGATATATAGGAGCGCTTAAGCCAGAACCAACTCTCGGTTAAGGAAAACAAGATATCCATAGTGAAAAGGAATAACATATATTTTATAGTTAAATGGTCGTCATTATCTTCTTCAAAAACATAGCATTTTCAAGTTACTAGTCCTGGGAAAGGTAGCGAGAGAACATCAGCAATTTGATTTAAGGGAAATATTTCCTTAAGAAAATACAAGCGAGAGATGTCCTCCCCCCCCCCTCTATGAATGGTTAAGAAAATAATTGTTAAGTAGTGATTTGCTCTCTCTCTGTCTCTCACCGTAGTGAATGGCCCAGGCCGATAAATAACAACGCTTGTAATAAACGGAATTGAAAGCTAAGAGGATGGTTTGTCTTCGGAGTGCGTCATGGGGCTTTTGTTGCAGACAACGGACGGCGTGGTTCACGGCAGGAAGGAAGGAGGAAAGAATTCATCCACTAGACGACATGGCCCTCTACACGGCGAGGGAGAAATCTAAAGGTATGCAAACAATATATGAACTATGTGATTTATGATGTTTTTAAAATGACGAGTATTAAATGTGAACTGCCACGGCCCTTTCCGGGACTAAATAGTAAACGTGAACCGCCGCGGCCCCAAGTAAGGGGGTATGCAACAAACACCTTTTTGGTGCCGGGACTAGTATACGAAACGCGTACTGCCGCGGTCCAAGCAGGAGTGGTCAATGCAACAATAATAAGTATAGGGCCAAGTGCACAGGACAACCATTTTGAAAAACATCTGGAAAGATTTGAGAAAAAGGCAATATGTTCAAATGGTGTGACAAATGTCATTAAGAAAACGTTACGTGCCAACGACAAGTGGACATCTCAAGAAAATCCGGCAACAGTTTGTCATTATGGCTTCACCATTGTTAGGAAGAATATGATGGCCGATAGAAAAAAGGTTGGAGTTTTGATGTGTATACGTCACGATTATCCAGCACCCCATAGCTCTCGAGAACGTAAAACAAAGAAGTTAGCAAACTGACATAAGAAAATGTAACGATATTGGACGTAGGTGTATAAAACATAATGCTAAAAACGGTATTTTTCACATAAGGTTATAGAAAGCATAAAAGTGGAAAATTTCCATTAGATATTAAAAGGTGAGAATTGGGCCTACGTGTCTAGATATGACGTCATGGATAGGAAGTCCGAAGTTACACGTAGCGATGGAGGTAACAAAATTTTCCTCTTTGGTAAATGAGTTTATTAGATTCGGACGCCTTTTTTTTTGTTTCTTCGCCCCCCCCCCCCCAGCTTTCGTAATATGCAACGTTAAAGTGCTGTAAATGAGTAAAACATCAAAAAGCATGAGCCATTGAGCAGTATATTGTTTGCTTTTTTTTATTTGTTACCTTATTTAAAACTAAAAGAAAAGGAGACAGAAAAACGTTTGCTGCTATATCTCCATTACAAATATGATGACGACTTAAAAACAACGCAAAAGAAGAGAAAGAAGGAGACGTCACTACCCATTGTTTACGGCGTGTCAATGATACAAACAGTTGTTTCTGTCAATGGAAAGATTAGCCATCCTATGGGTCGAAAGGATTGCCTTGTCGAACGTTAAAACTGGTTTATTAGTGCCACGTAACGTTAGAAAAAAGCCTACGGCCAACAACGGTACTAAAAAAAGTAAGAGAAGGGAAGAATAAAATGAGAAAATATTTTGGAAGATATCGTTCACACGTGATCTCACATATAAAGTTACTTTGACCCAAATAGCATTTCAGTTGACAAATAAAATAATCATGTGTTATTATTGTACCATGTTATTGGTAATATAATAACGCCGGGTAGATACAGATAGTTCAGTGTATTTCGAGATCACCCTATCATATACGAGTCACAGTGACGAAGTAGAATATTGTTGGATATTCTTTGCCGGTGATCGTTGCAGTTATTTCATCGCCATCTTGGTTATCCCTCTTTGTAGAGAGAAACTGACTTCAGCTGAACGGATGAATATGGACAACGTTGAATATTCATAATATTAACGTATTCAATTCTGCAAACAATCAACGGTCGGGTTTGTTGGTTGCGTCATAAATTCCTAACACCTTTTTAGTTTCCATTTCTTTATCTCGGACAAAAGCCTATGCGCTGACCTTCGTATGACACTGCTGTTACTCGTCAACTGTTTAACAACTGTTGACTATTTTAAAATGCTCCTCTCTTCAACCACGTGATCTTACTCGACCAACCAGAGCCTTTGATATCTCTCAGCTTCCCTATATTAGCAAACACCTCTTCCAGTATTCATCAAATAATATTAGCTTAACAAAAATCAATATATACATCGATTAGTTATAATTCTGGAGTATTTACATACACCAGAGAGCTTCGCCACATACTTGAAAACAAAATTCCGCCACTTATCACGGTTTTGGGTCAGTCTTTCAGCTGTCAGGAGCAGCATGCCAGTCTTAATCCTTATCTGGTCGGCCCATCTATTTGGTGATTGTCCTCTTAATCCTTTTCGAGTGAAATCTTAATGCCATGATTTCTTTACATAGCTGGAGTCTGGTAGCCGGGAAACATGTCCAAACCACGTTAATATCTTTTTTCGAATAATGTCGTTATTTGACATGTTTATATTAAGCCTCCTTTTTATATCTGTACTTCTTGATCTATCTCGCAAAGTTACTCCAAATATAGTTCTTAATTCATTGAGCTTCCTCTCATGCTCTGCCAGTATAGTTCATGTTTCACTTGCATATACAGCAATAAAATCTACTAATCCATTGTAAAGTTCTTCACCCCCCCCCTCCCTGTATTAGCAAACACCTCTTCCAGTCTACATCAAACAATTTCGCGATGAAGGTAACAAAATCTTCCTCTTTGGTAAGTGATATGGTTGGATTCGGACGTCTTTTTAAGCTTTCTTCTTTGTCCCTTCCCTTTTCCGGAGAGCGGTCGATATCAAGCTTACGTAATGTGTATTTTTGAAGGTATTTTCTTTTTCTGTTTGTATTTATTTATTTATGAGTTAACTTCTGAGTAAAGTCTTTACTTTACAATCTGAATTGATGAACTTGAATTCGCTAAAGTAAGGATTAGTTTCTCTGTTTCACAGCAAATCACCTTTTTTTTTAACTTTTATTCACACCAAACAAGGCATATTGTCACTTAACCATAAGAGGCTACTATGGCAAGGGGCAAATTTATAGGGACAACCTGGGTGGGAAGATTGGGCAGCAAAATGTTTGTTCACATTACATTTAAATTTCTGCATGGTGTACCAACATGTCGAAAAAAATTTGGCTGGTGAATCTGTGTACCATTTGAGGGTTCTTGATAAGGTGTAGAAACGTATCTGTAATTGGATTGCCCCTACCCTTTCTTCTTCTCTGCACCCTCTCTCTCTCACAGACGTGACGTTGCTAGTCTCAGTCTTTTACATAAATACTATTATGGCATGTATTCTTCAGAATTATGTGATCTATTCCCTGTTTCTTTTGTTCCAGCTCGTTTGACTCGTTCGTCTAGTAGTCTCCATTAATTCGATGTTTGAATACCTCATTGTAATACAACTTCCTATTCCAGTAAATTATTTCTAATAACTGCGGGCATGTGGAACTCTCTTCCTGCTTACTGTTTTCCTCCTACCTATAGTCTTGGTCTTTTCAAGACTACGGTCAATAGGCATCTCCTGTCATTGCGATAATAATATTTCGTATTTGTTAGCTCCTTACATCAAATGGCTTCATCCCTCGTCTGGAGCGATTTCCATATATATATATATATATATATATATATATATATATATATATATATATATATATATATATATACAATTCTTTCTTTATTCGCTGTATTCGTAACAATACGAATAATAACATTATTCCGTAGATCATTAATGATTTCGTGGTCAAACGTTTTCAAATTTCGGTCTGTTTAAGTTCTCTCCTGATGTGTATATATAATAATATATACGTGTGCATGCATTCCACTGAGTAAGAAACTCACTGATGCTATACTGTCGTCGTTGTCGTTGTCGTTGTCGTTGTCGTTGTTGTTACTTTTGTCATTGCTGTCGTCGTTGTTGTTACTTTTGTCATTGCTGTCGTCGTTGCCCTTGTCGTCGTCGTCGTTGTCGTTGTTATTCCTGTTGTGATTGCTGTCGTCGTTGTCGTTGTCGTCGTGGTCGTTGTCATTGCTGTTGTCGTTGTCGTTGTCGTTGTCGTTGTTGTCATTGCTGTCGTCGTTGTTGTTGTCGTTGTTATCGTTGTCGTTGTTGTTGTTGCCGTCGTTGTCATTGCTGTCGTCGTCGTCGTCGTCGTCGTCGTCGTCGTTGTTGTTGTTGTTGTTGTTGTTGTTGTTGTTGTTGTTGTTGTTGTTGTTGTTGTTGTTGTTGTTGTTGTTGTTGTTGTTGTTGTCGTCGTCGTCGTCGTCGTCGTTAAGCGAGCTCGCGAAGATCGTACCTCAAGATTGTCTGGTCTGCATAAAGTCTTCGTTTGTCGCAACTATTAATAAACTTTCAAGTTTGTAGATTTTTACCCACAACACTTAGAACAGCAAAGCTCAGCGGTTGCATGCAAAGTATAGGAAGGTTTGGCCCAGAACACACAAAGGAATGGCACAGAAACAACGTTGGCCGTTTCCCTCCATTGATTTGCGGTTCCGTGTTTGACATGCCATTGCTTGTCACACGCAGAGGTAGGGACGACCAGATGACAACGGATCCTGAAGCCGACTCCTCTTTGATTTTCACCAGAGCCACGTTAGCCGGGTTGCGGCCCTAAACTGATTGGTGCCAAACCTGTTCAGAATGGTTGGCCCTGCCAGGAACTCAAGTTCAAGACAGTTACATTGCTCTGACACTACCACATTGTCACCTCTTCTACCACAGTTGTTTTTCTTTTGTTTATTCCTTTTTTATTCGTTACTTGAAATACTTGAAGCATCAATTACAAATAAAAGAAACATGTCATTCATCACTTTGTTGTAAACACGGAACTTTAAATCGTTTTCATTTATTCATATAGATAGATAAACATTAACATTTTGGTTATTTCGATACAAATTTGTTTCTCTTTTAACAATGACCGTAAAGAAAAGAAAAAGAAAGAAGAAATCACTTTGCCTTTTCACGTGCAATTTCGAAATAGATCGCAACTTGTTGAAAATCAAGTCGGTCGTCGAAAGGAACATTTGAACACAAATGCTAACTATTTGAACAGGAAATGAAATGAAGACAATCATTAAATTTTAAAAAGAAAACGAATAATAAATATTAGTTAATTAGGCAAATTCCTTTTTCAAAACAAATATGAAGATTAGTTAACCCTGCGACTGATACCGCATATATACATAAGCAGTATATAAAAACGATGGTGCGTCTATTGTGTAAAGTTGAATTAATTTGAAATATGGCCTTTTGACTTTACCGTTAGTGCAAGAAATTGACTCAACTTTCATATTAACACATTTAGATGTGTATCGTTTCTTTTTTTCTCCATTCCTTTTCTTCATCATTTCCCGTTTCTCTCCTTTTTTTTCTTCTACTTCGGTTGAGACGAGTGCGTGATAAGCCTAATGGATGCTGTCTCGGCCTCTGGAATCTAACTGGATCTATTCTGGTTATTTATTCCTGATACTTTGGAGAAAAAAAGATATGAAATCGCAATTTGTCCGGAGTTTGGGTAAGAGCAGCAACTTCTGTTCAACTACTCGTCTACAATAAATCGTTTACAGTATACAATATATTGGGTTTTCAGCATGAAACAATCCCAAAACGAAATCTACTTCGTGTCATTTTCTTTCTTCTTCGTTTCTTTCTCTTTCGTTTATTGCTATCATTATTTCCCCCTTTTAGCTTTCTTTTCATTCATATTTTTTCTTTATTATTTCATTTTATTCGGCTACTTATTTACCTCTCAACATCTTGCTCTCTTCTTCTTCGGTTCCTTTGGCTTCTTTTCTTCATCATCATCTCTTCTTCTTCATCATCATCTCTCCTTCTTCATCATCATCATCTCTTCTTCATCATCATCTCTCCTTCTTCATCAGCATCTCTTCTTCATCATCATCTCTCCTTCTTCATCATCTCTCCTTCTTCATCATCATCTCTTTTTCTTCATCATCATCTCTTCTTCTTCATCATCTCTCCTTCTTCATCATCATCTCTTCTTCTTCATCAGTTTCTCTCTCTCTCTTTTGATTCCATCTCTTCTACCTTCTTTTTTACTTTTTGTTCTCGTTAAACCCTTTATACTTCTTTCAACTTGTTTTACTGCCCTCCTCTCTCCCCCTCCTCTCTCACCCATCCTCTCTCCCCCCCTCTCTCTCTCCTCTTCTCTCTCTTTTCATCTCTCTCTCTTCCTCTCGTCCTCTCTACCAACCAGTTTAACCCTGTCTCTCTTCCCTCCACCACCTTCTCCTCCAATTCATCTCTTTTTCTCTACCTTGAGTCATTCCATGAAACATCCGGTTCCACATCCGTTCTAAAGTCCCCCCCTCCACTTCCTCTTCCCGCTTCTCTTCCTCTTCCTCTCCCTCTAACTTTTTTTCTATATTTTATTTCACTTTTCGGACGATTCTTTTGTCACAACATTTTATCAACGCAATTCATCAAATTACAATAACAAAAAGATGGCAAAGGCCTTCTATTACCTTTTCTACAATTTGAAGCGACAAGCGGCAAAATATGTCGATTTTTTAGTTCTTGTCGATCTTTTAGTTCTTGTCGATCTTTTATTTCTTGTCGATCTTTTAGTACCATTCATTTACCATTCATTTATGGTCGGCTCCCACATGCCAGAATGCCGATAGTAGGAACTCATGGTCCCCTTCCCGCGATTTATAGCAGTTCACTGTTTCTGAACAAACGAAATTGTTAATGTTTTTATCAGGAAATTATCTAATTTTAATGAAATTTTCTGCATTTACTCAATAAATTATATATTTTACTCGTGTTTTGCGGAGACAAGTTCCATCTTCTTTCTATATATACATAAAAAAGTACGGGGGATTCTCGAAATTAGACCTAGATAGCATTGCATCTGACAAATTGATATTTTATTTTGAATAGCAAATTTGTTTTTGTTTTTCATCTGCCATGTTCTTTACAAGAAAATAATGCATATCGCTTCAGTTTCTGTCAAAAATATTGTGAGACTAGATGCATTTCCCGTTTACGGTCTAAACACCATCAGCCGCTTACGAACTTAATAAACAGACATTATTACATGGTTTTACTCGTGTCCTATTTTAGATAAACAATAGCATAATATATTTATTACATACTAGTTGTATATATCTGTCCTTATTTTCTCTAAATCATCCACCCGTCAATAGTGATTGCATATTAGCTGTACTTACTCGGCGTTGTTCGGGTGGAGGATTTAAATTTTTTTAAATAATTCAAAATATAGTCAGGTTTACAATTTCTTTTTAAATACGATTTTAGAAATTCGTTTTGATTTTCCCTTTTTTCTCTCGGGCTTCTTAATTTGGCAATATGTCTCCACACGGGCAACGCCGGGTAGCTACTTCTAGTATTACATAAACAGATACTAATTTTATACGGGTATGCAACATAGACAATTCATACCGAGAAAAATGAGAGTCGGAAAAGATTCGAAACTGCGATTCGGAATATGGACCGCGTCGTCTAAACCACTGGGCTATTGAGTATCTTTTAGTTAACAAAGGTCGAAGTAGGACCTAAGTAATCACCCCTCAACTGCGAACAACAAAAATTGGTATTTAGTAATAAATACCAATTTTTTATATTTAAAAATCTGACATGTTTATGCGCTACAAAGTCAGCCAAAACATGAATCACAGGGTTTTGAAGATCCGTGACAAAAATGAATTTATGGTATGTTCTCTCTAAATGTTGCAAAATATCATATAGTCAGAATATTCTATGAGTTATGTTGGAAAACAACGTTAAATGATTTGTTGGCATTTTGGCAAGGAACAACGTGTATTATCTGTTATAGTGTTACACTTGAACTATTCTGTCCTTCTAGTATGAGGGAATTTTTATTTTTGTCCCAATCAAGAGTGTCCTTTTGGGGGAGCTGGAGTTTCCCCACATTAAAAATCAAAGTTGTGTCTAATTTTACCCTCGTGGGGAGTCAAGTAAATAGGAACGTTAAATGATGTAAAATAATAACCAAATTAATTTATATTTGAAGCTTAAATGCTTCAAACATAAATTAATTTAATTATTATTTATGTTTCATTTTAATTAATTATTAATTTCTGGTTAAATTTAAAGTTTATACGACCTAGTAGACTATTAGTTTTTTCTCCCCGAAACCAAATAAAAACTAATTTCCTAATGTATGGTGGCCTATTATTTACAGTGAAATGGTTTCGGAAGGTTTCAGTGCTTCAAAACAACTTTTTTTAAATTTTTTATTTCAAACCATGTTTAGTAAAAAAAAAAGAACATGAAACATTAAAAACACTGGTACTTATGCAGTTTACGGACCGGGCTGAAATAATGTTATAATTTAGAACCCCATTCTTAATATTGAAGGTGTGGAGGTTGATTAACTATTCTGTAGCAATTCAATAAACAAAATGAATGGAGGCACGAGAGCGCTCTATCTCTTAATAGACTTCACGAATGACCTATGCTGGAAATCTCATTTCTTTGATCAATCATAACTCAAAAGCCAATAAACCAAATTAGTTAAAACTTTGCACAAAATTTTTATTTGATAGGTACTATAAGTGTGTAGAATTTCAGCATCATTAGTTAAGGCAACCCAGAGATCCAGAAAGTTCAATCATGAAATCATGTTATCCGTACGTACGTACGTACGTACACACGTATGTGTCACCCTGTATCTCATCAACTATTTGATGGATTCAGCTGATTTTTGGCAGAGATAGAGGTTCTAGGGTCTCGTTGATGGCATTTTAATTTCAGTTTACCATATACCTTAGTTTTCCAGAAAATTCCAAAAAGCCTTTAAAATGACCAGTATTCATACACTTTATTCTATATCTTATCGACCATTTGATGGATTCAGCTGATTTTTGGCAAAGATAGAGGTTCTAGTGTCTAGTTGATTGCATTTTAATTTCAGTTTACCATATATCTTGATTAGTCAAACTACCAACTATATCAGGTATGAGAAGGCATTGTAATGGGGCATAGCCTTTACAAAAGTAGTGACATTCCATGAAAAATGCCAGTATACTGAAATCATATGCCCTTAATAGGGTTAAGATGAAAATTCATATACACTAAATGTACAGAAGCAAGGAAATTCCCAAATTTTTACACTTTTATTGTCATTAAGGGTATGACTACATATCAACCAAACCATTTCATTATCACATCACTACACTATATGCATGAGTGGATGAAGTGTGTGAGGTGCATTGAAGAAAAATTCCTACCAGTAAAATACATAGCCCTGTTGTGCTCGCATACCCTTAATGACAATAAAAGTGTAAAAATTTGGGAATTTCCTTGCTTTTGTACATTTAGTATATATAAATTGTCATCTTAACCCTATTAAGAGCATATGATTTCTGTATACTGGCATTTTTCATGGAATTAAATTTAACTTGAAAATTCTATCCAAAAAAATAGAACGCTTTTACCTTTTTACTTCACTCATATAAACATTGTTTATTTTTCCACATAAACACTTGTCGGGAAATCAATTAGGAGACATTTTACGCTTAATTGTATCTGTAGTATAAAAGGTAATTGATGCCCGTCTCACCCCTTTGATTAATGATGGAATGTTCTACATTCGTGTATATATTAAGTAATATTGAATACTATTTGTGGCAGTAAGCAACGAATAGTTAAATAAAACTTATCCTTAAGTTATGTTCGGCTTCCAGTTTTTATTACAGTATCCTCCACTAAACATTGAACAAGTAATCTTTTTCTTAATAATCTAAAAAAAAAAATTCTGCTTAATCGATCGTAATCGGAATATTTTAAAAGAGCATTAAATAACAACCTTTTTAGAGATGAGGGGGCGTATGCATCCGCTTTGAAATTTTATCAAATGTAAACGTTCAATAGTTCTGTGAGACGATTATTTATTGAGATTTGAATACGAGAAATCAACAAAAGAGTAATTAGATGATGAAGATTCTTGGAAACGAACAGAAAAACGGTTAAAAATCGTAACTGAAGAAAATCATCTTCAATTTACGACAATTCGATTTCGTTATGTTGTACTAATTGCTACGCATTTATGGACTATTATGATTTAAATTAAAATCTAATTCGAATTATTTTAACATAATAGTGTTAGTCCTCTAATATTTAACCGATACCGGCGGTTTCGTATCTTTAGTGTATAAGAAGTGAATAATTCATAACATAAATACATCATCATCATCATCATCTATTATTTGCACAGCAAATTGATTATATTACTAAATGATGCCTTTCGCCGAAGTTGTTAATCACCCGGAATCTTTACTACACAATGGAGTAGACTGCATACATGCCCGTTCCAGACGTTTTTCAGATATCTTGTGTCGGTAAGCTCGTTTGAAGTCAAAATGCTACACTAGGAACTGAACTCACAACCCCCCAGTAAGAATTCATTTTAGAATATCGTTAACCCGACAACTAATATACTAAGCCCTCTAGAGCAGTGGTTCTTAACCTGTGGGGAATTCCCCACTGGTGGGGAATTTTGTCAAAGCGAGCGCCCTCAACACTCGACTATTTCGACGGTTGTGCCAGAATATGGAATCCGACTACGAAGGACTGCTGTTCCACACTGCCGTTCGCTGGTTAACGAATCTTTCGTATGTATTTATTTCCATGTGATAACTGTGGTGGGAATGGAGAGCTGGCTCTCACTAAATAGTGGGGAATTGGAGAAAAAAGGCTAAGAACCACTGCTCTAGGGTGATTCTATGTGATTAATAAACCTACGGTTTTCGTGTGATTATAACGCTTATTGGTTACCCACTAGAAGTCCCGCACAAGTCATTACACATGATCGCTCACTAACAACAGCAGGTGATATTTTCAGTCTCCGCGTCTTTCGATAACCATTGCCGATCACTTTTCGTTATCGCAACAGCCGCTTATCATTAAGTTCTCGCTAATAACGACCGTTTGATTTCTCTGAAAGTTGTAATGGCAATAAACCTACTCAGGATTCAAGTACTCTCTCTACCTTCCAGTGGAGGTCTGGATAGTGCTCTCCTTTCCCGATCTTCTCATCCTCTCTGACTCTTCGCGGCTATTTTCTGTGGCACCAGTATCAATTAAAGTAACCTTTTTGTTGGAGGGGTATATTAGGCTTCTTATATCTACCATAACAGATTCAGTTAATTGGGCTTCGTGTTATTTTTTATTTTTTATTTTTGGCTTTATGCTGTGCGTACGTAACGTTATTCTATTTCGATTCACATGTGATTAATCGGCGTCATATTATTATGTCGATTGGTTTCTGTACTCAGGGATTTTTCTTTATATTTCAGCTGTTTTCTTTATATATTTTTCTTTATATATTTTCTTTATATATTTTTCTTTATATTTCAGCTGTTTTCCAACTTGTAATGTAGTGATACCACTTTATCGATGAGGACCAAATATGAGGACGGCAAAAAAGTTACGAACTCAATTGAAATGGGTTTTTTTTAGACCAGCATACCCTAGTACAAGATGGGCATTGGTGCTGAACTACAGATGTCGCAGATATGGGTGCAAATAACAATCGTCAATACGACAAGGACCATCGTATACTGAGCTAAAAAAAACAAAAAGATCTTCAAGGTAAAAACCTAACCAATGACAAGTGTTAGATGGATAGATTCCGACCCAAAAAACAGCGATTATTCTCCCTTTGTCAGAAACATCGCTCATAGAATGTGAAGACTAAAGGACAAAATAAGGGAAGCGAAGGTTACGATGCTGACGAAAGTAAACCAAAGTTAATCACTTTCTACTCTCTATTTAAAGCGGGAAAAAAAATTTATATAATATATATTTATAATTATATATATATATATATATATATATATATATATATATATATATATTTATATATATATATATAAATACATACATATACATATATATCTATGGGTAGATAAAAGGATAAAACAATCCAACGGGATAAAATTAGAAATGGAACAATGGAAGACCCATAAGCTCAACGTTTCGCCCGATGTGATGTGGGCTTTTTCAAAAGCGGATGTAAAAGTGTGCTAAAACTGATAAAAG
The DNA here is from genome assembly GCA_963556195.1 of Sepiola atlantica. Taxonomy (NCBI): domain Eukaryota; kingdom Metazoa; phylum Mollusca; class Cephalopoda; order Sepiida; family Sepiolidae; genus Sepiola; species Sepiola atlantica. The sequence goes on from OY744515.1 coordinate 186,312,957, forward strand.
ACGGGAAGGTCATATAATTGGGGAATATATATAGGGGTAAAGTTTGAATGGAGGGAAATATATGCAAATATGTAAAGTGTCAGAAATAAGTGTGCAAAATGTCAGCATATAATTATACATACACATTTTTTTTTAATATTTGAAATACATATATGTATGCATAAATAAACCTGCAATTTAAAATGTACATAGTAATATAAAAAAAGAAGGAGAAAATAAAGAGAAGATAGGGGGTAAAAGAAAAAAAGAAGAAAGAAGAAAAAAGAAAAAACAAAATAATATTCAGGGAATCATCTAGTGTCTAGACGTATCTTATTTTCGTTTAAGATTGTTTTAGAGAGGTTGGGGGAGATACAGTAGAAACCCATTCTTTGTCTGATTTTGTTTGTAGAGAGGACTATCACTGCAGATTCTATTATACGACGTATCGACTTTTTATGCATCATCCTAATCATAATTGATTTGTTAAAGTCAAAGCTGTGTCCATACTTCATAGTATGAGCACATAAGGCGTTAAGCATGTTGTTTGTTTTAATTGCTCTCTTATGTTCATAAATACGCTTGTCAATGTTACGTTGCGTTTCTCCAAAGTAGAACTTATTACAGTCTCGACAAGGGATCGAGTATATGCCAGCTTTGATATATAGCATAGTGCTGGAGTTAGGTGTTTGGGTCAAATTATTAATAGTAGCTGAAGTTATTTGAGCTATGTTTATTCCTAGTTTGTTAAGTTTTGTATAAATGATGTTGTTATTATATATATATATACATATATAGATATACATATACATATACATATGTGTATATTTATACATATGTGTGTATATATATACATATGTGTGTATATATATACATATATGTATGTATATATATACATATGTGTATTTATATATATATATACATATGTGTATGTATATATATACATATGTGTATGTATATATATACATATGTGTACGTGTATATATATATACATATGTGTATGTATGTATATATATATATGTGTATGTATATATATACATATGTGTATGTATATATATATACATATGTGCATGCATATATATATATACATATGTGTATGTATATATGTATATATATACATATGTGTATGTATATATATACACATATGTGTATGTATATATATACATATGTGTATGTATATATATATATGTGTATGTATATATACATATATATACATATGTGTATGTATATATATATATACATATGTGTATATATATATACATATGTGTATGTATATATATATTTCTTGATATTATCATCCTGAAGAAGTCTTAAAAATAAAGACGAAACGTTGATGAATATATTAAAAAAAAATCCTTTTTGGTTTTTCCTTTTTCACTTTCCATCACGTCGCATTACCTTCATCCTTCCTTTCTCATATATATATAATATATATATATATATATATATATATATATATATATATATATATATATATATATATGCCTTGAGGTTAAGATTCAGAAATGCAACTTGCTTTTTTTCATTGCCAGGCGGGAAAATGGTGTCCATATAATATAATAAACTGGCGTCGTTAAGTCAAGTGAACATCATGCAAGTCAAGTTAGAAGCAAACTTGATTGAGTCTTGGTGTCTTTCACTGAAACCAAGCCAAAAAGTGTTCACTTACATGATGGCCTCATCACAAATATCGACTTTTTTCTTCTTTCGTTTTTTTTTTTACTTTTTCTCTGTTTTTTCACCTGTCATTTTTTTTCTTTCTACGAATTATTTTCCTTCGACAATTTCCAACATTATTATTACCTTTTAATATTTCTTTATCTTTCTCTCTCTTTCTTGTCTTTTTATGCTTGCACGTTTTCTCTTCTATTTTTTCTTCCACACTTTTCTTCTTTCATTTTGCATTCAATCATTTATCCTTATTTTATTTTCCTTCGTCTCCTTTTCCTTTTTTTTCTTTCGTTTTCTTTCATTTTACATTCAGTCGTGTGTGTTTCTTTTATTCTTTTCAGTCTTCTCTTTCGTCTTCTTCTTTCTTTGCTTCTTTCAACATTCATTTTCATTCAATCCTTTCTCCGTTTTAACCTCGTGTATACCTTTCTCCTTTCTTTTCTTCTTTTTACTTTCACGTTTTATTCAACCCTTTGCACTTCTTTTATTATTTGCTTTGCCTTAGTTTTCACTCTCCTCCTTCACTTCCGTTTTTCTTCTGTTCTTTTTCATTTTTAATTCGGTCCTTTGTTCTTCTTTTATTTTCTGCGTAGCTTTCGTTTTTACTCTTCTCTTTCTTTCTTTCTTTCTTTCTTTCTTTCTTTCCTCTTCTCTTTCTTTTATTCTCTGATTTGCCTTTGTTTTATCTCTTCTCCTCTTTCCTCTTTCCTCTTTCTTTCGTTCCTCCTTCATTTTTCCTTCAATCGTTTTCTTTCTTTTGTTCTCTGCTTTACTTTCGTTTTTTCTCTTCCCTTTCTTTCTTTCTTTCTTTCTTTCCTTCATCTTTCTTTACTTTTTCATTTTTCATTCCGAGTTTGAAGACAAATGCAACTGATATTAATTTGCACAGAGTAATATAATTGCCTAGGCTAAATCTAAACATGTCTTCAAAACCTTATGACAAGTATTCGAATTGTCATGAAATTCCCATTGCTTTGGCTAGAAGTAAAACTATAATTGGTTGCCTTTTCAACGTTTTGCTGAGATGCGTTAGGATGCGGATGAGTGTCCCAATTGACACTAAAAGTTTACAACTGCTTCAAAATTGTAATTGTTTCTCTCTAATCACCATAGATCTTGATATTGAAAAACTTTAGAAACTGTATCAGCTACAAGAATTTTATTAAATAAATACAGTAAAAAACTGATATGATGTATTTGCTTTTATTCTACTAGAGGATTTTATATTCTAAGTCTAAAAGTCAACATTTTTGTAAGTTTATTACTTTTCTGGGTGTCCACGTGTGTATTGAAGACGAATTTGAGATCAAAATAAAAAGAACAGAGAATTATTTTCGAAAGAAATGAACAAAGCGAAAACATTACTTGTCCATGACGTAAGTAGATCAAAAAGCATGATCAACAAAAGAATGCCGTGATCGGGAATCGGGTCACAGCCGTTTAGTGTAAACAAAAGATTATTTAACAGGTTCCCTGTTGATGACGAAGAAGGGCAGAGAGTTTAACGGACAGGTCGACTCCTGAAGAAGACGAGAGAGTCGTGCGCCACAATCACGCAGGTCCAAGACTTGTTTGTCCATTTGTAAGCTAAAGTAATTTGATTACTCTGTGCATTTGTTAAATGAATTTAACTCAGAAATAAAAAGCATTTTTTATAACCGAAGAAAAACTGTCTTTATTCATTTTCATACCAAGGGAAACAACTCTTGCGCCGACGAGAGCCGAATAAAGAAGTTGAATTGTTCCCTTTAGATTCGACACTTGTGTCAAACAATGAACAGATTTGATTCGGGTGATAACGCTACACGTGGTGTATCAATAACATAATGCATGATTATAAATGATTGTTTTATTGAACATTCACACAATCATGTTTGATATAAGAGAATATATCTGCAATTAAAAAGCATTATTATGGAAGTACTTAGATTCCGGATGATCACAAGGGAGAGTGGCATAAGCTAAAAAGGTTTGGAAACGACTGTTGTAAACAGCAACAGTCATTTCCAAACCTTTTATTTATCTCCTCGGGAAGTCAAACACTGTCCAGTGCTCATTGAAAAGTCAGCGCACTAGATAGAGTGAATTCTGACCCACAAAAAAGGCCTAAGCAGCCCCAACGGCATACACCGGTAGGCGATTAGCAATAAACTAAACCCTTCTGAAAGAGTGGTCCTAGGACTGCACAAAAACATACCTTAGCCTGAGAGCAACAAAAAACCACCAGCTTCAAAATGTTCCAGACTCTGCGGGACCGATTGTCGAGGACATATCGTCGACTGGTATGAAAGACTTTTTAACGAACAACAAATGTATTTCTGAAAGAATCCAATTTTTCAGTAGAAGACGAACTCCCACCCATACACTTCAGCCTCTTTCGTTCTGCGTTGGCAAGAACTAGAACATAATAGAAATGGCTGAGACGAGCCAGGGAAAGACTTGCAATGTGAATGGCGGGAGAAAAGGGGGTCAAGCTATAAGCAAGTTAATATAATAAAGACAAGATTGTCTAGTCTGACGTGTATTGCTATTATTGATGCAGAATGACCGCCGCCAGTCGTGCCAACACCGTTAAAGGTGCACATACCGTGTGGTCAGCTGGCGTCAGGCCACCAACGCCAGGTTAGTATACCCGGCGGACAGTCGCGATAAAAGCCTGAAATTATTCACACTGACAACCATTGTTTTCTGTTATTAAGAACAGTAAGGGATTTCCGTTCTTCCTTGTTTTCGGTCTCAGCTACCACCACAATCACTATCCCCCTCACCAATAGACTGATTCCCCCACTAACCCTAACCCTATCACCACAATCACTACCCCCTTCACCAATAGACTGATTCACCAACTAACCCTAACTCTAACCCTACCACCACAATCACTACCCCCTTCACCAATAGACTGATTCACCAACTAACCCTAACCCTACCACCACAATCACTACCCCCTTCACCAATAGACTGATTCACCCACTAACCCTAACCCTAACCCTACCACCACAATCACTACCCCCTTCACCAATAGACTGATTCACCCACTAACCCTAACTCTAACCCTACCACCACATTCACTACCCCCTTCACCAATAGACTGATTCCCCCACTAACCCTAACTCTAACCCTAACTCTACCACCACAATCACTACCCCCTTCACCAATAGACTGATTCACCCACTAACCCTAACCCTAACCCTACCACTACAATCACTACCCCCTTCACCAATAGACTGATTCACCCACTAACCCTAACCCTACCACCACAATCACTATCCTCTTCACCAATAGACTGATTCACCCACTAACCCTAACCCTACAACCACAATCACTACCCCCTTCACCAATAGACTGATTCACCAACTAACCCTAACCCAACCACCACAATCACTACCCCCTTCACCAATAGACTGATTCACCCACTAACCCTAACCCTAACCCTCCAGGCAAAACTTCACTTATTCCTATACTTTATCCTTCTAGACTGAGGCATATTTTTATTATTTGTATTATTCAAACTACTGTTCTCATCTTGGATGTTATTCTCGCAACGTTTCGGCCGATGTCACCTCCGACCTTCTTCAGATGTCAAACTCTGGAAGTTGCGCGGAATTTCGAACGGAACCCTTTATTCAATCCACGGGCGTAGCTTGCTCCCGTTCCGTCAGCCATGACCGGGTAGACGTCTTAAGTCATGCCTAAGTGTATTCTTAGTATCGTGTGTACTGAGGAGTGAACAACCTTCAACCCCCAGAAGACTGTCACTTAGAAGTGATTATTACTTTGCACTTATATCTGTTACGCAACAGATTATATATATATATATATATATATATATATATATATATATATATATATATATATATATATATGACAATAAAAGTATAAAATAAATTTGACCGTATGAGTTCAAATGGAAAAGCGGAAGACCTAAAACTCAACGTTTCGCCCGACTGCTGCGTAGGCTTTTTCAAAAGAGAAAAACAAAAACTGGCAAAAAAAGAGATTTGGGCGGAATATATATAGTAATAAGGGTATAATAAATTTAATAGGCGATGTTTCTAGAAAAGGGGGAAGAATTGCTGTTTTCTTGGTCGGAATCTATCAATCTAACACTCGTTGGCTAGTTTTTGACCTTGAAGTTATATTTTTTTAGCTCCTTACATCAAGTGGCTTCGTGCCTTGTCTGGAGCGATTTTCACAAAAAAAATTAACAGTCGGAAATAATAAAAAAAAAAGAAGATTAAACAAATATGTATATACATATACATATAGAGAGAGATAAAAAAAATTTAAAAAGTAAATATGAATAATAAAAAATAAAATTAAATAAAATTAAAAGATAAAATTAAAAATTAAAATTATATATATATATGAAGTTAAATGGAGAATCATTGATAAACAAATATCTTATGGTCCTATCTCCAGGAATTGTCTACTATGCACTACAGAAAAATTCAGGATCTTACAGCTGATTAATAACCCCTCCAATAAATTGTATGAATTCAAAACTGAAGTTTTTAAATTATACCCCCACAGAAGAAACTTTCTTCTAGCGAAATGGACTAATAACGAAAACACATAACTCACTGAAGACTCCCATCCCCCTATCCGTATATAAATCTAAAAAAACACGCCATCATATTAAAAATACAAAACTTATCTACTCACCCCAGGATATTTCCAATTATACCTCCTGTATTATCAAAATGTATTTCTTATATGCAAGATAACAACCACACTTATTTATCTCCGATATATATTATACATATCACCACCCTATTTTCCCTACCAACCCAAATATAACCTACATTCTCATCCGCGTAATTAATATGTACTTTATCATATACTAATATTTTAGGTTGTTGAATATATTATAAAAATGTTACTAGCTAAATACCTAGAAATATATTTATCGAATGCCCTTAAACAAAACAAACAGATATTTTTGACAAACATTTAAATCTAAATCTAAGTTACAATTAAGGCCCATACATCCATATAGACAGTCCCCAATAGACTCAGTACTTTCCCCAGAAGGGACACTTGAGAGAATTCACTGGACAATGAGAACGGTGATCGTCAGATTCCATTTTTCGAACTGTTTCGTGAGTCGCCGAAAATTTGAAATGGGTTGTAAGAACAGTAAAGGTCTACCCATGTCAATGAAACCATGGTATGTCTCTGAAATATTTTTTCAATAAATAATTTGTATATATATATATATATATATATATATATATATATATATATATATATAAGCTGAGCAGGATTAGATGGCTTGGCCATGTCGAGTGAAGCTCTAGCTAGATCGCATCAATTCGGAAGACTGGAAATCCAAAGCTCTCTGGGGATTGCGAACTTTGATCCTCGCGACCGCCGAGCCTGTACAGGAAAACTTTGATAAAGACTGACAGACAGGCCCCACCCTCTTATAGAGGCTAATCAAAGGCCTGTTAAAAATAAATCGGATAATAATGATGATAGTTAGGCGCTCGTTAATAGACTTTCTTATGTATGTGGCGTGATGGTTCAGATGGTAGAGTATTCGCATCGCATGCTAGGGTTTCGAGTCCTGAGTTAGACAAAGAATCAAAATATTAGAATAGAACAAATAAAGTTAAATATAACATTACTCAATCAAAAAAATCAATAATATAAAATTGTAAAATATAGATAATAGAAAAAAGAAAAAGACAAAAAGAAAATATTAATGATTTTAATATAATTTTAAAAAATTAAAAATTAAAAAATATCAAGGCACACATACCATTTAATATCAGAATAATAGTATTATAATAATTACAACGGGTTAGATTGAACATAAATAATATCAACAAATAAGATAAAATTATAAAATAGAAATAAAATAATAATAGTTATCTGTAAATATGTAAATAATAAATAAATAAGTAAAATAATAAAAATAAGAGAAATAAAAAAGAAATAATCAATTAAAAATACAATATTGAATATCAAATTCATATTAATTAACTATGAACTTTATTATTATAAAACATTAAATATTAAATAATGGAGAAACAATAGATATATACCAAAAACAGATAACGAACAATCCCAACGGATATTTTCCGGCACAGCTGAATCCAACATCTTAATTGACCGAATGGAGTGATTCGAACAACAAAAATAAATCTAATAAATTAAAAATAGGACATTGAAAGGCAAATAAATAAAGTAAATTAAATTAAAAAATTATAAAATACATAATAAAAAAATTATAATAGTGATACTACAAATAAAAAGCAAGCAAAACATTTTAAACCAACATTTAATTATTAAATTTAAAACCCATTGTCTGCTCTACTAAACTTAACGGCCTTCTTTTCCACGTTTAAAACTTAGAGGGAACCCCATATCTGAAGAAAAGATTTTTCCCCGAAATATTATGCCATACGTACCCTACATAAAACCGCCCTGATAGCGATTCAGATTGTAAATATAATTACAATAAATAAAATAAAATAATATTGATAATAAAAGGTAGAAAACTGAAGAAAAAAGACAAATTTAACTTTCACTTTTCTGTCTTAATTTGTTTTCATTCTGTGTTTATCCGTTACATCTCTGCATTGAAATCACCTCCTATAAATTATCTCTCTATATATATATTATTATAATTATTAATAATATTTATTAAATTATATACACTACACACAATGCTTCAAGAAAACTACATAAACCTATTATATATATATATATATATATATATATATATATATATATATATATATATATATATATTTATTTTGGTGCAGAAAAATTAGTACAAAATTCGTACCGTCGGTTTCAAACACAGAAGGACTTAGCCATCCGGGTCTCTTCGGCTTCTGTTGTCATCTGTTTCGGAAATGTGAAGTCACGTGTCACTCGTTTGGACGCTTTATTTGCTTAAAGTGTTATGTATGTTTGTTTAAATTTAGTGTAAGGAAGGTTTAATAAGGTTTGGAAAAAAGGGTGGGGGTGAAAAGTAACAGTTGAGATTTAAAACTGGAGAAGATTTAAAGAGATACAAAAAAAAAATATATATATATATATATATTTCTATATAAATCCCGTGAGCCAATATTTATGAGTAGCGTATATTTGGCCGTTACTGTTTTGGGGTTTAATGATGTGTCTTCTAAAAGAATTTGGGTTTAAGGATTATACTTATAAAGAGATAAAAATAAATGGTTAAATAAACAACATTAAATTCAAATTTAAATCCTGGATTAAATGACTTTAAATCAATCCCAAAGGAATTTAATTTTTTTTCACTCTTTGCCACTACTGACTTCTCGCAGCCTGGACCCTCGTCCAGCGCTCTTAGTAGCCACGGCTACTACTTTTCCTTATCAACCGATCATGTCAACCCAATATTTCGATGTACTTGCATGACATTTTTCTGAAAATTATCATCCTGAGGAAGTCTAACAATAAAGACGAAACGTTGATGAATATATAAAAAATATCTCTTGGGTTTTCCTTTTTCATTTCCGATATATATATATATATATATATATATATATATATATATATAGAGAGAGAGAGAGAGAGAGAGAGAGAGAGAGAGAGAGAGAGAGAGAGAGAGAGAGAGGGGGGGGGTATAGGGCGAGAATTTGAAGAATATCAGTCGTTTTTTCTTTTCGTTTTCATCCAACGTCGCTGAAGCTCGTCATAAGTTGAAAATAGTGATTTGTTTTTCTTTTTTCAGGCTGATGAAAATTTTCGACTAAGTCGATATGTAATAAAATCTAATTCTTTGCTGCCTTTGGGTGATAGCGGAATTTTACTGTGAAATGTTCTTGTAACAAAGATTCAAACTTTCAGACTACGAAAGAAAAAACATTGTTCTTGCTCTTCTTCTTCTTCTTCTTTCGTGTTAATCAGATGATTCTGGTGTTGCCATTAGTTTCCCCGATGTTTTTCTAGTTAGAAATCTTTCTGGAAAGACATCGGGTACTTACGGGAAGGACCACAAGAAGGTTGCCAACATCCCTAAGTGACAGTGGCACTGTGGAACCGACTGGATTCGAACTTGGAACACCCAGGTCTTCAGTCCGTGTCGTTATCCACTTAACTACCGTCACCTCCCATTGTTCTTCCTGTAGCGGAGAAAGATAATTGACGCCTGACGTTAGCAATCAGGCAGCGGAACAGTGTTTTGACAGGTAGAAGGTTCTAAGATGAATCGCACGATCTCTGACCTAGACGATTTTACGTGTCAACAGATGGTCACGTCGAAAACATTAGCGACCGGATGTAGCATTTTTGATATGCTCAAAAAAAGAATGTTAAACTTTGATAGTCAGACAACCGGATGTGAGAAACCGGAACTATTGATTTGCCATAAAAGAGAAAGACAATAAAATACAGAGAATGCGAAATACTTTCCCGCTTAAATATTCATATTTAACTTTGTGAATAAAATTTCTAATAGTAATTATGCTAATTGTATGATTTTACAGTTTAGGATTGTTTTCTCATAGCTAATCCGTAAATACTCTAGCTTGTAACCATTGAGAGTCCGTCCTACTTTTCCTACAGCCAATGAGTGTTGCTTCTTTTGCTTGAAAGTGATTGTTTTGTGCTGCTCACTTTTAAGTGGTTCGAATAAACAGAAGATGACCTTACTCTGACCTGGTGAAAAACTAAGGCATTTTGTCTGTCGCCTTATTTCTGTTAACTATCGCCATCTTAGATTTTTTTTTAGAATTATGATTTTAGAACTATATTAGCTTTTGTTGTTTTTTATTGTTTAAGTGCGTTCGCTTTTGTATTAGTTATTCTAAAGTAAAGTTTATGTCTACAGTTAGTTGCTACTTTGCTTCTACAATTTAGTAATTTTTTTACATCTTGGAGATTTAAATTTTCGAGTTTCTCGCTCAAACATAATCTACACGGATCGTCTAAATATTTAGATTATTTTCCAATTGACTCTAGGCAACCGTCAGCTTTCTTCAACTTCCCAATAATTGTTTAATAATAGTGTACTGTATCTGTGTTATTTTGTTATTGTGAAGATTATAATAGTTTTTTTAATATCAGTACAGTTACACTATATAATATTTTTTGTTATTTGGGTGTTCATATTTATATATTGTGGTTAAGTAGATTATGATTTTTTTCTAAGCAGTTATTTTGTAAAGGGCGATGAACAAAACAATTTTACAGCTAAAGTTTGTTCACTTTTATTACCTTTCTTTTTATTTGGGTAATTACTATTGATATCAGAGTTATTACTATTTCTTATAATTTTAGTATTATTGTTGTTTTTATATTTAAAACATTTTCTTCCAATTTTATTTTTAGTTTTAAAACTGTCATTTTATTATTGTGGATTTTGATTGTCTTTACTAAATTCTCACAGCAAGTGTAAGACAGTTTTAAGTAATTTTTAATGAATATTTTATGTAAGGGATTAGTTACGGCAAAATGTTTATTGATAAGATTTAGGAATTTATTATCTAGTTTAGTTTTCAGCGTCTAATAAAATGGCGGGGTTAACAGAATGATATTTCTCTTTCTTCCATTGTTGTTATTATCTTTGTTATCTGGTTTCTTATAATTAATTTTAGTGTTATTATACCCAATGTTTTTAAAGCTTTCATTACTTAAGGTTACTTAAATTCTTAAATACCTTTTTGTTAGTAAAGTTATTACTAAGCTTACATTCAATAAAGCTAGGAACATGTTTTATAATTGATGGAGTTGGTTGGACTTTGGGTTCAAGTATATTGGGTGAACATTATATTTTATATGTATTTTTATCTAGGTTGAAAGTGACATCTCTAAAAGTTTGTTATTTTTAAATTTGCTAATACTTTGACCCTTAGACTTATTTTTTCCACTTCCATATATATAATATTTTGAAGTTTTAATCCGTCGCCTTGTTAGAGTCCCTTTTTATAGGCAATCCATTATCTCTATAACTGTTATAAAATATATTTATCAGGATGTACAAAATATATAGACCTACATGCTCTGCAAATTTATTTTTATTTTTAATAAAATACAGAGAATGCGAAATACTTTCCCGCTTAAATATTCATATTTAACTTTGTGAATAAAATTTATAATAGTAATTATGCTAATTGTATGATTTTACATTTTAGGATTGTTTTCTCATAGCTAATCCGTAAATTGCTTGAAAGTGACTTTTTGTGCTGCTCACTTTTAAGTGGTTCGAATAAACAGAAGATGACCTTACTCTGACCTGATGAAAAACTAAAATATTTTGGGTTACATCGCCGGATTACAAGAATTCGTCATTCTTGTCTTTATCCATTGATCATTATTATTATTGATCATAACCAATATTCTACACATTTCCATACTTTGGATTTCATCGTGGGATATATCGGTGTACGTATCTGTGAACTCTATGCTATTGACAAATAGTTTTTCTTACGATTTGACATCGTACATTTTATCTCTCAATATATGAAGAACCCTGTAAAAACTTTGCCTGCTCCACTAATTTGGGACCAGCTCCGTTCCTACACCTAATACATCTGGTTCCCTCTATCGTGCTCTTTTTTTTTTTTTTTTTTTGAATGACCCACCCAGCTTTCTTTTTATTAAAAAGACAAATTTCTCCGTTCAATCTGTACCTTCAATAATCCGTGTAAAAATTAAACCCATTCATAAACTTCATGATTCAGATGTGACACAATGAGTTGATTGGTTTAATAATTTATTAAATTTGCAAACTTTGTTTAAAATAGGCAATGTTGGAACATTGACTTTAGTGATTGTTTCGTATCGTTGTCAGTCAAAAGATAAAGTGACGCTGTTTACGGTCGGTGAATACATCGAGGTCAACACAGTTGAACCACTGCACTTGACGCGTTGACAGTTTCCTCAACGAGCGGGACTTGATGTACAGAACTTTAAAAGGTCAACACGCGCGGTGTGTGCGGGTTGCGGTGTAGAATGGACTGGGAGAAGTTTTTTTTTTTAAGTATGTCTGACTGCTACAGGCCGAGTTTAGTTTGCAACTGACAACCGACTACAACAGACCGAGGGGCTTGTGGCTGGTGTAGTCCTAGACGGTTGACTGATAAAATGATCTAAGCTGGAAAGCCGCTGATCTGGGACGCCACTTGTTCCGACTCCTTCTAACCAACAAGGATTGCGGAATCTGCGGTCAAGCTCAGCACAGCGGCTCTCTCGCCGAAACAAAGAAGCACGGCAAATACAGCTCGTTCACTGACTGATTCATCTTCTACACAATTTCAGTGTGAACTTTAAGCGTACTTGGTCCCGAGACTGTTAGATTTTTTCAAGACATCGAACAGATCATATCAACGTCTAGGAACGAGTCTCAAGAGTCAGATTGGTTGTTCCAACGCATCCCCCTGGCTGTCGTCTGTAGCAACGCAATGCTAATTACGTTTCGTCCTGGAATATATTGATGTCATTCGAGGTCGTGCATGTGTGTGTGTTGTATGTAAATAAAAATTTAGAGGTACTGTCAAAAAAAGACATTCAAATTATTTCTAAATACAATTTATATATAATATTTAAGAGCTGTGACTGGTATAAGAATAAGTTATTTTTAAGATAAAAATGTCTTGTTTAGTCATGTTTCAGCTTGCAAACTTACTTTTTCCCCCTGGAATCAAGACAACACCTACTTTGATAAAGCAGAGAAGTAATGGTGAAAGTTTTAGACCAGCGACGCCAATACCGAAGTTTTACGGGTCTAAACTCACAACGTGGGTACAGAGCTATTGACAAAGCAACTGATCAGAACTTATGCGACACTCGTTGTCATCGACAATGTTTGGTGCCGAGTAATACAGAATACGACACTGAGTGACCCCCGGACTCTCGGGGCCACAACGTCTTTTTTCTCTCCCTACCCTCTCGTATAACAGAATTATAGAAGCGGCAAAAAAGGCGGCTTTACTGATCATTTAGTAAAGCAAAAATAGTCTTATGTACGACATGAAAAGAAACTTGAATCTGAGGAAGATCTCCATCATATCAGTAACTATAGGAGCAACCAGACCATAAAAAAAGAATTTCAAAAACTACCTGGCGAATATACCCGGTGGACCAAGTGCAAGAGAGATACAAACAATTGCACGTTAAGGGGCGGTTAGAATCTTAAAAAGATCTCTCGGCTGGAATGTCTGAAATAGCGGGTGGATGTCTGGCATCCGGTATGATGCCTCATCCCAAGCCAAACAAAAAGATAAGAATTTCTTTTTTTTTAAGTGCTACACTCGCAGCTGCTCCGTCTGTGTAAAAGAGGCATCTGCGTCTTGACTTCCGCAAAAGGTAGTGTACTCTAGGTGCGCGTTCGTTCTAGCTCCGTAAAATCCTGTCTGGTCTTTAGTAGTAGTAGTAGTAGTAGTAGTAGTAGTAGTAGTAGAAGTAGTAGAAGTAGAAATATTAGAAGTAAAAGAAGCAGTAGTATTGTCTTTCTGAAATACATTGACAGTTTCGTTTATTAGTTGCAGTTAGTTGGAGTGGGCATGTGCACTTTAAGTATTCACAAGTATCTTTTTCGACTAAAACATCCTTGAAACTTTGTGCTGCTGAAACTCTCTATAATTATAATGTTCTTTTATTTGCTGTTTCATGCTGAGAGTAGGTTCTTCGTTTAAACATACAAAAAAAAGATTGCGCCTGCATTAGCAAAAGCTTCTTATTGTTTTCGTCAGTTTCTACCTGCTTTTTTGTTTTTTGGCAAATCGCCCTGTTTACCCTCGCCCACATTCAGATGACTTTTAATACAGCAGTTCGGATGTCAAAGATGTGAATTGTCGATGTTTAAGTTAACACTTCTTGCTTAATTATCTTTCGGGACGTTTTTCTTTTTCTATTATTTATTACGAAAATGCAAAAGAATTCTCGATTCATCTAATCGATTCTCTGAGATCATTTGTTGGCATTGAGTCTTAATCAAGAAATATTGAAGCATAAATTAGATAAAGGGCAAATAAAACAAAACACACAAACAAACGAATGTGGATAAAATGAAATTACTTTTTCGCTTTGTTGCATATCCCGTCAATGGAGATTATGTTCGCCTTTTTTTCTCGTACGCGAAGGGAGATCATTTCCTCGGAGAGCTGGTATATTTGTGAAGAAGGAGACCACGATGCTATTTTTTAATTTAATTATTTTTTATTTATATTTTTGTTTTATCAGAACTTAACAAGGTAAATATTTATTGATATGTCTACATTTTGGCAATATATTCTTCTTCTTTTTTTTTTTTTTTGTTTAATAATTAAATTTGTTTTTTGCATCTAGGGCTTCATTCCTTAACTGTGATTTGCTTATAACTCGACGATCTCCACAAAGGATTTAAATGCCTCTGTTTATCTTGATGTGACATTGAACGTTTCTTCACTAAAACTCTGGAACTTCAATCCAAATTCAAATATTTCCCATTGTCACATGACCAAACTAACCTATTAATAATCAACTTCCGATATGAGGTCACAGCTGTACTCAGATGCTTTACCCCGTAAATGATACTTAATAATTTGGTCGATGTTGTTAGAAAACAAAAATTTAGTTTGGCTTTCTTTCTGCGATGTAAATGTGTAGTACTGTGGGGACAGGGTCCCATTTATGTAGCAGTGCAGACCTCAGCTTAGTAAGATATCGTGTCTTAGGGAATATGCTAAGATCCACGCTTACATTTAGATTGTTAAAGAGATGTTTAAAACAGTAAAAACAGATAAAAACAAGGAAAAACATGCATAAATAAAGGATAGATTTTTAAATTAAAGTAGAAAGAATAAAACATTATTTAATATGTACAAATACAGGAATTGATTGTTCATTTGAAATTGTTCCATTAAGGAAAGAAACAAAATGTATGTGCCTGTAATTTATGAGTGCGTATGTGTGTGCGTAGTTCTACAAATGTGTGTGCGTGCAGGTGAGTTGAGATTTGTCGAGGTGCCTAAGTGTACGACTGTGTATGCGTACATGCATGAGTAACAATTGATATGTCGTGTAGGGAATTGTCTGTGCGCTTTTGTTAACAGTGTGTGTGTGCGTGCGTGAATGTGTGTTTGCGTGCGATAGATAAGGTGCAAGGTATGTGCGTCGCTCTGTGTCCGTGTGTACATTGCGTCGGACAATATGTGTGTGTCACAGTGAGTGTACGCATGTGTGTGTGCGCGCGTACGTGAGTTGAAAAATGATAGGGCGTGTATGTGTCGTTGTCAGCAGTGTGTGTAGGAATAATGAATAACAATCACCCAATGCGCTCCTTGCCTCAAGGGCGAGTAGCAGTCTGGACGCGTCTTTCTGTTAAGGGAGAGAGGAAGTTTGGCGCTGTGTGATGCTTTTTATATTGGCCGTGCAGACGTATTTTGAAGCAACCCACGTGATCAACATTATTGGCTTTTTTGCGCCTTTTTGTGCGACTCGTTGTGGGAGCCGGTTTTTATGGCCCTAGTTTTGAGCTTTTGTGTTGAAGTGAATTTGAGATTGGTTTCTATTTTTCTCCTTACGCCGTTCGTTGATAAAATATTAAAGGATATCAATCCTATAAAAAAAAACGTCAATATGTAAAGTTGTAAATGAGAAACATTCGTTGTGTATATATCTATTTTGCTGTTGAAAATTAGAAAAGGCCGTGTGCGCGATACTTATTTCTGTAGCCTTTCCGTCAGGCGACGTTTTTGAATTGGTGATTCGAATCTTTTTGTATTGAATGGTTGAGTCGCATGTGGATCGGTGAATTATTTGGAACACACGTGAATCTGCGAATTGTTTGGTATGCATGTGAATCTGCGAATTGTTTGGAACGTATGTGAATCTGCGAATTGTTTGGTATGCATGTGAATCTGCGAATTGTTTGGAACGTATGTGAATCTGCGAATTGTTTGGAACGTATGTGAATCTGCGAATTGTTTGGTATGCATGTGAATCTGCGAATTGTTTGGTATGCATGTGAATCTGCGAATTGTTTGGAACGTATGTGAATCTGCGAATTGTTTGGTATGCATGTGAATCTGCGAATTGTTTGGAACGTATGTGAATCTGCGAATTGTTTGGAACGTATGTGAATCTGCGAATTGTTTGGAACGTATGTGAATCTGCGAATTGTTTGGTATGCATGTGAATCTGCGAATTGTTTGGAACGTATGTGAATCTGCGAATTGTTTGGAACGTATGTGAATCTGCGAATTGTTTGGTATGCATGTGAATCTGCGAATTGTTTGGTATGCATGTGAATCTGCGAATTGTTTGGAACGTATGTGAATCTGCGAATTGTTTGGTATGCATGTGAATCTGCGAATTGTTTCGAACGTATGTGAATCTGCGAATTGTTTGGAACGTATGTGAATCTGCGAATTGTTTGGTATGCATGTGAATCTGCGAATTGTTTGGTATGCATGTGAATCTGCGAATTGTTTGGAACGTATGTGAATCTGCGAATTGTTTGGTATGCATGTGAATCTGCGAATTGTTTGGAACGTATGTGAATCTGCGAATTGTTTGGTATGCATGTAAATCTGCGAATTGTTTGGAACGTATGTGAATCTGCGAATTGTTTGGAACGTATGTGAATCTGCGAATTGTTTGGAACGTATGTGAATCTGCGAATTGTTTGGTATGCATGTGAATCTGCGAATTGTTTGGAACGTATGTGAATCTGCGAATTGTTTGGAACGTATGTGAATCTGCGAATTGTTTGGTATGCATGTGAATCTGCGAATTGTTTGGTATGCATGTGAATCTGCGAATTGTTTGGAACGTATGTGAATCTGCGAATTGTTTGGTATGCATGTGAATCTGCGAATTGTTTGGAACGTATGTGAATCTGCGAATTGTTTGGTATGCATGTGAATCTGCGAATTGTTTGGTATGCATGTGAATCTGCGAATTGTTTGGAACGTATGTGAATCTGCGAATTGTTTGGTATGCATGTGAATCTGCGAATTGTTTGGAACGTATGTGAATCTGCGAATTGTTTGGAACGCACGTGAATCTGCGAATTGTTTGGAACGTATGTGAATCTGCGAATTGTTTGGAACGTATGTGAATCTGCGAATTGTTTGGTATGCATGTGAATCTGCGAATTGTTTGGAACGTATGTGAATCTGCGAATTGTTTGGAACGTATGTGAATCTGCGAATTGTTTCGAACGTATGTGAATCTGCGAATTGTTTCGAACGTATGTGAATCTGCGAATTGTTTGGAACGTATGTGAATCTGCGAATTGTTTGGAACGTATGTGAATCTGCGAATTGTTTGGAACGTATGTGAATCTGCGAATTGTTTGGAACGTATGTTAATCTGCGAATTGTTTGGTATGCATGTGAATCTGCGAATTGTTTGGTATGCATGTGAATCTGCGAATTGTTTGGAACGTATGTGAATCTGCGTGTTATTTGGATGCAATTGAGTCTGCATCAAGTTTGAGAGAAATTGAGTCTGCTCCGAAGGTGATATACGTTATGGCTTCGTTTTGCTGGTGAAATGATTATCAGATGCCGGTGCATGGAGGTTGCGAGAGATTTGTGAGTTGGGCCAGAGATTTCAAGGTATAAGTGAGTCTGTATGTTTTAGTTGAATTCTATGATAAACTGGTAGATAATTAATTTGTATTCCAGCATGAAGCTTTGACGTATATTTTTATTTTGTTTGATTTGAGGTCCAGAGTTAGGCTTCGTTCACGTAGCTGTCCATCTTTTTATTTGCTGACGAAAGATATCAGAGTTTCGAAGCTTCGTAAAACAAACATTAAATTACATTTATTAGGTGTTGTTGTTGGTGGTGTTGTTGTTGGTGTTGTTGTTGTTGTTGATGGTGGTGTTGGTGTTGTTGTTGTTGTTGAAATGGAAAATAGAAATTCGTATATTATTTTTTATTTGTTTGAATTTCCATTTTCAATTTGTTCCTCGTGTTTACAGAAGAAATTGGCGGCGAGTAATTTCTTTGTTTCGAACACTCCACCAGTGATAACGGATGTCAACGACGACTCGTAATGTAACTATTTTAAACATCCGGGTCAGCGAAGGGTTCTGCAAATAATTCGTTTTGCACGATAAGGGATATCAAAACATTCCTGGCAGCAAATCGAATTATTTGAACGAGTCGTTTGTTAAGTTCAATAAAAGGAGGAATAATTTACTATTTGCGATATTACCATTTTGCTGGACTTGACGCTGTTAAGACAGAAGTTACAGAGAAAGTGTTTTTATGATGTATATGTGTTTAAGTTACGGGTAAAAAGTTGTTTCTGCTATTCGTCTCTGCTACCAATTGGAAGAGGTTTCTTTTCTTTTCTCCTCTCAATAGTCTGACGAAACATGAAAATAGCTTTGTTTAATGTGTTAGGTACTATTTCTTCTTTTGTGTGGGTTCTGTTTGCGGTTCCGTTGAAGTTATGATGCAAGCGGGGCCCTCATCAATTTTCAACCTTAGAATTGCTTAATTCTCAAATTCACCTGATTAAATTGCTGGTTCTCCCACACAAATATTTATTTCCAGAAAAGGACGAAACATCCTCCTCCTACACCTACAAGTCTCCCTCTCTCCACCTCTCCCCCCATCCACCTCTAAAACCAACGGTGATGCTGTTGATGATGACAGCAACGATCAGTTATTAATCACATTATAGGTCTTCTTTTTCGAGTCAGTGAAACGTGGTCCCACCCTCAGCCATTTTTCTTTCCGCCCACAAACATAAAAATACTTCATATGCGAATGAATGAAGAAGTAAAGATGGATGCCTTTTATTTCTTTGGGCCATAATCTAATTAATTTGATAATAAATTAATTTTTATTATAAATCATCTTTCTTTACATTGAGCGAATGGTTTAACTTGTCCCCCTCTCCACGCCAGAAATGTCTCGGCAGCTTTTCTTCAATACAAATATTTTGTTGACTGCAACCTTTTCTTTTTCTGAAACAAATAATCTGATCGATTAAATTAATTTGAAGTAAGAATTGTTAACTTAAAATATTAATAAGAATTACCAGACTTTTGTTGTTTTATTTTAAGATTTTTAAATATTCTAAGCGTGCGAATGGAACAACTTCCGGCGTTATTTTTATTCACAAACTGCAAAAGCAAGAAAACAGGAAGGAAATATAAACTGTAACATAGTCAATTGGGGAGCAAGTAATAACATAGTTATATAGTCAATAAGAGAGAAGGAAATAACATCGTTATATAGTAATTGGGGAGAAGCTACTAACATAGTTGTATAGTCAATTGGGGAGAAGGAAATAACATAGTTATATAGTCACTTGGGGAGAAGGAAATAACATAGTTATATAGTCAATTCGGAAAAAGGAAATAACATAGTTATAAAGTCAATTAAGGAGAAGGAAATAAAATAGTTATATAGTCAATTGGTGAGAAAGAAATAACATAGTTATATAGTAATTAGGGAGACGGAAATAACAGTTATATAGTCATATATAAGGAAGAAAATATCATAGTTATATAGTCAATTGAGGAGAAGGAAATAACATAGTTATATAGTCAATTAGGGAGAAGGAAATAACACAGTTATATAGTCAATTGGGGAGAAGGAAATATCATAGTTATATAGTCAATTGGGGAGAAGTTAATAACATAGTTATATATATTCAATTAGGGAGAAGGAATTGACATAGTTATATAGTCAATTGGGGAGAAAGAAAATAACATAGTTATATAGTCAATTGGGGAGAAGGAAATAACATAGTTATATAGTCAATTGGGAAGAAGGAAATAACATAATCACAAAGTAAATTGAGGAGAACGAAAATAGCATAGTTATATAGTCAATTGGGGAGAAAGAAATAACATAGTTATATAGTCAATTGTTGTGAAAGGCATAACATAGTTATATAGTAAATTCGGAAGACGAAATTAACATAGTTATATAGTCAATTATGAAGAAGGATATAACATAGTTATATAGTCAATTGAAAAGAAGGAAATAACATAGTTATATAGTCAATTGTGAAGAAGGAAATAACAGTTATATAGTCAATAGGGGAGAAAGAAATAACATAGTTATATAGTCAATTGGGAAGAAGGAAATAACATAATCATACAATAAATTGAGGGGAAGGAAAAATCATAGTTATATAGTCAATTGGGGAGAAGCATTTAACAGTTATATAGTCAATTTGGAAGAAGGTAATAACATAGTTATATAGTCAATATGAGATAAGGAAATAACATAGTTATATAGTTAATTTGGAAGAAGGAAATAACATAGTTATACAGTAAATTGAGAAAAAAGAAATAACATAGTTATATAGTCAATTGGGGAGAAGTAAGAAAACTAGTAATATAGTCAATTAGGGAGAAGGAAATAGCATAGTTATATAGTCAATAGGCAGGAAGAAATATGGTTATATAGTCAATTCGGAAGAAGTAAATAACATAGTTATATAGTCAATCTGGAAGAAAGAAATAACATAGTTATATAGTCAATTGGGGAGAAGGAAATAACATAGTTATATAGTCAATTTGGAAAAAAGAAAATAATATAGTCATATAGTCAATTGGGTGAAAGGAAATAACATAATTATACAGTCAATTGAGAAGAAGGAAATAACATGGTTATATAGTAAATTGGGGAGAAGGAAATAACATAGTTATATAGTCAATTGGGGAGAACGAAATAACATAGTTATACAGTAAATTGAAGAGAAAGAAAAAAAATAGTTGTATAGTCAATTGGTGAGAAAGAAATAACATAATTATACAGTCAATTGAGGAGAAGGAAATTACATAGTGATATAGTCAATTGGGGAGAATGAAATAACATAGTTATATCGTCAATAGAGGAGAAGGAAACAACATAGTTATGTAGTAATTGGGGAGAAGGAAATAACATAGTTATATAGTCAATTATGAAGCAGGAAATAACATAGTTATATAGTCAATTGGGGAGAACGAAATAACATAGTTATATAGTCAATTGGGGAGAAGGAAATAACATAGTTATATAGTCAATTGGGGAGAAAGAAATAACATGTTGAGAAAGATATATATAGTTATATAGTCAATTTGGAAGAAGGGAATAACATAGTTATATAGTCAATTCGGAAGAAAGAAATAACATAGTTATATCGTCAATTGGGGAGAAGGAAATAACATAGTTATATAGTCAATTTGGAAGAAAGAAAATAATATAGTCATATAGTCAATTGGGTGAAAGGAAATAACATAATTATACAGTCAATTGAGGAGAAGGAAATAACATGGTTATATAGTCAATTCGGGAGAAAGAAATAACATAATCATACAGTAAATGGAGGAGAAAGAAAAAAAATAGTTATATAGTCAATTGGGGAGAAAGAAATAACATAATTATACAGTCAATTGAGGAGAATGAAATTACATAGTGATATAGTCAATTGAGGAGAATGAAATAACATAGTTAAATCGTCAATAGAGGAGAAGGAAACAACATAGTTGTATAGTAATTTGGGAGAAGGAAATAACATAGTTATATAGTCAATTATTAAGCAGGAAATAACATAGTTATATAGTCAATTGGGGAGATGGAAATAACATAGTTATATAGTCAATTGGGGAGAAGGAAATAACATAGTTATATAGTCTATTGGGGAGAAAGAAATAACATAGTTATATAGTCAATTGTTGGGAAGAAGGAAATAACATAATCATACAATAAATTGAGGGGAAGGAAAAATCATAGTTATATAGTCAATTGGGGAGAAGCATTTAACAGTTATATAGTCAATTTGGAAGAAGGTAATAACATAGTTGTATAGTCAATATGAGATAAGGAAATAACATAGTTATATAGTTAATTTGGAAGAAGGAAATAACATAGTTATACAGTAAATTGAGAAAAAAGGAATAACATAGTTATATAGTCAATTGGGGAGAAGTAAGAAAACTAGTAATATAGTCAATTAGGGAGAAGGAAATAGCATAGTTATATAGTCAATAGGCAGGAAGAAATAACATAGTTACATAGTCAATTGTTGGGAAAGATATACAGGGTGTTTCAAAAGTCTTGGGAACATTACAAATGCGTATATCTCATGAACTATTCTAGGTAGAAAAATGAAACTGGTGCCATTTTAAAGCTTGCTTAATCAAGTTTTGGGTCATACTAATGATTTTCGTGTTATCTTTCCAGGTGCAGTAATGGCGTTCTCTAAACAAGACAAGGCATTTTGCGTCCTCCAATTTACAAAGACTGAATCGTGGACATGTGTTCAGCGTGCATTTCGCAGGAAATTTAAAAAAGAAGCCCCTGAAAGGAAATCCATTGTCAGATGGCATGCTAAATTTGTGAAAGATGGGTGTTTGTGCCCAAGTAAGCGAACAGGTCGCCCTTCAACTTCAGAAGATGCAGTTGAGCAAGTTCGGACAGCCTTTCAGCGGAGCCCCCGTAAATCAGTGAGAAGAGCCAGCAGGGAACTTCAGCTTGCTCCAGCAACTGTCTGGCGTGTCTTAAGGAAACGACTGCAAATGGTACCTTACAAGCTCAAGTTGGTCCAAAAGTTGAAGGACACTGATAAGCCACTTCGCCGTGACTTTTGCATTGCAATGCAAGAGAAGTTGGAAGATAACGGCTTTGATGACCGGCTTGTTTTTAGCGATGAGGCGACCTTCCATCTGAATGGCAAAGTTAACAAGCATAACACTCGCATATGGGGTACTGAGAATCCTCATGAACTTCTTGAGCACGAGCGAGATTCACCAAAAGTGAACGTGTTTTGTGCAATTTCCAAGAAAGGTGTCTATGGACCGTTCTTCTTTGAAGAGGCAACTATCACTGGTGAATCCTATCTCAACATGCTGGAAGACTGGTTAATGGCTCAGTTGGAACAAGCAGAATCTGATGACTTCATTTTTCAACAAGATGGTGCACCACCACACTGGAGTCTTAGAGTAAGGCAGTTTCTTAACACAAAGCTGCCTGGTAGATGGATATAGTCAATTGGGTGAAAGGAAATAACATAATTATACAGTCAATTGAGAAGAAAGAAAAAAACATGGTTATATAGTAAATTGGGGAGAACGAAATAACATAGTTATACAGTAAATTGAAGAGAAAGAAAAAAAATAGTTGTATAGTCAATTGGTGAGAAAGAAATAACATAATTATACAGTCAATTGAGGAGAAGGAAATTACATAGTGATATAGTCAATTGGGGAGAATGTTTCCTTCTCCTCTATTGACGATATAACTATGTTATTTCACATAGTTATATCGTCAATAGAGGAGAAGGAAACAACATAGTTATGTAGTAATTGGGGAGAAGGAAATAACATAGTTATATAGTCAATTATGAAGCAGGAAATAACATAGTTATATAGTCAATTGGGGAGAACGAAATAACATAGTTATATAGTCAATTGGGGAGAAGGAAATAACATAGTTATATAGTCAATTGGGGAGAAAGAAATAACATGTTGAGAAAGATATATATAGTTATATAGTCAATTTGGAAGAAGGGAATAACATAGTTATATAGTCAATTCGGAAGAAAGAAATAACATAGTTATATCGTCAATTGGGGAGAAGGAAATAACATAGTTATATAGTCAATTTGGAAGAAAGAAAATAATATAGTCATATAGTCAATTGGGTGAAAGGAAATAACATAATTATACAGTCAATTGAGGAGAAGGAAATAACATGGTTATATAGTCAATTCGGGAGAAAGAAATAACATAATCATACAGTAAATGGAGGAGAAAGAAAAAAAATAGTTGTATAGTCAATTGGGGAGAAAGAAATAACATAATTATACAGTCAATTGAGGAGAATGAAATTACATAGTGATATAGTCAATTGAGGAGAATGAAATAACATAGTTAAATCGTCAATAGAGGAGAAGGAAACAACATAGTTGTATAGTAATTTGGGAGAAGGAAATAACATAGTTATATAGTCAATTATTAAGCAGGAAATAACATAGTTATATAGTCAATTGGGGAGAAGGAAATAACATAGTTATATAGTCAATTGGGGAGAAGGAAATAACATAGTTATATAGTCTATTGGGGAGAAAGAAATAACATAGTTATATAGTCAATTGTTGGGAAATACATAACATAGTTATATAGTCAATACGGAAGAAAGTAAATAACACAGTTATATAGTCGATTTGGAAGACGGAAATAACATAGTTATATAGTCAATGAGGAAGAAGGAAATAACATAGTTATATAGTCAATTGGGGATAAGCAAATAACATAGTTATATAGTCAATTGGGTAGAAAGAAATAACATAGTTATATAGTCAATTATGAGGAAAGAAAATACCATAGTTATATAGTCAATTTTGGGAGAAGGAAATAACATAGTTATACAGTAAATTGGGTTGAAGGAAATAACATAGTTATATAGTCAATTGGGAGAAGGAAATTAAATTGTTATGTAGTCAATTGGGGAGAAGGAAATAACATAGTTATACAGTCAATTATGAAGAAGGATATAACATAATTATACAGTCAATGGATGGGAAGGAAATAACATAGTTATATAGTCAATTGGGGAGAAGGAAATGACATAGTTATATAGTCAATTGGGGAGAAGGAAATAACATCGTTATATAGTCAATTATGAAGAAGGAAATACCATAGTTATATAGTCAATTTTTGGAGAAGGAAATAACATAGTTATATAGTCAATTGAGAAGAAGGAAATAACATGGTTATATAGTCAATTGGGGAGAAGGAAATAACATAGTTATATAGTCAATTGGGGAGAAGGAAATAACATAGTTATATAGTCAATTGGGGAGAAGGAAATAACATAGTTATATAGTCAATTATGAAGAAGGAAATACCATAGTTATATAGTCAATTTTTGGAGAAGGAAATAACATAGTTATATAGTCAATTGGGTTGAAGGAAATAACATAGTTATATAGTCAATTGGGAGAAGGAAATTAAATTGTTATATAGTCAATTGGGGAAAAGGAAATAACATAGTTATATAGTCAATTGGGGAGAAGGAAATAACATAGTTATATAGTCAATTGGGGAGAAGGAAATAACATAGTTATATAGTCAATTGGGAGAAGGAAATAACATAGTCATATAGTCAATTGGGGAGAAAAAAATAACATAGTTATATAGTCAATTGGGGAGAAGGAATGAACATAGTCATATAGTCAATTGGGAGAAGGAAATAGCACAGTTATATAGTCATTTAAGAAGAAGGAAAGTAATATTCTCAACTGCTTTACTAACTTAAGCGTTTGGAGGTAAGGAGAATCTAAATGAAGACTCGGATATCTATGTATCTCATTAAGAAATCAAGTGTTAGCCTTGGTAGCCTCTTGATTTCTGAGAACTTACTGAAATAAAACGAAAAAAAAAGCAAAAGACAATTTAACCACGACTATCGTTTTAACCAGGCTAGTGCACTGGAAAATGACGTCAGACTATAAAGTAGAAAACGAGAGCTGTCGAACAGTCATACTATGGGCATTTTAACCTCTCCTTCATGTAAAAATTCATAAAAATTCAGGAAATCAACAAATTTTAATGAAATCTTCAGTATTTATTAATTAACGATCACTGAATATAATTAATCCATTACTTTTTTAGAAATCTTAGTGCAAATGTATTATTTTGTGTAATTTGCATAGGCTAGACAGCAAACATTAAATTAATACTTAATAATAAAATGGTGCTGTCATAAATGTTTTAATTTTTAAAACAGTGTCTACATCGAATGAAAAGACTATCAGTTATGCTGCATGGAAATGAAGAAGAAGAAGAAGAAGAAGAAGAAGAAGAAGAAGACAAACCCTATTCTTAGGTCATGTTATTCTCCATATGAACATTTCATTATCATTATTTTTAGCTGAATAATTTGATAAGAGTTGCTCTCATTTCCGAAAAGAATAAATGATGTTTCTTGATTCTCTCATTAATCTACAGTGCTGAATGAGTAGCAAGTTCAATTTCTAACAATTAAACTACTTTTGTATTTCTATCATACTAAACCCAGAATCCTCTAACGACATGATAGGTAATTATACACAGCAAAAATAATTTTTTAAATTTGTGATGGTCAAAAAGTGGGGGTCAGTTTACGTTCAATCTATATAGGAAATTGATCCCCCCTCCTAAAATCTAAAATATTTTTTTAAATTCAAAAAAACACGGAATTCTCTAGCGACATGATACAACGAAAAAAAGAAAATATTTGGCCAGTACAACAGTTGAGAAAAACGGGTGATGCAGTATTACGAATAAGCGCCTAAAACTGAAAAATAAACTTTTCAAATTACTAAATAGTTAAAATTAAAGCATTTGTGCAGAATAGAGATTTTTGTTGTGTTTTGTGAAGAGCTACAGTAGCGTCAACGGCAGACAATCCTGGATTTTTTTTTTCAACTTAAAAGTGAATCAAACATGAAAAGTAAATCAAACATAAAGATCACAAATTCAGTAAAGTAACACAAAATCAATAATTCAAAATAATAAATTAATAGAACATTTATTGAAATAAATTAACATGTGTGTGTATTTTTTGGTTTTCGTATTTTTTTTCCAAACGAAGAATTTTTTTAAGAAATTAAAAATTGTGATAACGAACAGTTTCTTTGAATATGTGATTTTTTTGAAAAGTTCATTTACAATATATTATTACTATTTGAATATCTCGCTTATTTCGTTAAATTTTCGCACACTGGATGAAGTTTATTAATTAGTCTTAAATTGTATTTTTATCCCGTAATAAAATTATAATATATTTTTTAAAGACTTGTAAAATCGAACTTTAATGCAATGCCTTAATCTCGTTGGTGGCCATGTTGTAATTTTCTCTTATTTTCATTCGCGCTTAACGTCTATAAAAAGGAAATACGTTTTACTTTATTCTATTTATAAAAAAAAATATGGTGTCTGCGTTTATTTTCACATCTATAAAAAGGAAATAGATTTTATTTTATTTTATTTATTAAAATATTGTGGAGTCTTTATTCGCGCTTGAAATCCATAAATAAGATACTTTCATTTTATCTTATCTTATTTATAAAAAGAGGGGGTATTGCCTGGGAAGATGGACTTATGACAACAGAACAGATACTACATTACCCCTTCGAATTGAGTATAGTTTCGGCTTCAGCGAGACAGGGAATAAAGTCACAAAGGCAGGAACAAGTTAACAATGATTTCCAAGTGAATGAATAATCCTTACGTGGGTAGTTTGCCCAATCTGATGACTTGCTGAAAAAAGATGGACTCTCACGCTTGCGACACTTCTGGTCCTCATTGATAGTGGTTTTTATTAACTACTATCAATGACGTCACCAGAAAAAATCGACTCCGTGAACTGGTCTGGGTTATTATGACGGCCGTGACCTGGCATGCTTACTTGTATTCAGTGAAAAAGCATGATTGTAGAGATAGCAAACCAGATGCTCGCTAAGTGAGGAAGTGGGAGTTATATAGATAAGGATGAAATAGGTTTAATTACTACGTGTATGTATGTGTGGCTAAGTTTGTTTTGTTTATTTAGTTATAATTTATTCTTCTAAGAAAGCAAAATTCTACAAAGAGTGAACTAAAAGTGTGAATCAGCAAGGGCTGGACTGGACACAATGAAAGCGATCTAGAAGATAAATCTTCCTACCAAGATGAAATGCGACTTCTTCGGAGCCATTGTTACGTCAGTTCTTGTCTATGGAAGTAGCACCTGGACATTCACCAAAAGATTGGAGAAGAAACTTGATGGTGTGTACACCAGAATGCTACTCTTAACATCTCCCGGAGACAACAGCCCATGAGATAGCAACTCTATGGACACCTTCCTCAGATCTCAACCTTAATCAGAAAGAAGAAAACTAGATTTCCTGGACACAGCTGGAGGGCTAAGGATGAAATCATCGGCGATGTTATTTTTTCGGATGCCAAAACAGGGATGTGGCTCATTTAGGAGACCGCACAAAACCTACATAAATCCTTAAGAGGGTAGCCGTGTTCTTGGCAGGGGGATAAAGTCACAATAGCAGGAACAAGTTAACAATGATTTCCAAGTGAATAAATAATCCTTAGGGGGACAATCTGCTCGCTCTGATGACTTGCTGAAAAAGATGGACTCTCACGCATGCGCCTCTTTATGGTGGTTTTTACTAACCACTATCAATGACGTCACCATAAAAACACGTCGGTGCACTGGCCTGAGTTTACGACGATCGTGATTCAACCCGATCCGACCAAATCAAGAGTTTTTCAGATACAATTATTTTGAAAGATCCTGTTTTGTAGTTTTGTAGTCGGGCGTTTTTTGCTTACAATCTAAGCACCCGGTTATCAGACCCGTGCGATCTATCCTTCAGGTTGGCGGGACAATCGGGCAGCGGTTGGGGGGGGGGGGGTAAAACCAAAGCAAAACAAAACAAATGCGAAAGCGAAAAATAAAACTAGAAATAAACAACAAAAGAGGTGAGGAGTGTGGGGTGAGATAGACGCTGCAGTTGGTATAAAGTTACATATTTATATTTAACACTTCCGGTTCCGGTCAATTCCTCTACAAGAAGTAGATCAAGTGACTTGTTTGGGGGACACAAAATGCATTTACATTGCTACCATTGTCTAGAGAACTTTCTCAAAGATGAAGCTCATAAAACTGTTATTCTCCCCACGAAAACAAAGTTAGACTTTGGGTTGGTTTTTAACTTGGGGAAAATCTAGCCTCCAACCCCCAACCCCAAAAATGGGCACACTGGATTGAGAAGCAAAAATTTAAATTGTCTCAGTCTAGAAGGATCTCTCCTCCGCCTCTGATCGAAGACATAACAGATACTACGCCTTGATTCTAGCTAATAAAACATTTATGTTTTTTTACAATTAGTCAAAAATTCGTCACTCAAACGGGATCATGCTTTGGTTTTAATTTGTTTGTCTTTATTTTCATGGACATGAAAGAACTTTATTAAATTTAAGAAGTGTTCTGTTTGCATTAAGAAAACTGTGATAATGGCCGATTCGATTTGGAAAGTCGACGGGAAATCCTCAACTCAATAATGAAGAGTAACATACATATTTTCCGTGTGCATTCAATTAATTTATTTTGCATTGGATACTTAACTTATTTCCACCTTTAACAATTTTTTTCTCAAATAATATTTTATCCTTTTAATCTTTTCAAACTTTGACCCTAGTAATTCTCTTACCAACTTATCCATATGTATTCCTCTGATGATAAGAATTCAATTCTTTGAAAGGCCATGGTTTTAGGAAAAATAAATCCCTTATTTTTAACGACTGAAGATGTAATAAATTTAGTATTTTTACAACTTTTATTCTTATCCTTTAACTTGCCTATACAATTGCTCAATTAAGTATATTGAGCATCACATCTTTTTCATGGTAGGTTCTATTTTAAAGATATACATTATATCTTTATTTTATTGTTCCCTATATATATATATATATATATATATATATATATATATATATATATATATATATATATAGTAAGCTATGAAAATATATTTATGGCAATCAAGCTACACTTAGACTCCCGCGTTTCATCCCGGGGGGGGTCTTCAGGCTAAAATGCATGGAGTTATTTTTGCCGAGTGATTTTATATAAACAGCTAGCTAGTTAAGCAATCAGATTCTTTGTTGTGCTCTCAGCCAATCGTTGGGCTTCCCACGAACAAAGGTCCAGTTAATGTTACTTCCTATATCCTGTTCTATTGTTCTGTTTTCTATAGAGTGGCCTATATCCTGTTTCTTTGTTGTGTTAATATAATGGGTGAACTTATTTTAACACGTGGTTCCTATTATTTCTATTTTAGGTTTTATTTTTTAAATTGTTAGGTTTTAGTTTAGCTTAGCTTTTTTTATTTATTTATTTATTTATTTATGTATTGTTAGCCTAAGGTAAATTTATTTCTGTGCATGCAGCTGTTTTTCTATCTCACTTCTACAGTTTAATAGATTTTGGGGGTCTTTAAAGTTTAGGATGTAAAATTTTTCATTCAGACATAATCTACACGGGTCGTCTAAATTTCTACATGTGTTGGCCTGTCGTATTATTTTCCATTAAATTATTGGTGAGCGTCCATTTTCTTTGAGCTCGCAATAGTGGTTTGCTAGTGCTGTTTTAATTCGACGTTCTCTGTTTTTAAATATGCTTTTGTGGTCATAATATTTGGTTTTAAAATCTAGGGAGGTCATACCCACGTAGTACTTGTTATTCGGTATTTCCTTGGTAAATATTGTGGCTTGGTATACAATACTTTTGGTTAGGCATTTAATTTGTAGTGGACAAAGTGTACGATTTATGCAGTTACATTTTTTCTCTTCATTGCTAACTTTTTCATTTCTGTTCGGGTGATTACTATTAGTGGTTTGTTTATTTCTATTTGTGTTGTTTATACAACAAAATTATAAACAATATATATATATATATAGTTTCTGAAAGAAAAACATTGTAATGAAATAAACTTTATTTTCAATAAAGTAACATTTTGGCCAAAACATTGTAATAAAATATAGTTTTATTATTATTATGTTCGTTTTATAACATTTTAAATTATTTAAAAAATCACTGTCAATTTCAGAAACTATATTTTATTACAAATGTTTTAATCTATTGGTCGTT
Source organism: Sepiola atlantica (assembly GCA_963556195.1). Taxonomy (NCBI): domain Eukaryota; kingdom Metazoa; phylum Mollusca; class Cephalopoda; order Sepiida; family Sepiolidae; genus Sepiola; species Sepiola atlantica. The sequence goes on from OY744515.1 coordinate 186,344,154, forward strand.
ACTTCCTGCGGATTATCTGCCGCTGTTTACTAAACTGTACAAGTGCCAAAAACTCATTATAGATACATTATTGAAATTTAAATATACACATATATTTTTTATGATTAATTAAATATTTAACTACAAGTAATCATCTCAACGTTAAGTTTTCCTATCACTCGCATTCTTTTGTAAAATGTTTAAAGAGACAATTCAATTCAAAAGAAAATCATAAAACCTAATTAACAGTGGAAGAGGGGTTCATTATATGACCACCTTTCATTTTGTTTTATTACAAGGCAGGCACGTAGCCAGGCTTCTAACTTAGGGGGGGGGGCAAGGAATTTTTAGGAGGGGCAAAACTAATATTGATATTCTAATATGAGTGACGTTTTGGTTCAGTGTGTGTGTGTATGTGTACTGATATATAAATATATATAAGTAGTAAAAAAAATTTCAATTTCTTTTATATAATTGTTGTAGACCCGTACTAGGGGTCACAAAGATAACAACCACAAATTGTGACAGGTTAAAATATACAATGTATTTATTCATAGCAATACAGTAACGCCACTAAATGTGGTAGGAGATGACCGGATTCCTACCATGCGGTAAAACATGAATAGGAATGTTCTCTGTTTGAGTCTTTGCAACCATGGTATTTATTATAGATGGTTGCTTCCATTAGTTCTTCAATAGGGGTGATTTGTACCCCACAACACCCCCCTCCCGAGCTTTTCATTCTCCTGGAATGATTGTATAGCTCTTTTTCCTGGGATTGATCTCTATGGGATCGATCCTTTTTCTTTTTCTGGAAGACCGGCGTTGTTCGGCTGCTTGTGGTGTTACCAGGTCGAACGTGTCATATATATGGTCCATTACTTCTTGTTCAACAGGAGGTTGTCTGTCGTCATCAGTGACACGTTTCCGAATTTGGTTCAAATGCTTCTTGTGAGTGAATTTTGGACCTTCGATTATGTAAACCATCCGCCCGATCCTCTGCTTGACCTTTCCTAGTTCCCACATCATACTATTATTTTTATGTACCTGGAAAAATACCTTTTCCCCAGGTAAATACATCTTTTTAGGAACTGTAGTATTCGGCGGTTTTACCTGTTTAGGCAAAAGTTTCTCGAAGACCGGCTTAATTTTCCTCGCAAACATTAACTCTGCCGGCGACATCTTTGATGGAGCGCTTTCATTTGGCGTAATTCGGTACACCTGTAAAAACTGTTGTAACGCCTTTCCTGGGGGCGTTCCTTTAGCTTTTTTCAGGGCTCTTTTTAGCGTGTCCACGAACCTCTCTGCCTGACTGTTCGATCGATGATGATAGGTTGGCGTTGTTATGTGGTTGACCTGGAAATCCTCGCAGAAACTTTAAAATCTGCTGACGTGAATTGCGTGCCATTGTCCGACACCAAACAATCGACCACACCAAACCTAGCATACAATTCGTAAATAGCACTGATTGTAAAATCCGTCGTTGGACTCTTGCATCTAAATACCTCAGGCCATTTTGAAAAGCTATCAACAACTATTAAGTAATAGTTTCCCTCCAATGGACCGGCAAAGTCCACGTGTATCCTTGACCATGGATGGTCAGCTTTAGGCCACGGGCTAAATTGTATTGGGGGCGCTTTTGCAGCCAATGCGCATCCCTTACACGACTTTACCATGTCTTCAATATCAGTGTCCATGCTCTTCCAGTAAACGTAGGACCTCATGAGGCTCTTCATTCTAGTAGCCCCAGGGTGCCCCGTATGAAAATCCTTTAAAAAAATTTTCCTCAGCGTGGCTGGGATTACCACCCTTTCTCGGTACAACAGTACCTCATTGCACATAGAATAAACTTCCGCCGCCGATTCATCTGATTGCATTTTTTGTTTCGTTTCTTTGATGAAACTATCTTCTTCAGCCTCCCTTATTATATCTTTCAAAGTCACTGGTAATTCCCTGATCGTATTGCACAGTATTTGTGTATAGTCCTTTTCACTTTGTAGTGACGCTATTACTGTGTCCTCCAGCGGTTCCCTTGATTTCTGGATTAATCGCGACAATCCGTCAGCGTGACCTAACTTCGCAGATGCAAGAAATTCCATACTGAAATCGTAATTTAGCAGGATGGTCGCCCATCTTTGCAGTCTGTTGGCTGAGTAAGTTGGTATCCCTTTTTTTGAACCGAAAATGGTTATAAGCGGCTTGTGATCAGTTTGTAGTTTGAATTTTCGACCATGTAAAAAACGGTGGAATTTTGTAACTCCGAATATGATCCCCAGTGCTTCCTTCTCAATTTGGGAATAATTCTTCTCGGCTGGCAGTAAGGTTCTCGACGCATGGGCGATCGGTTTAGTGGACCCATCTGGCATTTTATGTAGAATGCATGCCCCTATTCCATAAGCACTTGCGTCGGTTGCGACAATAATCTCTTGTTCTGGATTGAAATGAATCAGAAATAAATCTGATGTTAGTACATCTTTTAACTGCTTAAATGCCGACTGGCACTTTGGCGTCCAGTTCCATTTTTTGTCCATTTTTAATAGTTCATTCAAAGGCGCGCGCAATTTATCCATATTCTTAATAAAAGTTTGATAATAGTTAACGAGCCCTAAAAAACTTTGCAATGTAGTTACATTTTGAGGCTCTGGCATGTCTTTTATTGCTGTGGACCTATCCGGGTCGGGTTTTCTCCCGTCCTTATTTAATATATGACCCAGGTATTTTATTTGTTCCAAAAAAAATTCACATTTTGCCTCCTTCAAAGTGAAGCCGTATTCTTTTATTCTGTCAAACACTTGAAATACATGATCTCTATGTTGTTCAACATTTTGACTACGTATGAGAATATCGTCCAGATAGCTTATTGAAAAATCCAAACCGCTTAGCAAAGTGTCAATTATCTGTTGGAAAATAGCAGGTGCTACTTTTATCCCAAATGCTAATCTATTGAATTTAAAAAGACCTATGTGTGTTGAGATACACAAAAGTTTTGAACTATCGTCTTCTACTGGTATCTGTAGATACGCCTCGCTTAAGTCTATTTTGGAAAAGATTTTTCCGCCATTTAACTTAGCGAATACTTCCTCTGGGTTTGGTAACGGATAGTGGTGGTCCTTGAGCGATGCATTCAATCCGGTAGAGAAATCTGCGCATACTCTGATTTATTTTTATTTTTTTATGTATACGGTGGGGGCTGCCCACTCACTATAGTTAATATGGGTCAAAATCCCTATGTTAACTAGTCTTTCTAATTCTTCTTCAATTTTTTCTCTTGAAGCGAACGGTACGCTACGTGGTTTTTTGAATATTAGTTTTGCTTCATCCAGCAATTCGAATCTCGCTTTTATTTTCGTGCAGCATCCAAGCTTTTCAGAAAAAACACTTGGAAAAGATGTTTTTAGATCCTTTTTTAGTTTGTCGGCTTCGGCCGTTAAATTTTCGACTTTTTGACAAAAATCACTCATTGGCGAGTCCCATAATTCAAATTCTTGGATCCAGTCAGATCCAAATAAATTTGATGTGTTCCTAAGAACGAATACTTTTAGCTTTTTTGTCTTTCTTTTTAGTGAAACATTAATAATTAATTCACCCTCAAAATGTATCTTTTCACCAGTTACCGATCTTGCGATTTTATTCGTCTTCATCATCGTGGGCTTACGTAATTTCTTCCACGTGCGAACATTTATAATCGATATATCCGACCCTGAATCGAGTTGCAGATTTACTTCTCTATTTCCGATTCTCACCGTAACATATTTCCTTATGTTCTCTGTTGGTGAAGGGTCCCTTTTTGCAGTTTTTATGTAGTTCTTTTTTCCTACTTTTGTTCTGCAATATGAGGCCTTGTGCCCTGCTCGTTTGCATAGGTCACACGTTATTTTCTTATGGTACCAACATGCATTGTACCCATGAGGTCCTCCACATTTACTACAAGGGGTCCTAGGCTTTTGTCTATCCTGATAATTTTGTGAAGGGTTCTTTTTGCCTCTTGGTTGGTAATAGCTGGCGGGTGAGTGTCCTTTATTTTTGGAGCGTATCTTTTTAATGTGAGCGATACCTGCTTCTTCTATGTTTCGGGAATCTTGTTTCACTGCCACGAACCGTTGACAATCTTCAGCCAGTTTCTGAAGCGTTAAATCAGGTTCTAATTCCAGTTTATTTAGAGCACGACGTCTTATATCGGCGTCTTTTGTGGCTATCAAACCTTGTGTGAATATTAGGCATCTAAAATTATCTGCCGTTAATGATGACAACTTGAAGTCGTCACAGTTTTTATTAACTATAGACGCAAAAGTCGTATAATCCTGATTTTCCTTATGTGTAATATTCATACATTTCCATCTTTTATGGAAAAGGCTTGTCTTTGGACAGTATAACTCCATTAACAGTTTGACTGCCTCGTCAAACGACAATTCGTTGGTTTTTCTTGGCAAAATATAATCCACGAATTTGTTATGTTTGGATGCACCCAACTTCCGTAGTAATAAACGAACCTTCTTTTGATCCGTCCATGAACCACAATCAATCTTGAATAAGTCTTCAAATCTTCTGAAGTATGTTTCAAACGTTAGGTCTTTCTCAGGAGCATAGCGAAATGTATCAATGGCTGACCAGATCGCATTTTGCGAAAAAGTCGTACTGTTTTCCTGTCCGTTGTCCTTATTCATTAAAACTTGCGTTAACAAATCCATTTTTTTATCTGATTGGTTTTGATGCTCTAAATGTAATTTTTTCAATTCCAATATTTGTTCGTTCATTTCTTTCGTTTCTTCCGCGGCGTATTTCATCATTTCTTTTCTTTCTCTTCCCTGTTTTTCCTCGAAGTATTTCATTAAACTTAACTGCTTCTCGTCATTTTGTTTCTGTACTATCAATTGTTCTTCTCGAAACCTTTTTTCAAGTTCTAATTGTTGATTTTGTTGAAGTTTTATAATTTCCAAAATCTGTTTTGAAAAATCCTCCATTTTTTTTTTTTTTTTTTTTAATGACAAAAAAGCGTTTTCAGAAACAAAACAATTCTTTTTCTATAGTACCAACTCTACAAAAAAACTTTTACAATTTTTGTATCTGGTTATATTGACGAGTATTTCCTTAATTTATTTTTTCCTTGTGTGGCAATTTTCCACTAGAAAATAATTGAGCGTTTGTGTTTATACAGAAAAAAGTTTGACCTTTTTTTTTCTCTCCAATTTTCTTTTCGTAACGTGTAAGTATTTAGTTCAAATCTTTGTTGAACGTACACTTTTTTTTTCATTTACAAAGAATTAGTTTGTTTGTTTTGTGAAAAAAAAACGAGTTCATAGCATTTATTTAAATATTGGCCATAATTTCCGCTTTAAGTGCGTAACAGAATATCATATTTTCTCATTAACACAAAGTGTTATGCCGTACCTGCTTGTCGAAAGTGTTTTTTTTCAACGTGCCAGTCAGTCAGAGACAAATTTATTTTAATCGGAAAAATCCGACGTAGCTTTTTAATTTTGTTTTTCAATGCTAATGCCTTTTTAAGACAATCTTTTTAGAACGAACAATTTTTTTTTTGTACTTACTGAAACTTTGAGTCGTTTTTTTTTTTCAGTTGTCGTAAATCCACGCCATTTATGAGTTCCGTTTTAACTCGTAGTTTAGGCTTCTTGTGGCTTTTTTTTCCAACAGCAAGATAAGACTTTTTTGACGACGTCTTTTGTTGTTTGACGTTTTTTGTTTTTTTTCAAGTAAATCCTTCCCCGAATCTTCGTTATTCAGTTTTTTGTCGAATGATCCGGTAACTTTCTTGAGTAATCCTGGTAGCCAGTTTGTCGTGACTGGTATAAAATCAAAATCCTCACGTTTGTTCTTTACTAAATTTCTCGTCGCCAGTGTTGTAGACCCGTGCTAGGGGTCACAAAGATAACAACCACAAATTGTGACAGGTTAAAATATACAATGTATTTATTCATAGCAATACAGTAACGCCACTAAATGTGGTAGGAGATGGCCGGATTCCTACGATGCGGTAAAACATGAATAGGAATGTCCTTTATTTAACACCTACCCACTATAGGAGTATGTGACACAAGGTCGGAAAGTGGGATTTGAAAAGCCAGCGCCCGAGAAGGTGAGCGCTTTAGCCATTAAAAATTGCCTGGGCAGCCCCGTCGGCATTCCCCGGTAGGGGCGCCTCAGGCAGTAAGCTATAAACTTACTCCTCCCCAAAGAGGAGAGGCAAAGCCTGGGAGGGTGGACCTCCTAGAACTGCACAGGACAGACCCATAGACCGGCGGAATCATGCCCCGAAGGCCAAGACAACACCGGTCTATAGGGTGTAGTATCCATCGGAACAGATACCACACGTGGTACGAGGACTCTCACATGATAGGAATGTCCTCTATATTTAACACCTACCCACTATAGGAGTATGTGACACAAGGTCGGAAAGTGGGATTTGAAAAGCCAGCGCCCGAGAGGTGAGCGCTTTAGCCACTAAAAATTGCCTGGGCAGCCCCGTCGGCATTCCCCGGTAGGGGCGCCTCAGGCAGTAAGCTATAAACTTACTCCTCCCCAAAGAGGAGAGGCAAAGCCTGGGAGGGTGGACCTCCTAGAACTGCACAGGACAGACCCATAGACCGGCGGAATCATGCCCCGAAGGCCAAGACAACACCGGTCTATAGGGTGTAGTATCCATCGGAACAGATACCACACGTGGACACTCACATGATAGGAATGTCCTCGATATTTAACACCTACCCACTATAGGAGTATGTGACACAAGGTCGGAAAGTGGGATTTGAAAAGCCAGCGCCCGAGAACGTGAGCGCTTTAGCCATTAAAAATTGCCTGGACAGCCCCGTCGGCATTCCCCGGTAGGGGCGCCTCAGGCAGTAAGCTATCAACTTACTCCTCCCCAAAGAGGAGAGGCAAAGCCTGGGAGGGTGGACCTCCTAGAACTGCACAGGACAGACCCATAGACCGGCGGAATCATGCCCCGAAGGCCAAGACAACACCAATCTATAGGGTGTAGTATCCATCGGAACAGATACCACACGTGGACTCTCACATAATAGGAGTGTCCTCGATATTTAACACCTACCCACGTTAGGAGTATGTGACACAAGGTCGGAAAGTGGGATTTGAAAAGCCAGCGCCCGAGAACGTGAGCGCTTTAGCCATTAAAAATTGCCTGGACAGCCCCGTCGGCATTCCCCGGTAGGGGCGCCTCAGGCAGTAAGCTATCAACTTACTCCTCCCCAAAGAGGAGAGGCAAAGCCTGGGAGGGTGGACCTCCTAGAACTGCACAGGACAGACCCATAGACCGGCGGAATCATGCCCCGAAGGCCAAGACAACACCGGTCTATAGGGTGTAGTATCCATCGGAACAGATACCACACGTGGACACTCACATGATAGGAATGTCCTCGATATTTAACACCTACCCACTATAGGAGTATGTGACACAAGGTCGGAAAGTGGGATTTGAAAAGCCAGCGCCCGAGAACGTGAGCGCTTTAGCCATTAAAAATTGCCTGGGCAGCCCCGTCGGCATTCCCCGGTAGGGGCGCCTCAGGCAGTAAGCTATCAACTTACTCCTCCCCAAAGAGGAGAGGCAAAGCCTGGGAGGGTGGACCTCCTAGAACTGCACAGGACAGACCCATAGACCGGCGGAATCATGCCCCGAAGGCCAAGACAACACCGGTCTATAGGGTGTAGTATCCATCGGAACAGATACCACACGTGGACTCTCACATAATAGGAGTGTCCTCGATATTTAACACCTACCCACGTTAGGAGTATGTGACACAAGGTCGGAAAGTGGGATTTGAAAAGCCAGCGCCCGAGAACGTGAGCGCTTTAGCCATTAAAAATTGCCTGGACAGCCCCGTCGGCATTCCCCGGTAGGGGCGCCTCAGGCAGTAAGCTATCAACTTACTCCTCCCCAAAGAGGAGAGGCAAAGCCTGGGAGGGTGGACCTCCTAGAACTGCACAGGACAGACCCATAGACCGGCGGAATCATGCCCCGAAGGCCAAGACAACACCGGTCTATAGGGTGTAGTATCCATCGGAACAGATACCACACGTGGACACTCACATGATAGGAATGTCCTCGATATTTAACACCTACCCACTATAGGAGTATGTGACACAAGGTCGGAAAGTGGGATTTGAAAAGCCAGCGCCCGAGAACGTGAGCGCTTTAGCCATTAAAAATTGCCTGGGCAGCCCCGTCGGCATTCCCCGGTAGGGGCGCCTCAGGCAGTAAGCTATCAACTTACTCCTCCCCAAAGAGGAGAGGCAAAGCCTGGGAGGGTGGACCTCCTAGAACTGCACAGGACAGACCCATAGACCGGCGGAATCATGCCCCGAAGGCCAAGACAACACCGGTCTATAGGGTGTAGTATCCATCGGAACAGATACCACACGTGGACTCTCACATAATAGGAGTGTCCTCGATATTTAACACCTACCCACGTTAGGAGTATGTGACACAAGGTCGGAAAGTGGGATTTGAAAAGCCAGCGCCCGAGAACGTGAGCGCTTTAGCCATTAAAAATTGCCTGGACAGCCCCGTCGGCATTCCCCGGTAGGGGCGCCTCAGGCAGTAAGCTATCAACTTACTCCTCCCCAAAGAGGAGAGGCAAAGCCTGGGAGGGTGGACCTCCTAGAACTGCACAGGACAGACCCATAGACCGGCGGAATCATGCCCCGAAGGCCAAGACAACACCGGTCTATAGGGTGTAGTATCCATCGGAACAGATACCACACGTGGACACTCACATGATAGGAGTGTGCTCTGTTTGAGTCTTTGCAACCATGGTATTTATTATAGATGGTTGCTTCCATTAGTTCTTCAATAGGGGTGATTTGTACCCCACAACAATAATCTAAATATATTGTTATGTATTTCGGTAGGTACATGTAAATAACAACATAAGCATAGTAAAGCACATAAAGCATAGTACACACAATAATAATAACATAAAGTGCGTAAAATAAGGTAGCTACTTGCTAGCTCTACAGAATTCTATTATAATCTCCTATTTTTACAGTTATTGAAATGCGCAAGGATGCGCTCTCTGTCAATGTTTCTCAGCAAATCTTGTGAGGTCAGTCTCTCTGTTGACATTAAACATCGCATTCTTGTTTTGTTTCGCTTCACTGAAGAGAATAGTCTTTCAACGGTTACTGAGGTCTGTGGGGTGGTAAGGAGCAATTGCAATACTCTATGCATCGATGGAAAAAATATCCCTGTCACATTGTTCGAATAATTCTGAAAGTCCAAGATCTTCGGTAGGGAGACGTCGTTGAATGTAGTTCTTGAATATTTCCATCTCACTCTCCTTTACCAAAACTCCAAACAGTGGGCCTAGCTGTTTCAGCGTCTCACTGTCCATGAATGATTCTGATGACGTGTTACACACTGCAGCAGCTTTCATCACTGCACATTGAGCATTTCCAAATCGAGCACGGAGTTCTCCCAGTAACTGTGAGAGTACCAAATCAAAATCTTCCACTGTACCCACACAGTAATGGCCAATGGAACCAGTCACTAATGCGCCATCTAATTTTCCGGGTAATTTTCCTGCCCTTCCAGATGGCCGAGTATCAATATCCGTGATATCGTACTTTGTGGCAAGCTCCAATGCATACTTCACCACCTTCTCTGTATCGAATGATTCTGCTAATAGCTGTCTCTGCATTTGTTTGTTTCTTTTGCAGACCTTTGGTCACAACATCTGTATAGTCATATAATTTTCCAAAAAAGATTAGAACTAGGAACTTCTTTGTCTGAATTGTCTTCAATAGAGCAATAGCAGAAAGTTTTGTTTCAGCAGCAGGATCAATTTGAAAGGATGTCAGGGTGTCCAACAATTACATCAAAACGGCGCAAGAACTTTTCAACCTCTAAGGATCTGGAAGACAACATGGTTGTAGATGAATAGGTCAGTTCAAATTGTTTGTCTTTCGGATACAACATCTTCTGGATTTCCAGGTATCGGGAATGACGTTTTGTACCTGTCATGAAAGTGTCTCGAAGAATGTCTTAATGGCAGGATCAATCTCAGTGAAAGATGCGAGAACTAAATTCAGCCTGTGAGATGCACAGTGCACATACTGGGCATTTGTATAGCCAGCCCTTTTCATCAGAGCTTGGACACCACCACGCCCACCTGACATCACACTTGCACCATCGTATCTTTGCCCAACACACATCTCCTTCTCCAAGTTCATAGACCGCAGCATACCTTGCAGCTGTTCTGAAATACTGGCAGCAGATAAGTCATACAGTTCTATGAAACCAATGACCCGTTCATGGACTTTTCCTCCGTGCAGAAACCTTAATGAAACACTAAGTAATTCTTTGTTAGAGATGTCCTTAACCTCATCAGCTAAAACCGCATAATATCCGGCTTCCTGAACCTGGTCCCTGATTTACTCTAACAGAACCTTCTGTGCTGAAAAGAGTAAATCATTTTGAATCTCTGGGCTTAACATTTGTGCATTTCTCGGAAGTTTCTCCAAGCCTTGTTGAATAGTTGGGTCATACTTAGATAAAAGTGAGAGTAATTCTAAAATGTTTCCTTTGTTTAGTGATTCTTTGCTTTCGTCATCACCTCTCAGTGCTATCTCATTCTCTGCACAGAATAATACTATGTCCAGTACTGTCAGGAGATGCTGTTTGTGCTCACCGATTAATTTCTTGCCTCGGTAGCATGGATCCAGGAGTTGATCCACTCTCCCTACTTTCTGAACATTTTTAAGGTGATCCGAACCTTGTCCGCTTCTTTGTGGACATCAGTATCATTATGTGCTTTCAATTTTTGTCCAATTTTCCTCCAGTCACGAAAGCCAAACTCTGTCCAGACTCTACTTTCCTCCGTCGTAAATGTCAAAAATTCCTGCATGTATGACAAAAGATACCATTCTTCTGGATGCTGTACTCGATCCATTCAAATTTGGCTAACCACTGACTTGAAAAACGACGTCCCTCACTGAGACTTCCACCAGTAGCCTGATTCTTTGGGAACTCGATTCTTGGCTGAACCGGTGGCTCTCCCTTTTCAGATAAATCAGAAACCGTTGATAGAACTGATGAAAGAGGGACCGACTGTTGATGTGATGAAGTAGGTTCTGATGATAGAATTGAAGAACTGTTATTTTTTTTATTAATTTTTTTTACGTTCGTGGGCTTTTGTCCGTGTTTAAATTATTTTTGTGAGCTTTTGTCCGGTCGCGATCACCATTTTATTTTTAGAACATTTACATTTTTATTGACATGTAAAACTACTGCAAATTTGCATATATCATGTATGGAAGGTAGCTTGAGAAATAATCTCATGATGACTAAAGAGAAAATGAATACGGAAAATAGTTTTACTGAAATCTGAAATTGCGTGTGTGTATGTGGCAAACGAAATCGCCAGATTTTAAAGAAAAAAATCGCTAGCCGCTAGATCCAAATTTTACTAGCCAGATTCAAATCAAAATCGCCACATCTAGCGGGTAACCCGCTAAATTAGCAACACTGGTAGAATAGTAACTTGTCTTGCCGTTGCTAACATTTATTTGTTGCACATTTGTTTTTTCACCCTTTTTTCGTTCTTCCGTTCTGTTGATTATAGTAAAACATTCCCCAATTTTTACTATATCTTTTGTTTATTAAATTTTTAGGCGAAAGTACAGAATAGTTAACAAAGCACCTCCTTTCTCCATGTTAAGAATGGCTTTCTAAATAATGTTATTATTTCAACCCGGTTCGTAATTAAATTACCAGATTAAATCCATCATAATGCATCTAGGTTTCTTTGTAAACAAGTCAGCCATTTTAATATTTTGTTAAGAATTGAAAAATATATCAATTACTTCGTCTCTGTTCGAAATATGAAAGGAATTTGGAAGTATTTAAACTATCGAATAGAAAGTCATTTGAACTGGCTTTGAAATGTTTAGAAAATCATGTATTTAAAAAAGAATTTTTTTTTCTTGTCATGAAATTAATTTATTAGTTATCTATTTTGTAAATGTAATTCAGTTTTTTAATCTCTGGTGGCCATCTTGCCTAAAAGTAAGTTTATTTACTACTTTTAAAATTTGTTTACTTCTTTCAAATTAATCGTTGAAAGGTCGGAAAAGAATCAGAAAAATACAGCAGATTTATTGTCTGCCATTTTGGCTATGAAACGACGAATTAACCACTTCATCTTACAGTGATTTACCAATTTTGAAGTAAAAAAAACGACTCGACGAGCGGCCGATTTTCAACACATCCTCTTTCCCGCCGAGATTAAAACACTGAATTACAGTTACAAAAAATAAATTAGAAATGTATTTCATGACAAGGAAAACAAATTTCCTTTGAAATTTCGAACAGACACGAAGTAATTGATATTTTTTTCAATTATTAACAAAATATTAAAATGGCTGACTTGTTTACAAAGAAACCTAAATGCATTATAATGGATTTAATCTCGTAATTTAATTACGAACCGGGTTGAAATAATAACATTATTTAGAAAGCCATTCTTAACATAGGGGGAAGCGTGGGGGCCTTTGTAAACTATTCTGTACTGTTACATAACAATGTAATAAACAAAAGATATCGTAAAAATTGAATTTAACTTGAAAATTTTATCTAAAAAATAGCCTGGTCCGTAAACTGCACAAGTACCAAAAAGATAACACAATAAGTGTTCTTTATTGGTAAGGCGTATCCCCGTATTTACAACTATATACCCCGCAAGTACGGTTCTAAAATCTTTTTTTCAATCTATATATCTTCCCTAATTAATTACCGACTTTTCCTACTTTGCCAAATTTTCCTTTGTCGAATTTTCCGTTGCCGAATATTCAGGGCACCCCTTTATCCTTTCAATTTACAAAATATCTATTTCTTACATTGTTTTTAAATATTGGTGTAAAAATATAAGTCTCGATGTATTGCTTCTAAATAGGGGGTATTTAGAAGCAAGACATCGAGACTTATAGTAATTTCTCCTTTCTCAAATAATATTTATTTAAAAAGAATCTCACAAGAAAAGACACGTTTCACAAGAAATTTTAATCCAAAACTCTATAATTAAGTTTATAATTAATAATTAACATTATGATTAGATTAACTTTATGTTTGACGTTCTCTTTTGAACTAATTTTAAACATTTTGCTTCTTTTTTTTGTAAAGACGGGCTACTTTTCGTTCAGTTTTATTTTCTTTAAACAAAAAATATTAGTTGTGTTGTTATTTATTGTTTTGTTGTAAAAGTTACAGCTATAAATGAATAGAGTTCTTCAAAAAAAATTCCAAACAAATGAGACTAGTGTTTGCTTCTTTAAAAGGAAACTTAATGTAGATAAATCGATTTCATTTGCTTCAAAACAACAGCGTATTACTAAATACTTATTTAAAAATTATTTATTTACAAATATTGGAGGATGGCATAACTTCTTTTATCTGAAGCCCACGATTTTCAGTTATTTAAACATATTGGAGAGGGGCTTAGCCACTAAGTGGCCAAAGATTAATAATTAAAAAAAAATGCTATTAGTAATTATTTTTTTCTAAAAACACATTTTAAATTTCTTTAAAATGGAGTTAACAAAAAAGAAAAGAAATATATGCACTTACATTTATGTCGGTCAAAACTTCCTCTAGTCTTTCTAAGAGTAGTTGTCTCTAAGAAAATGAAAATGTAACTAAACTGTTTCAATAACCAAGAATCTTTTTTATTATTATATTTTTATTCTATCTCCCTATCCACTGTTTATTTATTTTAACATTTCTTTTCACTATTCGTTCACACAGACATGAAAAATCAAAATCAAAGAAATAACTGATGCCAAAGTCCTTGACTTCCACTTCTCACATATGTGTGAAAAAACATTGGATTCACTAATTCAGTTAATCTCACCCTACATCACAAGCCTTTTTTTGCTCGCCTTTCTTTCAACTTCATCTTGGGTGAAATCTGGGATTGTTTTCTATGTTAATTTCAAAGATTTTGAATGTAATATTCACAATTTTTTTAATTAAAAGTTGCAACTGACAACAAAAAGAAAAAACGTATTTGAGATTCGTGATAAACTACAAAAATATTTTTTAAAACTAATTCCCAGTTTCATTTGAAAATAATTTAGGTTGCTATTATTCATTTCTATCTTTTGAATGAATACAACACTTTCTTTTATAAATTAAAAATATATATCTTTAAAAGAAGCTGGCAGAACAAAAACGTGAATTCATTTTGTGTTTATATTACATCATTTGGATTATAATTATTTAATTGATAATTTATAATATTAAATAGTCTGAATTAACAATATTTAAAAATATATATTTGGTAAGTTGACGAAAAAAGACAGATACACTGACAATCTCTTTCACCAAGCAGGAAACAGGTGAAAAGCATCGCGGCTTTGTTTCCCTCACCACTTGATCAGAAACTAGCGAAGTTATGTTTGAGTTTGAGATCCGTAAATATTTATTATGGTATCATTAGTACCAGGTATGGAAAATTAAGTTTTAAACAAAATAAAATCCAAATAAGCGTTTTTGAAATCGGAAATTATGTTAAAAATTGGTGGGAGGTCCCCTCTTGGTGGGTGGCCCAGGGCCCCAGCCCCTTGGCCCCTTAATCCGGCCCTGCTGTAAAATATATTACACAAAAGTAAATGCTGGTTCATAATGAAGAAGTATAGTTAACTACGAAATATAAGAGTATTGATATTTATAATATTTTTTGGATCACAAATTTCAGGGGGTGCAAATGTAATTGCAAGGGAAGGCCTTTCCCCCCCCCCTTGCCCCCCCCCCTGGCTACGTGGGGGTTACAAGGTAAGATGTGACACAAGGTTGGGAAAGTGGGATTAGATAAGCCAGCGCTCGAGAGGTGAGCACTCTGGCCATTTAAAAATTGCCTGGGCAGCCCCGTCGGCATTCCCCGGTAGAGGCGCCTCAGACAGTAAGCAATAAACTTATTCCTCCCCAAAGAGGGGGGGCGAAGCCTGGGAAGGTGCACTTCCTAGAACTTCACAGGATCGGCAACCCCCAATAGACCGGCGTAAATCTAGACCCAAAGGCCCGGACGATACCGGTTTAAAAAATGGAAAATTACAAAAAGACGACTTGGCACAGGATTAGGTCTGTTCGTATCAGTCAAGAATACGTCCTAGACAATCAGTCCGATAGAGGGTGGGGCCGTTGTGGTTTCTTCTGGCTCTGCTCTGTCGGGCTGGGATATGATTCTATTCAGTATCAGGAGATCCACTCTCCCAAGCTTTACCTTCTTTTTGAGAAGGGATTAGTGTATTGCTAATCGTTTTGGGGCGCTCCTCCCGGGGAATGCCAACAGGTTTGCTCAGCATTTTTATAGGCCAGAGCGCACTAATTCTAGTGCGCTGTCTTTTCAAAACCACACCTGACCTTGTGTCTAACCTCCTGTAAGGGAGGTAAATATAAACGTATCATTGTTGGTGTTACACATTTTTTTTTTTTTTTTTTTTGCAGTTGGTAAATCAAAAGGTTTTAAAAGGTATGAATCTCCATGTCCATTCTCTGATAAAATAGCAGCGATTGTTTGATAGAAATGTGTTTACGGATTATTAAAGACAAGAAACAGTTTATGACACTGTTTCGGGAAATACGACAAAAAAAATTACAGGCGTGACATAAGCGAATTCTACGAAAACGAATGGAACTAGACGAAAGAAGGTACGCCGTTCCGAATGTTTCCAGAGTTCCCCCACTCTCCATGTTACCAATGACTTCTGAAACTAGTCTTTTTTTAGAAGCAGACGACTTTAATGATATCAAATTGTAAACTAACACTAGAAACGACGACCTTTTTATGCAATTAGAACGAAAGAAAAAGCATTTTTATTCACTTTTTTCGACTTTAATGAAATAAAACTTTTAACTTACCTTTTTCTGAAGCAGACAAGAAAGAGCATTTTTATTGTATTTTTTCTGAGTTTTTATTATTTTTAATACAAAAACTTTAGTTATTTTTACTGTGTCTGCTTTTTTTGTTTTCTTTTTGTTTTTTGTTTTTTTTTGGTAGGGAATTTTTAGTAGTGAGGGGCGAGTTTATGATTAGGGAATTAGGGTTAGATAATTAGGGTTAGGGTGTGGGGATGGGTTTGGTTCCCTGTTTGGGGTCTGGTATTTTAGATGACGGTCGCGTCTTTAGGGATTACCAAGCCACCACACTAAACAATTAATTTTGTGTAGCTAAATTGAGACCGATTCGATTACAAGGATCACCAGTTTAACAATATAATATTGCTAATAAAAAGAAGAAACTGTAAAGTAAAAGAATAAAACTTTTATATGTAAACAATTTTACAAAAATGTAAAATTTAACAATAAAGTTTGAAGGATAAAAAAGTTTGAAACGACACGATGTGTTAACTTTGTCCTTAAAGTTTAGTGTGTGTGTGTGCGTGTGTGTTTTCGGTTAAGCTTGTTATTGTGGAAAGACAGCAGGCGTGCTTACAAGTGGATGCTGGCGTTCGCACTTACAAGTCGGGTGTTTCTTGTGTTGTTGTTGGTAGCGAGGCGCTTTGTCTGGTGTCACCAAGAGAATATGACCGGGGTGGAAGTGTGTTTATGGCGGGAGATTCAAAAGAGAACAAAGGGTTTTTTGACTTTAACCACAGTCGCGAAGGATGCAGCTCAAATGGTTTTGCGATAATGAATCCCCCAACCATAGGTAGTGTTACGTAAACACGAGTTATCTTCCGTTGACTTAGTGACTCCCACCGTCACTCTTGACTGCAACCTCCCACTACTTGTATTAGTGGTAAACTGCTATGTATTCAGTGTAAATAAATTGCTCGTTACGTTCACACGTGTGTCTCGCCTCTGTTAATGAATGCTTCAATAACAAGTTACTAACATGGCTTTATTTAATACTCACCTGTATCAACGCATAATATAAAATGGTGTCAGAATAAAACATCGAACCGTCAACACTCACAGCCGTATATCAATATTTTCAACAAAAAAAAAAAACAAAAAAAAATGGAATTTTTACCACATCCAAAAGAATTAAATTTCTCTTCGGATAATCTCGGACAGGAATGGGAAACTTGGAAAAACCAATTTCAATTGTTCCTGCAAGCTACAGAGTCGGACAAGAAACCGGAGAAGGTGAAAACTTCAATATTGCTGACCTGTATAGGAACCGAGGGAAGGAAAATATATTATACGTTTAACTTTGAAAATGACGAAGAGAAACTAAACTTGAAAAAAGTTATAGAAAAATTTGACGCGCACTGTCAACCAAGAAAAAACCTGACGTTTCTCACATATCAATTTCTCACGTGCAAACAGAAAGAAACACAGAGATTTGATGAGTACGTCACAGAACTACGGCAAAAGGCAAACAAATGTGAATTCGATGACCTCACTGAAAGACTAATAAAATACATTCTAATTTGTGGCGTTAATGACAACATGTTGAGAGAAAGAATGCTCAGAGAACCTTCACTGGATTTACAAAAGGCGATACAAGCAGGCCTGAGTGCTGAAGAAACGAAGAGACACTCCAAGATAATGGCTACATGCGAAACAGAAAATATCTCAACAATTCGCAATCCAAAGAAAAACAGGCTGTCGTCCAAAGTCATGTTCAAACGTGAAGACAAAAAGCCCGCGAAAACACAACAATGGATTGAGACATGCACCTACTGCGCTGGGTCACATCAGAAAGGAAACTGTCCAGCATACAATAAAAACTGCACAAATTGCGGTAAAAAAGGACACTTCGCTCGAATATGTCGAACGAAAAAGAAGAAACTATATAATGTCGGACACTCACACAATTCAGACCACGTGGAGCAAAATCAGTTTAACATGGACGCCATATTGAAAAAAAATGTAGACGCACTACAAACTGACAAATGGAAAGTAAAGATTCGAGGCAACGAAACACTCATCAACTTCAAAATCGATACAGGTGCTGAAGTAAATGTATTACCAGCAAAGATATATAGAACTATTGAACCAAAGCCAAAATTAAATAAAACGTCTATAAAATTAACCGCCTACAACCGTACGCAAATTCCCACGATAGGGAGCTGTGTTATACAATTACAAAATAAAAATATAAAAGTAAGTTCGCATTTCATTGTGGCAAACACAAATGCAAACGCAGTAATCGACGCAGAAACAGCGGAAGAACTAGGACTGATAAAAAGAACTTATGAAATAAACAAGACGGACATAGAAGCATTAAAAGAAAAATATAAAGATTGCTATGGTGACATCGGAAAATTACCAGTCACACATCATATAACAATAACTCCGGACATAAACCCCGTCATAAATCCTCCAAGGAACATACCGTTTGGGATTAAACCAAAATTAAAAAAGGAGTTAGAAAAAATGACAAAAATGGGAATAATAAAACCCGTTGAAGAACCGACAGATTGGGTAAATTCTCTGGTAATAGTGGAGAAACCGAACGGAAAATTAAGACTATGTTTGGACCCTAGAGACCTAAACAAGGCCATAAAAAGAGAACACTACAAATTACCCACCGCCGAAGAAATATTTGCAGAAATGGAAAATCCAAAATATTTCACGAAATTAGACGCTTCAAATGGATATTGGCAAATACCCGTTGATGAAGAAAGCTCTAAGCTATTAACATTTAATTCGCCATTTGGTCGTTATTCGTTCACGCGCCTGCCATATGGAATACATAGTGCCTCTGAAATTTTTCAAGCACAAGTTGCAAAAATAATAGAAGGCATACCTGGAACGAAGAACTCACAGGACGACATAATAATATGGTCATAAACATTAGAGGACCATATAAAAACATTAGACAAAGTATTCAGTTAACTACGCAAAGCTGGATTAAAATTAAACAAAAATAAATGTGAATTTGCAACAAAGCAATTAACATATTTAGGTCATTTGATCACTGATGAAGGAATAAAACCAGACCCTTCTAAAATAAAGGCAATAACACACATGCCTCTACCCGAAAATAAAAAAGATATCCAACGATTTTTGGGAATGACCAACTACCTGTGCAAGTTCATACCAGAGTACTCAGAGGTAACTACACCGTTGAGAGTACTGCTACACAACGATACGCTGTGGTCATTTGATAAACCTCAAATAGAGGCTATAGAAAAACTAAAACGGATAATAACTAGCCTACCAGTTTTAAAATTTTATGATCCCAGCAAAGAAATTAAAATCACCACCGATGCCAGCAAACAAGAATTGGGTGCAGTGTTACAACAGAAACATGATGAAAAATGGTTACCCGTGTCATACGCGTCACGATCGACAACCTCAGCAGAACAAAATTACTGCCCGATAGAATTGGAAACGCTCAGCATAGTGTTCGCCTGCAACAAATTCCACCAATATATCTATGGAATAAAATTTCTCATAGAAAATGATCACAAACCATTAAGGCAAATTTTTAAAAAATCCATTACAAAAAGCCCTCCGAGAATACAAAGATTCATACTCGCGCTTCAGAAATACGAATTCGAAGTAATATACATTCCAGGGCGAGAATCCGTAATTGCTGATGCATTATCACGTGCATACATATCAGACAGCGAACAAGAAATATCGGATACAGAAATGGACAAATATATCCATACCATTATAAAACAATATCCAATGAGCGACCAAAAACTCAACATATACCGTGAGGAGACTGGGAAAGATCCAACACTAAAAATGCTCATGAAATATGCGACATCAACTTGGCCAGAAAAAATGGACGTGCCACCCACAATAGCACCATATATACCAGTCCGCGATGACATATCGGTTGTGAAGGGACTAGTATTGAAAGGTACACGAATAGTGGTCCCAACCTCCCTAAGGAAGGAAGCCCTACAAAAAATCCACACTGGACATTTGGGCATAGAAAAGTGCATTACAAGAGCAAAAGAGGTCGTATATTGGCCTAACATAAACAATCAAATAAAAGAAATGGTTAGCACATGCACACTGTCTAGATCACAGAAACCGACAACCATCAGAATCACTAATACACCATGAAATACCCGTAACACCATGGACCAAAGTTGCGACAGACGTATTTTACTTATATAGTAAAGCATATGTAGTGATAATAGACTACACGACTAGATATTTCGATATCCACAAACTTGATGACTGCAAATCAAGTACGGTGATCAATAAAATAAAAAACACCTTCGCAAAATTTGGCATTCCACAAATAGTGATTAGTGACAATGGACCCGAGTACCGATCATCAGAATTTAGACAATTTGCTAAAGATTGGGATTTCAGGCATATCATGACAAGTCCGAACTATCCACAGTCGAATGGCTTAGTAGAAAGAAACATTCAAACAATTAAAAGAACATTAAAGAAATCGTTTGAAAGTAGACAAGACCCATACCTAGCAATGTTAGCGTTACGGACTTCACCATTAAAAGATAAAACCCCGTCACCAGCCCAACAGTTGATGAAATACCCGTAACACCATGGACCAAAGTTGCGACAGACGTATTTTACTTATATAGTAAAGCATATGTAGTGATAATAGACTACACGACTAGATATTTCGATATCCACAAACTTGATGACTGCAAATCAAGTACGGTGATCAATAAAATAAAAAACACCTTCGCAAAATTTGGCATTCCACAAATAGTGATTAGTGACAATGGACCCGAGTACCGATCATCAGAATTTAGACAATTTGCTAAAGATTGGGATTTCAGGCATATCATGACAAGTCCGAACTATCCACAGTCGAATGGCTTAGTAGAAAGAAACATTCAAACAATTAAAAGAACATTAAAGAAATCGTTTGAAAGTAGACAAGACCCATACCTAGCAATGTTAGCGTTACGGACTTCACCATTAAAAGATAAAACCCCGTCACCAGCCCAACAGTTGATGAAAAGAACGCTAAGGACAAGTCTTCCAAATATCATGCATAACAAAACAATGAAAAAGCATGAAATAAATAAAAAGTCCAGAGAGCTACCAGAACTAAAGAAAGACGATACTGTCCGTATTCTTTCACAAGAAAAATGGAACCGAAAAGGTAAGGTTGTGAAAAAATTAAAAGAGCCTCGTTCATATCTAATAAAAACAGAACAAGGAAAATATGTACGGCGCAACAGACGTCATATTTTAAAAACAAAAGAAAATCAAAAGTTCAAAATCAAACACGACTATGAAAACATATTAAACCAAGAAAATAGTCGAAAACAAGTCGTATCAAAAACAAGCTCGGAAAACTAAATAATACCAAACTCCACAAAGAAAGGGAGACCAATTAAATGTCCAGCCCGATACAGAGACTAAATGAGAAAACTCTAAAAAATAAAAATACTTTTATTTTTCAGTTAAAACAAAGAAAAAAAACGGAGATGTTACGTAAACACGAGTTATCTCCCGTTGACTTAGTGACTCCCACCGTCACTCTTGACTGCAACCTCCCACTACTTGTATTAGTGGTAAACTGCTATGTATTCAGTGTAAATAAATTGCTCGTTACGTTCACACGTGTGTCTCGCCTCTGTTAATGAATGCTTCAATAACAAGTTACTAACATGGCTTTATTTAATACTCACCTGTATCAACGCATAATATAAAAGGTAGTGTGATAGATGCCTTTATAACTGCGTGTTATCACACCGTTAGGCTTCCACCACCGGACCACGTGGAGATCAAATAAAACAGTTTAAGACAACAAAAAGAAAGGAAGAAAATATTATTTAAACTTACCTTAAAGAAAGCGAAGGAATGATGAAGCTATACACATATACGAATAGGCCTTTTATAATGGTTAATAAAAAAGGAAAGGAATAACATTTTTATTAACAAAACAATTTATTTAATATTTAAAAGAGAGTGTAAGTTTCATAATTGGGGCGAATAATGCGATGCGTGTTGAAATGTCTTTTTGTGTGTAGAATGAAATATGTGTTGAAGACATAAGAGTTCGTTGGGATTGAAAGATTACCAGATTGTAGAATGTTCATCAAATTGAAAGATAGATAGATTTCTTGAATCAAAAAGGGTTACCTTTCTCTTCCTCCCTCCTCCACACAGCTCGTTCGAGCTGGTGGGGGGGGGGTATCGCCGAGAGTTCTTTGTGTGCGTTCGTGGCCTCAGAACGCTGAGGGAAAAAGAGGCTGAGGAAGGGAACACGTGTTCTTTTATCGACTTCAAATCTCGCGTGGTCAAGCTGGCCGAAATCCTTCGGCCAACGTGATTCTGCGAGATTTCACGAGTTTCTCCCTTCAGAGGCGAAGAAGGGTTAAACAAAGAAAGAAAGGGAGAGAGTAAGAGAGAGTACCCCAATTGTGGTGTTCACCACATAAGCTCCCCACCGAGTACGGAGTAGATGGATCTGTTGTAATTAGTCTTCCCTTTTTTTGTAGCAGCAAACAAACCGACTTAGGCATTTTATTGGTAATTCGTACAGGGGATAGCCTATGACAGAACTTTTAAAATTAGTTGTCGCCATTTTGCCATCCCTGCATAGAATCAATCCATTTTTGTTTGTTTGTCCGAATGATGGCGTTTTGCCAATTGTATTAAAACTTTATATATATATATATATATATATATATATATATATATATATATATATATATATATATATATATATATATATAAATACAATCTTCATCAGCGAGGATTTAGCGTTCATTCCGGGATGGATGAAGCTGAAGTTATATAGGTGTTCCAGCAAAATTAGCGTTCGCAGGCGAAATTTTAATTTTTGTGCACATTGGGATTTTCCGCCACGCGAAGCTAGTATTGTTTGTAGTTTTAGCTTTCGGATGTGTATTTTTCTGCTGGAACTTAGCGTTCACCCAGAGATTCTTGGGCTGAGGAAATATCAGGAGAAAGAAATGTCTCTAAATGAAGCTGGGTATTTTAAGGAATTAATTTCGAGGCTTGCGTTGAAATTTGGTCGCGTTCATGCAAGTATTCTTGGGCTGATACAGGTTTTCTCAGGTTGTAGATTTCTTACACGAAGCTGTATTTTGCTTGGGAGATTCAACGCTTGGCACTTTTGTTGCTTCCTTTGTTCATCGACTGATAAGACTATCATTATTTTTTATTTTGGTTGTCGGGTTGACGTCATTAATTTTTCACTAAAAAAAATAGTTTTTTTTTTGTATTTGCCTATTGTAGCTCCATTTTTTCAAAATGGCGTTTGGCGGGATTTTTCATTGTTCGGCATATTTGCGCCACGTGAGAAGATTTTTTGTAGACCCATCTCTCCTTGTCTCGCGAAAAGCGCTTCCTTCTTTTTTTTTGTTGTTCAGTGAACGGGATTTTTTTTTTGTTTGTTTCGTTAAAATTTGTTTTTTTGTGAAAGAAGTTTTTTTTTTGTAAAAAGATTCGTTTTTTTCGTTAGAAATGTTTTTTTTGTTTTTTTTTTAATTTTCTTTCCTTGCGTTGCCTCGTGAAAAGTTTTTTTTTGTTGTTGTTGAAAGGGATTTTGTTTGTTTTATGAAAAGGATTTTTTTTGTTGAAAGAAATTCTTTTTTTTTTGTGATGTGAGACGCTCATTTTTTTTTGTAATTATTTTTGTTTTGTTTTGTTTAGTTCGTAGACTCGTATTCTCGTGTTTTAGAACGTTTGATTTTTGTTTTTGTTTTACTTACTGCCGTATTCTATTCTAAGTTTCCTTTGCTAAATAAGATTAATATTTAAATTTATTTGTTGTCTTTAAGTTTAGAAATGGTTATCTTATTTTTTTCTTTATTTATTTGTATCTTAAAATTTAATCAGAAGGATTTGTTTTTATGTTATCGTAGAAGGATTTAGTTTGCGTGTACGTAGGGGGTCACCAATTATGGCCGGGGTGGAAGTGTGTTTATGGCGGGAGATTCAAAAGAGAACAAAGGTTTTTTTGATTTTAACCACAGTCGCGAAGGATGCCGGACAAATGGTTTTGCGATAATGAATCCCCCAACCATAGGTAGTGTGATAGATGCCTTTATAACTGCGTGTTATCACACCGTTAGGCTTCCACCACCGGACCACGTGGAGATCAAATAAAACAGTTTAAGACAACAAAAAGAAAGGAAGAAAATATTATTTAAACTTACCTTAAAGAAAGCGAAGGAATGATGAAGCTATACACATATACGAATAGGCCTTTTATAATGGTTAATAAAAAAGGAAAGGAATAACATTTTTATTAACAAAACAATTTATTTAATATTTAAAAGAGAGTGTAAGTTTCATAATTGGGGCGAATAATGCGATGCGTGTTGAAATGTCTTTTTGTGTGTAGAATGAAATATGTGTTGAAGACATAAGAGTTCGTTGGGATTGAAAGATTACCAGATTGTAGAATGTTCATCAAATTGAAAGATAGATAGATTTCTTGAATCAAAAAGGGTTACCTTTCTCTTCCTCCCTCCTCCACACAGCTCGTTCGAGCTGGTGGGGGGGGGGGTATCGCCGAGAGTTCTTTGTGTGCGTTCGTGGCCTCAGAACGCTGAGGGAAAAAGAGGCTGAGGAAGGGAACACGTGTTCTTTTATCGACTTCAAATCTCGCGTGGTCAAGCTGGCCGAAATCCTTCGGCCAACGTGATTCTGCGAGATTTCACGAGTTTCTCCCTTCAGAGGCGAAGAAGGGTTAAACAAAGAAAGAAAGGGAGAGAGTAAGAGAGAGTACCCCAATTGTGGTGTTCACCACAAGAACTGATTTTTCTCAGATAATTCCCTGTTTTTATTAAAAGTCTATTTAGCACCTACTTGATAAACATGTGTGAACACTCTTCTGAGTTCACTTTTCGGCCACCATCTGTTATCATTTATTTTACGAGCAACTTGCCATCGAGATGATCCCCTCTTCAAGAAGAAAGAAAGAAAGAAAGAAAGAAAGAAAAAGGAAAGGGGGAGAGGAAAGAAGAGGAAAGAAGAGGAGAGAGTAAGTCGAACGAACCTAGAAAGAAAAGGGGTAGCTAAACAGGCTAGCACTTTCTTTCAATGCCCGTTCGTCTCATCGATCTATTGATCTGCCACAAGGGTTAGTGCTGGAATTAGGGTTAGGAAATAAGGGTTAGAGGGTTAGGGTTAGGATTAGTGCTGGAATTAGGGTTTGGGTTAGGGTTTTTTTGCGGGAGGGGCTCCGACGTTTTTTGTTGTTGTATTTTTGGAAATACAAGTAACTTTTTACTTTGTTTCACTTTTTTCTTCTGTTACGAAGGCCTTTTTCCTTGCAAAACAAAATGCAACGTTCTACTGATTTTGACATCCCATGTAGTTTTGCCAGATTCATTTTTGAAACACGAGGAACAAGAAAATAGTACATGCAAGAAAGAAACAGCTATTACGGGGGCGGCGGGAACTTTCGGAACGACATACCTTCTTCCGTCTAATTCCGTTCGTTTTCGTAGCAATCGTTGTACATATGTCATGCTACGTTACGCTTACGTAACGCCTGCCAATTTTTGGTCGTATTTCCCGAAACTGTACCAATTTTAGTTACAAAAAAAGATTGGAAAATGTTATTACAACACTTTTAGAATCTTCTGTCGAGTTTTTTTTTTGTTGTTGTTGTTGTTGTTGTTGTTGTTTTTAATAAATGAGTTCTAATAATATTTTTCAAAAATGTCCTTAGGCTTAGATTGAAAGAATTTTCCTTACCTCAATTTTGAGGGGTGCTAGGACTACCTATTTTTCTTTGAAGAGGAGGTAATTAGCATACGTGAATCACGTTAGCAACGAAATCGAAGAGAGGTTGGGTATTTAATAGTTCAGTTGGAAGGTGGGGGGGGGGTATTCCATACAGGTGGACACAAGTTACGATTTTGCATCCCTCTATCTCTTCTCTGCTTTCCTCAGGCCAACCTAATAAGTTACCAATTAGTTTTAACGTGACTAAGGGAGGTGAGGGTGGTTAAGTGGATATCGACACGGACTGAAAACCTGGGTGTTCCAAGTTCGAATCCAGTCGGTTCCACAGTACCACTTTCACTTAGGGATGTTGGCAACCTTCTCGTGGTCCTTCCCGTAAGTACCTGATGTCTTTCCAGGAAATTTTCTAACTAGAAAAACATCGGGTAAACTAATGCCAACACCAGAATCATCTGATTCACACGAAAGAAGAAGAACGTGACTAACGTCGAAATTAATGTTGGGAAGGCCAAAGATACTAATTTCTCTGATTACCTACGAGTGAATTTCGGCCGAGATTTGTTTTATTTTTTTAAGTTCTGGGCATTCTGTCCAGGTAAGACGGTGTTTTTTTTTGTTTGTTTGTTTGTTTTTTCTCCCACCGAGAGGTTATTTTTCCAACCTTACTTATTTTAGAACACTTTACTTGTTCCCTTGGTCCTATAAAAAGGTCTCGTTTTCATATTAATATATAAATGTTACCAGGCACAACGAGCCGCGACGCTAAAGTCGCAACTTTGAAAAGCAGGTAAGCGCGCACTAGCGTTTATTTATTTATTGTTCTTCATGTTTGTTGCTTTGTTGGCGTTTGCAACGGGTCAGTTTTCGTGTCTGTTGTGGGAATTCGAGCCCTAGCCGTTTTAAATTCCCTCAAGATAATTCTGATATTTTGGCGATTAAAAAATAGCACTGACACTGAATTCATACAACTAAAAATGTTTCCTCGAAATATTTTGAAGCAGACAATAATTATTCATTAAGTTTTCTTAAAGGTATTTTTTTCTCTATTTATTTCATACGAGTGTTATCAAGGCCCATAACCCAGAACTAAGAAACACAAGTTAATTCCCCTTGAAACTTCGGAAATTGAAATTACCTTTTTTATATACTATTTATAAATGCCAAAATAAGGGAGATAACTTCTCAACTTATTTAAAACCTAATTTTTTTTCAAAGATTTTCTGCATTTCTTCTACGTTTATTTTTTTTCTCAACATTTTAAAAATTTTGTCAACAATTTATTTTAGTTTTTTTGTTTTTTTTACAATTGATTTTATTTTCAAAAACACCAAATATTTTTTTATTCGTTTTGAAATAGATATGAAGAAAACATTTCTTATTGGCTAGTTAAAGTCAGAAAGGGTCTGTTTTTGTTTCGTTTGTTTCTTCCAGTAGAAAAATTTGGGTGGCACTTTTACCCCCCGGCACCCCCCCGGCACACCCCCGCCGCCAGCATTTTGGCTCACGTGACACAATCGCCGTCATTTATAAACAGAGAATAGTCCTCGTTATGAACACTTAGCATATATCCCCCCCCCCCCACAATACACATTTTTTTTTGTTTATTATTTTGTTACCTTACGAGATAGAACGAAGGTTGATGGATTTTCCCTTCTGAGTATATCCCCACTGAAAAAATAAATGTTTCAAATTCTTTAAACTCAGTGCTCTGAAAGTAATTGAACCAATTTTCAATTAAAAAAATTTTTAATACTGCACTTTGTTCCAAGCGAAGAAGCTAAGAAATATTGTTTAGACCTTTCATATTTGTGCCGGGGGGGTAAAAGTGTAAATCGATTCTCAGCAAACCGCCGCCACAAACAAGCACCCTCGCTGCCGCCAGCATTTTGTGCTCACGAGTGACACAATCGCCGTCAATTATAAACAGAATAGTCTTCGTTATGAACACTTAGCATATATCCCCCCCCCAATACACATTTTTTGTTGTTTATTATTTTGTTACCTTACGAGGATTGAACGAAGGTTGATGGATTTTCCCTTCTGAGTATATCCCCACTGAAAAAATAAATGTTTCAAATTCTTTAAACTCAGTGCTCTGAAAGTAATTGAACCAATTTTCAATTAAAAAAAATTTTAATACTGCACTTTGTTCCAAGCGAAGAAGCTAAGAAATGTTGTTTAGACCTTTCATATTTGTTTTACTAACGTTTTAGATAAAACACACGCAAATTCAATTTGCACGAACGCGGTAAACATCGTCGTTCGAAATAACCTGTGTACTCCAAACCCTGAATCTCATATACCAATTTTTAATGGATATCCTTGTGTACTCCAAACGTTGAATCTCATATACCAATTTTTAATGGATATCCTTGTGTACTCCAAACGTTGAATCTCATATACCAATTTTTAATGGAGATCCTTGTGTACTCCAAACCCTGAATCTCATATACCAATTTTTAATGGAGATCCTTGTGTACTCCAAACGTTGAATCTCATATACCAATTTTTAATGGAGATCCTTGTGTACTCCAAACCCTGAATCTCATATACCAATTTTTAATGGAGATCCTTGTGTACTCCAAACCCTGAATCTCATATACCAATTTTTAATGGAGATCCTTGTGTACTCCAAACCCTGAATCTCATATACCAATTTTTAATGGAGATCCCTGTGTACTCCAAACGTTGAATCTCATATACCAATTTTTAATGGAGATCCTTGTGTACTCCAAACCCTGAATCTCATATACCAATTTTTAATGGAGATCCTTGTGTACTCCAAACCCTGAATCTCATATACCAATTTTTAATGGAGATCCTTGTGTACTCCAAACGTTGAATCTCATATACCAATTTTTAATGGAGATCCTTGTGTACTCCAAACCCTGAATCTCATATACCAATTTTTAATGGAGATCCTTGTGTACTCCAAACGTTGAATCTCATATACCAATTTTTAATGGAGATCCTTGTGTACTCCAAACCCTGAATCTCATATACCAATTTTTAATGGAGATCCTTGTGTACTCCAAACCCTGAATCTCATATACCAATTTTTAATGGAGATCCTTGTGTACTCCAAACGTTGAATCTCATATACCAATTTTTAATGGAGATCCTTGTGTACTCCAAACCCTGAATCTCATATACCAATTTTTAATGGAGATCCTTGTGTACTCCAAACGTTGAATCTCATATACCAATTTTTAATGGAGATCCTTGTGTACTTCAAACCCTGAATCTCATATACCAATTTTTAATGGAGATCCTTGTGTACTCCAAACGTTGAATCTCATATACCAATTTTTAATGGAGATCCTTGTGTACTCCAAACCCTGAATCTCATATACCAATTTTTAATGGAGATCCTTGTGTACTCCAAACCCTGAATCTCATATACCAATTTTTAATGGAGACCTTTGTGTACTCCAAACCTTGAATCTCATATACCAATTTCTTTTTCTAAAATAAAGTAAAACGTTTTTTTTTATGTTAATGAATGTCTGCTGTGAACGCAAACTCCACAATTTGTGGGATACCAACTGGCTCTTCTAGGTTGGCTATCAAAGCAGACCCTGCCGATTATAACACTCAGATTTTTCTTCTGAGCCCCACGACTTTCATATTCATTTGGTGCCATTTTTTTTTTTTCATGGTTTTGCTGGTGTATGTGACAACACCAGGCCCAGGCTTATTTTACCCATCTCATATGTAGAAATAACAGTGCACTATTTCACACATTGTATGTGTTGGATGTTTACAATAAAGAATGTTGATTAGTATTTGTTTTAATGGCCTATAACTTGGAAGCCAAGCGATTCCGGACCTATGCAAACATAATCTCGAAGTTTTACCATTAATTTTCCAAACACCCTGTATCAGTCTTATCAGAAGTAACAGAGCATCAGAAGTGACTGCACCCTTGGTCTTTTACATTATTGGGACAACAGATTAACAATTAATTCATTTAAAATGGCTTTTCTGGTTAACATTTCTATAGAAAATGTCTTAGTTAAGTCAGCTGCTTACCATGCCATCAATTACTTCCAGTAAACCATGGGTAGTGGGGTGGAAACATTTCCACCAACAGGAGCAGTAAGGTGCCTCTTTCCCTCCGCTAGCCTGTGGAAGACCCTTGGGCAAGGTCGAGTACCCACTTAGTCCCCCGATCAGGGCACGTGAAGTCATGGCAGGCAGGTGATGGATGGAGGCTTGAGCAGCCTAATGGATTGTAGAAGCTGGTCAACCCTTCATTTTGTGTTAGGCAGATGATACTGATTTTTGTACAATGGCTAAGACTTCCTGCTCTGTAAGAGCAGTGCCCCTATAGAAGGTAATTGCAACCCACTATAGGTAACCTCTTTGCAAAGAACATCATGGTGAAACAAAATATTCAAATAAGAATGGAGAGCAATGATCATCGATGTCTGCAAACAGACCTGATACCTGAAGAAGAATCCTGCTTCATGGTAGGTTTTTGTATCTTACTAGATTTTGCTTTCGGTCGTGTTTCATTTTTTTTTTTTTTTTTTGTAGCAGTTAGATGTTGAGGAACTATTTTCTTTTGCGCAAGCTTACGTTCCCATGCAAAGTGATTGATCTATAATCCAATCAGAACACTTTGCATGGGATGTACTTCCGATGAAGTGTTTGCACAGTTTTCCCCCTTTTCAGGCAGTTAGATTCAGGACGTTAACCAGAGCAGATGTGCCATGCACGCACGTCCCAACTCACGAGCACCATGGAAGCCTTTTTTCTAAATCTTTAACTTCAAACTTATTCATAACGTCTTGCTGTTGTTCATGTATAAAACTGATTTTTTTTTTTTAATTTTTTTTTAATGTAAAAGAAGAGTTTGTCGTTATAACCACATCTTATTGGAAATGACAAAAATCCCACTTTTTACATGTTTTAATGAAAGATTTAATAAGTCAGTCCCAACTAACATCATGTGTGCCTGTATCTGGAAAAATGTATCAGCTATAGAACAAAATGGTTGTTGGGATATGAAGATTGTTTTTAATAGAAATTTGTGTTAGAATTAGAAAGCGATTTGCAAGAGACGCTATTTAATAGTCATAAATTTTTGTTACTACACCTGAGACCCACCTTACCCTATACTTACTAGAATTCACTTTTAATATTGTAGCGGTTTATTTCAACAATAAATAAATTTTAAATTTTTATTTCATGAAATTATCAAAATTACTTTTCATATTTTTTTTGCTAATTAATTCACATTTATTTAATCTGTAAGTCTGCATCATCATTATTGGTGCACGTAATAACTATTGAAGAAATTGTAAAAAAAAATATATATGTATGAATATTCCAGCAGATAACACAGTTAATAAACATGACTTGCTTCGAAATATGCAACCTTATGAGAGATTCGGCTATGAAGTCAGTAGATTTGGCATTAAAGCCTATGTCCCCATGCGAAAATTCTTTAGCAAGCCTCACTCTCCTCAATGGTTCACCTCAGAATGTGCAGCTGCCATTTCTGAGAGGCAACAAGCATTCCGTAAATTCGGCCGCCATAAGTCAGCTACTAATAGAAATAAGTTCATAGAGTCAAGAAATAATTGCAAGGCCGTGATAGGTGAAGCAAAGAGAAGGTATAATGAGTTAACAAAAAAACGCATCCAGTCACAGAAATTAGGTACTCGTGATTTCTGGAAAATCTACAATAGTGTAGTGAATAATGGTCAATCAACGATTCCCCCACTATCAAACCACAATGATGTCACTTGCACGGCCACTGATAAGGCTGAACTACTTGCCCAGCGCTTCGCTTCTAACTCTACTTTAGACTCAGATAACCACCCCCTCCCCAGATTCCCTTTGCTGACCGAAGCCACACTTGATAACCTGGTCATCACCCCATCCCAGGTCAGAGACATCATAAAAAAACCTTGACACCTCCAAAGCTTGTGGGCCTGATCTTATACCTACAATAGTAATAAAGAAATGCTCTGCTGAACTGGCCCCTGTCCTCTCCAAACTCTACAATAAGTATCTAGCTGAATCTTGCTTCCCCAATAGCTGGAAAATTGCCTCTGTGGTACCAGTCTACAAGAATTCTGGGAATAGAACCGATCCTCAGAACTATCGCCCAATCAGTCTGCTGCCGATCTTTGCTAAAATCTTTGAATCCCTAATCTATCTAGCGATAGTACGGCACTTAGTTAATGCTAAACATCTTTGCGACCGCCAGTATGGATTTAGACAAGCACAATCTACTGCAGACATCCTAACGGTCATTCTGAATGCATGTATCATACACTCGACAAGGCAGAAGCTAGGGCAGTAGCGCTTGATATATCCAAGGTCTTTGACAAGGTATGGCATAAAGGGCTCCTCCTGAAAATATGCTCATACGGTATTACTAGGCAATTACTTAATATAATTAGATCCTTCCTAGACAAAAGAAAAATCCAGGTTGTCCTCGATGGCTGCTCATCTATGCAACATGACATAAATGCTGGTGTACCCCAGGGATCTATCATTGGACCCTTGTTGTTCCTGATCTATATAAACGATCTCCCTGATTGCATAGAGTCTGAGATTGGTTTATTTGTTGATGACACCACCCTTTACTCTCGCCATGTTGGCAAAACCGACGCAATCATATCCGAGGCAATGGCTGAATCTTTAGAAAATGACCTCCAGGCTGTAGTGGATTGGGGTCATAAATGGTTGGTAACTTTTAATGCCGCGAAGACAAAGCTCCTTTCCTTCAATAACTACAAGGAACCTTTGCAACCGCCGATTGTCATGGCAAACTACCTGAGAGTCCATCATTCAAACTCCTCGGCCTAACCTTCACAGGTAACATGAATTGGAACAAATATATTGCAGACATTGCCAAGGCTTCCGCAAAGAAGGTTGGCTCCCTCTACCGTGCTAGTAAACTCCTCACACCTGACATTATCCTGTATCTCTACAAAGCCACCATCCGCCCATGCATGGAGTATTGTTGTCACATCTGGGCTGGTGCATCATCTACTAGTCTCTCCCATCGCCGCAATGTAGCATCCTTGTGCTTGTTTTACAAATACTTCAATGGATTAGGCTCCGATGAATTGGCTACTCTGGTGCCCCCTCGACGAAAATTCACTAGACTAACTCGACAATCAACTAAATCTCATTCATTCACTGGAGGTCCCCTGATGTCGGAGAGCCTTCTACTCAAATAGCTTCTTTCCTTGTACTGCTGGCCTCTGGAACTCCCTCCCTGCCCCCTGTTTCCCCAACAGTACAGACATGCAGAAATTTAAAACTAATGTAAACAGACATCTCGCTGCGCAGATCCCAATCTAGGTTGACCGCCCCTACCTTCTCCCCATTTTTTTTCTCAGTAGCCCCTTACGTCTACAGTGGCGGCCTGCCTTGTTTGGGGTGAACTATGTTAAAAATTAAAAAAATTTTAAATAAAAAAAAAATACATAAAAATTACAATTTTTTAAATGTGCTCCAACGAACTTTCTGCACTTGTGCCCCCTCAACGTAAATACCCCCCCCCCCCCCGACAAGCAGCAAAATCATACCCCTTCACTGTAGAGATCTCTAGATACGAGAAGACTTTCTACTCTAATAGCTTCTTTCCTCAAACCGCTTGGCTTAAGATTCCATCCCTGCTCCCTGTTTCCCCGACTCTACCAACATGCAGAAATTTAAATGTAATGTGAACAAGCATCTCGCTGCATAAATCCCCACTCAAGATGCCCCTATAAATCTGGCACCTAATTTACAGTAGCCCCTTACGTCTCGGTGACAGTGTGCAAAGTCTACATCATTTCAAGAAAGATAATCCATGTATTACTCCAACAAAAAATATTCTAATATGAATTACTTCCCTTGAACGAATTTTAGAAGGAAAAGGACAATGAAAATAAAAATAACGCGAATGAAGCAATATACATTATCGGGAACAGGATCGATATATTCAATTAAAAAAATTTTGGAGGGGTTGTAAATAAAAAATTTCAGAAATATGTACCGATATTTGGATTTATTTATAGAAAACACATTTACATTTTAAATTTAGGGAAAACTTAAGCTGGGGCATTTTACATGAAAAAAGACACTGAAATCATAGAATTTTATATTGAACATATTGTTACGAATACGTATCACACAAGATGATACTATTGCAAATATAAAGTTTCAATCACCGTGTTAGCTTAGAATATTCAAGAGTTATGTCCCTTGAAACAAATTCAATTTATCTCCCCTGAATTATAAGTTGTCAACCTGAGAGTATTGATTTTGTTAGGATCGAGGGTCGTGTCCCCCGATTATTTACGTGTTCGTATAATCAAGCAATGTTGCATGCAAAAGACAGAGTAATAATTAACAAACAAAATAAGTTAGTTCAAATAACGTTTATTGAACGTGTGTGTACGTGGAATGATGAAGTGTGTGGTGTATGCATGTGTGTCGATGGAAAAACAGTTCTTGAAAAGGTATAAGAAGAAATGAATCCGGCGTACACAAAGAAAATGAGTTGTTAACTCTTACCGTTGTTTGACCACGTGTGTTGGTAGTTCTTATGCCGGGTATAAGAAATGAGTCCGGCGTAGGAAAAGTCTTTGAAAGCCGTAACACAAAGAAAACGAGTTGAGAAACTCTTACCGTTGTTTGCCCACGTGTGTTGGTAGTTGTTATGCCGATTGAGAAGAGAAAAGCGTTAGACGAAGCGCTAGTGTATTAGCGTCGTACTGTCGACCAGAGAAGAGTGAAAGACAGAGCGCAGGTGCCAGCATACTTCTGTCGAGGCTGGGTAAGAAGAGGGAGATTTTCCGTTTGGCTCCGGGTTTTATAGTCCGAAGGGCAGATAACTCTGGTGTCGCTTTACAGCGCCACCTGTTGGTGATAAAGCGCCACCTACCGGCAAACCGGTGTAGTTATGTTTTGAAAGGAGGAGGTGACTGCTACAAGGACTCCCCCCCAGATTGAAAAATATTGAAAATATTATTCAATATATAGTTGTAGATGAGAAGCATTCTTTGTGGGTATGTCTGTTTTGCTGTTGAAGATTAGAAAAAAGTAGTGTGCACGCTACTTATTTCTGTTTCTGCATCTGTATTGAATGATTGATCGCAAGTGCATCTGCGGAATTGAGTGTTTGTAACGCATGTGGATCTGCGTGTTGTTTGGGTCTGCATCAAGTTTGAGTGCAAGTGAGTTTGCGGTCGAAAAATGTTGAGTGCAAGTGAATTTACACTTGTTGGTGGCGTTGTTCATGTTGATTAGTCTGCGTGATGTGGAGCTGATGAACAAACGTTGAATTGTCAGTGTTGTTTGGTGCTTGGGTCTGCGCTGTTGTTGATGAGTGAGCACAAGTGGGTCTGTGCGGTGTTGATGAGCGAGCACAAGTGAGTCTGTGCAGTGTTGATGAGCGAGCACAAGTGAGTCTGTGCAGTGTTGATGAGCGAGCACAAGTGAGTCTGTGCAGTTGTTGATGAATGAGCACAAGTGAGTCTGTGCAGTGTTGATGCGTGAGCACAAGTGAGTCTGTGCAGTGTTGATGCGTGAGCACAAGTGAGTCTGTGCAGTGTTGATGCGTGAGCACAAGTGAGTCTGTGCAGTTGTTGATGAATGAGCACAAGTGAGTCTGTGCAGTGTTGATGCGTGAGCACAAGTGAGTCTGTGCAGTGTTGATGCGTGAGCACAAGTGAGTCTGTGCAGTGTTGATGCGTGAGCACAAGTGAGTCTGTGCAGTTGTTGATGAATGAGCACAAGTGAGTCTGTGCAGTGTTGATGAGTGAGCACAAGTGAATCTGTGCAGTGTTGATGAGTGAGCACAAGTGAGTCTGTGCAGTGTTGATGTTGTTCATGTTAATTAGTCCGTGTTGTGGAGCTGATGAACAAACATCTAGTTGTTGAGATTGGTGGTACACTATGGTCAAAATCAGATGCACAAATGTCTGCAAGTGAGTTAGCAGGTCCAGGTACAAGTGGGTCTGTACTGGTGTTGGTGCGCGTCGTTCGAGTTGATGTGTCCCCCAGTTGATCAACGAACGTCCAGTTGTTGAGTATTTAGTCGTGTTTGTGCAGTTGTACTCATTTTGAACTGGTGTGATTTCTTCCATAGTGTCGTCAGTGATGTCCGGAAATGTTTGGTGCTTGATGAATGTCCGGGAAAATGTGGTTGTTCAAGTTGATGTTTCCTCCTGTTTATCAACGAACGTCCAGTTGTTGAAGAGGGTTGATAGCCCTTGAAGGGTGATGTTGGTGCTTGCTGAGCCTGACTTTTTACAACCAGTATTAAGTCTTGGGGCTTAGTGATGTTCGTGTTTGGCATCGTGTGTTGTAGTTTTCTTTTCTTTTATATATATATTTCCAACACGTGGGTAGAAAGGAAAAAGAAAAAAAAAATGGAGTCGTAATTTGTTTCACACGAGGAATGACGTTTTTTTGTTTTCGTTTGTTTGAATGTTAGT
This sequence comes from Sepiola atlantica, assembly GCA_963556195.1. Lineage (NCBI taxonomy): Eukaryota > Metazoa > Mollusca > Cephalopoda > Sepiida > Sepiolidae > Sepiola > Sepiola atlantica. The sequence goes on from OY744515.1 coordinate 186,380,178, forward strand.
TTCCAAGTAGAGAAAGAATGGCGGCTTCTCTTTCCTTTGTTGTTGAAAAGAAAGAAAAAAAAAAAAATTCGTATTTTCTTTTTTTTTTTGTTTGAATTTTCATTTCCACGTGGTCCGAGAGATAAAAAATGGCGTTATTTTTAAAAAAAAAAATGTTTATCAACACGTTGTCCGGAAAAAGATGGCGGCATTTTTTTAATTTATTTTATCAACACGTGGTCCGGAAAAAGATGACGGCATTTTTGAATTTTTTTTTTTTATCAACATGTGGTCACGAAAAAGATGGGCAGCGTGAGCGTTTGTTTTCTTTTGTTTTCTTTTTATCCCCACGTGTTCAAAACAAAGGAAGTGGCGTCTTGTAAGGTCCTTTTGTTCGTCGAAAAAGAAGAAAAAAAGGATTGGCAAAAGTTTGTCTTTTTCTTTGTATATATTTTTCCGACATGTGGAGAAAGAGAAGAAAAAATGAAATTGTAATTTGTTTTATACTCGGGGAAAGCCGAGAAATGTTTTTGTTTTGTTTTGTTTGGGTATTTCCACGTTGCCAGGAAAAAAAATAATGGCGGCTTCTTTTCTTTTGTTTGTATATTTCTACCACGTGGGTAGAAAAAAAAAGGAAAAAGATGGGTGCGTAATTCGTTTCACCACGAAAAGAAAGACGAGAAATAACTTTTTTTTTTTTTTTTTTTCTTTTTTTGTTCTAGTACGAAATTAATTACTCCGTCAGATACAACAAAGCTTGCACGTCGGGTCACCAATTGTTAGGATCGAGGGTCGTGTTCCCCCGATTATAAACGTGTTCAGTAAATCAAGCAATGTTGCATGCAAAGACAGAGTAATAATTAATAAACAAAATGAAGTAGTTCAAATAACGTTTATTGAACGTGTGTGTACGTGGAATGATGAAGTGTGTGGTGTATGCATGTGTGTCGATGGAAAAACAGTTCTTGAAAAGGTATAAGAAGAAATGAATCCGGCGTACACAAAGAAAATGAGTTGTTAACTCTTACCGTTGTTTGACCACGTGTGTTGGTAGTTCTTATGCCGGGTATAAGAAATGAGTCCGACGTAGGAAAAGTCTTTGAAAGCCGTAACACAAAGAAAACGAGTTGAGAAACTCTTACCGTTGTTTGCCCACGTGTGTTGGTAGTTGTTATGCCGATTGAGAAGAGAAAAGCGTTAGACGAAGCGCTAGTGTATTAGCGTCGTACTGTCGACCAGAGAAGAGTGAAAGACAGAGCGCAGGTGCCAGCATACTTCTGTCGAGGCTGGGTAAGAAGAGGGAGATTTTCCGTTTGACTCCGGGTTTTATAGTCCGAAGGGCAGATAACTCTGGTGTCGCTTTACAGCGCCACCTGTTGGTGATAAAGCGCCACCTACCGGCAAACCGGTGTAGTTATGTTTTGAAAGGAGGAGGTGACTGCTACAATTTACTCCTCTCCAGGAGTTAGACACAAGGCCAGTTTTTATCTTACTCCCACAAGTAAGATGTGACCCAAGGTCGGGTCGGGAAAGTGGGGTTTTAAAATTGCCTGGGCAGCCCCGTCGGCATTCCCCGGTAGGGGCGCCTCAGGCAGTAAGCAATAAACCTACTCCTCCCCAAAGAGGGGAGGCGAAGCCTGGGAGGGTGGACCTCCTAGAACTGCACAGGACAGACCCATAGACGGGCGTAAATCAAGCCCCGAAGGCCAAGACAATACCAGTCTATGGGGTGCAGTATCCATCGGAACAGATACTACACTTTGATCTTAGCCATCGTATGTGTCCGGTCTACCCTCCCCCACATCCACCGCTTATCAGAATAAACTGACCACCAACTGAGGTGCCATCACGTCTTGAGAGTTCAAAAGATTCGTCCGGTCTTCTTATCGCCTGTCCACTCATCTTACTTCCGATCGCTTTTCCTTTTTGTGAATCATTTCCTTCACATTCCCTGAGTAATGGCTCAGTGTGTGTGTGGGGGGGGGGGGGGAATAGTATCACATTATAAGCAAAAGAGATTATCACAGGCAGTAATAGTATTTAACCCGTAGTTGAAGAGTGGGGTCTAAATATAGCGAGCAGAAAGAGGCTAATTTTTGCTTTTTTTTTCCTTTTCTATATTTAACTGATTTTCAAACACACTAAACAATTTAACCCGAACTAAATGGGTGACCAAACAGGTCACATTTTTCTAGTATATATATCTATATATCTATATATATATATCTATATATATATATATATATAATGAGAGAGAGAGAGAGAGAGAGAGAGGTGGAGAATAGCCTATTACTTTTCACATCATCAAAATGTTTCCTACTTATTCTTTGATAACTGAAACGCAACCAAACAAAATCGTCATATCTAACAAGAAAAATTGCAAATGAAGTCGGAGATAAAAATCACTTTATGTGATGTTAAATTGTAAAAAGTATTCGTGCCAATAGCTGTAGGTGGAATAGTTTAGAAAGAGACCCTGTTAAATCATTTGCTTTGAAACAGACACAGGAACAACTCCATTCTCAGACTAAATTGGCCAAAAGGAGAAAGATTTGCTTGTTGACCTTTTCTAATTTGGGGGATGGGGATGCTGGCATGAAAGTCCATGAGAATTGTCAGGAAACAATAGAACGACAGATTCCTAAACTGGAACCCAAGCTAGGAAGAATAATGAGGAATTAAACAACAAAACTGAAGGAGAAACATCACGGATGGACGCGAGTTGAGTAGAAAATTCAAAATAATAAATGTTGTAAAGTCACCAATAAAAATGTAATTGTTTTGTTTTTTAAAAAGGCGGTTGTGAAGTCAGACGTAACTATGATAAATATACATATGCCATGCTAGAAAAAAAACGGTTGCTGACGATCGAACGAGCTGTTTACAATATCAGCAGGCATTTTCATGTGAAAACTTTTATGTGATGAATGCTGGGAGGGTCAAACTGGCTGAGGTCTAGTGTGCATGCAACAAGGAGAGCATTAAGAAAACAAAATGCATTCTGACGGATTTAATTTCGTAAACAAGTAATTTTTTAAATAGGATATTTTTAACTGTTTTATTTCATGCTATTGAATTTTTTATTTCAATAAATATTCGATTGATATAAATATCAAATATGTTGATGCGACACATACACACACGTGTGAACTTGTTTCATAATGTTATTAACAGAGATGATATTTTTATAAGAAAATTTGGATCTTAATTGATAATAAACCATATCAATGTTTAAGGCGACCTTGGACAAACATTGAGACTGTATGTGGATGTAAATAGCTTCCACCTGTCTCTTTTACATGGCTTGTTGCACTTTGATATTTTTTTTATTTTTGCCAAATAAATTTGATTGATTTGAAACCGAATAGGTTTTTAAAATAATTGAATAGCAAAAAGTGTGTGTGTGTGTGTGTGTGTGTTAGAGATAGAGATAGAGATATCCGCTTTTAGTTGAGTTTTTTTTAAGATAAGACTTGGTGACTTTTGAAGTGACAGTTCATAGGTTATCAGCAATGTTAGTTGCGCAGAGTCTGTCACTATAGATTATGTAGACTTTAGTTAAGATTTATTTATCTCTTCATTCACTGATAAAATATCAGTTTTCAAACAGAACTGTGTCGAAATACATTTTTCAGTTACCATGTCCAGGGAAAGTTAACGGATATTTTTTTTTTTTTTTAAATCACAAAGTTGTCATTTAAAAAATTTAAGCCTGATAAGACACTGCGAGTCTACTTCATACTAGACCATCAGTGACCAGTTGGGTCAGTATTTCCTTTGGAATTTCTTTCCTGTTTCCGACTTTAGCAACATGCAGAACTTTAAATATAATGTGAACAAACATCCTGCTGCCCAACTCCCCACTTATGATGCTCCCTAATCACAGACGCCCCTTGTTTGGGGTGATTAAAAGTATTAAAAAAATAAAAACATGTGACAGCAAGCACCAACCATAAACAACCCAACTAAAAAGAAGTGCTGATCTCTTAATGCAAGTGATCATCCCTAACACCCAACGTATTCGCAGCTCTGTGTCTGCCACACTTTTCAATCTGATACAAGGTCCTTTCATTAATAACTAGATTACTTGCAATTTGTTTTGCGTTTTCCTATGTTGAAACTATGCCGCTTTATTTGTTGCCTAAATTTTATATTTTTGTTCTAACAAAAAAGAAGAAAGTCTATAATGGACGAAGACAGAGTTACATTTTTTTTTTTTTTTTTAAATATTTTTCTCTTCGAAACAAATGAAGTAATTTTGCATTGGATGAATACAGATTTACCTCACTTTTTTTTTTTTAAAAGTGGCACCTATACAAAAATAAATCCAACAGGATAGATTATTTTAGGAAGAAATTAACACAAATTACATTTTATTTTTCTTAACAACATGGACAAACGTTTAACAAATGAAAATGGCTATTCAGAATGAAATATTGATTTTGTAGAATGGAAGCTATCGATGTCAAAAGTCAAGAATTCAACTGACTTAATTTTATGTTAGATACAAGAAGAGCATTTTCCTACTTTAACTCCAAAATTAGAATATTTGGAACAAAAAACTTAAATTCTCATTCAACATCTTCTAAGCAACATTTAGGTGAAAGATTTATTTCTATAAACTTTATAACAGAAAAAATATTTTCAAATTAAAAATATTAACAAAAGGAAAAAGAAAATGCTGACATTTTTAGCATTCCAAATTTAAAGTTAACCTATCTAGCACTATTTGGATGTGAATATGTTAGAATTTCCCTATATTATTCTATGTTATAAATAGTTTAAGTAAAAGGGGATTTCCCTATCGAAGTTAAAAGTTAGTAAGTTAAGCTGATGTGTTCAGGAAATTGTGTCACTGACAGGAAGTCAGGAGTGATATGTAGCGAATAGGATAATCAGATTTTTCTCTTTGGCTGGATTCAGTCGGAACAGATTCAGGCGTCGATCTGTTCTCTTCCCCCGAGGATGTGAGTATTTAACTCTGTACTGTATGTAACATGAGTATATTCGTAAAAAAGTAAATAAATCTGCACAAAAGCTGCAGAGCAAAAATAATGGTGTTGTCTTTTCTAATTGCTACAACTCCGGCTGTTAACAATAAGAAAATATAAGAGAAAGAAATAGACGGATCGATTTACCCACTAACACGGTCATCACTGCCACTACTACATAGATGTCACAACGGCTTCAGCTTACTATTAACTGTGCTGCTGTTGCCAGCGTGTCAACAAAATACAGCTCTTAATTGGTTACATGTGTAACAATTGATCTGTTGTGAGAGTAAAAAAAAGGAATTCACCCTAACGCTACAGATAGACCGTAACAAAACTAATACTGGTTTTAGATATATTTTTCTTACCCAGAAATGCTGTAAATTAGTCTGAAAAGACGCAGTAAACCCCCATTCTATGCCCCTCAATTTTCCTGTGGGTTGGTTGCATACAATTTTCTAATCTTCTGACCAATACAAATGCAGTATTCCCCCTCTTATTCTATTTCCGCTGTAAGTTTCATCGGCACTCGTGAGTAGAGAGAGAAAAGGTTATAAAAATCTTTTTTTAGAATTTACTTTTACCCAAAGTTTAATATTTCCAGTTTTTACAGATGTTTTGATGTTTTACAGATGTTTCGCTCGCAAAATGCACATTTTAAATTTAAACTCAGCCGAATGATATTTCATGATGATCACAATGCATTTGCACATACTGCTAATTTATTGTTTTCTGATAATTTACAAATTCTTTAGTGTTTAAGTGACCCATTTTCTTTTGATTCTATTGACTTGAGTAAAATGCTTATTTTGCTTCAAATTCTTTAGTGTTTAAGTGACCCGTTTTCTTTTGATTCTATTGACTTAAGTAAAATGCTTATTTTGCTTCAAATTCTTTAGTGTTTAAGTGACCCGTTTTCTTTTGATTCTATTGACTTAAGTAAAATGCTTATTTTGCTTCAAATTCTTTAGTGTTTAAGTGACCCGTTTTCTTTTGATTCTATTGACTTGAGTAAAATGCTTATTTTGCTTCAAATTCTTTAGTGTTTAAGTGACCCGTTTTCTTTTGATTCTATTGACTTGAGTAAAATGCTTATTTTGCTTCAAATTCTTTAGTGTTTAAGTGACCCGTTTTCTTTTGATTCTATTGACTTAAGTAAAATGCTTATTTTGCTTCAAATTCTTTAGTGTTTAAGTGACCCGTTTTCTTTTGATTCTATTGACTTAAGTAAAATGCTTATTTTGCTTCAAATTCTTTAGTGTTTAAGTGACCCGTTTTCTTTTGATTCTATTGACTTGAGTAAAATGCTTATTTTGCTTCAAATTCTTTAGTGTTTAAGTGACCCGTTTTCTTTTGATTCTATTGACTTGAGTAAAATGCTTATTTTGCTTCAAATTCTTTAGTGTTTAAGTGACCCGTTTTCTTTTGATTCTATTGACTTGAGTAAAATGCTTATTTTGCTTCAAATTCTTTAGTGTTTAAGTGACCCGTTTTCTTTTGATTCTATTGACTTAAGTAAAATGCTTATTTTGCTTCAAATTCTTTAGTGTTTAAGTGACCCGTTTTCTTTTGATTCTATTGACTTAAGTAAAATGCTTATTTTGCTTCAAATTCTTTAGTGTTTAAGTGACCCGTTTTCTTTTGATTCTATTGACTTAAGTAAAATGCTTATTTTGCTTCAAATTCTTTAGTGTTTAAGTGACCCGTTTTCTTTTGATTCTATTGACTTGAGTAAAATGCTTATTTTGCTTCAAATTCTTTAGTGTTTAAGTGACCCGTTTTCTTTTGATTCTATTGACTTAAGTAAAATGCTTATTTTGCTTCAAATTCTTTAGTGTTTAAGTGACCCGTTTTCTTTTGATTCTATTGACTTAAGTAAAATGCTTATTTTGCTTCAAATTCTTTAGTGTTTAAGTGACCCGTTTTCTTTTGATTCTATTGACTTAAGTAAAATGCTTATTTTGCTTCAAATTCTTTAGTGTTTAAGTGACCCGTTTTCTTTTGATTCTATTGACTTGAGTAAAATGCTTATTTTGCTTCAAATTCTTTAGTGTTTAAGTGACCCGTTTTCTTTTGATTCTATTGACTTGAGTAAAATGCTTATTTTGCTTCAAATTCTTTAGTGTTTAAGTGACCCGTTTTCTTTTGATTCTATTGACTTAAGTAAAATGCTTATTTTGCTTCAAATTCTTTAGTGTTTAAGTGACCCGTTTTCTTTTGATTCTATTGACTTAAGTAAAATGCTTATTTTGCTTCAAATTCTTTAGTGTTTAAGTGACCCGTTTTCTTTTGATTCTATTGACTTGAGTAAAATGCTTATTTTGCTTCAAATTCTTTAGTGTTTAAGTGACCCGTTTTCTTTTGATTCTATTGACTTGAGTAAAATGCTTATTTTGCTTCAAATTCTTTAGTGTTTAAGTGACCCGTTTTCTTTTGATTCTATTGACTTAAGTAAAATGCTTATTTTGCTTCAAATTCTTTAGTGTTTAAGTGACCCGTTTTCTTTTGATTCTATTGACTTAAGTAAAATGCTTATTTTGCTTCAAATTCTTTAGTGTTTAAGTGACCCGTTTTCTTTTGATTCTATTGACTTGAGTAAAATGCTTATTTTGCTTCAAATTCTTTAGTGTTTAAGTGACCCGTTTTCTTTTGATTCTATTGACTTAAGTAAAATGCTTATTTTGCTTCAAATTCTTTAGTGTTTAAGTGACCCGTTTTCTTTTGATTCTATTGACTTAAGTAAAATGCTTATTTTGCTTCAAATTCTTTAGTGTTTAAGTGACCCGTTTTCTTTTGATTCTATTGACTTAAGTAAAATGCTTATTTTGCTTCAAATTCTTTAGTGTTTAAGTGACCCGTTTTCTTTTGATTCTATTGACTTAAGTAAGATGCTTATTTTGCTTCAAATTCTTTAGTGTTTAAGTGACCCGTTTTCTTTTGATTCTATTGACTTAAGTAAAATGCTTATTTTGCTTCAAATTCTTTAGTGTTTAAGTGACCCGTTTTCTTTTGATTCTATTGACTTAAGTAAAATGCTTATTTTGCTTCAAATTCTTTAGTGTTTAAGTGACCCGTTTTCTTTTGATTCTATTGACTTAAGTAAAATGCTTATTTTGCTTCAAATTCTTTAGTGTTTAAGTGACCCGTTTTCTTTTGATTCTATTGACTTAAGTAAAATGCTTATTTTGCTTCAAATTCTTTAGTGTTTAAGTGACCCGTTTTCTTTTGATTCTATTGACTTAAGTAAAATGCTTATTTTGCTTCAAATTCTTTAGTGTTTAAGTGACCCGTTTTCTTTTGATTCTATTGACTTAAGTAAAATGCTTATTTTGCTTCAAATTCTTTAGTGTTTAAGTGACCCGTTTTCTTTTGATTCTATTGACTTAAGTAAAATGCTTATTTTGCTTCAAATTGTTTAAATATAGTGAACATATTATTAAACAAATTTACGACAATGCCTTAACATTGACAAAACAAACTTTAACTAGCTTGTTTTGTCAATTTTAAGGCATTGTCGTAAATTTGTATAAATTATGTTCACTATATTTAAACAAATTGAAGCAAAATATTAAAAATAAATAAATTTTGAATTTGCATATTGAGGTAGATTGTTTAAAATATTTTTTTGTGTTAATGCTTTTAATGCTATTAGAGTTTTCATTAATTCATAAATATTTTATACGTATAGATATTTCATAATATTTATCAAAAAGTATTGATTCATTTTTATTTTTAAATATTTAAGAATTTTTTTAAAATCATCGCTGGACATTGTTCAAATCATTGTTTATTTTTTAAATGAAAGTTTTTTTAATAGTTTAGTTCTATTACGCTTGTATTTGTGATACTTTGTTTTTATTATACATACTAGCTTTCGATGTTCACTATATTTAAATAAATTGTAGAAAAATTTTAAATTGCAAGGGTATTATTTAACCTAATTTGCATATGTGATACTATAGACCGGGGGGGGGGGGTGAATCCCCGAACGGTTGGGGGTAAATGATTCACTAACTCATACAAAGACCATCGTAAATGGGATGGACAATCAACAAGAAGTGGTCCGTTTCTATTGTTTAGAGGTGAGGGTGTGTCGGTGACTAAGACAAAAAGACCGGAGATAAGATATTTAGGAGTGATAGGGTTTTACGACAATTTTGACGACAGTAAGTTAGTTTTATGGCAGGCAACGGTTTGCGGCAAAAAGTTGACTAGTCGGGGCTCAGAGGGAAGAGATTCAGTTTGGATTCAACTCCGGACGAGATCAGATCGAGCCGAGCAAACGATGAGATGAACTGATCAATCGAGCGACAGTGCTGGCCTCAACAAACAATTTAATCTCTGTTCACTAAAATGTGGACGTTAATGTTTGGGGTCATTTTCAGTATCACACCCAGAGTACAACTGTTGAAACGCAATGTATATGCGTTTGTGTTCTTTCTTGTGAATTGCGTTGCTTTTATTTGTTTTGTAAACTTGTAAACCAGTGTTGTGCCCTCGACGATTCGTCAGTGGATAGACTACTCGGCTAGAATGACGATGAAGACAAGAAGGCCACAGACACACAACGTTGGGGTTGACGGTCGTCGAGAGGGGCAGAATGGTTCTACAAATATATTTTACTTATAATAGAGAATTTTACTTAATAAACTTCATTAAATACTCATTTTTTTAAAGAATTAACAAGATGCTAAACATTTAACAATTGTCTATTAAACACTTTCATTAAATTCTTTATTTTAAATAAATGTCAAAAATTAAATCAAATTGAAAATGAAGTGTTATTTGATCTAATACATGAGCAATGCCATGCATCCCTACTCAATATCTTGGCCTTTTGGCTAAGATCAAAGTGTAGTATCTGTTCCGATGGATACTACACCCCATAGACTGGTATTGTCTTGGCCTTCGGGGCTTGATTTACGCCGGTCTATGGGTCTGTCCTGTGCAGTTCTAGGAGGTCCACCCTCCCAGACTTCGCCTCCCCTCTTTGGGGAGGACTAAGTTTATTGCTTACTGCCTGAGGCGCCCCTACCGGGGAATGCCGACGGGGCTGCCCAGGCAATTTTTAAACCCCACTTTCCCGACCCGACCTTGGGTCACATCTTACTTGTGGGAGTAAGATAAAAACTGGCCTTGTGCCTAACTCCTGGAGAGGAGTAAATCAATACTCAATATCGAAAAAGACATATGCGAGTCAAAAACTCAAGGTTAATTTTAAATTCCATTTTTTTATGGAAATCGACCCAGACAAGGCATGAAGCCACTTGATCTAAGGAGCTCAAAAGAACGAAAGATTATTTTACTCTCCCCCTACCCTAAGAAATATTTAAATTAGAAAAAAGAAAAAAAATTCCCCTCCCCCTAAAAATTTTTACCCTCTACCCATCCCCCCAATTTTTGTTTTTACTTTCTCCTACCTTGAAAAATATTTTTTTTTTTACCTTCCACCCCCCAAAGACAGGACTTTAGTCTGGAAAAGACCAAGAAAATGAAAACATTCAGCAGGAAGAGAGTTCCACAAACCTGCAGTCCTTGGAAAGAAGCTAATGGAATAGGAAGCTGTATTATATCAAGCTATCAAAACGGCAAATTTGTGGAGACCACTAGACCAATGAGTCAAACGAGCTGGAACAAAGGAAGCTGGAAATACAATTCTAAAGAACGCATGCTATAATAGTATTTATAGAAAAGACTGAGACTAGCAACATGACGTCTGTGAGAGAGGGGATGCAGAGAAGAAAGGGCAAGGCCAACCAAATAACAGATAAGCTTCTGAACCTTATCAAGATTTACATAGCAGGGGGGAAACAGTGTTTTGTTTGCTAAAATAAGAATATTTCAATTTTTCAATTTTTTTTGGGGGGGAGGGGGGGTTGAAATCTGAAAAGTTTAAACTTAATCAATAGTATTCCACAAAAACAAAATAATAATCAGCATCAAAAATGTTTGAGGTGTCGTCGTCTACGTTCAGCACACAAAATGTTCAGATTACCCCCCCCCCCTCTCTTTCAAGTTGAAAAACTTATTATTTTTAGCAGGGGGTTCAGTTTGCTAAATGCATGCAGCAGCATGTTTCATAGTTTGGATAAGATGTTGACGATTGTTGCGTCTTAAGAAATATGCCAACACGCAAACTGACTATTTAATTTTAATAAGTGTTGGAAAATAAATAAAAACAGATAAAAACATGAATGTTGAATGAAAGAGATAAAACACGTTTAATGAAGAACACCATATATTTATATATGTACACATTTACAATTGGTTAAAAGTTATTTTATGTGAGTAATTGTTTGTTTGAAAAATTGAGTTCTCATATTGTAGAAAGTTCAGAGTGAGAAAAGTTACGAGTGTTAGAAGTGAATGTGTGTATACGTTTGTTTCAGTGTGAGAGAATTAGGCATTTTGTGTGTGTGCTGGTTTGTCAGTGTGTGTATACATATGAAAGTGTCTGAGCATGACCTTAACGAAAGTCGTGGTCTGAGTCACTTTAGTAGACATTGCGTCCTGCTTTTGTCAGTGTGCATATGTACGTGACTCTTTTTTTAGTGAGTGGAGTATATTTACTATTGTAGCAGTTTGCTACGGGCCGGCACACTGCCACCATATTGCCCGCTGATTGGTTCAAGGAATCTACTTCCTCCATGCCTTGACCACTCAGTGGTCTTCTCTTAGGCGAATCTCTGATGGCTAGCATAACTATACAAACATTTGAGCGCCATCCGCTCTCTCTCTCTTTCTTCTTCGGAACGAGAAGCGTCTTCTCTCTTTTCTTCTTTTCTCTCTGGGGACGCAACCGACATCTCTCTGGGTTCGACTCTGACAAGAAGCCAAAATGGCTACTGCCGCATACATGTGGACTTAATATAACATACACACACATAACTGACTTTCACACCGGTGTACAGACACACATACTTACATACACACATGGACACGTTCCGACACCATAGCCAGTATACAAACATTCAATATGAACAATTATCACTTCCCTACACTCAGGAAAATCCTAAATTTTGCCTTCGACTTATTTATACACTAATGTTTCCTCTTCGTCTCATTATTCTATACTCTCCCTTGCCCCGAAGGACAGGGAAGTTGAGCACAATATTGTGTTAGCAGACTGTCTTGTTTTTTTGTTTTTTGCACAACTGTTTGAATGCTGAAAATTTTGGTCCTTAAATGCTTAATCGTTGACTTTAAGACAGTGATTTTTTACTTTGGAGACAAAAAAATGATTTTCGAACGTAAAAACGTGAGTGACAGCAGAGTCACCTTACTGCTATTCATGTTTTGTTTTTGTCTTCTTTTTTTTTTAATGTCTGTGAGCTGGTTTGCATAGAAAAATGTTATTTCTTTATTCAGATATAATTTTGGGGCATGGCTTGTGTGTTTTTGCACAAGTCGTTGGTCAATTAATATGTATAGGATTGGGATACATGTCAATTCTGTATGTGCAAACGCCCTTTTGGAATTTCAAGCTGGAATGATCAGCTTACATTAAAACTTACGTAGGAGACTGAAAAATATCTCAAAATTAAATCGTAAATTAAAAAAAAAAGAAAAGAAATTCATAATGTAAGAATTTACTGTTTGGTACCATAATATGAAGTTACTTTAAAAAAAGAAATAACAAATTTCGATGGATGTGAAGAAATCTTTGGGAAATAGTAACTTAATGGCAATCATTTTACATCAAACTTGTATAGAAATCAAATCAGTTAATTTCAGTTTTGTATTTATCTCATCGAATTATTTCATTTTAAAATATTTTATGTTGACAGTTTTTTTTTTTTTGTTTTCTTTTCAGATTTGCATTAAATCTGATCCATACTTATTAGACACGAATTCAGTAAGATTCCCTGAATTTCCATTTCTTCTTAACACCGTTTAAGCTTAAGCTGTAAATTTTAAACATTGTGACAAGTATCCGCCAGCCCCACGAGAGTCAGGAAGACTCCGATAGTGTACTAGTATGCATTAAGTGAAAATGCTATACTGAGAGATCCTACGAAATGGAGCGAGGATATGAAACTAGTGTGAATTTTGCTTAAAAATGGAATTATCAGTGCAACAGAGGTCTGCGAAAATCTTGTAACTTTCACACTTAATTATGTAGGAGAGCCCAAGAGATTGGCCAGCCCTGCTCGAAGCAACAAATAAATCATGTAAACTTCACGCTTAATTACGTGGGAGAGCCCAGGGAGATTGGCCAGTCCTGCTCAGGACAAAGGAATCTTATTTTTATTTTGCTATCATTTTTTCGATAATAAGTCTAAAACAAACCCTCTCCGATAAACAGGGTTAGAAAGACTTAATTGGTTGTGACCAGACAAAGAGAATTAAAAATTGTCTTAACACGTTGTGGGCGAGCTGAATTGGGGAAAAGGGTAGGAAGTAACGGGAAAGAGATAACAGCCACGAGATTTTCAATAAAAGAGGATGGGCTTTCACACACGCCAGAGCTGGACGGAATTCGCGAACAAGCACACACGAGAGAGATTCTGCTCCCCGACCATCACTCTCGCAAGAAGGAACGCGTGCCTGGCTGACTTAGAGAAATTTTTTTCACGGACAATTAACAACCACGATTGTCGCTCACACAGAGAAATAGTACAGAATCATTTGTCGAAACAAGGGAGTGTAACTTAGATTCTTCCTATTTTTGGTTTTACATTTCTTCCAGAGAAAACAGAACTTTATGAGTATCGAACGGACTTTATTTTGTATCCAACCAAGTGTAAATTGACATCATAAATTCTTTTTGTTGAATAATCATTTTCCTAAGAAAAACACAAAAACCCAGACGGAGTTAAATGTCATTCATTTTTTTTTTGTTTTGTTCTGCTTGAATGACCCTTCCTTCTGCAGAGATAGCCGGTTACTGTCCGCCCTATGATTGCTCAGTTTTAAACAGTCACGACGTGGGGAGTGTGTTGACATCGGCGGCCTTCATTCAGACAAGTTCGTCAGATCAACGCCCAGTGACCGATCGATCTCAGGGACAGCCAGACCGGTGACGTCATCACATCGTCCTGACGTGTGCAGAGGGTTGGGGGTACAACATTTTCTAAAATCAAAATCATGTAATGGATTTTGATCAAAATTAGAATAAGGATTCTAGATTTACTTTCCTTCCAGTGTTTGTAAAGACGCAATTACTTAACCCCCACCCCACAATTAATAAATTAAAAAAAACAAAAAAACATTTGTGTCTACGTAAGTACTTTGCTGCGACGGTGCTTTCATAGAAATGAAATACGAATGTTCAGATGTACATTATTATTTATAAATTTAATACTTACAGAAGACACAAAATAAAAAAAAATAAAAATCAAGTAAAAACAATTTATATGGGGTTCAGAAATCGGAACAATTTTCTCGTTCTTTGATTTTCACAGGAAACGCTCTTGCATAAATTCCGCTATTACAATTTTTACGTTTTTGCTTTGATTTAATTAAACAAATGAAATTGTTAAATAAATTTTTTTAAAAGACAAAGAAAAAGTTGGGTTGTTTTGGTTTTTTTTAATAAATTTTGAAAGATTTTCATAATATACATTAACTACAAGCCAGAAATTGATATTTTAGACTGGTTGTTTGTATAAAAAAAATTTTTAATTTGCTGGAATGACAATGAAAATACCATGAATAATTTCTGTTCAAAATCAGACAGAATAAACTTAAATATGAAGCAAAAGCAGTTTAAATATTCATAAATCAAACAAACAAAAAACGTATTAAAATAAAAAGAAAGAAGCTGACTTGCCATCACAAGTAGTCAGTGATTTGTCATCAAATAAAAAAAATATTAGAATGTAATTTTTTATTTTTTTAAATTATCAAAAAAAAAAAAAGGTGTTTTTTATAAGCAGTTAATAAATGGGACTCATTTGTAGGCCTTTCAAAAAGTCATCTTTTTTGACACAAATGACATGTCACAAGAAATAAATTAACTTTATTGTCATGAATAAATATCAGAAGGAAATCACGATGTTGTATTTCTTTAGTTAAAAGATTTTTTTTTTTTTTTTAGATTAAAAAAAGGAAAATGGCATTTGTAATATTATCCTGGGTTTTATGAAGAGATTAAATTAGTAACATTGACATTTTGCAGTGGGTACGTTTTTGCTGAGAATTGTAAAATGGCAGGAATTTTCCATTAAAACATGCAACATCTATGGAGGTGGATGGTATTTCACCCACACAAACTGTGGAGGTTTGTTGAAACAAAAACCAAACAAATTCTTTCAGTAGACAAGACTAAATCTACAATTTGGAAGGCTTCAAGTTATAAATGTTTCTCCACGCCCTAAGTTTATAGAATTTGACGAAAAAAAGAAAAATGTCAATGTGTTCATTTCCATCTGTCTGTCTGTTTGTTACTTTTTGCTAAGATAAAAATAATTGATTTGCAAGAAAAAAAAAATTTTTTTTTAATTTTATTTTATTTTACATAAAACTCACTAGTTCTCATGGCTCCATTCAATATGTTGAGGGTGTGGTGACAGATTTTCCAAACTGTTTATCATGCAATCAAAAACATACACCAACATTATGATTAATGACAGTCACTTTTAACACAATGTTTTGACAAAATGAGGACAATATTAAGTCATTACAAAGAGAAACAGCAAACATAATAATTTCTTTACAAGACATCAATAAGGAGAAAATTCTAGTTTTTCTTTTGAAACAAAAATAAAGATACATTAAAAACAAATTATGGGAAAAACAATTTTTGTTATTCTTCTTAGAAATGGCAAAAAGAATTGGTAAATATAAAATTCTAGTAATTTTTGAAAGATTTATCACATAATAAAAAGTGGTTGGCTATATAATCGAGGGTGACCTGAACGCCCCCTTTTTCTAGGATTACTCCACTTACCCTTGATTATCACCTTATAATAGTAAGTGTTTATCAAAGGAACGTCGAGTTCCATATTTAAGTCTTTGGTATGATTCAACCGAAGATTGAACCCTGGCCTCCCAACCCATTAGTCAACACTAACGATCATGCCAAATGGTTTCTTACATAAAATAACAAATTCTGACTTTTTGTTAAGCTTTGCTAAACACAGATCCGTAAATAAAAATTCATCAATTTTAAACAAGACTCTCCATAATCTCTGTTATATTTGTACTATGTGAGTGTGTCTGGGAGATGCAATTGAAAACAAATGTTTGTTTTCAATTGCATCTCCCAGACACATATATATATATTAAGATCAAACTTTTCTTGAGTAAAATTTTACAAAGAATCCAATTTTATTGATCTTTCTCCCACAGCGGTAAGATGTGACACAAGGCTGGTAAAGTGGGATTTGAAAAGCCAGCGCCCGAGAAGGTGAGCACTCTGGCCTACAAAAAATGCCTGCCAGCCCCGTCGGCATTCCCCAGTAGGGGCACCTCAGGTGATTAGCAATAAACTAACCCCTTAAAGGGTGAGAAGGCAAAGCCTGGGAGGGTGGACCTCCTAGAACTGCACAGGACAAACCCACAGACCGGCGAAATCAAGGCCCGAAGGCCAAGACGGTACCGGTCTATAGGGCGTAGTATCCATCGGAACAGATACTACACTTTCTTCTTAGCTAAAAGGCCAAGTAAGAATCCAATGATATTTTGTTTTAGAGGGTTTCACAATATCGTACTTTTGTATTCGTGTCGAGCATCCATAAAAAAACACGAAATTCACACCTTACACTGTCATTCAACTTCCTTGACAATTTAGATTTTTTTTCAGTGTTTAAATTATGGCCTAAAAAAGAGAATGAGTCTTTAAGGCAAACTTATCAGTCAGTCAGTCTCTCTCAGGCCTTTAATAGTTCCATTTCAAATCTTCGTTTTCTTATTGAAAAAGATTAGCTGTAGCTTTTTACTTAGCTCGTTTAACCAACTTTTTTGTCACAATTTTTTTTGTTAGAAAATATTTATATCTTTGTAAATAAAATTCAATGAAGGAATACATGTTGACAATTATTCGTTCATTGAATTTTATTTACAAAACTAAATCAATTTCGCAATAGAAACATAATGTTGAAATTTAAATCCAAGAAATACTTCCTAGTTTTTTTTATGACAAAATAGACAAGATATAAAAAAAATGTTAACAGCTATTGCATGCCGGTTCTTTTTGTCCCCTTCCTTTTTAAATCGTATTTTTGTGAAGTTTAATTGCGGTATGGTCATTACATTAATTGAATAAAATTATAACATTTTTAAATTAAAAAGAAGTTAATTAAAAAGAGCTACGTTTGAATGTGGATTGCCTTAGACAGAGATTCGGGGTCAGACAATTTTAGAATAGAAAAGTATAGAGTTTTCAAATTTCATAGAAATAAATTTGGTTAACATTTAAGTTTAATTATTTTTAAAGTTGAAAAGTTATGAAAGTACATTTTTCACTTTGCCTTTTCTTTTTAATTTCATTTTTTGATTGACAGTTAAAAAACATGCAAACAGCTTTTGGCAAATTCCAAAGAAAATTCAAAATCATTTCCAATTCTAAAATAATTTTTAACTTTCTTCAGAGAATTATTTAAAAAAATCTAAATGAGATTTGCAAAGACTAACAGTATTTATGGAACTGGATATTCTCTACATTAAAAGTGACCTTTTCTCGTGGGGCGCCAAGTAAATCGGAACAAACAGCAAATATTTTGAGGTTTCTTAAAATAAAAGAAAGTGGAGGTTGATTATAATTTTTTTTTTTTAACAAGTTTATTCATATTACAACAAGTTTATTCATATTACAATAAGTTTATTCATATTACAATAAGTTAAGATTTAGTTGTAAAAACTATTTGGTTTCTTGTTCTCAAGTTTTCAGTTTAACATTTTTTTTAAATATTACAATTAAAAATCAGTAAGACTAGAATTCAGTCAGAAATTTACTTTTAAAAAAAACAACAAAACGTACTGAACATGGTAATGTAAAATACAATAAATAAATAAAAAATAAATAAAAAGTTTTTGTTTGTAACATTGAAAATATTCCAGTATGAAATGGAAAGAGAGAAACACCATATCACTTTTTTGTTGTTTTTGATTTTTTTTAATGCTAACAGTAAAATTCCTTTATAACATGTGAAAAAATAAGTTTTTAATTAATTATTAAACTTTTCTTTTTTTTTCATTAATATCAAATAGTTGTGTTTTTCGGAAAGTAATTACCACAATTAAAATGGAATTCATAAAGTATTTTCTTTTAAATTTTTACCGATTAAATTAAATGTAGGTTATATTGGATTTTGTCTTGCAGAAAAAAATATCAATACAATAAAAAGAATATAAGAGATTATTTTTTATCAATAAATGTTACAGATGTTAATGCATCATCCTCATAGTAGTAAACAAATACACAGTAAATGAATCAATTATTTAAATTTTGTAAGTCATAAATATGCATTAAATTTTTACTTGAATATACTTAAAAGAACACATTTTTAGACGGTGTAATACTTAATTATTGAAGCCCAGAAAGCTGTAAAAGCATAAAATAACGAAGACAAGTATTCCATAATCGTTTATAATTTTATTAAAATTTTCATAAAGCAATATTAAAAAAAAAAAAACTTTGAAATAATTTTTCAGCATTAAAATTTGCACAACTGAAGAGTTGTGTCCCCTTGACAAACACCAAAAAAAAAAAAAACTATACTATTACACAAAAAGAAAATACAAAATAAAATTGAGGTCATTCAGTGGAGGTGATTAAAATTGCAAATAAAACTTGCAGAAATTTTTTTTAAAAGTAAAATCAAATGAAACATGGCTAAATACTTTATCCCTATATGCACTACACGTCATGTTTCTCACATTGAAAATTGTAGACATTTTAAAGAGGATAGCTTTTATTTGCAACTTATTTTGACAACATTAGTTTTTGTAAGGAGGTGTCGTCATCCTCCCACATACAGCGCCTGGTATTCCCATCTGATACTGACCAGGATCAATGTCACTTAACTTCGGTGATCTAACGAGAACCGGTGTGTCAACATGAAAAGCTTTGTTTAATCAGATAGGTGAAAAAAATAATAAAACGTCCAGTTAAAAAGTTGAATGAAAAATGTGATTTTTTTTAAATGAAAATATCAAATTAAGAAAAGTTGATAGTTAGCACCTGACTGTCCTAATTTTTTTTTACTCTAACATCTAATTTTGTTTTTTAATGTAATTAATATTTAATCACATAATAGTTTTAAATTTCTTTTTTTCACATGCTTAAAAAAAAAATGTCTTTCTTTCTAGAAACTATTTTTGTTATACAAGATTGATGAAAGAAAAAAAAAATCTCCTTCCAAAACTACCTTTTCTAAATTATGTCGTACACGTTCGTACTTTGAGAAAAAAACAAAAAAACAAAGCAGCAGGTCATGGTTAATTGCAAAGGTATGGGCATGGTTAAGTGGGAAGGAAGGACAGAGCCTATTTATAAGGAATGGGCACATCTGAATGAAACTAGTCCCTTAAAAATAAGTAAAACGTAAATTTGTACATCAAGACTATATTAATCCCTCCCCCCCCCCCCAAAAAAAAACGATTATCTACTTTTTTAGGCGATTACATTTACACTCTGAAAAACTTGACAGAAAAAAAATAATAATGATGATTTAGAGCGGGGGATCACTTTTGTACATACATTTAAGAAAATGATCATCTATTTCCGAGGCAGAAGTTTCTAACTGGATAGCGTTTTAACTTATCACCAAGAAGATTGATATTAAATGCTCGCGCAATGTAATAAATATTTCTAATGCCCGCGCAATGTAATAAATATTTCTAATGCACGCGCAATGTAATAAATATGTCTAATGCACGCGCAATGTAATAAATATGTCTAATGCACGCGCAATGTAATAAATATGTCTAATGCACGCGCAATGTAATAAATATTTCTAATGCACGCAAAATGTAATAAATATGTCTAATGCATGCGAAATGTAATAAATATTTCTAAGATCCATGATTTCTAAGAAATAACCTGAAAAACTTGGCAGCAAAAAAAAAATTGCAGAAAGATTAAGTGTAGTATCAGAAACAGATACTACACTTTGCTCCTAGCCAAATGCCAAGGAAAATGGTTAAATTTCACTCCAACGACCAAATTTGTCGCATATTTTGTTATGGTGCTTGTTCATTATTTACCACACCAACACTTGTTTTCAGATATTTTACAGACAATTTGTTTCTTTTTTCTGTGAACAATTACCAATCCTTTCGCTAAAAAATTTCACTTTTTTGGGTTTTTTTTCCAAATATTTTAGATTTCTACCCAATGTGTAAATTTACCATTGTAAAAAATAAGTTTGTTAATTTTGATCCGTGTAAAAAAAATAAATAAAAAGAATTATTTTTACATTTGGTTACACTTTTTTTCATACAAAAAAAAAAGAAAATGACTGTCATAAAGTGGGTGATCAGTTTACATTAAAGTTATATAGGAAACTGATCCCCCCTCCCTAAAATAGTGAGGAAAAAATAATAAAAAATGGGAATTCTCTAGCGACAGGATAGGTACACAGAAAAAAATTGATCTGTAAAAAAGGGTGAAAACAAGTGGTGGTGGTGAATAATGAATAAGCACATTTGTTTTTGATTTCTTGGCATGAATGCCGAAACTTTTATCATACTCGTGAAACGCCGAAATGAAGACTAGATTAGAAAAATATAGTCGACATCTTTATGAAGTTCCATGACCCGATAATTTTATCGGAAAGGCAAAATATTGTATATCTTTTTTAAAGATTATGACATGCTGAATGTATTGGAGTTAGTATCAATTTAGTATTAGGTATGAAATAGGAAAAAAAACACTTCTTAAATTAGTAACTTAACCAACATAGATGATGGGAGTCGATATAAAAAGTGGGAATGGAGAATTGGTCAAACGAAAAGTAGTCTTTTACTGAGTTATATAAAAATAACTTATTTAAAACAATTAAAATATTTATAAAAATTAAAATATTTATAAAACTATTCATTCAACAACATAATTCTTATGTTTTAGCAACATATCAAAATCAAAGTTTCTTATAAACAAGAAATATCAGCAATGCAGCACATAATCTTGCTCTTTCTCGCCACATTTGTAACAAACTGATGGCAGAGTTTTCTTTTGCCACGAATCCATGTAGTCTCAATTATTTATATTAAAGTGTGTTTGATTCACAAAATCTGTTTCGTGGACAACTACATCATGGCTGCAAATGCCATCATCTATGTCAGAGATGTTAGCATATGCACGCCACCTAGCACTAAATATTCGTGTCCATAGTAAAATCCATTGTCGGATTATTGTCAAGAGTCTTTTCTGATCTGCTACTTCCATTCAAAGACAGCGAACAGAAACTATTGATGGCTCCAAACAGCCAGTGACCTTATCGCCACTGCCCTCAATGGTATTTGCGATGAAAGAATTTACTTTCATCAATCTAAGCTTCTTTCTTTGAAACACCTTCCAATTCCTGAGGGTGTCTTTCTATAAATTGGGCACATATCCGTCAAAGAATTACACCAATCAATGATGGCTTTTTTGCTGACAGCAGTCTCTTTCAAAATTACTTTCTACTGAAAGGTGTAATCCACATATAAATTATTAAAAAGAACAGTTCACACGTATAAGAATTCTGGCTAATCTGACGATGCTTGGCAATCCATTCAATCATGTGCATTGTCAGTCAATTTTGCAGCAAGTTCGATTAATGTGTTTTTAGTCCGCAGAAAATCATTGTCATATACGTTCTGTACAATAGATGTCCGCCGCATTCTAGAAAGGCCAGCCATTATTAAATACTATTGGAAATGGATACTCAGATTTCTGGGAATTACTGAAATTGAATTCTGAGATATTGAAATGTTGTGAAACAAATAAAAAACTTTATTTAAAATTTTAAATTGTTTGTTTTTTAATTCTGTTACGAGAACAAGAATTATGGGGCATTTATAACGACAGCTAACAACGAAAAAGGGGTAAAAAAACAAATAGGCAACAAATAAATGTTACACAAGGCAAGATAAGGTAATCTTCTAACTTGGATAAGTTCGTGTTGTAACTTATTTTAAAGTTTGTTTTTTTGCTGTTCAAAACAAACCTAGTGTCCACTTTTTCGTTGTTAGCTGTCGTTATAAATGCCCGAATTATGTTGTGAAACGAACACTTTTATAAATTGTTATATAACTTAATAAAAGAATTTACTTCTTTTCGTTCAACCTATTTCCATTCCCGTCTTTATATCGACTACCGTCCAGCTCTGCCAATTACAAATAACCCGATATACTAACATATTTACTAATTTAAAGTGTTTACTATTTACTAGGTACGTGCAAAATCAATGGCTGATTCCCAAAATGTAAAAATATTTTGACCCTTCCTTCACTTAAAAATTCAGGAAATCAATCAATTTTAATAAAATTTTCAATATTTATTAATCAACAATCACGGAATATAATGAAACAATTATTTTTTTTAAATCTTAGTGAAAATGTATTATTTTTGAAAACAAAATACACCTTTACTAAAGTTATATTTTTATATATTAATTTTTAAAAAATGCCTGATTTTTTTATGAAAATAAAGCATTGTAGATGTTAACAATTAAATTTTTGGTGCTATTTTACTTATAGGCCGATCAAGTTAATTGTGTTCATGTAAAAGCATTATTTTGTACTTACTCAGTCATATTTTATCTCTCACGCCCCGAAAAAGAATTTTAAAATATCAAGCAGAACTTTAATTAGAACGATTTTCCATTTCCATAAGGGTTATATGAAATGGCGAGTCTGCGATTTTCGGAGTGGCCGGTTAGATAACTAAGGGCAGATAAGTGTCGCGAAAAGTTACCATGTAAATATGAAAAAAGAAAAAAACCCAAGAAAATTATATCGTGGAAAGTATCCCGGTGAACAAAGTAAAAATAATTATTTAATTTTCTATTTTTTAATTTAATAAATATATATTTTATTATTATTGCTTATGTGTTTCTTTCTTTTTATAATCCTAACAATAAAAACGGAGTTAATGCCCTTGTCTATTCTACCGACCGCTCACAGCCCAAAATGTCGGCTCGGGCACAAATACAGGTTGAACATCGAAATGGAAAAATCGTTCTAATTAAAGTTCTGGTTGATATTTTAAAATTCTTTTTCGGGGCGTGAGAGATAAAATGTGACTGAGTAAGTACAAAATAATGCTTTTACATGAACACAATTAACTTGATCGGCCTATAAGTAAAATAGCACCAATTTTTTTTTTTTTTTTTAAATATTTCGTATATATTACAAAAAAGGCCCCTAAATACCGTGTTAATAAAATCACTATAACTTGAAGAAAAAAATTTTTTTCCTAACGCCAATACACTCAGCATGTCATATGTAATCTTTAAAAGAAATATACATTTTATTTAGCTACTGCAAATCCCTTTAACGAGGAAATTATCAGGTCAGGTAACTTCACGTTTACCCATAAATATAGTTCATAATTGTATAGTTACGGACAGGGAACTTTCTTTTTAGAAAGAACTTAAAATAGCTAGAAAATTATCAACTTGAGTTATGTACCCTTAGTCTCGTTCTGGAATTGTTCATAAAAAATGGCGATAAGTTTGTTTTGTTTTTTTTCCAGGTCTAATTTTCATTTCGGCGTTTCGCATGGGCGATCTTCTAGTTTGACGTCGTAAATTATCGAGGAAATTGTTGAGCTCGTTAGGCCACGCCCACGCCATATTTGAAACATTTATTTACAATGTTACACGATATATTGTTGTGATATACAATGCAACATTTTCTAGAAACATTTACCGTCTCCATAGGGGTACGTGTCATTCCGCCACCGCCATTCAAATTCCCTCAAATACGATTGGAATAGTTGGTGGCTCGTACCGTTAATGCGTTTAAGTTTCTTCTTCGCATGTGACCATAAGCCCTCAATGTTTTGTGTATGAGTGCCGGATATAAGGTCCACAAAATACTGCGAGTGATTCACTGTTGAATGCTGAAAAGCACCCGGCAAATCTCGGATTCCGCTATATGATCTCCACTCATCCGTGTGGATCATAGAACCATTTTCACAGTGTTTCCAGAAAATGTTGCATTGTATATCACAACAATATATCGTGTAACATTGTAAATAAATGTTTCAAATATCGTATAAAAATCTATTTATTTTGTTAAATAATGGAGTAAAAATAATTAAATAATGGTGTAACAATAATGTTTAAAATATATTGTGTCCAAAAATAAAAAAAAATAAAAAATCAAAACGTAAACAAGCATTCAATTCATATATGGGCACTCCAAATATGGCGTGGGCGTGGCCTAACGAGCTCAACAATTTCCTCGATAATTTACGACGTCAAACTAGAAGATCGCCAAACATGGTTTCAGTAAACCCTATTCAAATGTAACTTTCAAAATCCTATTTAAAAAGAAAAAAAAAAGCGAAATAAAAATTAAAAAAAAAAAAAAAAAAAACTCCCGGACAACGCCGGGTAAATACAACTAGTTTCCAATAAATAGATTTTTTTTAATCCTCGATAAATATAAGAGTTATCTTTCCTTTATTTTCAAATCGTTCGCCATCGTTTCTACATGAACACGACTTTCCAACGATAATCATAAAAAAGGCATTTTCTTTTTCCAAATCTTAGTAAATGTTTCAGCAATATAAATATATAATAAATATTGTGTTTTCTTTGGAAAGTCGGATTTCCTTTAGAAATTGAACTTTTTTGGTTTATTATTTCCCCTTCCTAAAAAAATGGTCAGACTTTTTTGTTTAAGAAAAGGGGAATTTTCGGTAAACTTTAAGATTACGCACCCTGAATGTTGTCGAAATGAGTTGAGTTTTTATCGGAACGAAAAGTTGGTTTTCAACCCTTTTCGTCCCCTGGCACGTTTCAAACGGGAAACAAGGGTTGACTGGCAGATGACATTGAGGAAGATGAATAAAGTTTTTTCAATTAAAATAATCCTATTTTAAACCGTGACTGAAGGGGTTAAAACGAAAAAAATGAAATTTCGAAAACAAGTTACAATTTATTAATCTTAAATCAAGATATTTATTTTAATAATAGATAATTCAAGAAAGTTCAAAATGTCATGTTTGCATTTAATTTTTACGCATTTGAAAGAGGGCCGAAGGGTTTAAAAAAAAAAAACTTTTTGTTCCGTTGAAAACTCAAAACTTATTTCGAGTGTTTACACAACATCAATATTAGATATAATTAAATATTAAAAAAAAAATCTTAAATTATTCAAGATATTTTTTCTTTTATCTTTAAGTTCGTCTTTGCATACTGCGTCAGTTTTCATTAAAAAAAATTTTTTAATTGATTTATATATTTTCCTTTTTACGTTGATCTTGAATAAGGGTCGAATTTATAAACGTGGAATGATTGAAATATTGGAATGCGACTTGGAGGGCATGTAAGGTTCTTCGTTTGAAATGAAAACAAACAAAAAATACTTACATCGCAGTACACTAAATTATTAATTTTTTTTTATCAGTTCGAACTTTCTATTAGTTTTGTTTCTTGCTTTTCTTCGAAACACTCGTCGCTGTTGTTACTTGCCGGTGTTTGCGCCACAAAAAAGTGGTCAGACTATCGCCTAGGATATAAATACTAATCACAAACATCCAAAGAACACCAATGAAGACGAATTTCTGATTCAATTCAAGCACTTCCAACACCGGGTAAACCCAGATGCCTCTGTGGAATGCCAACCAAAAAATCCAGATCGTGTAGGTAGATGTGAACCCGAGGGCCCCGACCAGACCCCGTCGTTTCTGAGGGTAACAATGGTGGACCGCACATTTGTCCAGGAGAAGAAAGAGAAGCGGGAACGTGTGCATGATGTGGTTCAACCAGGCCGGAATGACGCTGTCCAGGTAAGTCGGAAAGATCAATTCCCGATCGAATAAGAAAATGGCCCAGAAGGTGACCACCACGAACATCCCGATTGGAAAGACGAACATCGCGTGGGCTTCGTCGATCAATCGCTGTAAAGTTCTCAGGCCGCACTGTCGACCCGGCGAATTGCCCAAGTCGATAATATCACTGGAGAAACACATTCCGAAGTAAATTGTCTGCAGCCAGAGGTTCCAATATGTAAGATATTTCCACTTGCCAGCGTATGAATCCCAACCAAATTGGATGACCTGAGTGTCAGTCCAGGTGCCGACAGCCATAACCAAAAAGGAAATCAGATGAACGAAAGCACGGGGAACGTCGACGGCTGCCATGTTGGATTGTTGTGTGGAAAACACGGAAGTTGAAAAGGTACACCGTCAGTATCAAAGGGAGATAATTCGAAAATGAATGAGTAAGATTGCAATATTGGCCTTTTTAAAGTCCAAATTGTGCGAATTTAGCCTTTTTTGAAGCAGTTTAGCCTTGAAAATTTGTATTTGGTCTTTTTTTAGATTTGGCTTAAATTTTGGCTTTTTTCTAATCATTTTAAATATTTATATGATAGTAATTACTAAATAAAACGTTATAATTAAATAATTTTTTTAAGTCGTTTCAACTTCGAAAATTGTAATGACCTTTTTTTATTATGGCTTTCCTATTTTACATAAATATTTATTTGATAGTGATTATTAATGGAAACGTTATAATTATTTTTAAGCAGTTTGAACTTCAAATATCGTGTTGGGCTTTTTTAATTTTGGCTTTTTGACTATTTTACAAATATTTGATAGTAATTATTAACGTAACTGTAATAAGGTATTTTTGAAGCAGTTTGGACTCCAAATATTTACTTGCTCTTCTTTAAATTTCGGATTTTTTGACGATTTTACAGAAATATTTATTTGATAGTAATTATTAATGAAAACGTTAAAATTTAAGTATTTCAAAAAGTTGGGAATAACTTCGCAATAAATGTGGTATTTACGTAACGTCTTTTCATTGGACAAAATCTCCAATTAGCTGTTTCTTTTGGCTAATCAGATAAATCCAGTGTATAGTATAAAAAGCTGAACACAGCGTCTTTCTCTATCTTTCTTGTTTTCCTTCCAGAGAGAACACACGTGCATATGTACCAAATCAGACAAAAAGGTCTCAGCAATATTCAAACTGCTGACTGAACTCTATTTGTTCCAGTAGTATCTTTTATATCTACCCATCGCACATGGATAGTCCTTAAAAGCTGATTCCGGCCAGACAAATGGGAGACTTTCATGGACTTCTAAACACTGCGTCCGGCAAAGCATATACACAGCCCTTAACGAATGCACAAGTACACAACTTCATAGACACATACATTTTCTTACTAACAAAACAAAGGCAAGCTAATACACACGCACACACACATATCTTCATGACAATTCATTTACATATGTAAGTGTACACGGTACTAGCCGAAACCAACATGTGTACTAAATTTCTCCTGGAACGTTCCTTGGGCGATTCGAAATCTCATTCTTCACGAACTTCATCTTTCATCGTCTTAACAAGTTGTTTAATAAAATTAGAAAGTCCGCTAGTAGAACAACAGGAGAAGGATCTCAGTGTGAGACAAATAAGGTTGTTCTCGGACAATGATCAACAGATAGTGTTTAGGTCCTTAGCCACAACAGTATCACACACACGGCCCGAGCACAACTACCTTATCCTTACGATTTGTCTTATCTTGTTTTCATCTTAGCATGACCACTGAGACGATCAAAAATTTATTGGCTTTTTTTTTAATTTTGGCTTTTTAAAAAAAATTTATATAATATCGTTTTGATATTAATTATAAAAGATAACGTTATAATTAAGTCATTTTTTATTAAAAAATAATTTTTTAATTCAAATAATTATTTGCTGCTCTGACGAAAATTCACTAGACCAACCTGACAGTCTGCCAAATCCCATCCATTCACTGTGGAGGTCCCCAGATGCCGAAGAGCTTTCTACTCCAAAAGCTTCTTTCCTCGTGCTG
This sequence comes from Sepiola atlantica, assembly GCA_963556195.1. Lineage (NCBI taxonomy): Eukaryota > Metazoa > Mollusca > Cephalopoda > Sepiida > Sepiolidae > Sepiola > Sepiola atlantica. The sequence goes on from OY744515.1 coordinate 186,408,077, forward strand.
CTGGACTCTGGAACTCCCTCCCTGCTCACTGTTTTCCTGATGGTACTGACATGCAGAAATTTAAAACTAATGTAAATAGACATCTCGCTGCACAGCTCCCAATTTAGGTTGACCCACCCCCCAAAAAAATTTCACTCTTTTTCTCAGTAGCCGCTTACGTCTACAGTGGCGGCCTGCCTTGTTTGGGGTGAACTATGATAAAAAAAATGAATGATGCACTAGTTTTTATTTAACAATAAAAAAAGAAAATCTAGGCTAAACTTTGTGAGTTATTTTTGTTATTATATCTGTGTTAAATATATAAGATAGACACACACACACACGAAAACAATCTGACTCATGTTCAAACTTTTGTTTGTAAAAAGTTTTTAACGTCTATCCATATTTCAATGCTAAAAGTTGAAACGGCTGATATCCATATTCGAACCTGCAACATTATTTCTATTGCCCATAAACATTTTGGAAGATAGGACCTTATGAATAGAAAGAATAAATAAGAAAGCCTATGCCTACAAAATAATTAATTTTTATTGACAAATGTGTTAAGACAATGAGAAATAAAGTGTCCGTAAAGAGTTCAAAGAATCTGAGAATGTTCTCTTGAAAGAAAGGTGTTTTGTCTGTAAGGAGAAATTGAGTACTCATGTTTGTTTCGGCTAACGCCATGTGCGTTTGTATATGGGATAGGCATGAAAGTATGCATGAAAGTATGTGTGTGTGTGTGTACTCTAGCGTGCCTGTTTTGTTAGTGAGAGCGTGTATTTACAATCTGTATATATGCGTTCAGTGAGCAGCGTGTGGGTGCTTCTTGGGTGTACAGAAGTTTGTGTGTGTATCTTGTTGTTTGTCGAGGGCCTTCGAGAACCCCCCCCCCAAAAAAAAAAGACTAAACTAGATTGTGATGTATGTATATATGTTGTTCAAAAGAAACAGGTAAAAGAAATAGTAAAAAAACTGTGTTTTGGTTTTTATAGTATATGCAAAATTTTGGGACTGAATATTTCTTGTACTGTAGAACATCACTTAATAAGTTCCGGGCCTGATACATGGATGGGAACACTAATTTAAAAAAATCCATATTTTTATAAAGTACTAACCTTCAAATTGCATGTGGTAAAATCTGAACCCAATCAGTTAATTATTAGTTTAAAAATGACATTTATTTTAGTGAAGCTACTGCTACTGCAAGTTTCAAAACAATGGTAAAATCTGAATTTCGTGTGTTGAGAAAACATTGCTTCCTCATAATCATCATGACATTGCCTTTTCATAAGCATCATCATGACATTGCTTTCTCATCATCATCATGACATTGCTTTCTCATCATCATGACATTGCTTTCTCATCATCATCATCATTATCATGACATTGCTTACTCATCATCATTATCATGACATTGCTTTCTCATCATCATGACATTGCTTTCTCATCATCATCATGACATTGCTTTCTCGTCATCATCATCATCATCATTATCATGACATTGCTTTCTCATCATCATGACATTGCTTTCTCATCATCATCATGACATTGCTTTCTCATCATCATGACATTGCTTTCTCATCATCATCATCATTATCATGACATTGCTTACTCATCATCATTATCATGACATTGCTTTCTCATCATCATGACATTGCTTTCTCATCATCATCATCATCATCATCATCATGACATTGCTTTCTCATCATCATGACATTGCTTTCTCATCCTCATCATCATTATCATGACATTGCTTTCTCATCATCATTATCATGACATTGCTTTCTCATCATCATCATGACATTGCTTTCTCATCATCATCATGACATTGCTTTCTCATCATCATCATCATGACATTGCTTTCTCATCATCATCATCATGACATTGTTTTCTCATCATCATGACATTGCTTTCTCATCATCATCATTATGGCATTGCTTTCTCATCATCATCATCATGACATTGCTTTCTCATCATCATCATCATCATGGCATTGCTTTCTCATCATCATCATGGCATTGTATTCTGATCATCATCATCATCATGACATTGCTTTCTGATCATCATCATCATGACATTGCTTTCTGATCATCATCATCATGACATTGCTTTCTGATCATCATGACATTGCTTTCTCATCATTCTCATCATCATGACATTGCTTTCTCATCATCATGACATTGCTTTCTCATCATTCTCATCATCATGACATTGCTTTCTCATCATCATCATCATTATCATGACATTGCTTTCTCATCATCATCATTATCATGACATTGCTTTCTCATCATCATCATCATTATCATGACATTGCTTTCTCATCATCATCATCATCATGACATTGCTTTCTCATCATCATCATGACATTGCTTTCTCATCATCATCATGACATTGCTTTCTCATCATGACATTGCTTTCTGATTATCATGACATTGCTTTCTCATCATCATCATCATGACATTGCTTTCTCATCATCAGGACATTGCTTTCTCATCATCATCAGGACATTGCTTTTTCATCATCATCGTCATGACATTGCTTTCTCATCATCATCGTCATGACATTGCTTTCTCATCATCGTCATAACATGTCATGATAATAACATCATCATCATAACATTGCTTTCTCATCATCATCATTATATCTGGTTTAACATCTGTTTGACATATTGGCATACGTTGGACGGACATTGCTTACTCATCATCATTATCATGACATTGCTTTCTCATCATCATCATGACATTGCTTTCTCATCATCATGACATTGCTTTCTCATCATCATCATGACATTGCTTTCTCATCATCATGACATTGCTTTCTCATCATCATAATCATCATTATCATGACATTGCTTTCTCATCATCATTATCATGACATTGCTTTCTCATCATCATTATCATGACATTGCTTTCTCATCATCATTATCATGACATTGCTTTCTCATCATCATCATGACATTGCTTTCTCATCATCATCATGACATTGCTTTCTCATCATCATCATCATGACATTGCTTTATCATCATCATTATGACATTGCTTTCTCATCATCATCATCATCATGACATTGCTTTCTCATCATCATCATGACATTGCTTTCTCATCATCATCATCATTATCATGACATTGCTTTCTCATCATCATCATCATCATGACATTGCTTTCTCATCTTAATCATCATCATGACATTGCTTTCTCATCATCATTATCATGACATTGCTTTCTCATCATCATCATTATCATGACATTGCTTTCTCATCATCATCATCATCATGACATTGCTTTCTCATCATCATCATCATGACATTGCTTTCTCATCATCATCATGACATTGCTTTCTCATCATCATGACATTGCTTTCTCATCATCATCATGACTTTGCTTTCTCATCATCATGACATTGCTTTCTCATTATCATGACATTGCTTTCTCATCATCATTATCATGACATTGCTTTCTCATCATCATTATCATTACATTGCTTTCTCATTATCATGACATTGCTTTCTCATCATCATCATGACATTGCTTTCTCATCATCATCATGACATTGCTTTCTCATCATCATCATGACATTGTTTTCTCATCATCAGCATCATCATGACATTGCTTTCTGATCATCATCATCATGACATTGCTTTCTGATCATCATCATGACATTGCTTTCTGATCATCATCATGACATTGCTTTCTGATCATCATCATCATGACATTGCTTTCTGATCATTCTCATCATCATGACATTGCTTTCTCATCATCATCATTATCATGACATTGCTTTCTCATCATCATCATTATCATGACATTGCTTTCTCATCATCATCATTATCATGACATTGCTTTCTCATCATCATCATCATGACATTGCTTTCTCATCATCATCATCATCATGACATTGCTTTCTCATCATGACATTGCTTTCTGATTATCATGACATTGCTTTCTCATCATCATCATCATGACATTGCTTTCTCATCATCATCATCATGACATTGCTTTCTCATCATCATCATCATGACATTGCTTTCTCATCATAATCGTCATGACATATATTTCTCATCATCATCGTCATGACATTGCTTTCTCATCATCATCATGACATTGCTTTCTCATCATCATCATTATATCTGGTTTAACATCTGTTTGACACGTTGGACGGACATTGCTTACTCATCATCATTATCATGACATTGCTTTCTCATCATCATCATGACATTGCTTTCTCATCATCATCATGACATTCTTTCTCATCATCATGACATTGCTTTCTCATCATCATCATGACATTGCTTTCTCATTATCATGACATTGCTTTCTCATCATTATCATCATCATCATTATCATGACATTGCTTTCTCATCATCATTATCATGACATTGCTTTCTCATTATCATCATGACATTGCTTTCTCATTATCATCATGACATTGCTTTCTCATCATCATCATCATGACATTGCTTTATCATCATCATCATGACATTGCTTTCTCATCATCATGACATTGCTTTCTCATCATCATTATCATGACATTGCTTTCTCATCATCATCATTATCATGACATTGCTTTCTCATCATCATTATCATGACATTGCTTTCTCATCATCATTATCATGACATTGCTTTCTCATCATCATCATGACATTGCTTTCTCATCATCATCATCATCATCATGACATTGCTTTCTCATCATCATCATGACATTGCTTTCTCATCATCATGACATTGCTTTCTCATCATCATCATCATCATTATCATGACATTACTTTCTCATCATCATTATCATTACATTGCTTTCTCATTATCATGACATTGCTTTCTCATCATCATGACATTGCTTTCTCATCATCATGACATTGCTTTCTCATCATCATGACATTGCTTTCTCATCATCATCATGACATTGCTTTCTCATCATCATCATGACATTGCCTTCCTATCATCATCATCATGGCATTGCTTTCTCATCATCATCATCATCATGGCATTGCTTTCTCATCATCATCATCATCATCATGGCATTTTATTCTGATCATCATCATCATCGTGACATTGCTTTCTGATCATCATCATCATGACATTGCTTTCTGATCATCATCATCATCATGACATTGCTTTCTGATCATCATCATCATCATGACATTACATTCTGATCATCATTATCATGACATTGCTTTCTCATCATTATCATCATCATGACATTGCTTTCTCATCATGACATTGCTTTCTGATTATCATGACATTGCTTTCTCATCATCATCATCATGACATTGCTTTCTCATCATCATCATCATCATGACATTGCTTTCTCATCATCATCAGGACATTGCTTTCTCATCATCATCGTCATGACATTGCTTTCTCATCATCATCGTCATGACATTGCTTTCTCATCATCATCATAACATGTCATGATGATGATGATGAGAAAGTATTCTCATCATCATCATAACATTGCTTTCTCTTCATCATTATAACATTGCTTTCTCATTATCATTATTATATTCGGTTTAACATCTGTTTGACATATTGGCATACGTTGGACGGATTTGTGAAATTGATATCCAAACTAACCTATCTAAAATAGCTTTCTGATGGGGAAAAATACGGTTCACGCAAAGCAATTGCTTGATAAGTGTTATTTGGACTCGCTCTGTCAGAACGGTTAAGAGTTAATATGCTTTCTTTAAACGCGGTCGTTCAGACAGAAATGATGCTGAATACTCAGGTTGTCCAAATTCGACAGTTGTCCAGGTAAACATTAAAAAAGTCCACAAACCTGTTTTGGCCGATCATTAATTGAAGGTGCATGAAATAGCATCTTGCATGCACATTTATCAATAAGAAAGATGCGTTCAAAGTGACTGCTGAGTTTGCTCACAGTTGATCAAATACAACAACACATCAACGATTCAAAGTGTTGTTCGAAACTATTTTAAGGCAACAAAAAGGAGGGGGGGGTTTGCATCAATACATGACAATGGATGAAACATGGATCCACCACTTAATTCTGGTGAAAGCCGACCAAAGACGCAGACATCAGCAGGCAAGGCTTTGGAATGCGCAAGTTATTAGTTTTAAATAGGAAGCATCATCAATAGCGAATATTATATAGCATTATTGGTATGTTTGAAGGAAGAAATTACCAAAAATTAGGAAGAAAAAAGTGCTCTTTCACCAAGACAATGCACCATGTCACAAGGTGATCACAACGATGGCAAACCTAACTGAATTACACTTCGAATTACTTCCACATTCATCCTATTTTCCAGATCTGGAAATAAATTTAAATGTGCGTCTTTTGGGGGTTTTTTTTTTGGGGGGGGGGGTTGCAAAATAGTTTTTTTTACATTATAGTGAAAATTTATAATGAATTAAAACAGTCATGTTTTTTTTTGGGGGGGGGGGGATTTGGATGAAACTCATTAATTAGTCTAAAATTGTATTTTTTATCGCGAAATAAAATTCTAATTTATTTTTTTAAAACTTGAAATTCAAACTTTAATCACGGCCGTCGTAATATAATGCAATGTTTTATCTTTGAACGCCATGTTGGATTTAAAAAAAAATTCTTTTTCACGCTTGACATCATTAAAAAAGGAAATACGTTAGAAAAAAAAGGAACAAGTTAACAATGATTTCCAAGTGAATGAATAATCCTTAGGAGGGTAGCCGTGTCTTGGTTGGAAATAAAGTCACAACAGCAGGAACAAGTTAAACATGATTTCCAAGTGAATGAATAATCCATAGATGCATGCGCGTTTAGTTACGGCTCGCTTCCGGTCCTGATTGATAGTGGATGTAAGAACCACTATCAATGAGATCACCAGAAAATCTCGACTTCGTTCAGTGGCCTTAGTTTACTATATTACATTGGCCACGGTCGTTCTAACGTTTTAGGATAGTTAACTCTAATGTTTTTTTGAGTTTTTTTTTGCTATGGAAGATAAATTATGTGCGTTTTTCTGGGGGAGGGTTTACCTTTTAGGCAATTACATGTTTTACGACCTTGCCAATCGGACTTAGGGTTAGTCGTAAAATAATTTACTTAACAGCCCTAAAACGTTAAACAGGTCCGGAAATGGAGGATCATTTACGTTAAATTTATATACGAAACTGATCTCCACTCTAAATTCTAAAATATTTTTTTCTTCTTTCCACCAAGTTTTTCGGGGTATTCACGTGTAATCGCCTAAAAAAGTAATATAGAAATTTTCCAAAAGTTGACCTGGTGTTCAACTTTGCTCTCGTGGGGAGATAAGTAGATAGCAACAGTGGACTTTATTAAAATGAAGTGGTGTTAACAGATTATCCATAGATAAAATTGCATGAATTTACCAAGAAAATGAACTTTATTAAAGTGAAGTGCTGTGAACACATTATATGTAGATAAATGAGATGAAGTTGAGAAAATATAAGATGCATTCATAATAAAAATAAAAAAATTACAGTCAGCGAAAATTAACTCTTGACAAAGGCCATTAAATTATCAGAAGCTATGGCAGCTCCAGCAAGCTTTCAGGTGCATCAACTTCCAATTGGTTTGTAAACCAAACAAAAACATTAACTAAATTCAGCAATTGTTCAGAATAGGGTCTTAGAATTAAAAAAGACAATGGAGAAAACTACTAATTTTAAAACTTATTTCTTAGTACATTGTAAATGCATATTGTTCACAAATACATAGAAACACCTCAGAAAAGTAATTTGCATGTTACATCCTCTATACAAACTCAATTAGATATCCTGCTTTACTTGCCTCCTCGAGAGGGCAGAGTTAGACACAAGGTCGGATTTTAATGTGCAGAAAATCTAGCTTCCCAAAAAGGGTCACTTTAGACTAGGGTAAAAATACAAATTACCTCAGTTTAGAAGGATTTCTTTTCACTGACTGAGGACAGAAAAGATGAAATGATAGTATCAGAACAGATACTACACTTTTCTTCTAACGAAAAGGCCAATGATGTCTTTCAAAAAGCTGTCGTCAAATACCAGACATGTTTCTGGGTCTTCTTTTGCCATGGCTCTACAAGCCTTCTTTGACAGTCTGCATGTGTGTAGCTCGCATTATCAGGATCTTCTACAAATTTTCATTGTTACATAATCATTGGCAAGATCTCATTCCGATTTATTTAGTTTATCTCCGAACCAATAGATAACGCCTTACTGGTAGAACTTTGTTCCGAACGAATAACAACAAAAGCAGCAGCAGAAATAGCGCTTTCTGTAAAATACTCGATTTTGATTGGTTAAATACTTACATTTTAATTGGTTATCAAGGTTCGACTTCAACCAATCAGAAACAGTCGCCCTGGGAGTTGAGCACTTGTTGAGTATTGCTACAGAACCGAAGCACAGCTAAAGAGAAGAACCACAGCTTGCCAAACGAACTCTTGTCAGTCATAACACAACTACTCAGACGCCTTGTGAGCAAACTAACCCTAACTCTGACCATTAGGTCATGGGTTCTCGGCAGACAAAGACAGTCCACTATTATCGTTATCATTAATAACCCAACCCATCAAGAAATATATCCAATATTTCATGACCACTCGGCAGATGAGAATTGGCTATCAGCAAATTGCGATCTAGGCCCACAAAATATTATCAAAGAAACAATGACTGGAGAACGGCAAAACAACACTAGTACTGTTCCTGCTCCATCAGAGAGCCATCGATCAAAACAAAACTTTTATTAACAAAACCTCTTTGCCATTGAGGAGGCAACCATTTTCTTCCAATATTATCAGGAAAATAAATGATTGAATATTGCAATCAGTTAAAAGTTCATCCTGTGCAACAATGTGCGGGTAAATTCCAATCTTGGAAGGTATCTAGGCCAATATACAAAGGCCATCTATCAAAAATAATCTGAGTTCCAAGTAATATCCACAGCATTTCAGCAGTAGGATCAGGAAATGCTTCCATATTATAACGTCCACTCTCTCATTCAATTACACCAAACACCAAAATTTTACAGTTATTCTTGAAGAGATTGCAAGCAGGGTCACCAATGTGACATTATCAGAAGAAAGAATGACAAAGTCTATCTGTAGAATTAAAGAGAATGTCCCATTCTAACATTTATATCAACTTTATCGGCCATCTTGGTTAAACATGTAAAAATAGACGAGGTGTAAGTAATAAAGGATAAGTCGATGAGATTGGACGAGGAAAAATGTTTGAGAGTCCATAATCGTAGAATGTTCTTAAAAGTCCGTCCATTAAAAGCTGGCAGAGTTCATATGTAGTTTGTAAAATAAGTGCGCGTTAGAATGGTATTGGGAATAAGTCCACGTGCAGCAGGTCGCCATCTTGGTTAGTGCAGCCTTCTTGTCGACGCCGATAGCCCAAGTTTGGTTTGCATCCCAAGAGAAGAGTTTGGTGTTCGAACTGAGCGGCGTGGGCTGGTTATACGGTAGGGGTCTTCTCATGGTCAAAGAGAGTGAACCATCCGGTGCACTCCCTTAAATAACTTTCGGGGATCAGTGCGCACGAGGACAAAGTTAGACACAAGGTCGGTTTTTAATGTGGAAAAAATCCAGCTCCCAAAAAGGGGCATTCTGGATTGGAACAAAAATTTAAATTGCCTCAGTCTAGAAGGATTTCTCCTTGACTGACTGAGGACAGAAAAGGGAGAATGTAGTATCAGAACAGATACTTTTTTTGTTATTATATTATTGCTTTCCATCAGTGTGTGTATATGCCGCTGTTTGTCAGTGTGTGTGTGTATGTGTGAGAACTTGTGTGAGTGAGTTGAGTAGCTTTCCCTGGCCTCGAAGGGCCGAGAGTGTGTGAGCATATTGTCATGCGCTGGATGTCTATCCTCTGGCTAACTTGACTCTCTCTTCTTTTTTCTGGTTTTTAGTTGTCAAGTTTTCTGTTTATATTAGAAATTAGCATTTCACATCAGCTTGCTAAAATAATCGTTTTGAACAAGCAGGTATGATTTTCATTGGTTGAAAATGTTGAGTTAACACCTTTATGCAAAATCATGATTTTCTTTATTTCCGGGTGAGGTGATTGATTTGACTACATCCTATTTTCCTTGATAGAAAAAGGAAGAAATAAAATGGAAAGAGTAAGCAAAATGGAAAGCACCATGAAATTTCTAGTATATCAGATAATGCGTCAGAAACTGTTTATCATGAAGTGTTGATAAAGCAGATTAACCTATTCACTCTATTGATATTTATATGAATAACTTTGTATAGGTTTCCTCTCTCTCCCCCTAATGCCACTCATGGAATCGTTAATAAAATTTACAATCCGTTCTGTAATCAAACTATATTTGTCACAAATAAACTTAATTCTATGTCTAACTTGTCCATGAAGTTTCGGTCTTTGTTTTATCGCCATTCAATAAGCATACCTAGATACGATGTGCAATATAGTCAATAATTCTAACACATTTCGCGTTTTGTATTTCCCTTATTTTGGCTGTGATGTCATCTTCAGTTCAGGAATAGTCTGAGGATTGTTTTGATAGATATTATCTTAGAAACGAATAAAAACCTGGGGGGGTTGAGGTTCAATGAGTGTGAAGCCCATTTAGGATCACACCTCCTACTGATAAGTCGGGCACAAAAGTGTCCCTGCAAAAACTGTTGGACATCCATGACTGAAACTTGGTGGACAAGTCAGGCATTATACAGAAGTTTGGAATAATCCATTTTAAACAGTAGGGAGTATCACCACAGGTATTAATAATATTTAACCCATAGCTAGAGAGAAAAAGAGAGAGGAGATATAATGAACAGAAAGACTAATTTGAGAATTTGGGCTTTTCTTTATTATTTAATTTATCTGGCTTTGTGAAGTCATTTTTTCCTGATTCAAATAATCTAACCCGAGCTTAATGGGTTACTCAACGGGTCACGTTTTTCTAGTCTCTACATATAAAAGTCAATGTTTGTTTGTGTGTTATAGAAATCGATATATGCTAACGGTGAGAACATTCAAATAGAGTTTCAATAAGGGTTAAATTTTTCACATAAGACACCGTTGAAAATTTCCTTCAATTCCATCTGGGGTCACTAGGGGCACTTATTGGTGAGGTCTATAAAATAACTGAAATATATTAGAACATAAGAAAACGAAATTCCTTTTTTTTTTAATAAATTTTCTTAGTTTCATAAAACAAAAACAAAATTAGACAAAGAATATCTCAGTGAAGAATGTATTTAAAAAAGTTTAAACATTTAGATAAATATTTTTATTGGTATTTTAAAGATTTTAAATAAAAATGAATACTTTTACATTTTGAAAAAACAAAAGAACTTTTTTTCACGGCATTCGAGCATTTTTCTTCAAATAAATTGACTATCAAAAGGTTTTGTGGTCCTTCTATAAAATAGTGGCTCCTTCGAAAAATACTGACTTTCAAACTTTAATTCTAGACAGAAATGACTTTCTAACGGTCAATTTAAAAAACAAAAGATTCTACTTTTTTAGGCGATTACGTGTGAACACCCTAAAAACATTTTGAAAAAAAATGTTAACTTAGGGTGAAGGGATCAATTTCTCATATAAGTTTAACATAAAATAATCCCCCATTCCAGGCCAGTCAGTTATCCCGCAAAATTATTTTTATATTTGTTCATGCTGAAAAGTTATTAAAAAAACATTATAATTATTTACACTACTAGTAACCCTAGGTCCGAGTGGCAAGTCCCTCCCCTAAAAAAACTTCCCTATACCCTAAATTTGAGTGACAATCCCCCTCCCCTCTAAAAAAACTCCCATAACTCAGTATCTTAGGTCTGAGTGGTAAACCCTCCTCCTACAAAAACTCCCTAAACCCTACCACTAACCCTAAATCTGAGTGGCAAGCAACGTCCCAACAAGAACCCTCTTAAAACCACACATAATCATCTAAAAAAAACACCCACCCCCAAAAAAAAAAAAAACCCACCTGTGTGGATGATAACCTGATAAACACTTCATTTTGGAAGATTAGGTAAGAGCGATTGCAAATTAAACAAATTTAATTTGAGGGTCAGTTTGTTAAAACTTATATGAGCTGCTCAAATGCTGAGCTATCTTCTTTTTAATGGTTTCCTGACATTCACCAGCAAAGTTTTCATATGCTAAATTTAATTGCTTTATCTTGAATAGTTTATTTAATGGAATTTTATCAATGAAAACACAAATGTTGACTCAATATTTTTGGAAAAATGGAGTCTTTATTTTTCAGCTTCAAATGTTTATATTTTAAAAAGTTAAGGATGAATTTTGATGATTTTGATAATGTGGGCATTTGAAAAGACAAGATACAACTACGTCCATCTATGGCCGGGGTGGAAGTGTGTGTTGTTAATGGCGGGAGATTTAAACGAGAACAAAGGATTATGGATATTAACCACAGTGGCGAAGGATGCCGGACAAATGGTTTTGTGATAATAAATCTCCCGGCCATAGGCAGTGTGATAGATGCCTTTATGACTGCATGTCATCACACCGCTTTGAAACTCCACCGGACCACGTGTAGATTAAATAAAGAGATTTAAGACAAACAAAGAAGAAAGGAAGAAAACATTATTATTAAAAACTTATATTAAAAGAAAGCGAAGGAATGAGGAAGCTAAACAATATATAAGAATAGGAATTTTATAAAGTGAATAAAACGTAAAACATTTATATTAACAGAAACAACAATTTATTTACTTAACATTTTTGTAAGCGATATATACGAGCGAGATGAATGTCTTTTTGTGTGGCAAATTTGTGAATGGTGAATGTGCTAAGAAATGTTTGTCAAATTGAAAGAGTGAAAAAATGTTTGTCAAATTGAAAGATTGAAGAAATGTTTGTCAAATTGAAAGATTGAAGAAATGTTTGTCAAATTGAAAGATTGAAGAAATGTTTGTCAAATTGAAAGATTGAAGAAATGTTTGTCAAATTGAAAGATTGAAGAAATGTTCGTCAAATTGAAAGAGGGAAGAAATGTTTGTCAAATTGAAAGAGTGAAGAAATGTTCGTCAAATTGAAAGAGTGAAGAAATGTTTGTCAAATTGAAAGAGTGAAAAAATGTTTGTCAAATTGAAAGATTGAAGAAATGTTCGTCAAATTGAAAGATTGAAGAAATGTTCGTCAAATTGAAAGATTGAAGAAATGTTCGTCAAATTGAAAGAGTGAAGAAATGTGTGTCAAATTGAAAGAGTGAAGAAATGTTTGTCAAATTGAAAGAGTGAAGAAATGTTTATCAAATTGAAAGATTGAAGAAATGTTTGTCAAATTGAAAGATTGAAGAAATGTTTGTCAAATTGAAAGATTGAAGAAATGTTCGTCAAATTGAAAGAGTGAAGAAATGTTCGTCAAATTGAAAGAGTGAAGAAATGTTCGTCAAATTGAAAGAGTGAAGAAATGTTCGTCAAATTGAAAGAGTGAAGAAATGTTCGTCAAATTGAAAGATTGAAGAAATGTTTGTCAACTTGAAAGATTGAAGAAATGTTTGTCAACTTGAAAGATTGAAGAAATGTTTGTCAACTTGAAAGATTGAAGAAATGTTTGTCAACTTGAAAGATTGAAGAAATGTTTGTCAACTTGAAAGATTGAAGAAATGTTTGTCAACTTGAAAGAGTGAAGAAATGTTTGTCAACTTGAAAGAGTGAAGAAATGTTTGTCAAATTGAAAGAGTGAAGAAATGTTTGTCAAATTGAAAGAGTGGAGAAATGTTTGTCAAATTGAAAGAGTGAAGAAATGTTCGTCAAATTGAAAGAGTGAAGAAATGTTCGTCAACTTGAAAGATTACCTTTACTTCTTCCTCCCTCCCCACACAGCTCGTTCGAGCTGGTGGGGGGGGGGGGTCAACGAGAGTTCTTTGTGTGTTCGTTCGTCTCAGAACGCTGAGGAAAAGAGAAAGAGGAAAGGAGCGCTTGTCCTTATATGGACCCAAAATCACGTGTGGTCAAGTTGGTCTGTTGGCTTGCCATTGGCCGGAATCCTTCGGCCAACGTGATTCTGTGAGATTTCGCGAGTTTCTCCACTTCATAGACGAAGAAGGGTTAAAGAAAGAAAGAAAGAAAGAGGATACCTAATTGTGGTGTTCACCACACATCTCTAGATTCGCTGACTACCAATGTTACAACTATAAGCGCTGCTACTAACATGTCTACCCACTGTGTAAACTTAAGTCTTTTGGGTAGATGTGTTAAAATAAATTAAAATTAAGTACAATAGAAAGTGGACCTTGGGTTTACTTCGGCAGCCTCGTAACTCTCACTTCCCTCATTTTGTCCTTTAGTCCTCACATTCCATGATCAATGTTTCTGACAAAGGGAGAAGAATTGCTGTTTTCTGGGTCAGAATCTATCCATCTAACACTTATTGTTGGCTAGTTTTTAACTTTGAAGTATTTTTTATCTCCTTACGTCAAGTGGCTTCATGCCTTGTCTGGAGCGATTTTCATTAAAAAAAAATTGTGTGAGTGTGTGTTGCTTTGTGTTAGAGCGAGTAAGTGTATGAATGTGTGTGCATGCACGCAAGTTAAGAATTGATTAGGCGTCCCTTGACCACTGTGAGACAGTGTAGGCATTTGTGGGTGGGTGTCACTTTTTCTCAGGGTGTGTAAGCATGTGTGTGTTAGTTGAAAAATGAATAATAGACTCCCATGCCCCAAGGGGGTGAAGGAAGTGAAAACGTTGTGCTCTTGTTAATCGTGCGCTTATTTATTTCCAACTGGATTTCTCAAAGAAAACCTCACCTTAAATAATGTTTCAATTGGCTCCAGACGCATGTTTTTATTTTGAGCGCGCAAAAAGTGCTTTTAATCGCCAAGGTGCAGCGGACATACTTGAAAGCATATCACGTAACAGCCATTTTTTTTTTTTGGCTAAATATGGCTCTGGGAGCCAGTTTTTATAAGAAAAATCTAATTTCTTTTTTAGATATAATTTGTGTGTTTTCCCCACACCGTTGGTCAGTTAATATTATAGAATTGGAATCCTATAAAATCGTCGCCAACCCGACGGCATGACACTCTTTGCTTTTTGAGTCGGGATGACACTTACAGCGACCTTTTCACGCCCTCAAGAATTGCAGAATCTGCTATCAACCCCAGTAGCTCAGTTTGCCCCAAAAAGAAAAAAAATAACAACCAACTGTTTCATTTTTCTGCCGATCACTGTCAAATTGTTAGATGTCCTGGGTCCTGATACTGCCAGATTCATGCGAAATATTGCATCTGCCTAGCCATGTCCATTATGACATCGTCTAAGTCTGCATGAAGAAAAGAAAAAAGGTAGATTTGAAGGAAAGAGAGAGGGACTTTTTAAAATTTATTTAGGTACTTATAACGATCTTGACTCAGTTTTCGCGAGTTTCTTCTCGCAAGGTTGGCTATCCTACGCAAACGCCCAAGAAATGACGAGCCGATTTGTACCAGACGACAATTTTGATACGGTGCTGCGTCCTATGATTTTAAGTTATATTTCAAGAAATTTTCTAAAAGAAACAACAACAAAAAACAAGTAAAACATAGCGAAGTTACTGTTATCAAATAAATATTTTTTGTTATTTTGATACGTTGCTGCGTCCTATAATTTTTAGTTATATTTGCAAGAAATGTTTTAAACAACAAAACAAATAAAACGAGCAAAACAGAGCGAAATTACTGTTATCAAATAAATATTTTTAACCCTAACCCTAAACCCTAACCATAACCCTAACCTCTAACCATAACAACAACAAAAAACAAAACAAGCAAAACACTATTATCATAGGACGCAGCACCGTATCAAAATTGTCGTCTGGTACAAATCGGCTCGTCATCTCTACGGCGTTTGCGTAAGATAGCCGAACGCTTCCGAGAAGAAACTCGCGGAAACTGGGTCAAGATCGATATAAGTACCTTTATTTATTTACAGATTTAAAGTTTTTGAATTTGTTTGTATATAGTATGCGCATTAAAAAGTAATATTCGTGTAGTAGTAGTAGTATCTTAAAACTAACAAAGTAGTTGTTTATGTTTGTTTTGTTTATATCGCATGAAAAACATGAACAACGAACGATTAAAATGAGTAAAGGGAGGCCACCCTTCAATAACTAGTACAAATTTAAAATTATGAGTTATCTCCCCTTTACTGTTTTAAATGTTTGGGAACGATCCATGGCCCCGACGAGACGCACATCTGACTGTTTGAACTTGAAATAGGGATGACCATGGGACGATCCCAATCTGTCACCACCATGCTACAATTCCACGGTTGCTTTAATGAAAATATTTCTCTTGAAATAATAAACGCATCTAAAGTTGAATAATATATATTTTTTTAATGTTTTGCTGGCTGGAGATAGTTGGGGTTATCAGTTTTAGCTTGGTAAGAGACGGGATTAATTATGAAGATTTAAATCAGGAAGAAAGTCAGAATGGCGATCTTACTTGAAAGAGTTAGTACGTCTGACTGCAATCGGACTGAAATATAAATGTTACATAAAAAAGGGTTCACCATTCTTCCTTGAAATAAATAATGTCTTCACAACTAAATAGATTTTAATATTTATTCACAGGAACACAGAGACAAAAGAGATGATGCAATGGGCTGGCTCATGTCGGTTAGATAATGTAATATCCTGGAGTTCGGCAACTCGTGTGCCTTTGGCTAAAGCAGAGCGAGATCAGGATAAGGTACGTCTATTTGGAACTGGCTTAACGTCGTATATTGTCTTTGGTGCCAAATATGTTGACGCGTATGAATTTCGCTACACATTGATGTGTCATGCACTTGCGCAGTAAAGAGTCAATGATTACGCATGCTCAAAGCTGAATCACCATCTCAGTTAAAGCTAACATACATCTATACGAAATAGTTCGCTTATGCAACTGCTACAAATGTCTCTTTCTTCTTCTGTAAAAATAATTGCCATTGTTAGCTTAATATTATTGAAATAAATAAAACGAATATCTCTTCTTTATTTATTGAAAGTTGTAACAATTTTTTTTAAACAATAGGTTTTCTCTTAACATCAAGATAATTATCAGCTAAATATTTTTTCAATAAATCAAACGAACGTTTTAACCTTTTAATTTATTTATTGTGACAATTTAAATCTTTTAAAAAATAGTCTTTCTTCTTACTGTAAAAATAATTGTTAGATTAATGTTTTTTTAAATAAATAAAATTAGTGTCACTTCATACTTTTTTTATGTACTAACAAGTTACCACTAATTAAGGCCCAAAGGCCACTCGAGGATAAAGGTTACTGAGTTTTCTCAGGTGGACGGTGAGACAACGCCGTGAAGATTGGTAACGATGGTTGAAGCTGGGTAGAATTTGACTATTAAAGAGGACAGCCAAACAAGAACTTATTAACATTGGACTTGAAAACGACCACATTGTGTTGGATAATGGCCCTGTGAGGCCGGACGCATGTTGAGTGGACGTATGTGTGGGGGGTCGTTTGGTTTGGTTTTAGTGCGGGTGAACCCGTACAGTCGAGTGCAAAATAAAGCTGGTTCTCACAGTTGGAGCTCACAAACGTTGACAGGCCACCATTTTGATGAAACCTTTTAGGTCGGGGGTTCAAGGGAGTCAGGTTGTGACGAATACACCTGCGCATAAGGGTTCTGTGACGTCACGGGTTCTTGTGTGGGAAACTGAGTTTTGGGAATCTGGTTTTTGGAAGCAAGCTGAACAGACGTATTTTCTCCATGTAGTCCGCAAATGATTAGGGAATTTATTTCCCTAAAAGAATACAGGCGTAACGAAATTCCTTCTTCCCCCTCCTCGAACGGCTAAGGAGTTAATGGACCATAGATAGCTAGGAATTATCTACGATAAAGTAGTAAATTTATCTCTCCCTTGACGTTAGTAAAACATCTCCAAGAGCGACAGAAAACTGACGCCTGAATAAAACTAATCAAAATTTAAAAGATTGTTCGCCTCCTGAATCGTGTTATGAAGGTTTTTGTTGCAGACACAGCGGACGGCGATGTTTACGACAGTACAGAAGCGAAGAAAGAACTCAACCACTAGACGACATCGAGACGACACCCCTCCACAACAAAGAAAAGGTATGAGTAATTAAAGGACTATGAAACAAGTGTAGTCAGCTTGAGACGGATAATTCTTGGAAAGAAACTTTGCTCATGGAAGTTCCGTTTAGTTTTAGGTACACGGAGAAAGAAAGGTTAATTATTTACAGTGATTGTAGCTAGACGAGTTTCTGTTGTTACTGCTTTAAGGGGGAAGGCGACCATAGATTGGAGCTTAGTTGAATACCTACCATGAAAATAACGATAGAGTAGAGAAAGACTAGCGACGTCTCTTCTCTGAGAAAAAGGCTGTAGGGAAGAGAAGAGAACATCCCCCACTAGATTTCAAAGTCAGTTTAGTACTCTATCAATACAGGAAGGGGTGCTCCGAATGGACCATTCCCAGATGTGGCAGCAGTACTCCATCTTAGGACGTATTTAACTTGTAGCAGTTACATGAATGACACCTATTTCTTTTCTCTTACATAATGATTAGCTATGATTCGAGTGGCTAAAAGTCATATTCAAACTCGCATAGAAATACTCGAGTCAATTCGAATACTTCTATTAATTTCTGCCCAGTTATTTTACAATTCAGTTCTTGCCAAGATGTAGACACAAAGACATCGAACCCCTGGCCAATTTCTCGTCTTCACTGAGACGAGAGACGAGTCCCAAAGACCTCAACTCTGTTACATTTCTACTCTAATAGATGCCTGCCGAATTAATTTGCCTTACATTCCTGTGTTCCTGTCGACACTGTTAAATAAAGTTGATTTTATTGTAGATAAGATGTTGGTATTTTATTTGGAACCTGATGACCTTCTCTTCTTCATTTCAAGACATGGTTGACTCAACAAAATGAGGATCCGAGTGTTGGTGGTGAAAGGAGAGAAGCTTGGTTTTAGATGTTTTAAAAGTAACCAGCCACCTCTTTCCCCATTGCACCACGTGCTCCAGGTTGGAAGAGAGCAACAGAGAGATCTTGATCATTAATGCTCTTCAAAGTGTTGCCATATATGGTTGTGTCATCTGCATAAATGTCAATCAATGAACTTAGAATGTGACTTGAAAGATCATTGATAAAGATCAGGAAGATGGTTGGACTCAGAATGGAACCCTGAGGCACGCCGGCGTTGATACTGTGTGCTTCAGACTTCTGTCCATCAACAACTACTTTTATATTTCTATCAGAGAGAAAGGATTTAATAGTTAAAAAAATATTTCCCGATATTCCATAGCTAGCTAGCTTGTGAAGTAAACCTTTGTGTCAAACACTATCAAAGGCCTTTGATATGTCAAGAGCTATTGCTCTAGAGATGAAGCCTCTGTCAGTCCTAGAAGCTTATCAAAGGAGAGAGCCATTCATTTTAATTGGGGCAAAGTGATGACCCAAGTGTTGGTGGTGAAAGGAAGGAGAGAAGCTTGGTTTTAGATGATACTATGTGCTTCCGACTTCTTCCCATTGTAACAAATAGATGTATTAAAATTACATTAAAATAAAAAGGATGCAAAGTGTGGGTTTTAAAAAACTGGTTAAGTTGATGGGACGGCAGAATTCGATTTTGGAACAATTAATTTTTAAATGGGTTAAGTCGGAACTTTGCCCCCTTTTGTTTAGTTTATTTTGGTAAATGCTGACAAAGTAAAAAATATCTATTTTTTTAAAAAGGCCCTAATGAGAAATAATTTGTCTAAACTTATTTTTAGAATTTTTTCAATTTTTTCACCAATTGATTTCAACAAAGATTTTTGGTTTATTTTATTTTTTTATCTCATCTTTTTTTTTTTTTTAGATTTTTATCAAGATTTTTTTAACCAATCTAGAGTTACCTAATAAAGTTAAGAAAGCTGCAAAATGCATTTCATTTTCCATTATCTTTGTATAAGCGAAATAAAAGTCTAGTTGAAACTTTTCATTTTGACTGGACTTTCGTACCAATAAGGAATATATGGTCCACAATATATTCCTTATTGGTACGAGGACGTCCTGAGTCTGACTTAAAAAATAAAATAATTTATGAATTCTCAAAATATTAAATTCCAATTTCAAAACGAATAAAAATCTTTCTTTCTCCCAATGGAAAATTTGCTTTCTTCTAACTCGCCAATAAAAATGTTTTCATTTTCATTTCAAAACAAACAAAAAAATCAAATAAAAAATTAACGGTAAATCTTTGTTAAATCAATAAAATAAATAAATAGAAGAAAATAGAGATAAGTTATCTCCCTTACTTCGTCAACATTTGCCAGTGCACATTAAAAAAGGGCCGAAACTTTTTTTTAACACAGCAACACCAGTTAATTTTTAATTAATTGCCTATTTTATCTTTGGCGATTAGGCGATGTTATTTTTTTTAAATGGGCGTGGAAGGTGATAACGTACGTACAAACATTGATAAGTTTATTATTGTATAGATTTGCATTTTTTTTAATTTGATATGTGAAAAGATTTAAGTTTATTTAATGTCTAATGTAAACTTTTAATGTCTTTTCAATGCTAGCAGAAGGTGGGTATTTAAATGTCATTAATCAACCGAATTATATATTGGGTTGACAACTAAGTTTTAATTTAAATTTAAATTTAAATTTAAAAGGTTTAATATAAAATAGCAACTAATCGACCAATAATGTATTATCCCCTGTAGTTTATAACTTTTTCTCGACGTTCAACAGAATTTTCGTATCTCGTTCGTAGAAATCAAAAGGTAAAAAATAAAATCAAAAGGACGAAGTGTCGAAAATTTTCATTTTTCTTGACATTATATTTTAATGATCTGAAAATAAACAAATTTAAAATTAAATCAACTCGGAAAAAAACGATTACAAATTTATTCTAAAATATAATTCTAACAAAAAATACGTTCCAAAATTAAAAAAAAAAAAAAACAATTACAAAATTATTCCAAAATATAATTCTAAAAAAAAAAAACGTTCTAAGATTAAAAAAAAAAAAGATTACAAAATCATTCTAAAATATAATTCTAAAATAAAATACGTTCCAAAAAAAAAAAAAACGAGTACCAAATGATTCTACAATATTATTCTTTAAAAAAATACGTACAAACATTGATCAGTTATTGTATAGATTTGCATTTTTTTTAAATTTGATATGTGAAAAGATTTAAGTTTATTTAATGTCTAATGCAAACTTTTAATGTCTCTTCAATGTTAGCAGAAGGTGAGTATTTAAATGTCATTAATCAACCGAATTATATATTGGGTTGACAACTAAGTTTTAATTTAAATTTAAATTTAAAAGGTTTAATACAAAATAGCAACTAATTGATCAATAATGTATTATCCCCCTGTAGTTTATAACTTTTTCCCGACGTCCAACAGAATTTTCGTATCTCGTTCGTAGAAATCAAAAAGGTAAAAAATAAAATCAAAAGGAGGAAGTGTCGAAAATTTTCATTTTTCTTAACTTGACATTCCATTTTAATGATCTGAAAATAAACAAATTTAAAATTAAATCAACTCGGAAAAAAAAATGATTACAAAATGATTCGAAAATATAATTCTAAAAAAAAAATACGTTCAAAATTTGAAAAAAAAAAACGATTACAAATGTATTCTAAAATATAATTCTAACAAGAAATAGATTCCAAAATTTGAAAAATAAACGATTACCAAATCATTCTAAAAAAAAAAAATACGTTCGAAAATTAAAAAAAAAAAACGATTACAAAATGATTCCAAAATATAATTCTAAAAAAAACATACGTTCGAAAATTTGAAAAAAAAAACAATTACAAAATGATTCCAAAATATAATTCTAAAAAAAATACGTTCCAAAAATTATTTTAAAAAATAATGAACAATTACAAAATAATTCTAAAATATAATTCTAAAAAAGAATACGTTCCAAAATTTTAAAAATAAATGATTCTAAAATATAATTCTAAAAAAAATCTTTCCCAAACTTTGAAAAAAAAAACGATTACAAATTGATTCTAAAATATAATTCTAAAAAAAAATCCGTTCCAAAATTTGAAATAAAAAACGATTACAAAATCATTCTAAAATATTATTCTTAAAAAAATAAGTTCCAAAATTTGAAAAAAACAAAAAAGCAATTACAAAATGATTCTAAAATATAATTCTAAAAAAAAAAGTTCCAAAATTTGAAAAAAAAAAAAACGATTACAAAACGATTACAAAATATAATTCTAAAAAAAATACGTTCCAAAATTTTAAAAATAAAATCATTACAAAATAATTCTAAAATATAATTCCAACAAAAAATACGTTCCAAAATTTGAAAAATAAACGATTACAAAATGATTCTAAAATATAATTCTAAAAAAAATACGTTCCAAAATTTGCACACAAAAAAAAACGATTACAAATTGATTCTAAAATATAATTTTAAAAATAATACGTTCCAAAATTTTAAAAATAAAATCATTGCAAAATAATTCTAAAATATAATTCTAAAAAAATTACGTTCCAAAATTTGAAAAAAAAAAAAACGATTACAAATGTATTCTAAAATATAATTCTAAAAAAAAATATGTTCCAAAATTTTAAAAATAAACGATCACAAAATGATTCTAAACTATAATTCTAAAAAATACGTTCCAAAATTTGAAAAAAAAAACGATTACAAAATGATTCTAAAATATTATTTAAAAAAAAAACGATTACAAAATGATTTCAAAGTATATAATTCTAAAAAAAAATAGGTTCCAAAATTTAAAAAATAAGAACTATTTAAAAATGATTCCAAAATATAATTTAAAAAAAAACGATTACAAAATTATTCCAAAATATTATTCTAAGAAAAAATAAGTTCCAAAATTTGCAAAAAAAAAAACAATTAAAAAATGATTCCAAAATGTAATTCTAAAAAAAATATGTTCCAAAATTAAAAGAAAAAAACGATTACAAAATGATTCCAACTTAAACTGTTTATGAGTTCGGCATAGGAATACAAAATTAAAAATCTGTTTTACCTCTCCGCATGTATCTAAAATAGTTCAATCGTCTAAAATAAAGAAACATAAGGAAAAGTTCGATTTTTAACAATAAAGAAAAGGATGGCAAATACGTGCAATGATTTGATTAAAAAAAACAATATTGACTCATCTTTATATGTTTATTTATTTATTTATTTTTCAATCTGGTAGTAAAAAAGTTACTAGCAAAAATATGCGACCGGAGGGAGCATATTTTTGCTAGTTGTTTTAATTGCTCAGTAAAATGTGCTTGTTTGTTTTTTTTGTTTTTTTTACAGAAAAATAGAAAGAAAACCACCCCATTCTTTATTTCAATAAATAAAACACGGAATAATAAAAACATAGTTTTTAAACAAAATTTACCCTTCACGGCATAAAATGTAAAACAAAAAAAATCAAGGAAAATATTTTAAATGCATCTGGAAATCTAAAAAAACAATCATTAGTGTATATTTGCGAATGTTAATTTATTAGGAGCTTTAAAACAAATTAATTATGCAAATTTGAAAGACGCGTGCTGTTTGGGGGAAGTTTTGGAATGGGTATATATAGGAGCTGATAAGTAGATATAAAAAGAAAGCGATAAAAACTAATAATATAGTACAATTAATAGAAGTAATAGTATAGTTTTGTACTTCAGACAGATACCAAATCTCCATTAGTAATAGAAGTACAATAGTACAATTAATAGAAGTAACAATATAGTTTCGGCTTCAGACAGATATCAAATCTCCATTAGTAATAGATGCTGTTTGGTCAGTTTTAAAAGGAAATGCTAAAAGTGTCGGAACATTTGTTTCTAATGTTATCTTTACATACTTTTAATTTTGAATAATGAGTTTAAAAAACGGTTCAAGAACTTCTGACATCGGTAAAGGCATCGGATCGAAGGTTCTGATTCAAAATCTGTGGTTAGTTTGGTCCTAGATCAACCGTTTAACTGTGATTCCGCCACACACACACACACGCACACATACACATACAGACAACTTTGCTTTATATATATAAATATATATTTAAATATATACTAAAAGATACCCGTCCTAAGACGGGTAAAATAAATTCCTCGAACAGAGCAGTTTTGCACCACTTTTATGTCCCCTTACATATACTTATACTAAACCTTATATCTAGAATCCTTATTCTAATTTAGGTCAAAATACATTACATGATTTGGATTCTAGAAAATATCTAAAATTTAAGGCTTAAGCTTAAGTGGTATTAAGAAGAAATTGAAATTCGGAACTTTGCTTCATTGGTGTCTAATGACTATGGATCAAATTCAATGTAAATCTGAAATATTTGAATTTTCAAAGTGGAGATGATGCCCATATTATGTCCCCTAAATCCCTTTAAAATACTCCAAAGAAACTGAAATTGGGAGATTTAAGTGATGTCTCATACCTATTGTTAAAATTTCACAAAAATCAGAGGTATTTGAATTTTCACCTCCTTTGCATAAAACTAAATATAGTCTACATTTGGACCCGTTACGTCAAGCAGCTGTATTTTAAAATTCATAATGATCTGTTAATTAGTTTAGGAGTGAATTCTGCAAATACAAATATATAAGGATACCTTACTTTATAAAAGGTAGAGATATATCTCTATCTTTATAAAGTAAGGTATGTTTATATATTTGTATATAAAGAAATATATATATATATATATATATATGATCAGATTTGTCGTTAATTTAAAAATCTAAATAGAAAGTATTACATTCACAAAGTATTCAAGGGAAACAACTCTTAATTGCAGTTACCTCCCTTGGAACAGTCATTATTTATTACTTCATTGTTGAGTAAGTTTTTATTTCTTTTAAAACTAGCCGGCACCATTAAGTACGGTTACCATCGATTTATACAAAGTGTGAGGGCTATTTGAGGACATTTTTAGTATGTGAAATAAACAATATATTTTAACAAAAAATGTATATATTTAAATCAAATTGACACAAATATCATCGATGATACTTATTTATCTAATTATTCTATGAATCTACCTTTGGCTTCAATGCGAACTCGAAACCGTCCATAAGATGGAATTAAGTGGTCCCTATTCATTTCGTGCATCACCTGGACAATGGCGGCCTTTAGTGAAGGTATGGTACTATGAGGATGTCGATTAGTCTCCATTTCAACAACGCTCTGCACGTAATAGTCCATAGGATTTAAATCTGGAGAGTTAGGGGTCACATGTTGTGGGGTCATATGATCGTGAAAATTCTCTGATAACCAGTCCTGAGTTTTGTGAGAATGGTCAGTCTTGCTGCAAGACATATGGCGCTACATCGCATACTTTATCTATCCAGGGCTTAACAACCGTTTTAAGAACATCAAGTTATCCAGTAATATTGACCCTAAGACCTTGTGAGAAAATGTAAGGTGGCATGACATGACCTTTACTGCTCAAAACTCCTAAAATCATCAAAGGATCCGAATATTTGGTGTGCACCACCATGAGTACTTCAGAAGATACACATAGCCACCTTACGGGGAAACGTTGTCATCACATTCGTCTAGCTCCAACCGAACCTTATGAACAAATGATCTAGCAACATGTAAAAAGTAACTGATTTCTAAATCACTGTTTTGCAGCTAAAGCAACTTTGACTGCATATCTTTTCATTTCTTCGATTAACATCTTCCTCTGAATGGGTTATTTAAAATAAAAATAAAAAAAACTTATATTATAAATGATTTGAGTGTGTAGTGAAACTTAAAACAATATTGTGGTGTAATCCAAATTACCTCCCTTTGCACTTGTGCTTAGCTAAGGAACTCTCCTATGTTCGAAGATCACATAGAGACTTTAACACAATAGAGCTATAAATAGTGTTAGCTTGACCGTAAGTGAGATTAGTTCTCACTTCTCCCTATTTATCTACTTCCCACGGAGCAGAATGTGACACAAGGTCGGAAAGTGGGAGTTGAGAAGTCAGCACTCGAGAGGAAAAGTACTTAGGAGACTTTAAAAAATTGCCTGGGCAGCCCCGTCGGCATTCCCCGGTAGGGGCGCCTCAGACAGTAAGCAATAAACTTACTCCTCCCCAAAGAGGGGAGGCAAAGCCTGGGAGGGTGGACCTCCTAGAACTGCACAGGACAGATCCATAGACCGGCGTAAATCAAGCCCCGAGGGCCAAGACAATACCAGTCTATGGTGTGCAGTATCCATCGGAACAGATACTACACTTTGATTGCGATGAAGAGGCCACGAATCATGTCAACCCTCATAATAATACAAATATGTCCTCAAATAGCCGCCACACCCAATAGAATACTAGCTGTATCTACCCGACGTTGCCCGGGAGTTTTACTTTAATTTTTGTTTCAATCAATTTCTTGTAAGAAAATATTTGCATTTGTGGAAAGATTTTTTTTAAATAGGATTTTGAAACCTGAATTTAATTATTACCATATCGTTTGGTAGTAAAATTCAACCAAATTGTTATAATACTCTAACTAAAATTGAGGAAAGATGTTTTCCTATCTTTATCAGCCTTCCATGTCTACAATATCAGCAAGCTGGTTGTTAGAGAAAGCGAGTAAAGATATACTTGACAGATGCATGGAGGGGAAAACTGGCAAGCACGGGTGGGAGCATTTTTCCTTGAAATAAATTCAGCAGAAACAGGAATGCATTATGGTTAATTTTATGTCTAAATTATTATTTTTAAATAGGATTTTTAAAATTTTATTTAATTTAATACTATTGCATTTCGACTATCTTGAAAACACGTACCAATAATTGGCCTAAATTGCTGGCGAAGCAGATTTTCGTAGTTAGCTTTTGGTTAGAAAACTATACCCATCAACGGTAAAGAGGGAAATCTAACTTTACTTTATATATAAGATAGGAAAGCAAATGTTTGAAAAAATTTTGAAGCATTTTAATTGGATTCTAAAATAAAAACAACAAAAAAGAAACCAAAGGCAGAAATATGACATAAATAAAATTGCTCTAAGCTTTCAAGTTTTAAGTTATTTCGATATACACACACACATATATACAGATGGGCCAACCCGCAACGTGCTAAGTATTTCCTAGGTGAATTATCCCAGGAATATATAGATAAGGAAGGCTCTGTAAACTAGTTGAAAAGAGAATCTCTCCACTATGATCAGGAGAGAATGATAATGGCTGCTCAAGATCAAGGCTTGATGACCAATGCCTTTTAAAATATGAGTGGTCTCAGCAACAATAACAAGTGCAGGTTCTGCCACATAGAAGTGGAGATAATGAGCCACCTGACATCCAGTTGTAAGGTTCTCCTGGGGGTGGCTATTATACAATGCGACACAACGGAGTGTGTAAATATCTTCACTGGACTATATGTAAAAAGTTGAATATCCAGTGTAGCAGCAAGTCCTGGGAGCATATACCAGAAAGAATAGTTGGAAATAATTTATACACCATCCACTATGACTATGCAATCCCTACAGCTACATATCTATAAAACGGAACTGTTAAACCTGACAGTGATATGGGACAGAAAGGGAAAGTAGAAACCCTAGTTCAAGTCAGTGTCCCTAATGATGCCGGCTTAAACAGAGCTGAAAGGGAAAATATTACGAAATACCAAGGTATTATGCACGACATGAAAAGAAACTGGAATCTTAGGAAAATCACCATCATCCCAGTAATTATAGGAGGAACAGGACTAATGAAAAATAATTTCAAAAGCTACCTGGCGAATATATCCGTTGAACCAAGTGCAAGAGAAATTCAAACAATTGCACTTAAAGGGACGGTTAGAATCTTTAAAAGATCTCTAGGCTGGAGTGTCTGAAATAGCCGGTGAATGTCTGGTAGGATGCCCCATCCCCAGCAAAAACAAAAAGATAAGAAAATTTTTAAAAAAGAGAAAATACAGAGGGGAGTTTGAATTACCTAGTAGACACCATCCTCGAGTGTCTTCGGTCTTTCTGTACAAGGGTTTGTCAGGACGACCTGACATGAGAATACTTACCCTAACAAGTAAACCCTGACCAAATATTCAAAATAACATAGTATTTGAAGGCCAAATAAGATCCCATCGACATTGGCTCAAACGAGGAATAGAGCACCTTCTCTAAGTAATGTTACCTCAAGTAACAACACTTAGCTGGATACTCCACCAGACCAGATGAATTCTTGTCCTGGAATCCGGTAAGACCAAGAGACCAAAAGAAAGATATACTATAACATAATGAACTGGTCAATTGAGGAGAGGAAAATTAAAATTAATGTTAACTTCTTTACTAACTCAACGTTTAAGAGATAAAAGAGAACTTTAGTAGAATATTCGAATATCTATGTATCTCATATAGAGATCAAGTGTTAGCCCCAGGTAGAGGCCCCTTGATTTCTGAGAACTTCGACTGAAGTAAAATGAAACAAAAAAGTACAGACACAGAGGACATCACGGATGAAATAGCAGCAATCTACATGTGATTGACCCATCTCATTACTCCCACATCTTAGACAAGTCTTTACCCAAACATATATCGATCGGCACCCACATAGAAAAACACATATAGTACCTATAAGCATAAAATATAAAGATAAAAAAATGCCATTTTTGGAGTGATTTTTATTGTTGACTATTACTAAAATTAGTGATATACTTTGAAGTTAAGTGCTTTTTGTTGGTTGTTTATCCAGTCTTAGAATTTTGGATGCGGTGTCCCGAATTCCAGGGTGTGTGAAAACGAACACTTACCAACTTCAAAGCGAATTAAATGCTTCGCGTGTAGGACAACTGTTTTCCAGAGAACAAAAGAACCGGTTTTCATAATTGGTAGAGTTTTATAGTTACAGCTAATCTGCATTTGTAGAAAACAAATGACTTTAAATGAAGACTGATTAAAAGGAAACGGTGTTAGAAATTTGTTAGTGTTATTACGATGTTGTTTGAAGAGGAGTGCCTTCTGATGTTTTGACCGTCATTGTAACCTCATTCTGACTACATGAGATGGTGCTTATGCAGATTAGCGAACCATTTAAAAAAAATTTTAAATTATTTTTTTATAAAAACAATATTATATACTTATTCAGTGTTATCTTCTTACTCACTGTGCAAAAAAGTAGAAAAAATTATCCACTAGAACTTTAATTAAAAGTATTTTTCCATTCTGCGTATCGTAACAGCGATTCGTTCACAGAGACTTCAGTTTGTTTCTAAAGAAAGAAGATTTCGTAGGGGAGATAATCAACTTGCGAAATCATAATAAAAAACAACATGGCGTCTCTGTGAACGAGTCGCTGTTACGATACACAGAATGGAAAAATACTTGTAATTAATATTCTAGTGGATAATTTTTTCTACTTTTTTGCACAGTGAGTAAGAAGATAACACTGAATAAGTATATAATATTGTTTTTATAAAAAAATAATTTTGTAAAATTTTTTAATGGTCTACGTGAACGAATCGCTATTACGATACACAGAATGGAAAAATACTTCCAATTAAAGTTCTAGTGGATAATTTTTTCTACTTTTGTGTACAGTGAGTAAGATTATTATGCTTAATAAGTATATATTAATAAAAAAAATAAAATAATAATTTTTAAAAAATTTTAAATGGTTCGCTAATCTGCATAAGCACCCATGAGATTTACATCCATCCTTGTTTCTTACAGTGAGCAATACCAGGAAACGTTTTATGCTTAAAAGCAGTAATAAGACTTTCCATAATGATTGGGCATTAATGGGATGGCTGCTTTACCTATCCCTCAGCTCAAAACTTTTGGCATCTGAGACTCCATCATTCTCACACTCAGTCTGTGTACCCGCCATTTTGTCCCTTCAAGGAAGGATCATCCGTCTAGCCACGATGGCAGCTTTTGTCAGAACATCAATTTGTCAATGACTGCCACAGGAGCCTACTACCACCCAGGTTGAAGCAACTCGTAACACAGAGAAAAGAGACTATATATTCACATAGTGTGCCAGTACATATGAGACTGTCTGGTAGAACATGCCAGTAAAAAAACCACATCCTACTGCCGATGCTTTTTTTTACTCTATGGTAAACTTATAGGATTGACATCCTAATATTTTATCATATCGGCGTAAACACAAAAACAGAAAGCAATACCAAATTCACTTCAACAACAAACGCTTAAACTGGGGCCATAAAAACCTGCTCCCAGAGACAGTCTAACAAAAAGGCGCAAAAAAGCCAAAAATGTTGATCACGTGGGGTGCTTACAACTATGTCGTGCAAACCACTGGTCAAACACATAAAAAGCATCACGCAGCGCCAAACTTTCTCTTTCCTCTTTTTCTCTCGGACACTTAACAGAGAGGACAAGTTCGGCTACTCCCCACCTTTGTGCAAGAGGTACCACAGCGTCGACTGACTAATAGACACACACACATACAAAGGCTTGCATTCCTACCATTCTTCAGCGCATGCAAACTCGCACTTCTGACAAAGGCACACACATACAAATGCCTAAACAACATATCAACTCTACTCTCGCATACACATTCACACACTTTGACATACTAATGTCAAGCCTCACACATGGCTACACTATGCACATACATACATACGCATAAATCACAGGCATAAACATTTATCGTTTCTCTAACTAGACACTTGAAATGAACACTTAATGCTCTGTATTTTGTACATATATAAATATTTTGTGTTACTTTTAAACTGTTTTATTCTTCCTTCAACTTATGCATCCTTATCTTTCATTCAACTTTCATACACGTTTTGTCATGTTTTATCTGTTTTTACTCTTTTAAACAGTTTTTCAATAATCTAAATGTAAGCGTGGATCTTAGCATTTTCTCTAAGGCAGACTGTCATGGGAACGATGCTCGTCATCTGCTTCACCTTTTTTTTTTATTCTTCTTCCTTGTAGAGTCCCGTATTATATTGCAGGATCTGCAGATGTTATTTTGTTCCTCTATTTCCTTCAGTTGTGTGCTTAATCGGTGTGCACACCAGCGATTTTCAAGTTCTGGTGAAGCGTATCGAGCCAATGCTGTTTCGGCTGTCCTCTTGGTTGCCGGCCACCAATTTTCAGCTTGTACGTCACCTGGGCCAGGCTGCAGTTGGCTTGCAGGACATGACCATACCATCTCGGTCGAAATTCACGGATCTTGTATATGTAAGCACCAGATGTATTCTGCAGAATTGCAGAGAAAACGTTTGATGATGATGATAGTTTATTTATTGTAACTACTGGACCGACATTCCTTAGTTGGGATTGACATCTGGCTGAACCCTAACCCTAATGTATTTATTTTATATATTTTTAATTAGTAGAGGTGGAGCTTTCTAAGTAGATTGGCCAATGAGAAGACAGCCACCCCTTTGTTCAAAGATCTTATTTCGTGATATTTAAATAATCAAATAATTTTTATTAAATCTAACATTTTTCTTTAAAGTTTTAAGAATTCAATCTAAAAAAAGGAATAGTGTTGTGATGGGACACCGGACTCCCCTCAGTCACTAAATAAGTGAACTAGTCTGGACAATAAATATGACTACAAACAGTAGTATGGAGGATTCGATTGTATTTTGTTAAATCCTATTGGATTACCTGTAGTTACTATTGTTTGTACAAGATATGTACGTTGGAATTAACCGACTATTTTAAGACCTTTACACTCTGGGTTATTTTGTTATTTATAACTACTTACCAAGTTATATCAATTAGTCGAGCAAAAATATAATCTTACATCTTTTTTTAGAGGACGGAGGGGAACTTCAAAGAAGAATAAACACTTTGTCTTTAAAACAAGGACAATTCAGATATTGAAAACGATTTGGTCAACATAAAACTCTACCCACTCTATTTCTATGCCGTAAAACAAAACAACCAAACACTATGAATAAATATTTGTAGATATATAAAACTTGAAGCAGAAAAACTTTTACCAAAATGACCATATTCGGTATAAATAACTCGAAAAGGGTTGATATGTTGTAAAACAAAACAACCAAGCCAAACAAAACCTACTTTTAGGTATAACTCTAGACAATTTTGTTATCGTTTTTTGGCTCAGTTGTAGTCATGATAGCAACATTTATGCAGTCCAGGAGTCGACAAGGACAGCTCACAGTATAATTTATTGTCTTTTCCAGTCGAGAACAGATCCGACCTACTAAAGGCATTTGGCCGAAAGGAAAATAAAATTGATTCAACAAGTTCTTCACAAGAATTTATGACATAAATCTTCATCAGACAAATGACACTCCATCCATCTCATTATCCTTGATCCTCAAGTGGTTTTTGGCCTTAATAAATTGTGACTCATTAATAAAAAAAAAATCCCCTTTTTTGATTTGTAGAAATAATTAATCTTACCTGTACATTTCCATTTTGGGCATTCTTTTTTTTCTCGCTTTCCATAAAGGGCAGAAGATAATTAACGGCTTTTTTCATCACTCTGGCTGACTTAATAACCTGCGGCAGAAACATTTTCCCCGATCCAAATAATTAACCAACTTCATTCATACCCTACAAAAGGAAAATAGAATTGATTCAGCACAAACATTTACGACATAAATCTGCGATCCACGTTTAAATAATTATAGAAAACAAAGAAATAGAAATGTGATTTGACAACTTAAGTTCTTTTAAATTATGAAGTTTGATCTAAAGTAGTGAAACAGATTTTGTTTTTGCAGCTGATCTTATCCTCTTTCTGGCTGGTCCTTCAAAGCCATTTTAGAATAAAGACATTTGGTGAAAAGGTAAATTAATGACAAAGTCTTATCTAACATATTTTATCAACTTGATTTCACGTCTTCGTTCAACAAAAGAAAGAAAAAGGTTAAGAAAAGATTTTATGTCAAATGTTACAATAGGATCTCATGTTGCTGTGAGTTGGACGGGGTGTGCTTCACTTCCAACTGACAGGAAAAAAACGTATATGTAATTCAATGGAAGTGCATTCCATGCAGTGTTTTCATTGAATAATAGATCAAATCACTCTGCATAGAAACATCAAAATGTAACTGCTACAGGGTAGATCTCAAAACATGGATCTATCTCTATTAACTGCTAATGAATATAATATGATGTGAATTTTTTAAAAATCATGTCAAACTTTATTTGAATTTTATTGTAAGGTTAATTTTGAGGTGCTTACATTTACAGACACTATATGTTATAAATCAGAAAAGTCCGCAACAATCATTTATGAGAGACCAGATACTATTTGTGCGTGCACCAGGTTGTTTATGATATAATAGAGCACCCCCACCCCCACAACGAGGACTACCGGAAGAGGCTAGCTAGGAAATGAATAACAATATAAAACTGGCTCATCCATTGAACTTCACAGACAAAGCGACGGCATGGACAGTTAGCTATTAATAGCCAGAGAGAGGAGTCAAGATAGAGAATTCAGAAGAATGTATCTAGTTTCTGGAGAAATTAAGAAGCTGAGGAAAAAGTGGATGTTGTCAGTTTCTGGTGGTAAGCTGAGGGAAAACTAGAGGGAAATTAGAAAGGATCAAGACGAAAATACACATAAATTGTCCGTCGTATTTAACAAAATATGTTTAAAGGAAAAATTCTGCATATATACATGTATATATATATATATATATATATATGTATATATATATATATATGTCTCAGAAGTATCGCAACCATTAAAACTATATAAGGAAAAAAAAAAAATTTTATGTCCGAAGTCGTTCAGTAGAAAAACACTCATGTAAGTCAATTTAATTTTTACAGTTATTATATTAGTTTGCTTCTAACATTATTTAACGGATCATCAGTTGTTTACCATGAAAAACTGTTTCGGGAATTTTATATATATGCAGAATTTTTTTCTTTTAAACATATTTTGTTAAATACAACGGACAATTTATGTCTGTATTTTCGTCTTGATCCTTCCTAATTTCCTTATGTATTTCCTTGTTTCAAGTGGGAACTGGCTGATGTATCTGCCATATTCACTTATAACCCTAGTCCTTTCGGATCCATCTGGATCCATCTTCAGGGGTGGTTATCAAGTAAAGAACATGGTGCTTAGATATTTATAGGCATATTTTTTCACGGGTATCACGTGTTGGTTACAGTATTAGTAAGGTACTTATTTTAGTATTATGGTCATTTTAGTATGCTGTCACTATTATTTAAATTTATTTTATTGAATGTTAGCTTTTTGGTTTTTATGTGTACGGCTTCTAATAGATAAAGAAATTAGAAAAGATCAAAACAAAAATGTGCAGACATAAATTGTCCGTCATATTTTCCCGACCTTGTGTCACATCTTACCGCTGTGGAAGGAAGATAAAAACGAAATATATATATATATATATATAAATTTTATTAGACAGACGAACAGCACAGGTAAAGAATTTTTTTTTTTTTTTTTTTGTCTTAAATAACTAATATAAGTTAGCAAAACATTTATATGGAACAAAACGTAGATTTAGTATAAGGAACGTTTATGTTTTTGTCTTTTAAGGGAAGTGGGGTCTGATCAACTCTGCTGGGAAGCCATGAAATTAAATACTGTCTTGTTTTTAAATTCCCGAAACAGTTTTTCATGGTAAACAACTGATGATCCCTTAAAATAGTGTTAGAAGCTAACTAATATAATAACTGTAAAAAATAAATTGACTTACATGAGTGATTTTCCACTGGAAGACTTGAGACTATAAGTTTTTTTTTGTTTTTTTTTATATATATATATTTTTGAAAGTTTTTTTTTTATATATAGTTTAAATGGTTGAGAAACTTCCGAGACTATATATATATATATATATATATTATCTTTTAAAAATTTAGAAACCAGACAACTTGACGCGAGATTTTGTGAAATAAATGAAATATTTTTTAAATCCAAATTTTCGGTTTTATAAAACCCTATTCATGGTAATACAGACAATATTTTCCTTTAAAAAGAAAAAAAAAGTTAAATATTGTTTGTATTACCATGAATAGGGTTTTATAAAACCGAAAATTTGGATTTAAAAAAAATGATTCAATAAATATTTCATTTATTTCGCAAAATCTTGCGTCAAGTTGTCTGTTTTCTAAATTTTCAAAGTTTATTATTTCAACGACGTTTATTATTATTTCGCGACTGACCTCACCAAGCCCGGACCTCGGTCCTACTGCTTCCAGTAGTGGCTACTACTTCTTCCCATCATGTCAACCCAATATGTTCATGTACTTGCATGACATTTTTCTTAATATTATCATCCTGAAGAAATCTTACAAATAAAGACGAAACGTTGATGAATACATAAAAAAACATCCTTTTTGGTTTTTCCTTTTTCATTTCCCATTACGTCGGATTACCTTCATCCTTCCTTTCTCATATATATATATATATATATACACACCCACGCACATATATGTATATATATGTATATATATATATACTCATCGAATTTCAATTACAAAAAACAAGCTCAATATTTAGCATTAAATAGAACTTATACATATTTATTTATTTTAATATTTATTATCATATCATTTTATAATTATTTATAACCAAATCAGGTCCACAGATTTGCAAAAAATCGGTGCTTGTACAGAGAAGCGTCCGTATTAAATTATTAATACCACAAAAAAAACAGTATTCTATACTTACGCAGCAGATTTAAATAAGTATCCTCACCAAAATGTAGGGAAAATGATCGAGTATAATTTTAATTAAAAATAAAAATCAGTTTCATCGTATTTTGGTGAATGCAATTGATTTATTACTTGTTAATATGACAGACTGAGTTATCTTCCCCTGAATTTCGTGTTTTTCGCTCGAATCAATGGCCGAACACGATTAAACGATATAACGGATTTTTATTTTTTTTTACAATTCTACTCGATAGTTTTTGCTAATTTTTGGTGTACAAACCTATTTTTGCTTGATATATAAGTATATAAGTATATCAAAGTGTTTGCTAATTTTTGGTGTACACATATTTTTGCTTGATACATAAGTATATCAAAGAGTTTTTCGGTTAATTTAATAGGACTGCGATTTTCAGCGTTTTTCATATGTACCCGTCTCTGTACAAGCACCAACAAATCTGTATAGTAAACAAAAATCCAGGTAGTTTATCGTAAACCAGGCTAGTGAAAACAATAATTTGTTTTTATGGTAAACTACCTGGATTTTTGTTTACTAGACAGATTTTTTAAATCAGTTGTAGATTCAGTAAAAAATATAAATTATTATAATATATATTAATAAATCTTGAAATAAATATATATATATATATATATATATATATATATATATTATTATTACTAGCAAAAATATGCTCCTTCCGGTCGCATATTTTTGCTAGGCTGCCGCGTCAGAAATGAACGCTCACCCGTGAACCAGAGGAGCCCCAGTCATATTTCTTGGGTGGTTAGACATTGATTTTCTTTGTTTCCAACCAAGAATATTTTTAGTTAAAAATAAAGAAAAAAATATTTCGACCCCACCCCAATTTTTTTACCCTCCCCCATACATAGTAATATTTTCAGTTAAAAAAAGAAAAGAAATTTTTTTTTACCCTACCACATACATAGTATTTTCAGTTAAAAAAGGAAAAAAAAAAAAAAATTTGACACCTCTCCCCCCCCCTAAAAAACAATTTTTACTCTCCACCATACATAGTTAAAAAAAGGAAAAAAATTAGGAGGCGCCTCGGTTATATCAAAGAACTCATGTTTAAATATGCTATTGAAGACGCCTACGTCATATCAAAGAACCAGTTTTGTTATTCTTCCAAAATGGTTACCCATTTAGTAATGGCCGAGATATTTGTTGCTTAACTTCAATTTACAAAAAAACACCTTGTCTTAACAACGTAATGAAAATAAAGTATGATAATGTGAAAAAATCCTCACAATGACGTCACTTCCGAAAGGATGAGTCAGCAATTAATTCTTCCAAAATGGTCATCCATTTAGTAATGGCCGGGATATGGATTGCTTAACTTTAATTTACAACAAAACACCTTGTCTTAACAACGTAATGAAAATAAAGAATGATAATGTGAAAAAATCCTCTCACAATGACGTCACTTCCGGAAAGACCGGAAGGATGAGTCAGCAATTTATTTTTCCAAAATGGTCACTTATTTACTAATGACCGAGATATATCTTGCTTAACTTCAATTTACAACAAAGCACCTTGTCTTAACAACGTAATGAAAATAAAGTACAATAATTTGAAAAACTCCTCACAATGACGTCACTTCCGGAAAGACCGGAAGGATGAGTCAGCAATTTATTTTTCCAAAATGGTCAACCATTTACTAATGGCTGGGATATGCCTTGCTTAACTTTTTAATTTACAACAGAACACCTTGTCTTAACAACGTAATGAAAATAAAGAATTATAATGTGAAAAAAATCCTCTCAAAATGACGTCACTTCTGAAAGGATTACTTTGCAATTTTAACAGTACTTGCCATTGAAAGTATAGTTTAAAAAACATGCCGGTTTCTTAATTAAATGTGTTTAATTAATTGTATGAATAATTTTTATTAATATCACCTTATCGGAAAATATTGTAAATACATATGTAAATTTGATGATAGCAGTTATAAGTGTATATTTGTGAATATGAATTTAATAGAAGTTTGAAAGAAATGAATTATGTAAATTGTAAAATCCGTCTAGTGTCTCAGCGTGCTTTTGTAACAGTATATAAAGAAGTT
Organism: Sepiola atlantica; assembly: GCA_963556195.1. NCBI lineage: Eukaryota > Metazoa > Mollusca > Cephalopoda > Sepiida > Sepiolidae > Sepiola > Sepiola atlantica. The sequence continues at coordinate 186,445,625 of OY744515.1, forward strand.
GAAAAAGTATTAGTTAAAGTAAGATTCCTGAGACGTTTTCTGTTCGAATCGCAGTCTCGTCTTGAAATTTCTTTCTACTTTATTTATATTATATTACTCTGATGGGGTTCGGCTTCAGACAGACAGATACATAATCTCCATTATTAATAGATTTCATGTATCCATATAAAATGTTATAAGGAGATATAGTTTTTTATGTATCAATTTTCAATATTTACTTCAACAGTGCTCGATACGTGAGTAGAGCTAGGTAGTAAGTTATAAAAATATATTTATGGCAATTAAACAACACAGAAGCTTCCGTGTTTCATCCCCGGAGGGAATCGTCAGGCTAAAATGCATGGAGTTAGTTTTGCCGGGTGTTTTTATATAACGAATTATACGATCGGCTAAGAGAACAACAAAGAATCTGATTGATTAACTAGCAAGACTAAATACCATGTGTATATAAAAACACCCGGCAAAATTAACTACATACATTTTAGCCTGACGATTCCCTCTGGGGATGAAACGCGGAAGCCTCTGTGTAGCTTAATGGCTATAAATATATTTTCATAACTTATATATATATATATATATATATATATATATATATAACAGTGCACCTCTGCTATTCGTTGGCTCACCATTTGCGGTTTCACAAATTCGTGGATTTTCAGCATAAGCAATGACTTAACATTTTCTTCATAAATTCGGTAGAACTTACAAATAGGATAATCATTTAAGTCTAACTAAGGCCAATATGAGAAAAAATGCAATTAAAAACGCTAATTATTCTGTAGGATTCATATTAAATGTGGCTTATACAAAAGAATTGCTAATCCAACTTTTTGCGAATTTTATACGGAACTAAAATATTTTGTAAGCAGAAAGGGCTAATTTACACTAATGTGGTGGCTTTCATACAAAAAAAAAAACAATGTACAAAAACCTAATTATCAGTTAACTTTGAGCCATTTGCGGGTATGTCTAGAATGTAACCCCTGCGAATAGCGGGGGTCTACTGTATATTGAAACTTGAAAATGACTTTTTAAAAGTCGAAAACTTGTTTGCCTTTAAGGAAAATAATTTTATTTTGGAGAAAAAAAACAAAACACATCGTTATTTGGTTTTATACATTTCTATCGACAATTTCAAATTTAAAACGAGGTTTTCTAAGTTTAATTTCATATATATTTATATATATATATATATATATATATATATATATATATGTGTGTGTGTGGGTGTGTGTATATTTGATCAACATATCAGTTTTGGTTTAAATATAGTAAATATGTATAAATGTATATTTTTGATCCAGTGTATATAGTAAGCTATGAAAATATATTTATGGCAATTAAGCTACACAGAGGCTCCCGCGGGGGGAATCTTCAGGCTAAAATGCATTTTAGCCTGAAGATTCCCCCTGGAGATGAAACGTGGTAGCCTCTGTGTAGCTTAATTGCCATAAATATATTTTCATAGCTTACTATATATATGTGTGTGTGTGTGTGTGTGCGTGCATATGCATGTAACAAGAACTCTGCGTCTGGTGAAGACTTGGTTTTTTTTTACAGTTTTACTTTTCATATAAATCTGATGAGATTAAAAATACACCTGAGAAAATCTGCAAGAAATTTAACTCCCAGAAAAGTAACATGCATTTCTCATCAGATTTATTTTCTTATTTCACTTTTTTTTAACCAATTATCACCTTCAATTGACATTGCCTCCCACACATACGCTCTGTTTTATAACTCTGCAATGCAATAAGAATTATTTAAACTAGAAAAATATGCGCCCTCTAGTGGCATATTTTTCTACTATATATAATGTAAGTGTTGAGTTTGCTAATCAACAATCGATTGTGACAATTTCTTATTAGTGTACACTAACTTTCCCCACAAAGGAGGAAGTAATGCCTGGGAGGACGGTTTCATTACAACAGAAGAGATACTACACTACACCCCCCCCCCTCAAAGGAGGAATAGGTAATGCCTGTAGAATGGCATCATGACGACGGACATATACTACACTACACCCCTCCCCCAAAAAGGAGGAGGTAATTCCTGGGAGGGTGATCGCATGACAACAGAACAGATACTACACTACTCTCCTGAAATTGAGCATTGGAAGATAGTACATTAGTCTAAAATAGTAGAGAAAACTGAACTGAGTACAATATTACAATTAATAGAAGTAATAGTATGTTTTCGGCTGCAAACAGACAGATATCAAATCTCCATTAGTAATAGATGTTAATAACTTTAAAATCTGTGAAATTTTCTGACTTTCAAAAAATTCATAAAATTTATTTATTTATAGCTTGCAGTTGGAGCTGTGACATAAACAAGGCATTAAGATTGGGTTAGATTGTCTAAATTAAGAAAAAATGAGTTTGCAAAGCCAGTTAAATAGTTTTAAAAAATCAAAATCAAAAATTAATCTATTTCTGTTCTCTATCTCTCTCTCTATCTCTCTCTCTCTCTCTCTCTCTCACTATCTCTCTATCTATCTTCAGCGATATTACCTTTTGTTTATAATGGACTATTCTAATCTTGTGTTGAAGTTAGTTTCGTTGCCTTTGACATTTAATAAACAGAGAGAGAGAGACTGACAGACAGACAGACAAAGACAGAGATCGAGACGGAAGTGAGAATGTTAAAGACTGTATAAAATAAGAGTTATGTCAAACAACACAGAATGAGAGAGGGTGAGAGTAATAGACAGAAACCTAGGTTGGGTGACTTGGTGATTAAATTACAAATTACGGCTAATTATATCAATTAAAATGGATTTTTTTTTCAAACATAACTCAATCCCAAAACCAAGTAATATTTTAACATGTATTTAGTGTGATTAAAATATATAGGAAAAAGCCTTAGGGAAACAAACGTTCATTAACTCAGCTTTGCAATAATAATAGATTATTGGTAGGCATTTTTCTTGTCTTCAACTTGGTTTTGCTACCAAATTTATGATTAAGTTGGGAAATTGTTCAGTATAGAGCAAACGAAATATCCTGTAATGAACACATTATTAAAAAATTATGAAAACGGATGGGCTCATTTTTAATTAGTAGGTGAGACAGGGTAATTCCATAATATTTGTCAGCCAAGGATGGTAAGTTCAATCTTTGGGAAGATTTGCACTAACAATCTTTATTGTTAAAAGTGATTTTTGTTAATATTAGAGATATTCATTGCTGAGCACTAGGATCAAACTTAATACCAATAGAAACCAATGCTGTTTAAATTGCCTCTTCCGCCTGCTGCTTGGAATGAATTCTTTCTATGAGATTATCTGATTGACATCCTCTATTTTATCAACAAACGGCATAAATACAAAAACAAAAAGCAATATCAAATTCACCTCAACAACAAAAGTTCAAACTGAGGCCATAAAAACCAGAAAGGTGCAAAGAAGCCAAAAATGTTGATCACGTGGTGTGCTCCCAACTACGTCGGCCAAACCACTGGTCAGACACTAAAAGCAGACCGCACAACAAAATCTGCCTCTTTCCTCTTTCTCCTCATTCCAGTAAGCAGGTCACAGCGACGTTTCGTTCCAATTATTCACCCCCCCCCCAAGCCTTCGGGTGTGTAGAGGCTGATGGACATTTCACTTACGCACGCACGGCGGCTACTTTCAACTCACACACACACGCACATACAAACATAATCGCACACACGGCTTTCTACTACTGACTTCCAATGAACATTTCAAACTAACATTTTACCATGCAAGATTTGTACATATATAAATATCTTGTATTACTTTTAAACTGTGTTTTACTCTTCCTTCAACAATATCCTTAATTCAACTTTCATACATGTTTTTTCATGTTTTATCTGTTTTTACTCTTTTAAACATCTCTTTAACAATTCTAATCTAAGCGTGCATCTTAGCATTTTTTCTAAGACACAATATCTTACTAAGCTAAGGTCTGCGCTGCTACATAATGAGGACCACGTCCCCACATTAAAATGGTGACCCCGACGTGATCAACATTTTTGGCTTTTTTGCGCCTTTTTGTTAGATTGTCTCTGGGAACTGGTTTTTATGGCCCCAGTTTAAGCGCTTGTTGTTGAAGTGAATTTGGTATTGCTTTCTGTTTTTGTGTTTATGTCGATATTTGGAAAATTATTTTTTTTTTGCTTTTTGGGAGCTGTGAAAAATATACCAGAAACAAATCAATCAGCTTTAAGACAATCACACATATTCGTTTCCATTTTGTAGCTGTTGCCTTAAGGTGCATAAATAGGTTAGCTGAGTAGCAGTTGCTCCCCTTTTTAGTAGAACAGTAGTTAATCATTAAACTAGACAGTATAAGGGAAACAACCATGTAAGAACCCATATTTTGTAGAAATCTCACAATGTGACTACCTTCCGGCTAGAGATAGTTGAGGTTTTGGGAAGGAATATTGTTTTGTATAGAATTTTCACTTAGTGGTTCCTCCACAGGTAATTTTATTTTTCGATTTTTACATGAAATTTCTGGACTTTGTAAAATCTTTTATTGCAAAACTATTAATTGTTGCCTTAAACTCTTTTATTTCAGTATTACATGGTCTTTTGAAGTTCAATCAAAATATCCATTCAACCATAAGTTGAGTCTTTTGTTCAATTTTTCTGCCAGAAAAAGCAGCTGCAACCCATTATGGTTAGAGCTTATCTCTGGTAGCAGAGTGTAGCAGAATAATGGCTATCTAGACTTGAGCTTTGAAAATAGGAATCCTGACAAAACGGAATGAGATTTTTGAAGATGGCCAAAACTCTGTGACAATTTCATCAGCGATGTATTTATTAATGAAATATTTTCTGCAATGATCTGATGTAGACTGCGAAAAAATGTAAATATAACCTGATCTCAATCTTACGACAAAGCTAGGGTCTTAGACATAATACAACATAAATATATGACATAATCACGTTAGCACATTGGTTCTTGTGAGATCACTGAAGTTAAGCAAAATTGAGCTTGGTCAGTACCAGATTAGTGACCACTTGAGAATACCAGGCACTGCATGTGGGAGAAAGGTGACACCTTTCTACATAAACTAATTTCATCAAAATCGGATTCCAGCTGGAAACCACCAAATAGAGTTGACCTGAGATGACCTTATAATGGTTGAAAGGTCATTGAACACCAACAAACCAAACTAAATGGAGGCTATCTTCTATATAATGTCTATCATTCTCAAATGTGAGAAACATGAGGTTGTAGTGCACAGCGTACATGTACAGAAAAGACGATGATTTTCTTTATGAAAACGAGTCTTTATTCTTACACGTATCCCATTTTTATTAGAATGCATACGATGGCTTATCTATAAATATACTAAAGCTGAGCCAATCAACGTTAATTTCTCTAAAGCTTTTTGCTATATGTTTTAATCACACAAAATACATGATAAAATATTCCTCAGTTTGGGATTAGTTATGTTTGAAAAAATCTTCCATTTTAATTGTTTCTAATTAACCGTAATTTGAAATAAACTGGTCGAGTGACTAACGTTCTATCTATCACTTTCATCCTCTCTCACTGAATGTTGTTTAACACCATCCCTCCACACTCTTATTCTTTACATATCTACTACTCTCGCTTCTGTCTCTCTCTCTCTTTATCTCTCTCTCTCTCTCTCTCCTCTCTCACTCTCTCTGTTTATTAGCAGTCGAAGGTAATAAAGAAAGAAAAGAATAAAAAGATTGTAATAGTCCATTATAAGCAAAATTGAATATTACCAGAAGTAGTAATATATTATGGTCGTATAGAAAAAAAAAAAGAAGTGATTTGTTAAAAAAATCAAAGAAAATATCCATTTTACTCTAAGTTCTCAATCTTTGAATAATCTTGTTTCTGTCGCTTCCCACTTTCAAAATGCTCTTGAAGAACCAGTACCTACCATCTCTGATAGTCGTTCATGTTATTTATATAAGCTCAAATTACACTTCCATTCGGCATCTCCTGCAAACAGACAATTCTTTCTGAAAACAAAGTCCACTGAGAAAGAGTTTGCCATCTAAGAATAAAAGTAAGGTCACTGCTCTGTGGACCTTTTCAGCTGCATGATTTAGCTCCTACTCAAAGACAATCATAAAAATTAAAGTAGATGGTATACCTGGTTGATGCTTTGCTTGACACAGGCAGATCAGAAAATGTTGCTGATGCTAGTATTTCACAGACGAACACATTGAGAATTATTTCTTGTTCAAGCTGAGTAGTCATGACAAATGTCGCATTATCTTCTCACGTAGTTTGATATGGTCAACCTGAAATTTAAAATAGACTTGATCTTGTCTTGTCTTGAGTCATCTATCAATTGATGATGAAACTATTTTATCTACTGGTTGATTATATATGCGACACACCAAACTTGCATATAGTCCATAGTACTCCAGTAACTGGAGCAGTTATGCCTTCCCATTGTCAATTTTGTTTCATTTTACTTCAGTCGAAGTTCTCAAAAATCAAGGGGCTCCTTCCTGGGGCTAACACTTGATATCTATATGAGATAAATAGGTATTCGCTTGTTCCAATAAAATACTCCTTTAGCTCTCAAGCGTTGAGTTAGTAAAAAAGTTAAGAACATTTATTTTCCTCTCCCCAATTGACCAGTTGATTATGTTATAGTATATCTTTCTATTGGTCTTACCGGATTCTAGGACAAGAATTCATCTAGTCTAGTGGAGTATCCAACAAAGTGCTGTTACTTGAGGTAACATCACTAGGAGAAGGTGCACCATTCCTCATATAAGCTGATGCATAGCCAAATCGAGGAGATCTTATTTGGGCTTCGAATACTATGTGATTTTGAATATTTGGTCAGGGTTTACTTGTGGAGTAAAGTATTCTCATGTCAGGTTTTCCTGACAAACCCTTTTACAGAGACCGAAGACAATCAAGGATGGTGTCTAGTAGGTAATTCAAACTCCCCCGTAGGTAATTCAAACTCCCCCGTAGGTAATTCAAACTCTCCAATAGGTAATTCAAACTCCCCAAAATATGTATGATCATCTGCGAAGCAAAGCTGTTTTCAAAACCAGATCATCAGTTTGTTGATGAGTGCAACTAGAACTACTGCTACCCGTAGAAGAGCATGATTTGTGGTGAAGCTTTACTCCTCTAGATCCGCCGTGTTCTTACTATGCCAATTCATATTAACAGGGTAACCTCGAGAAGGATGTGACTATTCACCACGCACTGACAGATATTCACTATGGAGAGGCTATATTTTGCACATCGCATAGTGTCAAGGGAGAGGCCAACTCAAAAAGCTACTACCTCTCTGCAAACCCTTTACCTTATACTTTATACTCAGAAATTAAGAACCTTTTGTTTGGCAACACTCTCGTATCGAGATACTGTTTGGTGGACGAAAACCTAGCCTGAACATCTGCAAACGGACAGCAGTTAACCTCCCTTAACAGTCACGTTTTTGTTTTTTTCCAATTTAACTGCAAACCAATATTTCCTAAGGCAGCATGCACATGAAGATAAGCAGTTTATTAATACTGAAATTACTAAAAATGTTCCAAGAAGACAATTATGGAAAAAAACTCTGACTCCATGGAGAAAAATCATGAAATGACAATTGTTTGAAAAGATCTGAGAAAACACAATTAGAACACTTTTTCTAACAATATTACATGATTGAATCAATGCCTATTGCATCTTCATATATTTATTCATTTTACTCAATTAAATAAAATGTAGTATATTTTCATTCGTCATGATACATTCCTCCCAGGCATTACCTTCACTTTTCGGGGGAGGGGGCATTATAATATACGTTTGTTCCTCATCATACCATTCTCCCAGGATTACCATCTATTTTTTTATAGAGGGGTAGTGTACTAAATATTCTGTTATGATATCATCATCCCAGGCATTACCTCCTACCTTTTTAAGGGTGTGAGGAGTGTTTGCTTATTTCGTTTAATTTTCACACACATTTTGGATGAAATTTATTATTAGTCTTAATAATAAAATTCTAATTTATTTTTAAAGACTTAAAAATTAATTTTGAAAACTGCAGACTTATTCTTCGGGAAATGACGTCATTGTGAGAGTAAAGCGCACGGAGGAGGGGAATCGTGATTGTTTATTTTTATTTCGGTTTATGCTTATTTATTTGTGTAGGTAAACTTTCGATTCTTTTGTACATCAGAGGAGCGGTCGTAAACTTTCAATTCTTTTGTACACCAGAGGCGCGGTCGTAAACTTTCGATTCTTTTGTACACCAGAGGCGCGGTCGTAAACTTTTAATTTTTTTGTACACCAGAGGCGCGGTCGTAAACTTTCGATTCTTTTGTACACCAGAAGCGCGGTCGTAAACTTTCGATTCTTTTAAGAAGGATAGGAGACCATCATATTTTCAGTATAATATGTGTGTGTGAGGGCCTATATGAACATAAAGTAAAATTAAAACTCTTTTGGTTAAGACCGTTTTGAAATTAATTTGTGAAATCTTTCATTGGTCCGGCTAGTAAAAACTGAAGCAACATAAAATCACGCTTGGGATTTAATAAGAAACACAAGGTCTTTTTTCACTATGCTCATATTACAATCTTTTCTTTTTTTTTTACTGACTTCGTTTTTCTCCTTAAACATAGTTGGAAGAACCTAACATTTGGAAGACCCTCTATAAATTAGTGTCTTATACATATGGTTTAAATTTAATTAAAATCAGATATAAAAATTTGTACTTTTAAGGGGGTTCTGCCTCCATATCTCCCTTGAAGGGAGGGCATATAGACGAGCACGTAGAGATTTGGGACCACTTCCAGTGTTTTCCCCGGAGAATTTTATACATATGATTTAAATTTCATCAAGTTGAATATATTTGAAGTTTTAAGAGGGGTTCTGCCTACACAGCCTCCTTCGATACCACTTCCATTGTCTTTTCCGGAATTTTTACACATGAATACACTTTTAGTTTTTATATAAATTCTCTAACCTTTTTAGAGAGAGCAGACATTCATTTTTATATATATATATATATATATATATAAGAAAGAATGGTAATTTGCTTGAAGCATTACTGGGAATTGTAGTAAATGTATTAGGAAGGCTGGGAGCAATGCAGAGATTTTGAACACTATATCTATATATGAAAACAAAACACAAGTTTAGGAAATTTAAAATTGATTGATTTATTATTTTCTGTGGGACTGATTTGTTCCAACTCTACTCTCTGACATCCATTTTGTCGAATTCTCCACACAGACGGAGTTTTCTTTTGTGTCTATTTTTGACAAAGGGAAGATTTTCCCGAAATATCAAATGATTCTTAATCATCATCCAAACAACAAACACAGCCGACACCACACCTGCTGTTATGTAAGATTGTAAAGAAAAATAAATAGTAAGTACTCCCTTTCGATTTATTATTTTTGTTCTTTTCAGCTTCTCATCAATCCGGCATTGCCCCCAGCCTTCTTATATATATATATATATATATATATATATATATATATATATATATATATATATATATACATATTTGCCTTTTGAATCCAATTATTCTAGCCTGCCATAAAAACAGAAAAAAAACTAAAAAAAGAAAATAGAGTTTTTGGTTTTTTGCTTTTGTTAGTTATTTTGTTAGTTTTGCCTGTAACGAATTGATAAAGAATTTTTTGTGCTGAAGATGTGATTATTAAAAAAAAATTCTGAAACATATGTACACAATATTTGTTGATGTTACATTTTTGGAGCATGACTACAAAATGTTGATCATGTCATAACTGTTGTATTCTACTGAGTCAAAATCTCTCTCTATATATATAATTTAATATTATTAGAAGCCTCTTTAAGTAAAATTAAAGTCGAGCACTGTTGAAGAGTTAAAGATATGCATTCTCCTAAAGCCTCAGTGCAATACTCCGACTATTTCGTTGAGTTCTATCGGATGTCTTGATGTTTACGCGTAAATATAATTTAATTTCTCTGTTATCATGTAACAATCTCCCATGCCCCCAAGGGATTGAGCGAACGCTTACAGATTCAAGATGTCTCTGTGAACCTGGTTCGCGCCGTGTGACCATCTAAGATTGTTATTTACCTGCGCTGATGAGAGCCGAAAGCTCGAAACGACATCGTACATAGGTAAAATATTTAAAAAAATATATAATTTAATATATATATATATATATATATATATATATATATATATATATATGAGAGGAGAGAGAGAGAGAGAGATAACGTTCAAGATTGGAGCCAACTATTGTGTCTTCATGTTGATATAAAAGGCATAATTCTCTCAACCGTATCCATGTTCGATTCACACACTAATCGATCAAGATGATATCATTCCGTTCTCTGTCAAAACAAGGAATCCATGCTCGAGTGATGAAGACAAAGAAATTGTTTATCGGTTCAAATATCAAGTGGGTTCTTATAAACGAGGCTGCCATTTGTTGAAGTGAATTCTTCCAGTTGAAGGATTTATATTCTCTGTCTAGCTTTTCTAGACAGGAAAGTAAGTCTGTCAATCAAATTGTGTTCCTTAAAAGCGTTTTTTATTGGTTATGGGCTTAAATTTTTTGCTTTAGTCAACAGGAGATGTGACTTGAGTTTCACTTTGTTTTACAGTCTATCGAATCTATTTGAGTTATTTAATGTCAGAATGCAATCATATATTGTTACAAGTTCATAGTAGAGAGGCTATTTTTTTTACTAGTAACTCGGGAGGATGTTCAAACGTTTCCCAGTGCCTTACTGAATCTATTAAAGGGATATATATATATATATATATATATATATGGAGTGTAGAAAGTGGACCATGGGATAACTTTCAGCAGCCTCGTAACTCTCGCTTCACTTATTTTGTCCTTTAGTCCTCACATTCCATGAGCGATGTTTCTGACAAAGGGGGAAGAATTGCTGTTTGCTGGGTTGGAATCTATCCATCTGGTTAGTTTTTGATCTTGAAGTAGTATTTTTTGTTTTTTAGCTCCTTACATCAAGTGGCTTCATGCTTTGTCTGGTGCGATTTCCATAAAAAAAAATTTAAAAATATATATTTCCAGAGACAGGGGAGGAGGCGCCCGTTCCCACCCCCTGAGAGAGAAAGAGACGCAGAGAGAAATATGGCAGAGAAAGGGGGTGTGACGGTAGACATCTTCAATAAGAGAATGCGCGTTTTGACGCACGACAGAACAGATCCAGTAGAGACGGTGAGAGAGCGAGTCAGAGTTAAATTGTCAGAGTGAACGGAATTCTCGCCATCGTCGCTTCGCCCATAGTTTAGTGACTTAAACAACAATTTGCGAACGAATTTGCGCACAGAGAGAACCGGGGAAATAACTTGGGGACAACACACCCTTTTTGCTAAAGACATTTACAATATGATAGACATTAATCTAGTGTAAAATTGATTCCTTTTTTTTAATTGTTATTTTGTAATTTTCCATACAAAAACCCTGACCGAGTTGTTGAACATTGTTCTTTTCCCTTTGTTCCGCTTGAATAATCTTTCGCCCTCACAGAGCCAACCGATTGTTGTACGCCCAATGATCGCTCGCTGATACAAACAGTTTCAACACGGGAATTGGACGACGACAAGATCGACAAAGTCGTCGTCATCATCATCGCCATCCCAGCCTAGAGGAACTTCGATCGACATTTTTTTTTTTTTATTGCCACTACGACGATCGGCTGAAGAGTGTTCACGGTCTGGCAAGACTGTGCGCGCAAGTGGGGTTCACACATTGGCACCATGACCAGGATATCAAACACCTGTGTGTGCGGTTGACCACGATCCCCACGGTGCAGAGAGAGACGTGTGTGGGGTTCACACATGTAAAACGGACCTTAACATGAGTATGATGATAATGAATTTTTGTTGTTGAACTTAAGGAACAAATCTGAGCTGCCATTGCTCAAGTGCCATTGGAGCTGTGCACCAAAGTATGCCACTCAGTCCCTGAAAGATTAGGATATTACATTGAGCTCCATGGAAAGCACACAGAGCTTTAATAAATGTGTTAATAAACAAAAATTACATACTTATGGTGGACTAATATATATATATATATATATATATATATTATATAATATTAAATTATTTATACCTACATATGCCGGCGTTTCAAGCTTACGCTCTTATCAGTGTAGAAAGTGACAATTTCAGATAGTCACTGGGTGCAAACCCAGTTCAGAGAATAAACCAAGACTCTGCATGCTTTCGCTCTATCCCCACGGCCATCAAAAATTATGTGATCCAGGAAAAATTAAGTTCTATTTATGCCTAAATACAGCGGGCAGTAAATAGCAGACAGTCCAGAGTGTTCGACGAACATTATCGGAACCTTGCTTATAGCTAAGTGACAATCTGTTTTTAATACCTCCGAACAGTGCTCAACTTTAATTTTTAATGGGGTTTTATAATAATAATATTTACAAATAAATATTAACTTATTTATACCTACATACACCGGCGTTTCAAGCTTACGCTCTCATCAGTGTAGGAAGTGACAATTTCAGATAGTCACAGGGCGCAAACCCAGTTCAGAGAGTAAACCAAGACTCTGCATACTTTCGCTGTATCATCACAGCCATCAGAAATTATCACATGATACAGGAGGGTTTTAAGTTCTATTTATGCATATCTAACCATATTTCATTGAATAAGATAGACATTCTATGTCTATTTGATCGGTTGAACAGTCTTTCCCAAATTCTAACAAACATATGTGAGTCATACAGCAACGTAGACACAACTTTTCTAAAACGAATTTTTTTTTTTTTTAATTTATTTCTCATGCTTTCCATTAATTTAGTCTTCTTCCTTAGGAAATGTAAGCGTATGCATTGTTTGTTCTTCATTCTTCATGGACAAAAACAACCATGGCTTCAAATTCAAGAAGGAAATCAGATATGGGTCCGGAAGTGACTGGTGGCCAATTGTGAGCTTTGATGACTCAAGCTTATTTGGGACACAATTTAATGGGTATTGTTGTGGCCATGGATGCTACATGCCATGTTTCTGTTGCATCTAGATTATGCACTTGGTCTCAACTGCACGAGCCCTTGTGATCAACCGATTCATATAGTCCGATCAAATACAAAAACCACAAATGAAAGCAGGTATTTTTACTGTTGAATGGAGAAAAAAATTCAATTGAAGTAGATTATGCAATGTCATCAGTTCTAACCACGCATAGTAATAAATGATTATGTAAGTAATAATCACAAAGTATGAAAGTATTGTGTTTCATTATAAACATTTGAGGGTAAGAAAACCCCAAGTTATAACTAATTTTGCTAAAAGGAGGTTGTTTTAATTGGATATAGATTGCTTCCAAAATTTTAAATATTTTAAAAGATGAACATTAGCTCAGAACTTTACTATTGTTTCTGCTAATTATGAACAGTTCTAGCATAATTTGGAACCTTGTGTTAGAAGAGTTAGAAGAAAAGAGGAATGTTTAGATAAAAACATTAACAAAAACAAAAGATGATAATATAAATATTTCTAACGGGTTTCAAATTATGCTTAAAGTCCATAATTGGAATATTTAAGTAGACTTAGATTATTTTAAAAAATGCTTATCGGCAACAATATTAATTTTCAAATGATGAAAAAACTTTTGCCATTATTTGCTGATTATGTAATTTGTTTTCTTTTTTGACTGATAAGTCACCATTTATCGAGACTAAAAGCCACTAAAGGAGAATGGTTAATAGGATAAATAGATTGCCAATTGAATGATGATGGATATTATAAGAGGATAGAAATGGAATGAATAAAATCATTTGATGACTTATGAGGACGGTTTATGACAAGTGCTTATTAACATTAGATTTAAAGAAGGCCATGTCGTAGCCCTAAGGGAAGCAATCTTATGGCAACGTGTTCAACAGATGGGAAGTTCTTGGAAAAAACTCTGTTCATGGAAATTCCGTTTGATGTTAGACACACGGAGGAAGAAAGGCAAGTTCTTTGTAGTGGTGATAGAATGACAAGTTCTTGCAATGAAAGTTTTAAAAGGAGGAACCACAGATTGGGGCCTCAGTCGAGAATCTTCCATGGAAATAAAAACAGTAGAGAAAGACTAGCAACGTCTCTTCTGTGAGAAAGAGGCTGTAAATAACAGAAGAGATCATTCTCCAAAACATTGGCAAGTCTATTTTGGACCTTGTCAAAACAAGGGTGCTTTAAGTTGCACCTTCCCAAATGTCTTGTGTGATTATTGTTATACTCACATATAGGTTCCTTGTTTGAAAAACATATTTTTGGATCTCCTTCTCTCTTATTTAATCACTAACGTTGCCCTGCGGTCTTTTTACTTTCATTTTTGTTTCGTTCTTTTAATAGATGAAGATTTGTTAAGAATTTTAAAGCCAGAAATTACTTTCTATTTGATAGTTTTGTAGCATTACCTCCCTTTCTTTTCTACATTTACACAGATACTCACTAGGGGGCGTCAGACCCGAATTATCTCCCCTTTTCGTAACGGCTTGTAGCGCCAACGATCTGTGTTATAAAAAGGGATGCACAGACTGCCTCCTTCTCTTTTTCATCCAGGACCGGCTGCAGACAACATCAGTCCCTGTCTTCCTTCGGTCTGCTTGCTATGAAAGCGTTTTACCACCATGTGCACGCTTACGAACACACCTCACACGTTATATAAGATTTCTCACCTCTACTTAAGCACATATCATTCTACTCAGACTTGTTATACACATTCTCGTGGACACAATTTCATAGCGGACCCAGTTAAGTTTGCGAACAATAAACATTTTTTGTATACTTCTTTGTTTTCGAGTTTTTACTTTGTTTCTATTTGCATGCTTGCATTTTATGAACACAAATATAAATATATATATATATATATATATATATATATATATATAAATATATATATATATACACAGGATAACTAGCGCTGCCCAAGCATTGGCCAAAATATCCAAAGTTTAAACGTTTCTAGATTTCTTTAAAATGTCGAAGCATCACAAAGGAATTCATTCTTTTCTTTTCAACTATTAACAAAAAAAATAATTATTGATAAATAAAAAAAGAAAAGAAACTTTATTTTTTATTTACAGTCAATAGAGAATTATCAACCTTAATCTTGATTGTTCTCAAAGTCAGAGTCTAATATTTATATTGAAAATCGATTAACAGGTTTTAAATATTGGTGTATACGTTAGCTAGTAATCGTTTGGTTGAATTGTGTTTGTAGGGAGATTTAAATGTAAACAGAATGCAGCATAGACTAGGGCGCGGCAGGGTTCAAGTGATTAATCTTTTAACCAAAACATAGCGGAAATGGCATCAGATAATGGATGTGAGAGGACTAGAGTCTGGATGGAAAACGCAAAGCGACCAGACATGTTTTAGATGTTCTCAAATTGGTTTTGAACGAAGCGATGCACTTTTAATGAGGGCCTCCTTCTGTCCTGCCCTCTTCCCCACTGTTGCTTTACAGCCCAAAGACGAACTCGGCTAAATAAACCCATCTTTTTCCATGAGAATGCATTGATTGATCAACTAATTGATGTATCTTTTTGTGCTTGCTGTCCTGACATAAGAAATGGACTGTATTATGGGAGACTAGTAGCATGACTATCGCAGCCTCCTAGGCGTGTTGCTTATATAACACGGGGAGTCTGATGTAAATTATCTTTTTTTTGTAATAAACAACCCTCGAGGTAATGATTACCTCTGCGAAGGAGGTTATGTTAGGTTTACAGTCAAATTTGTTACTGTATTTGTTTATGTATAGCCTAGCACTCATATCGCTTGACCAATCGTCACCAAACTTTGTTAAAATATCGGTCATGGTCTAACTTAGAACTTATTTAATTTGGCGATATCAAGGTCAAAGGTTATGAAAAAGGTTAAGGTAACACTTTTAGTGTTAACTTCAGTCCTGTTCACCGTAGAGACTCGATACTTGGCTCATATTTTAACCAATGAAGTTCCACATCTTATAGGATCTTGACCTACAATCGAAATTTTAACTGAATTTCAACTTTCGATATTTCCCAAGTTGATAACAGTAACTACCATGCCTAATTTCAGCCTGATCAGATGAATAGTTTTTGAGTTATTAACGTTTCCATGGCATTACTTCGGGAATACTTCATACAATATGGAGAAGTAAGGCTCAGATAAGATGTTGGCTTATCCTTACGTAGTTATGTGGTGATATGCAGTCTCACGGCTGATTTATGCTTTTGTTTATAGTTGGCATGAGTTTTAGGTCTTCACTAGATATAGACAGCATGAAAAACAGCCAGCCTAACAATTTGTATCTTTTATACATAGATGTTAGTTTCTTATCCCATTGCTGATCCAAAAATAACTTGATAACATCGTATATTGTAATGTTATCTAGAAGTCTTATTCGATGATGTTTATATAATTAATATCCAACGCTGATTGAGTACATTAATGGAGAAGGGAGTTGTGTTGAAGAAGGAATATCTGTGGTGCAAAATTGATTCTTTTTTATCATTAGTCTACGATATTGGTTTACATATCTATCTTTAATGTTTATATCAGGCACAAGACCACAAGGATTGTGTAATATTATATCGCCTCTTTCTGTCAAATGACTTTACAGTTATTTATTCTACTAATAGGGTTAGGGTTATTTATTCTACTAAATGGACAGCTCAGTATTGTAGCATTATTTACAATATTCTGATTTCTGATTTTGGTTGCAATTCCTAATGCGTAACTTTTAGAGACTTAACTTTTAACCCAATACATAAAATAATTCCCCCTCTTCCTCCTCCTACTACTGTTGTTGTTATTGAGGGAGTAAAGGATATGTTCTAGGATTGCTAGAAAGAAGGAAGTATTTGTGAAGAAGGACGCAAAACGGTAGAATTAAGATTTGACATATTTTATTAAGTAGTTATAGATTCATATCATGTTGTTTCTATGTGTCCATTGTGCTTTCAACGTTCATTGTTGTTTGTGTGAGTTCTTATGTGTGTAGGTATCTATTATATTTGTAATTGTGTAGTTGCGGTGTTGGCATAAATGTATGTGTGTAACCACTGCAAAGAAGGCCATGTCGGTCTGTGATAATGTTGGTAATTTAACATTGGTCCTCTGTGCTGTGTATTTGCAATCTTCGAACTGAACTCTGATCAGCGAGCTTGTTGTTTTTATGTAAACCAATCGCCTCCCAGAATTGGTTTGGGAAATTGCATGGGAAGAAATATTGTAATCGATTTTATTATAGATTCATATGTGTGCTAGTTGAGTGTTCATGGTTGTGTTTGTGTGAGTTCCAGTGTGTGCGAGTATGTATTATCTGTGTGGTTTTGGTGTTGCAAAAAGGACCGTTTTGATTTGTGATGATGTTGATCAGTTTACATTAGGTCTGTGGGGTATATTTGAACCCTGCAACTCAACTTTGGTTAACAAGCTTTGTTGTTTTTATCTCAATCGATCGGTTCCCAGAATTATTTTGTGAAATCACACTGGAAGCAATATTCATTGGAATTTGGTCATGTGACCTGTTTATTCGGACGTATGTTTAAACCATTGTGTTCTGTAGTTCCCACTTCCACTTTTATTTAACCATAGCTTTTATGAAGATAAATGAAAGCGAAGGAAAAAAAGAAAAGAAAAAGAAAGAATGAAGCAAACACCTGAAGAGAAAGGAAGACAGTGACTTAGCAGACCCGTAACTTATTTTTCTTTCTCAGGCCTACCATAGAGGAAGTGAAGGGGATCTAAATGTTTAAGTTTAACTACGATTTTCTCAAGGAAACAAAATGATAAAAAGAAATTTCCATAGTATTCTCAAAAAACTCCACGGAATAAAACTTTTCTATTAAAATGTTCACTTCAGAGATTAAAATTGATTTTAAAATAAGTTACTTTTATAAAAATCGTTTACAATTTTCATAAGTTTGAAAATATTTTCTGTTCAATAAAATGTTTTCTTGACAAAGTTTCATAAATGAAACTAAATATCGAAAAAGACATCAGCATGAAACTGTTAATCCTTTTTTGTTCGCTGTAGGTTTTCTTTGCTTATTTCTATTATTCTTTTTTATGCCTATACATTCTGCCGCATATTTATCCTTTAAACATACCTTTATCATACAACCTAAGCAACAATTTTATCAATTATTATCTAGCCTTTGGTAGTAGTATTTGTTTTGTTCGATCTCAGCAGGCTATCCTCCTAAGCATTATCTCCTCAGAAAAGATGTCAGTCGAGGCACCCTTAACTAAGAATACTAACGGGACTAACCTAGTTATTTTTATAGGTAACAAGAACCTAAGTCAGACATGAGACTGACTACCTTTGCCTGACAATGTAAAGATAGACCAAAGTCTTATCTGGGCCGTACTTCTCTATATTGTATGAAGTATTCCCGAAGTTATGTTATGGAAACTAAAAAAACTATTTATTTGATCAGACTGAAGTTTTACAGGGCGGTTACTGGTATAAAAAGTCATCAGAACCATACATCAAATTCGGAAAAATCGGAAGTTAAAATTCTGTAAAGAATTCTGACTATGACCGATTTTTCAAAGTCATATAAGATGCGGGACTTCATTGATTACAATATGAACCAAGTAGTGAGTCTCTACGATGAACAGAACCCAAAAGTTATCCTCAAAAGTGTTACTTTCACCTTTTCCATGACCTTGATCTTATCCTAAAATTAAATCACTTCTAAGTTAGACCATGACGGATATCTTGACCAAGTTTGGTGACGATTGGTCAAGCGATATGGACGCTAGGCTATACACAAACAAACATTGTGACAAATTTGACAGAAAACCTAACTTTCTTGGCAGTGGTAATTATTCCCAGCCATGAATGCCATTTGTAGCGTTCAGAAATGGTCATACACTACATTTACCTCGACCTTGTTTCACATCCAACCCTCGTTGAGAAACAGCAGATAAAAAACAATTATCTAAAAAAATAATTTATACTATGTTTTTAAATAAGTTCTTAAATTTCGTTAAAATTTGACCAAAGAAATATCTGATAACGTGTGTATCAAACTGTCCTCTTAATTAATCAAATTCTGCCAATTCTACCTATCGTTTCAAATCCTCTGATAATATTGTTCATCATCCAACTGACAATCACACTAACGCTTATCCTCGAGTGGTTTTAGGCCTTCGTAAGTGGAGACTCTTTATTATAAAAACAAAACAAAACAAAAACACTACTCTTCCAACTCTGTATAAATATATCATTTACTGGGCATACAATTAAAATACTTTTGGCTGGAAATCATTAGAGTTGACTGAGCTTTAGGAAAGGGGGCGATGCGGCCCTTCTCAGAGCCTGAGTAAAATTTGTAAACAGTTTATTCAAAACATGTGACCCCCTTTTTTAGGTCAGACAGTTATTGGTTACTATTTCTTTTATTGTTTAAAAAAATGAACAATGAATAGAATGAATCTTTTCTCATTTTTCCCACAAAATTATTTTCAAACGGCGAAAAGTAACACAATAGTTAAAATGTAAAGAAAATATTAGCAAAAGAGTTCATTAAAACTATGGCATCATTACTATAGAAACCACCAACGAATAAATAAACAAAATTAGTATCAGGAATGGAAAATTAAGTTTTAAACAAAATAAAATCCAAAGAAGCGTTTTTGAAATCGGAAATTATGTTAAAAATTGGTGGGAGGTCCCCTCTTGGTGGGTGGCCCAGGGCCCCAGCCCCTTGGCCCCTTAATCCGGCCCTGCTGTAAAATATATTACACAAAAGTAAATACTGGTTCATAATGAAGAAGTATAGTTGACTAGGAAATATAAGAGTATTTATATTTATAATATTTTTGGATCACAAATTTCAGGGGGTGCAAATGTAATTGCAGGGGGGGGGGGGGCTTTCCCCCTGCCCCCCCCCATGGCTACGTGGGGGCTTGCATATGCATTCATACATAAATGCATACTAACATTTAAATCAAACCGACTTTTTGTCTTTTCATCTGTTTTGATGGCTTAAAGATATTTGACCTGTTCTTAAGCCATAAGTGAATCATTGAATGGTGATATCCCCCCCCCCCCGTCTCTCGCTTAAGATCACCAGATTTAAAATCTATTTACAATGGAGAAAATTCTCCCAAATGTTTAAATATTCTTAGCTAAATGAAGAAAGGAAGATTGTCGCCTAATCCTTTTGTTTATGAAGGACATTATCAAAAACAAAAAAGTGTCTTGCATGAATTTTGATCACTTATACATTTCCATTTCAAATGAAGTAAATAAAAATAAAAAATGTTAGAGATTAAAGACAAATAAATTTACAGAGACTAAGACTGATTCTCCTCTTCATCCTGTTGTACAATTCATTTTAATGGCAAACTAATACGTAGGCATATTTACTTTCATATCCTGAAAGGAGTTAGTTCATATAAATGCCATTTTCAGTGATAAAAATCCTTAAAGGTAATGTTTTTTCCCTTTTTTTTTATCTATTAATTCTATTTTTGTCTTTGTTTTTTGTTTTTTGTTTTAATTTTCAGTTTTTTCTATTTTGATTTTATTCAATTTGTAAATGTTTATCTTTTATTTTTAACTTATTTTTTCCATTTTTGTTTTTGCTTACTCTCCTTCGTTTCCCCCTTCTCATCTTCCTTCTCTCCCTTTCCTCCTCCTCCTCTTCTGCATACTTGAAAGCTTTTTATTTCTGGAATGTCACACTGATACCACTTATCTGTGGATCTCCAATAGATACTCATCAGCTTCAATCTTTTAGCCCCCTTAAAGGACCCTACAGCTGTAGAGGTTAGCTCAGCCCTACTCTCCCAGTCAGGGGTAAAGGGCAAATCATGATGAGTTCATCCTTCTTTTGTCAGCCATCTTGCAATTAACCTGATTGATAAACTCTCCTTTTCCTTTCTTTCCTTGTGAAAAAAACTATTTACCCTTATCCGACATCGTCTCTTCCGTTTTCAAATGAATTCCAATGTATGAGACGAAAATTCCATTGGACATCTTCCGGAAATATCTTCTTGACATCACAAAAAGATCTTTCTTTGTGTCTGCTGCCCATCTATTTTAACTTTCACCCATCAATCTGTGGGGAATCACACACATGAAAGCCATCAGATGTATTTCACCAATCTATCTTCTCTCGACTGCAACAGATTCCCGATTCTCATTAATAAGAAAATAATGTTTTCTTTTTACATAACTCAAGAGTTTAACACATTTATTTGTCAATTTTCAAAGAAATTAGATGATGCCAACAAACTACTTTCCACGTTTCAAAAAAACTGACTTAATTATTGAGATATTTAATTAAGGTTGACGTAGATTCACATAGAAGATCAAAGATGAAGAAAAAATAATTTATATTTCTTGGTCCTAAAAATACAATATAATAAATAAAAAAATGACTGATGCAAATTTATCATAAACTAGCTATATTTATCCGGCGTTGCCCGGATTGGAGACTGAGAGAAAAATAATCATAGTCATGTTTATATCTTTTAATTGGAAATTTAAGAATTCGTTTTAGTAAAGGTACAGAATTATTACCAAAGCTTCCCCCCCCCACCTACTCATGTTAAAGATAGTTTCTAAATAATAGCATTTGTATGTAGAAACCCATTCTTAACATGAGAAAGAGAGGGATGGTTGTTAACTATTCTGTTCCTACACCATTCGTTTTCCGTTATTTTATCTATGATTTTGCAAACGCAGATCCCACAATAATGTTATACCTGCTTTGATCAAAATTAAATATATTTATCCAAATACTATGGATAATGTAATTTCAAATTATTTTAGTCTTGTCCTGACTAAAAACATGAGCAACTCATCAATAAACCAAAACAAAAAAGCAATAAGAAGCGTCTCTTTTTATTTCTTTCCATCTCTGAAAAAATAGCTAGTCGAAGTAATATCCCTTGGATTATATCCAAGTTATCTCCCTTGAATTATACTGGCCAACAAGAAAAATACACTCTCCTGCCAAGAAGTCAACAATCTGTTTACTTCCCACACAAGGAATTTAGAATGAGATTTTATTGTCTTTCTGGCTAGTCATTCAAGGCGGTCATTCTCCTCGGAGCATGCTTTCCCCTTTCCCAAACCCGAGCAGGCTTTGACCTTAGGTCATCTCTTCCAGTTGCAGACACCAATCAAAATGTAAATAATATGCCTTGCTCATGCGCCTCTCTTTACCCAACCCTGGCAACACATGTCTGTATTGATTGTATTACGACTCTTTAATATATGCTCCCTTTAATATGTATATCTGTTCCTTCCTATTGTATATCATATTGAGCGTTATCTTACATGTTTCGTATCCCCCTTTCATGCTTGTCTTTGACAGACTGTTTATGTTTAAATAAATGTGTATATGGGTAAATCCAACTGTTTCTTTATTGAAAACTTGTTCTTCTTTCTCCTGACCCTTATATGCATTATTCACGACAACACAACACACAAAAATGGCGACCACCACCTGTGTGGTGAAAATACCTAAACACGTGGTCACTAAAAAC
Organism: Sepiola atlantica; assembly: GCA_963556195.1. Classification (NCBI taxonomy): domain Eukaryota; kingdom Metazoa; phylum Mollusca; class Cephalopoda; order Sepiida; family Sepiolidae; genus Sepiola; species Sepiola atlantica. The sequence goes on from OY744515.1 coordinate 186,468,083, forward strand.
ATAGACTGTAGGACATAAAATATTCGTTAGCTTTACAGCATTAACTGACTTTCGTTTTATTAATGGATATGTGAAGAGGTAGCGATGCAAGGTAAACTGAATTAACCTGTATAAGCTACTCGCTTTCTTTCTCTATTCGTTTAACTGACTCTTTCCTTTTCGCTGCCCCCCCCCCCCGGAAATAAAAATACAGAATTTCACATAAACGTGTTAACTCGACATTTTCCAACCAATGAAAATAATTCTCGTTCTTTGGAAATGATAAAATTAGTGAGCCAGTGTGAAATATCAATTCTTAATAAAAACAGAAAACTCAAAAACCCAGTAAAAAAAAGAAAGCCCAGTAAACTAATACAAAACACCCAGCGAACACAACATTATGCCCCCCTCCCCGTCTCTTTGAGACCTTGGCAAGGAAACAACTACTCCACCTACACACACACACACACATATTGTCATTTTCCTCACGGAACATTCAACAAACAAGAACTTTTAACTTTTCTAACGAACTATTTACTGACTCCAAATATCTTTCACATCTAAACTGTAAAATTGTTAATATATAAATATGTTTGTTTGTTAACCATGTGTCTCTCTCTTTCATTTATAGCATCCTGTTGGTAAATTTAGCACTTGCTAAATAGTGACCCATTCTCAATCCTTCATAACATTCATGTTTTTGTCCATTTTTCTCATTCGCCATTTTATAATTTATTAATTGCCAGCATGGGTCTTGGTATATTAAAAAGACACAGTTGTCGTCTACACCCTATCCAAGCCAGGAGCCATGCTATAGATAAACATAAAATAAATAAATCAATTTTAACTCATAATGCAAGCATAAGTAATTATTTGTTGTAAATCAAGTTAGTTAATCATTGAATTTAACTAATTACTTTAAAAGGCATTTCTGATAAACGCTTTGCAAATGGCGCCGATAGAGTTTTAACCTTTTAGTGATAAAAAGTGATAAACTAAAAAAATATGGAAAATTGTAATATGAAAACCATTGATTACAAAACAGTTTTTCTGACCAATCAGAAAACACGTTTTTTTACCAACAGGTTATCTAGAGTCTGTGAACCAGTATATATTATTTACTCCTCTCCAGGAGTTAGGCACAAGGCCAGTTTTATCCTACTCCCACAAGTAAGATGTGACCCAAGGTCGGGTCGGAAAGTGGGGGTTGAAAAGCCAGCGCCCGAGAGGTGAGCACTCTGACCATCAAAAATTGCCTGGGCAGCCCCGTCGGCATTCCCCGGTAGGGGCGCCTTAAGCAGTAAGCAATAAACTTACTCCTCCCCAAAGAGGGGAGGTGAAGCCTGGGAGGGTGGACCTCCTAGAACTGCACAGGACAGACCCATAGACCGGCGTAAATCAAGCCCCGAAGGCCAAGACAATACCAGTCCATGGGGTGTAGTATCCATCGGAACAGATACTACACTTTGATCTCGACCAAAAGGCCAAGAATTAACAACAATTTGTCTCAACATAACAGCCTCATTCAGGCTGGTATCAGTGAGAGTCTATATCAGCAGGCGGCTCAGCCGAGTGTGATAGTCAATTTTAACACATTCCTATGGTAATAAATGTTTTTTAATATTGTGTGGGGAGATCTTGTGAACAACTGGCCAACTGTTCATCTCTCTCATTGACAGGTAAATCGTTGCTCAGTGAAAAGTGACAGTAACCGTCACAGATATGTTGATCTTTTTATCCCATTTCACCCCGTAGCTGGAATAACGGAACAATTACTCCAATATTAGCTCTGCGGTTTCATTTACTTTTTACAGTTATTCACAGAAAATGCATCCGAATGAACTGCACCCTCCTGACCAACCCCCATAGGGTAATAAAAGACTTCCACCACTGTGTCCGATCACTTTGACACCCAACTCCCAAGAGGCAAGAACTCTCTAGCGTTTCTGCTATGCACTTTCTTTTCATGATGTAACTACCGATACACATTAGCTTAACTTCTAACTTGACCTCTATATGGAAAATTCCAATGTTCTTGCTTAAACTAACCTTACCTTGAATTTTCCATTTTAACCTTATTTTTTACACACCCAGCATCTAATCTTGCTACATGATGTGACTGTCCACACAGCAATTTCAATTAAGATGCTCCGACCAACGAATGCCATCAGCAGCAACCAGCCCAAAGATACTTCTCACGAACTACTAAACACAAAGTTCTTCTAATAACTACTACAAATACATAAATTTCTTCAGAGTAAACCGAATTAGCACTTGAGCTTCTATCAAGGTTTCATTTTGTTTCATGTTTTTTCTCACTCTTTCCTGTTTAAGGAATACTCCCTGACCATTCTTGAGTCATGAAAAAGGTAAAATCTCAATTAATCAGATTCCATTGTAAACAAGTAGTTTAGTTTTGGTTCAAGTCTTTTACAAGTATGACGTCAGTCATTTGTGTACACTAATAAAGGATCCGAAGGGATCATTATCTTAATCGTGATAAAAAATGTGACGTCAACCATAACTCAAAATCTAAATGGAACTCTTTAAAAATGAATGGAAAGAGAAAAAAATTATTTCTTAAAAATAACGTTAGTTAATTAAACCTTTTTTTTTCAAAACAAACCTTTTCTTGCTCTCGTCTTTTTTGGTATCTTGGTAATTGTTTTACATTTACACAAAATGAATACATAAAAGAAAGCTAAAAAGCTTTACTTATAAACTTATAAAAATATGACAGGATTTATTTGCGCTTACAGGTAATACACCAAAATATGCAGACATGACAAAACTTTTTTTTTTTCCTTATCTTTCTGTTTTTGCTGGAGATGGGGCATCCTACCGGATGCCAGACATTCACCGGCTATTTCAGACACTCCAGCCTAGAGATCGTTTTAAGATTCTAACCGTCCCTTTAAGTGCAGTTGTTTGTATTTCTCTTGCACTCGGTTCACCGGATATACTCGTCAGATAGCTCTTGAAATTCTTCTTCATTAGTCCTGTTGCTCCTATAATTACTGGAGATTTTCCTAAGATTCCAGTTTCTTTTCATGTCGTACATAATATGCGTGTGTATGAAAAGCGAACTTACCAATGTGCGCAGAGATAATTTTCTTGGAGAAAAATGCAGATTATTTATGATAAAATATTATTGGTTTCTTAATTGTTTTTACAAATAAACTAAAGGAATACAGAAAAGAGTACTAAAAAGGCTTACTTATAAAAATATAACAGGATTTATTTGCATTCACAAGTAATACACAAAATATGCACACATGTTAAAGCTTCCTAATATTTGAGTATAATCAAAGATGGACTTATCGGTACTCTTATTTTCATCATGTTTCCATGACTTTGTGCTGTCAACGTTCGGGCAGGTTACGGAAGCGCCTGACAATTGACGAGGCGAAAACCGCCAAACACTAAATTGAAGACTGGCAGCCGATAAATTACGACAAAGAAAATCAAACTAAAAATATAAAGAACGAACAAACCAAAACTAAACAATGGTTATTAATTAGATTTTTATTTATTTATTTATTTTTGTCAAAGGAACCATTGTTAATCAAATGTTTTTAAATAAAATGTTTTTTTGTTTATGCCCCGGAAGGTTTCAAAAGATGATTTTGTTTGATTTGTTATGCAAACGTTTCTGTTTTTTTTTCATTTTTTTCAATGTTTTTTTTTACATGTTTTTCAAAATTTCAATTAGTCCTTCGGGAGATTCAACAAGCTGACAGATTATAGAAGTTCATTTTTTGTAATTGAACGCGATTAATTTCTTTCGAAAGTTATCGGCTGCTTGCTGTAGCCTGATTGTCTAATGCCTACTGCAACCTGTTTGGTTGATAGTTTCGTCAACTCTCGGGCTCTTCCGAGACCTGCCCGAACGTTGGCGACGCAAAATCATGGAAACATGGTGCATCATCTATAAGAGTACCGACTTATCAAACATTTGTAGAGATATGGTCTCAAAATACACGTCAATAGATAGAAATGGGAAAGACCATATATCTCAAAAAGCATGTTGACAGAACTGGTCTGGTGGTGAGGCGATGTGGATGAATGATGTTGTTACCTCGACAGTCAGACCAAAAAAAGGAAAAGAGGAAGTAAACTTCTGAGTCATAACTTTTTACATTTGTGACCATGTGGCTAAATCAACCAATAGTTGACCGCCTCATCGTCATGTGATATGGGTCTCTATGTATTAGGAGAAAAGCAAAACCAACATCTGTATAAAAAACAACAATATATTAAAACATAAACTTTAAACTTTTTCTAAAACTAAATTACTTGCTTTTCTTTATATCAGATCAAGATTTTATCATTTTATGATTGTAAAAGTGCATAGAAAAAATTGTGGCTCTTAAACACTTAAAACATGTCTGAAAAAAATGTTAATTTTAGAAAAGTTATATCCTTTCCCACCGCGCAAAACTTCTATGCCTAGTCAAATTTTATCAGAACTTCTAAATATCAGCAGACTTTTTTTATTTTGTTCACAAGGAAGAAAGAGCCCTCTAAAAATCTTTTTACAAACCAGAAGAATGACTCGCCATTGTATTTCTTTTCATACCGAATAACGAAAATTGATGACAGAAGTTACAGAGCTTTGTGAGACAATGGGCAAATGTTTACAGAGATAATCAATTTGATGTCATTGACATTGCAATTTTTAACATACAACATGTGATAGAATGTGTCATACCCTGTCCTCATCAGTCGTCAACCTGGAGTGGTAACACAGTTTTAGTGTCTAGGAGAAAATGTTGCCCACTAATGCCACCAGCAGCAGCTTTTGCCACTGGACAGGGTATAAAAACAATGTTTGTTCATCTTTACAAGTTGTCTTAGTGAAATGTGTTTACTTTTGGCCGTTGATGACATTACTCAGCATCAATGCTTGACACTTGATACCATGTAAACATAGGGAATGTTAATTTGGCACATGTGGTTTATCTTCACTTATGTTTTAACCAAATGTGAAGCACTTTTCAAACTGTGACCAGTGATGCCTATTTTTAAGAGGAAAGAAATGGCCGAGTATCCTAAAATCCCACACCATCCGACCTCAATGCGCATCATAAAGCATGTCAATCACTTTTTCACGCAGTCCACATGCAACAATTCGTATCGGTTTTTCTTCAGCTCTTGCAGCTCCCCCCTGTTCTTCTCCCAGTGCACAGTTAATTCTATTACTCTTCTTGGAGTCTGACCATAATACAATGTCAGGACGCTCATCTGTTTGGAAGACGTGCACTAGAAATTGTAAGAGTGTGACAAGATTCTACTAACACCCACCAATGTTAGGTAAGTGCACTCTCCTGTCCGGAAGTCAAGAAAACTCGTCCATGCATGTGTGGATAATTAGGACGAGATTTTAGCCTTTTCCTGTCTGAGCTTTCAAAGCCATAGGACATTGTCCGACCGGCTGTCCATTTTGGCATGTCCTTCACAAACCTTGGTAGCAGTCGTATAGACCCCCTTTCTGGTAGTAGTCGTGTAGACTCACAGAACAAGACAAATGTAAGTCCTATTTACTTGTACATTGTTCATGAATATTCCCTATCTCCAACCTCGGCAACACATGTATTTCTTATTGTATTTGAACATTAATGCATTCTTTTTTATTTTTATTTCCGTGGTTTTATCTTTTTGGATATTATATTAGATTTCAGCTTACATGTTTCATACCACCTTTTACGTTTGCCTTCAACAAACTATTTATGTTAGACTGAATGTGTATGTTTACAAATTCAACTGCTTTTTCACTATTCTCCTTTTTCTCTTTCTTTCGACCCTCGTGTGTTATGCACGATAATACAACACAGAAAATGGCGGCCTTATATACAGGGAAGATATACTGGAACAGCTGGTCACTAAAACCGTAAGAAATAGTATATAAAAGATTCATTGGGTAACTCCATTTTCTTTCTTTTTCAGACTTTACTTCTTCAATATTATTTTTAACTTCAGATTCTTTTTGAAGGAAATAAAAAATGTTTGACTCAAATATTTACAAAGTACAGGGTGGGCCAAAATAAGGGTCCTATCTTTAAATTTGAATAACTTTAATTTGAATAACTTCCACAAAATAAAAGTTAAACTCACCAAACTTTATGTGTGTGTAGACTGACCCTTCCGAGATTTTTTGAAATAAACAAAACAAATTTTAGCCGAAAAACACTTCTTAAAACTTACAAAAACTAAAGTATTGTTTTTTACACTGTTTTGAGTTTTTTAAGCAAAAATAATGTTTTCTAAATGAGGGTACGTTCCTTAGGGCTAATACGGCTCATGCTTGCTTCGGAAGGGGTCCTTTACTTATTCTAAAAAAAAAAATTTAAAAAATCAATAAATAAAAAAGTTATGAATTTTTAAAAATAGGACCCTTATTTTTGCCCACCCTGTATTTTGTATTATTTGTATTGTTTTGATTATTCGGACTACTGGTGCAACGGATAAAAGTGCTAAGTTATAATCTGTTCTAAATGATATCGTAATAAGTAGTATTAAGTAGTAAAACGACACATCTAAATCAAGAAACTGTTTAAGGCTCCTAAAATTCATACTAAAATTGTTTGCAAGGGCCGTGGTGCAACGGATAAAAGTGCTAAGTATAATTAGTTCTTAGTTAACAGTCTTATGGGGATTGAAGGTGCAATCCTCAGTCTAGACTATACTAAGAATACAATTATGGATTTATTTAAGACGTCTACTCTATCATGGCTAACGGAACAAGAGAAAGTTACTCCCATGGATTAAATAAAGTGTTCCGTTTGAAATTCCATACAAATTCCCGAGTTTGACAGAAAGATTCCCGAGTTTGGTAAGATTCACCTGAAGAAGGTTGGAGGTTACATCGACCGGAACATTGTGAGAATAACATCCAAGATGAGAACATTAATTCGAATAATCCAAATAATCCAAATTATCGACCCTCATCTAAAAAATTTCAAAACATAAGTTGCAAACTATTCATCAGATTCATGCTTGAGTTCATAAAGCGAAAAAGATGAAAAACTTCGAACAATATATCGAGTATGTTTTTATTGATAACATTTCTGAGGAGGTTTTTTTTTTTCATAGAAATTATGAAGAATTACTTTTATATATAAAATAAGTTCTATTAATTTTGTAAAGTAAGAATATATGGACTCTTAAATTGAAACAGAAAGAAAATGTGTTTATCTTTACATATTTATCTAAATTTGTGAGGCAACTTTCATGTGTGCGCGTGGCTTTGCCGTGTAATTACACACTTAATTATTATTTCTTTTATTTACAACTAGCCTTCGTTTCTGTTCTTTTCTTCCCAAAATCTGAGTGATTGCTATTGTTGTTACATTGTTTGTTGTTCTTTCTTTTTATTCAAACTCGACTCTTTAATACTCAACTAGCGGTGCCCGTGTCCCGGCGTTGCCCGGGAACATTGAGGCAACCAAGTAAGTTGACCGAAAAAACTCTTTTTGCCCAAAACTATACATTCATCCACGATATAAAATTATTCGCAAATGAAACAGGGTAACATTAAAACAATAATCGAATAAAGAACACAAAAATAAACGAACAGTTAATAAATGAGAGTTCGTTTAGCAAATCAATATTCAAATTAGTTGACTCCGTAAAATGCTTGTGTAGACATGACTGAGTATATTAGAAATCTGTTTCTATCGTGAATGGGAATTTGGCCTTTTGATTTCCCTCCCATTACGACAAATCGCTTAACCTTATAGAAATACAAATAGACAGTAACTTCGTAGACACAATAAAAAGTTATCTCATTAAAATAGTACTAATTTATACCCTATCTTTGAGCGGTGTTGGTGCAGTACCTGGGTATGTCAATTTCCATCTTTATCTAGCGTGTACAGCTTTATAGCTAGTGCAAAGAAAAATATTTGTGTAAAATCAAGGGAACAAATATGCTACTTAGTATTTGCACGAGAGAGTAAGTAACTACGATGAATGTATTTACGTATTGTTTTGATTAGCAAAAAAACATTAGAAATTATGTTTTTAAGCAAAAATAATTCACTTTGAACAAATGCCAAATACTCTTTGGTTTGTTTTTTTGCGCATTATCAAAAGAGAAGGTTATTTATTAAAAAAAAATATTTATATTATGTTATTTTATATTATGTTACGTTAATTTCTTTAAATTTACAAAACACCGATCTAGTTACAAAAACATCCTTTAGACTTACATGAGATTCCAACTCGGATATTGACATCATAAAAACTACTGCCTTAGTAATGTGTACTCTGCCTATTCCATCTTTTTAATAATATATAGATGAATCGAATACTTATTGAAATAAAAATTGCCATAATGTAAACTAAAACGAATTAAAAAAAAAATCCTATTTCGTTCTTATTCACCTTCTTTTCTTCACACATAATGCTGACACTATGGCGTCAGTTTCCCCCTTCCTGCATTGTTCACTTAATCAGCACCCCTTTTCTCTACTGACCCACTTGCTTATTTGGCACATCTGGCGCTTAGCTTCTTATTATTTATAAATTTAAGAGTTAAAAAAAATAACTCGAAAGAAAGTATTTATTGGATTAAAAAAAAAAAACTGCCACAAAAATGAGAGTAAAAAAACAACTCCCGGGCAACGCCGGTTGCGTAAAGCTAGCTAAATAAATATTTAAAAAATTGAGACTCCCAAATATACAAATACAGAAAAGTTAATTTTTCTTTTAATTAAAAGGAAAAAATAAAAAGTCGTTCTTTGAAAGATTTTTTACAAAATTAGATACTTATCAAGATTAGGACCCAAGCTAACACTAACCTTAACCGACGCCAAGTCAATTTTAGCTTGGGTCCTAATCTGGATAAGTACCCAAAATTATTCCATGTGTGTGTCCAATGATGATTAATATAATTTAAGCTTGGGACATTGTTCAAACAAAAGTTTTAATTGGAGAATTCATTCAAAAGTTTCTTAATTAACTCTGTTGGCTCAGGAATTATAGAGTGATCACCTTTGAATCAAATCCAAGTTATCTCCCCTGAATTATACTTAACAACGCGAGAATGCACTCACACAAAGGTTCCTTTTGGGTGCGCAGTTATGGTTATTGAAGTATATCTTGTTAAATCATTTCAATAATTATTCTTGAATGAAGATGGAGCTTGGTATGTAGAATATGTTGGAGTAATACGACTTTAACCACACTGCTGGCTATGTTACATAACCATGATGATCATTATACCAATATTTGTTAATTTTTTGCAATATAAAAGATTGTTAATTAAAATAAATTAACATTTATACTTCTTCTTCAGTATTCTTTAATAATAGAGTTGTAAAATATGTATATTTTACATTCATATTTTTACGTTTTTTTGTGTGTGTTTGGATTTCTTTCCAAGACATAAGGCCACCATTTTGTGTGTTGTGTTGTTTTTTGAGAACACACACCTGAGGGTCGAGATTAAAAAGAAAAAAAAATCAATGATGAAGAAACGATTCCCACTTAAATGTTTGTCGAAGTCAAACGTAAGTGGGACACATGATACATAAAGGGATGAAAACCACAGGCATAGTTACTAAAGAAAAGTATACATTAATGTCCCAATATAAGCGAAATACATGTGTTTCCAACGTCAACAAATAGAGAGAGATATGCATAGACAATGTATAAATAAATGCGACTTACATTTTGTTGATGATGTTCTGGAAGCCTACAGCTGCGACCAGAATGGGGAGACTGAAATGTTTTGTTCTTTATTCTTGATACGAACAATGAAAAACTTTTTATTTAAAGGGACCGCAATATGGTGGTTTCAGAGAATGCAACCTAGCTGTAGCACGGATAAATGCATGTCTGTAAATGTTTAGGTAAATATACCTTTGTGTTTTTATTTTCTCCTGGAGGAAAATATTCTATCTTGGCCAATTGTGTGGTAAGTCTGTCGACAAACGATGTAATGTCCCACACTTTCTTTGGTACGCTGAAGAAATACTGTGCTGGTAACCACACTATTGTTCTATACAAGGCTTCTGGTGCTGAACAGTTCGTTCCTTTCTTTACTGTGGTGTGAAATCTTAAAAGTATAAGTTGTAGGTGTTCTAACCACTTTGTATTATCAGTGAGCTCTGAACATTAAGAAGCTTTCAAACTACAATGTAGTCTCTCAACAATGCCGTTTTCTTGGGAATAGTAAGCAGTAAACTGGATGTTCCTGGTGCTTAAAAGTCTTGAGAGTTTGTGAAATAGCTTGAACTCAAACTGTCGACATCTGTTTGTCTTTACGTTTTCCAGGAATCAAACTTCTTCTCAGAGACCATGAAGATTGTGCCGCAGAATTGTCTGGTCTTCATAAAGTCCTACTTATTGGCTGTAGATATTCATTATACCTGCAAGATTGTAGGGTTTTACTCCCGACACTCAGAGCAGCAAGGCCCAATGGTTGCATACGAAGTCGGGGAAGGTTTGGCCTAGAATAAACAAAGAAATGGCGGTTTCACACAGGTAGAAGTAACATTGTTATCCTCACATCTGATATGTTCTTGCTTGACATACAGAGACGATCAGAGAACGACTGATCCTAATGTTGACTGCGCCTGGATTTTCACCAGATTCCTGTTAACCGGGTAGTTCTGACACTACCACGTTGCCACTGCCCCTACCATAATAAGGAAGTGTTAGATTTTTGTGGGGGTAGGGGTGGGAGGGTGATGGCTTGGCCAATCACAATTTTCATGCTCAGTTTAGCTGCTTGGTGGAAGGGTCCATCATTATGCAAACTAAGTTGGATTTGATCACTTAAGTTGAATGTGGCATGGCTTATATACAGAGTGTTCGTGATAAATTTGATAATTTTTTTTTCAATATTCTTTCATTTCAGATGAAATATTTGATAGCAGTAAAGTTCAACGGATAGCTGTTTCGATTTATAGTGGTTTCAGAGCTGGAGACCATAGACGATTAGAAAGTATCAGAATAGTGGAAGATAGTGACCTGCATCATTATGATTTGCGCCGGATTAAAATGTTTGGAAATCTTAGCTGCTTTGAAGGTCATGGGATGTGAGCTGGACGGAGATGTGGAAGCAGTGTCTAACAGGAAGGGTCATAGCAGGCATTCTGACTGAAATTCGTTGAGAAGCTGCAAAATAAAAAGGTGCGGCAAGATCCAGGTATGGCAATGTGGATCTTGATGACAGAGATAGGGCATAGAAATGGCGACTATGAAGAAATCGCTGAACAAGGATCTTCATTACTTCTCATACAAGAGTGCTAAGGGCTAACTACTCACCACCAAGGCCCAAGAGAACCACCTTACGAAAACCACACTCCTCAACACAGTCAAACATCCAGTTGAGCTGCTAAGCTCTTGTTCTTCTCAGGTCCAGTTGCATAACACGCTGAACAGGTGGCTTGCCTATAGTCTGCACAAAGTCCCACACATCATGAAAACCAAGTTTCCTGAAACTGTGATGGTCTTTTGGGTACGTTTCCAGTCATACTGCCCCACATCTTCCAAAAGGGACTCGGATTCAATTCAGATGGCTATATTGAGTTGACTGTCCACTGTTGTCAAACGCTGGGGGAGAAGGTGGCTGTGAGAAGGCATGGCAGCTGGTCTCAGCTCTGTTTTACTTCTCCAGGAAAACCCAAAAATGTCTGTCTAAGAACTTCCACGTCTTCATCAGTCCCAACATCTGCCCTCTGCCCAACTTGCCTGATTGCAACATCATGGACTATTATGTGTCGGGCGCAGTTGAGAAAGACACCAACTGTACCGCCTGCAACACCAAAGATGAGCCAATTGTAAAGATCAAACTGGTTCAGACGTCTCTTGAAGGACATCATGAAGGCCACATGCTTCAGGTTCATGTCCTGTCTGCAGACCCTGGTGGAGGCTCAGGGCGGCTTCTTATAGTAAGCCCTAATCGACAAAAGATCCTCTAAGAGATGCACTTTAAATTTTAAGAATACATCAAATATTGACCAAGATATCATGTTGTTGTTTTTTCCTTTCCAAAAAGTGTCAAATGTGTCTTGAATACCCTGTATAAGCTAACATGCTTCGAATAGACTGTTGGTAAAAACCGAGAGCTGTTTGTACTGATTGGTAAGAAAAATATTTCTGTCCATGTAGTTATTTTTTTTTTTTTTTCATTCACCTCGGACGTAAATGCGTAAAGACGGCTAAAATTTAGATTCTTTTTCGTTATATGAGCAGTGGCTGTTAAAGTGAGCACTTTTGTTTGCGTTTAAAAACACAGTTCTGACAAGTTACAAGAAACTATTTTTTTTTTTAATAAAACTATTTTTATCAGCCGTTTCTCATTTACACTGTAGCAGTTACCTCCTCCTTTCAAAACATAACTACACCGGTTGGCCGTTAGGTGGCGCTTTTTCACCGACAGGTGGCCCTGTAAAGCGACAGCAGAGTTATCTGCCCTTCTGACTATAAAAACCGTTGCAAACGGAAAATCCATCTCTTCTTCACCGACCAGCCTCGACAGAAGTATGCTGGCACCAGCGCTCTCTCTCTCTCTCTCTCTCTCTCTCTCTCTCTCTCTCTCTTCTCTGGTCGACAGAACGACGCTAATACACTAGCGTTTCGTCTCACGCTTTTCTCTTCAATCGGCATAACAACTACCAACACACGTGGGCAAACAACGGTAAGAGTTCTCAACTCGTTTTCTTTGTGTACGGCTTTCGAAGACTTTTCCTCTCGCCGGATTCATTTCTTCTTATACCTTTTTCAAGAACTGTTTTTCCATCGACACACATGCATACATCACACACTTCATCATTCCACGTACACACACGTTCAATAAACGTTATTTGAACTACTTCATTTTTGTTTATTAATTATTACTCTGTCTTTTGCATGCAACATTGCTTGATTATACGAACACGTAAATAATCGGGGGACACGACCCTCGATCCGAACAACACTTTTACTTGGCTTTTAGAAATTAAGATTACATTTTTATATAATCTTAATATCTAAAAGCAAAGTTACTCAATTTATTTCAATTCAAAGAATAACCTTAGAAAGGGTAAATGAATAAAGTTAAATATACGTTGTTTTTTTTTTTAAGTTTCAAAATTGCGTTCCCTCATGTCAAGACACTTTGGGGGTTGTATGTCAGCTCAATCTAAAGTTCTGGCTTGCTGGTTTAGCTGTAAACCAATTTAAACTCAGCAACTTGGTTGATTTTATAGAGATGAAGACAATCTATTTTTTTTCTATTTCAGTTTGTGAAAAAGTGGAGGAAATATTTGGGAAGCAATGTGAAGGTCAAAGCTTAAGTGACCAATAAAGAGGTCAACTTTGACATTAGGATGTATAATAACAGATATAAATAAGCTATAAGCTCTCTCGTTTTTAGAAAATAGAGCCGCCTTAATCTTAGCTTAATATCATTTTTGTACAAACATCCTTATTCTCTATAACTACTTGAGTGCCCTTTTCCTGAACCAACATCAAACCACATAATTGTTTTAATACTTTAAATTACAGACTTCATTTTATAGAGATAAATTGTTGAAAGTAAATAAACTTGTTATCTCAAATAACAAAATTGTTAAAAAAAAACATGAATATTTCTCTCCGACCCCCCCCCCCCTCCTCCCGGTAATCAGCTGAACATCATTGACTTATTTTTATTGAAATTGAATCTCGGATGACAATTCGATGATTTTGAAAGATCTAGATAAAACCCAGTTAAAAAAGTGTGTATGTGTGCGTTTTTTTAAATTTAATCATAAAAGAAAGCAGGATGAAGAAAGCTTTGAGATAATTAGACTAAAGATACAAGAACTACTCTTAAATGATATCAAATATCTGGGAAGTACTTAGAAGCTCAAAGTAGGACTAGGTCACAGCTAGGGTGGAGAATTTATGTTTCCTGCCTTGCAAACATCATTTGATCCGAATTTAGAATTTATGACTCGTTTATTTGAGAGGAAAGCTGAGTTGGTGAAACATGTTTCCACAGAAAAAAGAGTAATTATTTTATACAATTATGTTTCGGAATATATATATATATATATATAAAGTTAGGTATATTTATATGTTTATATATTTAGATTCACTCCTAAAGTGATTAACCGATCATTATGAATTTTGGAACACAGCTGCTAGGCATAAAGGGACCAAATATGGGCTATATTTAGTTTAATTTAGTTTTATGCAAGGAAGGGTCTAAAAGAGGAGGAGGAAACCCTTCATGAAAATTCCAATACATCCGACTTTTGTGAAATTTTAACAGTAATTATTAAACATTTATTAAAAGTGGTGTAAAACTGTTTTGTTTAGGGAATTAATTTTACCCGTCCTCGGACGTGTATTATACATAAATGAATTAAAGATTCAATTCGGCCGTCTCATTTCAACAATGTAGACGTTCGTTTTTGCGTTCATGGCTTGCCATAATATTTAAAAAACTTCCATTCTTTCACCCGCTTTTAGTCATTTTTTACCATTTTATATCATCAAAGGACTAACAAAACAGAAGAATTCTGTTGTTTTTAACAACACTTGTATTAATATATATAATTATAAATTTAATAATTAAATATTATTTATATCCACAGACAAGCTTGTTTTGCCCTTTGAAAGCTCATCAGTGTTGTTCTACAACTTATTCGACGACTACACGGTTCTAACCTCAGACCTCGAGTCTTGTAACCCGACATCTATAATCGTGCTGGCAACCGATCAGCTGTGTGAGTGAGATGTGTAAATACTGCTTTTGTTCAATAATATTTCAATTGTATCTAGAGGGTTCAACCAAGGGAGAGAACCTTTACATTACTGCTTAAGCAAGACAATTAATTTATCCCAAACAGAGTGTAAAGGTGTAAAGATTGTAAGAGAGCTTATAATTACAAATTTAATAATTAAATATTATTTATATCCACAGACAAGCTTTTTGTTCTCCTTTTGTAAGGCTCATCAGTGTGGCTCTACAACTGATCCGCTAATAATTCGTAATACTACACATCTAAAACAAGAGTAGGTTTAATGTTAACAAAATTTACACTAGAATTGTCCATATCGTAAAGACGTTGAGTAACAATCAGTTCTAAGTGACAGTCTTCTGGAGGTTGAAGGTTCAATCCTCACTACAGGCGTTACTAACTAAGAATATAATAAAAGTTACTTAACATTTCTACTCGGTCATGACTGACAGAATTAATGGATTAAATAAAGGCTTCAGTTTGAAATTACATATAGATTACCGAGTTCAACATAAATATTTCTGAGTTTAAAAAGATACATCTAGAAGAAGATTGGAGGTTACTTCGGTCGAAACGTTGTGACAATAACAACAAAGATAAGAATAGTATTCTAAATGATACAAATTGATAGGAATTGTATATAAAAATTATAAAATTTCTAATGTTTGGAATTTATCACATTAATTTAGTTTTATGCAAGGAAGGGTCAAAAAGAGGAGGAGGAAACCCTTCATGAAAATTCCAATACATCCGACTTTTGTGAAATTTTAACAGTAATTATTAAACATTTATTAATAAATATTCCCCAAATTTCAGATGATATATATATATTCCGAAACATAAATGTGTCTTTTATCACAGCTGATCTAAACAAAAAAATTTTTTTTCGTTCATAGTGCAATAAATTTTCAATGTTCTGAGATAAAAAAACAATTTCTTAATTAAAAAAAAAAAGGACTGATTATTTGTATAGCCTACATTGGACATACGTGATAACATTAAAGTGTTGATTAAGAATAATTACTAAGTGCCAGTCTTTTGGAGGTTGAAGGTTCAATACTTACAGCAGGTGATAATAACTAAGAATATATAAATTAACACTTCTACCCGATCATGGCTGACAGAATGAGAACAATTAACTACCTTGGATTAAATAAAAGTTTCAATTCGAAATTCCATAAAGGTTCCTTACATGAAGATTTTGACATTCAGTTCTAGTTCCAAGTTCGAAAAGATGTACTGAAGCAGGTTGGAGGTTACATCGGCTGAAACAGTTCTGAGTCGATATCATTATCTTAGTTGTGTTTATCTCAGTAGCGTGCAGAGATCTGGTAATGCCTTAATAATTCCTTGATTATACGCTTGAAAGACTCAAGTAAAAGTCCTAGTACTAGTTAATACAGGGTGTTCCAAAAGTCTTGCGCATATTTCAAGTCCTCATATCTGTGGACTATGAATGGTAGTAAGATGAAACTGGTACCATTTTAAAGATAAATTCATTAATTTTTTTGTAATGCTAATGATTTTTCATATCTTTTCAGGCCCAGTAATAGCGTTTACTCAACCAGAAAAGGGGTTTTGCGTTTTTGAACTTTCAAAAACTGAATCATGGACACGTGTTCAACGTGCATTTTGCACAAAATTCCAAAAAGAGGCCATGTCCAAGAAAGCTGTCTACGGACCATTCTTCTTTGAAAGAGCAACAGTCAATGGTGACATGTACCCCAACATGCTGGAAAACTAGTTAATGGATAATTTGAGTGAGGAAGAGTCTGACGACTTCATTTTCCAACAGGATGGGGTGTCACCACACTGGAGCCTCAGGGTTAGGCAGTATCTGAACACAACACTGTCAGAAAGATGGATTGGACGGTCTGGGCAAGATGATCACATTCCCATGCCCTGCCTCCCAGGTCTCCAGATTTCACACCCTGCGATTTCATTTTGTGCATCTCCTGTCTTTGCGTTAATTATCTTTCATTCTTTTGTTGCTCTTTCAAAGAAGAATGGTCCGTAGACAGCTTTCTTGGACATGGCCTCTTTTCGGAATTTTGTGCGAAATGCACGTTGAACACGTGTCCATGATTCAGTTTTTGAAAATTCAAGGACGCAAAACCCCTTTTCTGGTTGAGTGAACGCCATTACTGGGTCTGAAAAGATATGAAAAAATCATTAGCATTACAAAAAAATGAATGAATTTATCTTTAAAATGGTACCAGTTTCATCTTACTACCATTCATAGTCCACAGATATGAGGACTTGAAATGTGCCCAAAACTTTTGGAACACCCTGTATTATGAAAAAGGGAAATAGTTTGAATATGATTGGATGCCCCCCACCCCCAAAAAAACTTTGGATGCCCCGGGGGCCACCGCTCCATACTCCCCTCCCTCTGCACGCCACTGGTTTACTTCAACATTTTGCCTGAAAAGTTATTCCGGTGCATGTTGCTTCTAGTAAATCTTTTCAACCAGTGTTATACATTTTTTTTTTTTTTTTATCTCTGAGTAAAAGTGCAACAATTTAACAATTGAATGAAATACTCAAGTCTCCTCTGGGATTTTCTTTTACCCTCAGGACATTTTTTTTTTCAAATGTTACAAATATTTTATTTTTAATGTTAAGATGAAAAGGAAAATCAAATCTTCAAAACTTCATATCACCAAATGGCATTTACATTTAAGTAAAGCTGAAGAACAGATTATTCGAAAAAATTGGTCATAAAATAAAAATAAAACAAAGATTAAAATGCCGATATATAAAAAAATGTGTCCCTTTACATAAAACTCATTTGCAAAAGAAATGTTCTATCTTAACAATGTGTTTTAGTATAACTATTGTACACCCTCCATCAAAAGTGACGAAAAGAAATTCTGCTTTCCAAGTATTCGCACTAATATTTATATAAAATCACAGAATTACGTAAGTAATTTAATTTTCCGTATATAAATTATTATTATCATTTCTGATGACCTAAAGAAAAAAGAAACAACCACCGTTGACTTTTTATTTAAGACAGTGAGAGGTGTCTGACTTGCAATCTGTTTTCAATGTAAGACTTTCTAATGCTTTTTTTATTATTTCAATAGAATAGGATTGAACTATCATGAGTTGAAAAACAAAACGGCGAGTCTTTTCTGATGACCTAAAGAAAAAATAACACCAGCCTTGACTTTGCTTTTTTAAAAAAAAATTCCTTTAATTTTCTTTGTTTGATAATTGGAAGGCAGGGACAACTAGACATAAAAAATGACGCTCGATGTTAAAAACATGTTAAAAACATCAAAGATGTTAGTGGTTAAAAATTAAATTGAAAGAGAACAATTGTTGCTTACCTAAAGAAATAAGAGAGAAAACGTCTCAAACTTTGAAGTTTAAAAGAAGAAAAAAAAGGAAGAAAAAAACGTATACATCGGTATAGAAAGCAAACAAATGGAAAAAAAAGGAACAAAACGTCTATGAAAATAGATTTGCATTCTCCCTTTGTCAGGCAGACTTGTGTGACGGGATGGATATATCATTACAAATAAATGCACATTGCCCTTTATTATAGAGTGGAGGGTGTTAGATTCAGAGTTTTCTATCTGAATTCTTTTCATTATTGCATAACTTTAGATTATGATTTTGATGCTATTTAATCAGTGGAAATTGTTTTTTCGCATTCATTAAATTCACTTGAGAGAAAAAAGAAAAGAAAAATTTTGCATATGCATCATTTAATAAGGAACATTGAATATTTCTTTGAAGGATGCACAGATTTCATAGTTGTAGATTTCTACTCGTGACGTCGATGGAATGCACAGATTTCATAGTTGTAGATTTCTACTCGTGACGTCGATGGAATGCACAGATTTCATAGTTGTAGATTTCTACTCGTGACGTCGATGGATCACAGCCTCGTTTTATTTTTGCAGAAATGTGGAACCACTTTGCTGATATTGCTTATATGTCTTATAAATAAAGAGTTTGGAAATAATTATAACTTTTACTAATCCATATTTGAAATTGATACTTTTATAATACACATCACTTCTTTTTTTTTTTTTAATCACTACTAATCTCTATACTCAATTGAAGGAGGTCTACTTTGAGAGAAAAGAAATCCAAGTCTTTAGATATTTATGATGTTTAACTTAAACATTGCAAATGAAGATTGTGTGGCACCAATATTCTAAGTAAGGAAAGCTTACTTAAAAACTTTTATTGTCAAGGCTCAGATTCTGTCCGCTTGGCCTCTGGAGAAAAGTAACCAACCACCTCTATGATGCTATTCTTCATTTTTAATCTTTATATTTGCTTTCTCTCTTGTGGGTGATTTATTTATTTATTTATTTATTTATTTCGTAAATAAAAAAAGTGAAGAAAGCAAACAAAGTAGAAAGCTCGAGTTACAATATCATAGAGACTCTTGATATGTAGGTTATTTTAAGCAAACTACTTCAGTGTCTATGGATAATACCATCTTAAGTTTCTTTGTTTAACAAATACTCTTAAGCTTTCTAGACACCACTACCACTACCATTATCCTCGTCAGTTTAACAGCCGTTTTACATGTCGGCATACGTTGGACGGTTTTTAGAAATTGACTTCCAAACTAACATATCTCTGACCAGGCCTTTATTTATCCCTCTTTCTCTCAAATCCATTCTTATCACTTCCTCCCAGGTTTTTCTTGCCCCCCCCCCCTCATGTGAACAGAACCTGCTATCTCAACTGTTTTACACTTACAAACCAAAGAACTCTCATCCATTCTTTCAACGTGGCCATACCATCAAAGGCTCCTGTTTTGCACATATCTCCCTATACTGTCCAGATTTAATCCTGCTCTGAAGTCATCAGATCTAGCCTGTCTTTAAGACTCACATTACACATCCATCTTATCATCCTCATATCATTTATCTCCATGCAACGCATGTCCTCAATTCTCACTAGCCAGGTTCCACTTCCATACATCATCACACTTCGTACACATGCCTGATAGACTCTTCCCTTGGTTGACAGTGGTAACACTCTGCTGGTTAGTAATGGCAGAAATCTCCTGAACTTACTCCACTAATTCTTAATCCTTGCAATCACACAAGCACCTGCCCCGTCATCTGCTCCAATGACATTGTGGCAAATCAAAAATGCGACCCGAACGAACACAAGAAAGCAAATGGCGTGAATTTCAACTCCCTTTCTTTCTTTGCGTCATTATGATACACTTTCTTTATCACTGACTGGGAACAAAGGAGTTCTCGCAGAAATGCGTTAACTGAAGACTCCAGCCAACCACCAAGGTAACAAAACTTCTGAATGACCTCCATAGCTTTGCCATCCAGATATACTTTCTCCACATCTGAGTTCTCATCCATCTCCATTGTCTTATACTTCTTGCACACAAACTGATTATCCTCTCTCAACCTACCAGTAATTCCACTGAACTTTTTGGAATAACGAAAAAAAAACAAACTACAATTATTATTTTTTAGTAGAATATATTTAATGGCCAAACGATACCCTGAAAATTACATAATTCAATATTTGACAATTTAAAAGTTCATGTCGACATTTACTTTGTTGTCATACTATTCTACATAATCTTTTCAACTGATAAATTTAAAAAGCTTATATTCGGAACATCAAGAATTGTCATCAGATATTCTGCTGATTTGGCAGGCCGAGAGCAGGCTCAAGGCGTTCCCTTAAATAATAACATTGGAGAGGCGCTTAAAGAGCCAAGTCAATTACTATTTAAATACCATGGAATCGATTGTGCTGAGTTCAAATTCTCAAAGACCTATTGTGATCATTTATGTACTAATACTGTTGGGAAGGTATGAACCCACAATTCTCCTGCAGCTATGAGTAAAATAGAAAATTGTGCTCAATGAATCGTTTACAATAGGTATTGTGTTTCAACATTTAATAACCGAAAAGGTTGATATGTCATAAGACAAACCAAACCAGTCTGTCATATTCATAAGTCTGTCATAGTCATAAGTGGTTACAATAACTATTATTAAAACTAGTATACATTCTCCATCAAAAATGACGGAAAAAATTAAGCTCTGCCAGTGTTCGCACTCACTATTTATCTTACTAAAATATTCATATAAAATAATAGAATTACGTCAGTAATTTAATTCTTCATATCAAAATTATTATTATCATTTCTAATGACCTAAAGAAAAAGAAACAACCACCGTTGATTTTTTATTTAGAGTGAGGATTTTTTCTGAATTCATTTCAGACGGCAGGGGTTGTCTTACTTGCTATTTGCTTTCCAGTGTAAGTTTTTCTAATGCTTTTTCTTATTTATTTAAATCGGATAGGACTGAACTATCATGAGTTGAAAAAAAACGTGAGTCTTTTCTGATGACCTAAATTAAAAAAACACAAACCTTGACTTTTCTTTTTTCTTCCTTTCCTTTGATTATTGAGGTAGGTTGTTGCTAGAAAAAAAATAAGGCGTCATATTAAAAACCTCAACAACGTTAGCGGACGTTAAATGGTCAAAAATTAACTTGAAAGAGCACAATTGTCACTCACATAAAAAAATAAGAAAAAAAGGAAACGTCCCAAACTGGAAAAATTAAAATATAAAAAAAAGAAAAGAAAAACGTATAAATCAGCAGAGAAGCAGAAAGGAAAACAAAGAAAAAACGTCTGATTATGGAAATAGATTAACGTTCTCCCTTCTCTTATTCGTTGGGCAAACTTTTACTAAAACTAAAATAGATAAAAATGTATTTTTTTGTAATTTTTCACGTTTTCTTAA
This sequence comes from Sepiola atlantica, assembly GCA_963556195.1. Taxonomy (NCBI): domain Eukaryota; kingdom Metazoa; phylum Mollusca; class Cephalopoda; order Sepiida; family Sepiolidae; genus Sepiola; species Sepiola atlantica. The sequence goes on from OY744515.1 coordinate 186,489,542, forward strand.
TTTTACCAAAATATTCATAATTACCTGTACCTATCGGGCGTTGTCCAGGAGTTTTTTTACTTTTTGTTTCGTTTTTCTTTTTTATTATTTAACTATGCTGTTTGTTTATTTTTATCAAATTATTATTTTTTTAAATAGGAGTTTGAAAGTTGAATTTAATTATTAAGGTATCGTTGTGTCATTAAATAATTGAGCCAAATTCTTATAATACTAATTGTTGTTATGGAGCTACATAAACATATGCGCATACCTAACTTTATATAAACATATGCACATACCTAACTTTATATAAACATATGCGCATACCTAACTTTATATAAACATATGCACATACCTAACTTTATATAAATGCTAAAATACCCGTCACAGGACGGATAAAATTAATTTCCTGGACAAAAGAGTTTTGCACCACTTTCATGTCCCTGTACGAAGATTAAAATCAAGATATAATGCTACTAAACCAATTTAGATAAAAATTCATTACATGATTTTTATTCTAGAAAATGTTTAAAATTTAAGGATTAAACTTAACGGAGTCTAAAAAAGAAATTGAATTCAGCGAAACTTACTTAATTGGTGTCTAATGACTATGAATCAAATTCAATGCAAATCTGAAATATTTAAATCTTAAAATGGGACGTTGTGACTATATTATGCACCCTAAAAGCCCTTTCAAATACCCTAAAGAAACTAGAATTTAGGGAACATTTATTAATTGATTCTATTTATCTTCCTCCCACAAGGTAAGATGTGGCACAAGGTCGGGAAAGTGGGGGAAAAACCAGCGCTCGAGAATTTGAGCACTCTGGCCATTTAAAAATTGCCTGGGCAGCCCCGTCGGCATTCCCCGGTAGGGGCGCCTCAGGCGATTAGCAATAAACTAACCCCCTCTGGTGAGAAGGCAAAGCCTGGGAGGGTGCACCTCCTAGAACTGCACAGGACGGACAACCGATAGACCGGCATAAATCCAGACCCGAAGGCCCGGAATACCTATTGTTAAAATTTCACAAAAATCGGATGTATCTGAATTTTCATGAAGGACATCCACCCCCTTTTTACTCCCTTTGCATAAAATAAAATTAAACTAAATATAGCCCACATTACGACCCCTTACGCCTAGTAGCTGTGTTCCCAAATTATAATGATCGATTAATTAGTTTAGGAGTTAATCCTGTACATATAAATAAATAAACATACACATACCAAACTATATAAATAGAGATAGAGATAATGAGAAAATTAGAAAATGAGATCAGTAACCACTTTTCATTAAATAACAAAAAAAATGTCACATGAATTTTACATGAATGAAGTAGGGCTCTGTGCTTGATGAATCCTTTATTTCGCATGGTAATTTATCACGTGACATAATTGATAATGAGGACAGTTGATATTTCCTAACTCAATAGACGATTAGAGGATCATCTGTTCATAATCCGTAAAAAACACTGGAATGAAGACACAAAAAATTATACTAGCTTCTACAAACGTGTTCTTTCCCATTTTGCCACTTACATCAAAATAATCCAAAAGATTATTCAAGTATTTGAGTAAAAAAACAACTGCCAAGAAAGAGGACATACAAAGCTGCAAGTTCTTCAGAAGAAAGAAACAAGCCTCATTTCCATACAAACAAGACGATTCTCTTGACCTTGATCTTGTTTGCAGATAAGTTCAAAGAGAGAAATACCTTTTATCTCCCCTCTTAAATAATCAACACAACTGAGTTTTAAGTTAGTTGCGACTGTTCAAACATTTTAAAACTTAAAAAAGCCAACATAAATATGTCCAGTAGATTTAATTTTTCTTTTATTCTAAAAATAAAATTAAATAATAGTAAAATGGTATTTTGACCGTCGCTAATGAAAATACCTTTTTATTGAGTTGTCTGCTAAAACTGGAAGGATATTATATATATATATATATATATATATATATATATATATATATATATATATATATATACAGGGTGATTCATACGTCACTTAGCTATTTATTTTTGAAATTCTAAAGTTAAAAAATACGGTAATACAAAACAGAAAGTTTATTCAACAAATTCATTTATGGGAGTTTAAAATTACAGCAAATTTTCAAAATTTTCACCTTCGTTCTGCATGCATAGCTCCATTCTTTTTTTGCAAGGAATTTACGACTCTTTGTAGCATATTTGATTGATTAATTTTAACAAACTCGGCAGTGATTTTTGATTTGAGGTCGTCATTGCCTTTCAACAAGTGTGGGAGATTCGTCAAATTTGGCCACATGAATAACAATAAAAATTCGCTCTTCAATTGTAAATGACATACTGCCTGAAAAAAAGCACATGATGATTTACACAAATTTCAATAAATGAAAATAAATATATATATAGAAACAAATATATAAACGAACAAATTTAAAATAACAAATAGCAGTAATTAGAGAGTAAGATAACAATTATCAAAAGTTCATAGTATGTTTTTGCTTCATATGGTAATCATTTTAAATAGCTAAGTGACTTATGAATCACCCTGTATATATATATATATATATATATATGAAAATATATTTATGGCAATTAAGCTACACAGTAACCACTTCTCAAGGCCAAAAGATACTCGAGGATAAGGGTTAAAGAGACGGAAAGGGTTGTCAGTTGAAATGATGAAGAATATTATGAGAGGATTAAAACTGATGAAAGGAATGCACAAAATGTGATTACTCATGAGTACGGTTTATGAATACGACCATGTTATAGTCTGCAAGGAAGCAGTCCAGTGGAATGGGAAGTTCTTGGAAAGAAATTCTGTTCATAGAAATTCTGTTTGATGATAGGGAAATCGAGGAAGAACGGAAAGTTCTTTGCATTTGTGTCAGTAAAGACGAGTTCTTGCTGTGAATGTCTTGCAAGGAGGAACGAGTAATTGAATTTTACTTTTTTCTATGTTTTTAAACTGAAGTTATGGAACTTTTGGATGTTATTATGTAGAGATATTTTTAATTCTTGTGCTGAATTAAAAATAATGTAAAACATTGGTGTTAAGTTTATATGGGTTAATATACCAATGAAGATAACTGAACAGCCGACAGCTGAACTTTACTGTGGGCTCATTGTACAAGAAGTGATGTTCAGCGAGAGTGTATTGATTTACTCCTCTCCAGCAGTTAGGCATAAGGCCAGTTTTTATCTTACTCCCACAAGTAAGATGTGACCCAAGGTCGGGTCGGGAAAGTGGGGTTTGAAAATTGCCTGGGCAGCCCCATCGGCATTCCCCGATAGGGGCGCCTCAGGCAGTAAGCAATAAACTTACTCCTCTCCAAAGAGGGGAGGCGAAGCCTGGGAGGGTGGACCTATAGACCGGTGTAAATCAAGCCCCGAAGGCCAAGAAAATACCAGTCTATGGGGTGCAGTATCCATCGGAACAGATACTACACTTTGATCTTAGCCAAAAGGCCAAGAACTTCAAAATTACTTAAACATGTATCTTGCTGCCCAGCTTCCAATTTAGGATGACTTCCCCTAAACTTTCACCCTAATTCTCAGTAGCCCCTTACGTCTACAGTGGCAACTTGCCTTGTTTGGTGTGAACTAAGTTAAAAAAAAAAATGTAACATTTCTTTCCTTATAGTGAGGAACAGAATTGTTTGTTTTGTTTTGCTTCTCTGTTTTGTTTTGTGTGAGTGTTTATTCTTATTTATTTACTAGCAGGAAAACCCGGCGTTTCCAAGGATTGAATGAAGAACCCCATGTCCTTTGACACCCAGCCAATAACACCATGTTACCCATTTTATTGTTATTTCTTTTTTAAATTTTATAATATTTGATTTTTAGGGTGGGTATCAAAGATATACTCGACATTGATCGGGTTAGAAACGATACAAGTAAAGTTGAAAGAATTTTTGGCAAATGTATAGTTTTAACCCTCTTAAGGCATATCCAGCATTTCTCGGGAATGAATGAGAACCCCAGTGTATTCCTGCTCTAAGCCCCGAACCCCATTTCTCTTGTATCTTTTTTTATTTATATAATTTTCAAGTTAACTATCAAATAAAATTAAGTACAAAGTAGTATTTCCTTTTTATGGATGTCCAGCGTGAACATAGACGCCATGATATCGTTGTAGCATCTTTGTTGAAAATGAAATATACTTATCTATATCTAAGTACTATAGATAATTTAGTTTCAGAATATATACTGTTATGGGGATCGATCTATGATTGTGCTGTTATGATTTGTGATTGCATTGATAACAACCCATGTATTTTATTTCCTTGTGACTTGTGATACATTAGACCTCCCCTTAGAGGGGAGGTCTAATGTAATATAGTGACTTGTATTAAACTAATCGTATACATTTAATTGTTGACAATAGTTATTGTGTTTTAGCATTAAATGTCCCAAAAGGAGTTGATATGCCATAAAACAGACATACCAAACCAAACCATAAAATCTTTAAAGCAGTGACAAAATTAAAGCGTTTAAGATATAGACAGAGCTGGTTCTACCTACCTGCAAACTGCGGATGTTTGATGGGGTGCAGCATGATTATATATATATGTGTGTGTGTGTGTGTGTGTGTGTGTGTGTGTGTGTGTGTGTGTGTGTGTGAAATTAATGTATTTTCCATGTAAGGTTAAAATTAAGTAAAAAGTGGAAAATTCCATTGGAAATTAAGTTAGAGGTTAGGAGTATGTGGCAGGATATCGCGTCATCGACAGGAAGTCCGAAATGAGATGTGGCAAAAAAAAGATCTGCTTTCTTGGTCTGTGAGCTGACTGTGTTCGGGCGTTTTTTTTTTTTCAAAACTCTGTCTTTGTTGCTACTCCAGGGAGCAGACGAGGGGAAAGATCACATAATATATAAAGGATAAAATATCAATTACTATGAGGTTATTGAGCAAATATGTGTTGGCGTTTTTGTTTTATTTAATTTTATTAGAGCTATCAGGGAAGAGAAGAAGATGGTTGCTATCATCAAAAGCAGAGAATAAGAGACCGAACAACTCTGTATCTTGCTGTTAAAACACCACAGCGATAATGACTATATCACCACTATGGCTATCTTCACAACTAGACATCACTATCTAATGAAGCAACTACTTATGTGTCAGAGAAACGAACAGCTGTTTCTGTCAACGAAAAAAACAACGGGCAATCCATGGGGATCGAAGAAATCCCCTATGCTATGCTACATGGGAATCCTAGGAGGGATAATTTCAGCTGTGCAGTGGAAATCATCTTAAGTAAAAATGTTGTCAGAAATATCATATCCAGTTGCTTTTAACAGTATATTAAAAGAAAAAGCTGCCACGAACTGATATTCCACCAACTTCCACTCTTTTAAAAATCGCCACGATGTTTAACTTGAAACTTGGTTCTATTCCTTATAAAATATATTATTTACTAGCAGGAAGATCTGACGTTGCTCGGGATTGAATGAGGATCACTACTATGTACCTTTTCACTATGCTGATAACACCATATTACTTTCTTTGGTTTTATTGCCTCCCTAATATAGTCAGAAGAAACTGAAATGTTGGTAAACTCTCCAAATTAGTGTTTTATACATTTCATTAAGATCGAATATACATATTTAAAGTTATAAGAGGGTTTTGTCCCAATGGTTCATTTAGAGGTGGGGCCACATAGATATTCGGCACATAGAGGGTAATGTAGAGGTTCAGGACCATTTCAGTTGTCTTCCCCTGATAATTTTATACATATGATATAAATTTCATAAAAATAGGATATACCTGAAGTTTTAAAGGAGGTTTAACCCCTATAGCTTCCTTAAGTTAGAAAGACTCTTAGAGATTCGAGACCACTTTCATTGTCTTCCCCAGAAATGTTATACATATTATTTAAATTTCGTAAAAATAGGATGTATTTGAAGTTTTTAGGGGGTATGCCCTCATAAGCCTCTTAGGGGTGAACTTAGAGATCTGGAAACACTTCCATTGTCTTTCCCGGTAAATTTTTCATAAGAATACACTTTTAGATTTTATGTAGATTCTCTAACTTTTCTTTCTGTAAGGGAACACACATACACACAGACATTGAGTTTTATATAGAGAGAGTTATTGAATAAATTCTGAAAATTTCATTAAAATTGGATGAGGAAACGTTAGGGAATTATTGTTTAATGCTAGGAACAGTTTTAATAATATAATTAAGAAAAATATGGTGGCTATATTTATAATACTCCTTTCAGAGTTGACAGAGAAATAAACTGACTAATCAGATGCAAAATATATAATTAGATAATAATACACTGTGTGCGTGTGTGTGTGTGGTTGTGTGTGTGTGTGTGTGTGGTTGTTGAATGATAGTTCTATTACACGATTTCCATTGTTTCTAAAGGTCATTTTTGTTCTGAATTGTGTCAACAGCAGAAGAGAAATTCCGTTTTGTAGTCAAGTGTCAAACGATATTTTTTTCAAAACTTGACCTTTGTGAACCTTAAAAATAAGTTAAACTTTTGCCCTAGAACTAAATTATTCTCAGCCATTTTGATGAATCAAATATTTAGACATATATAATGTGGGGAATATGTTGAAAGTATTTTTAACCCTAAAGCAAAATCCTTGTTTGTTTTTTTTTCTTTTTTAGTTTACAGCACAACATATCTTTCTCAAGTTGAAATAATATTTTACTGATTAAATAATATTCATTGCTCAATAATATATGCTCAATAATATATGTTATATGATTAGTATATTTAACTTAATGGGTGCTTTAAAGTTTTGGAATAAATGAGAAACCACTGTTATGAAAAGGAAAAGTGAACAACTTTTGACAACAATGATGCACGAATTTAGAAGAAAAAATGGCAGTATAAAATGAGGTTATATTTGTCCTGAAATTGAAAAAAACGAAAGAAATAAAAATCATGATTTCAAATTACTTGAAGCCTCTAAATTAGCTGAAATGTTAAAAAAGAGACAATAATGTAATATATTGAGAATTAAGTGAAAACACGTGGTGTTCACTTCATGCCTTTATTTTCTGTGTTTTACATGTCTGAACTGAAAGCTGTCGGTGATGAGACAAATAATGAAGTCTCGTTTCTATTTCTGGAGTAACGCAACTGAAAAGTTCTAATATAACTAACTATTACAAACAGTACAGATGCAGTTTTTTCACTCATTTATTTCTACTTGTAGAAAAGGATTTCAACAAATGACTAAAATAGATACAAAGTTTGAGGCAGTGCTATACAAAGATCTGGTGATGCCAGGGGCCAGCTCCTTGATTGTATGCCTCAAAAACTCAAGTAAACGTCTGAGTACTGAGAAATATTATGAAGAAGAGATAGTTTGAATATGATTGGATGCCCCCCACCCCAATTTGGATACAAAAGCGGCACCGACCCTTTGCATACCACTGGTCAATGGAGTGATCAAATTTGAACAATGTTTGACTACACAAATTTAGTGCAGAAAAAATGGGCCCTCTTTTAGAAGGATAGATAGTCGAGATATGTTATAACTTTATAACTGCATGCACCCATGAATGATTCCAGAATATGACCTTTATGTTTGACACAGAAAGAAAAACCAAATCAAATCACATTCCTATTTATGACTCGTGTAGCTCAATCCATCGCTGAATGCACCGTTAAGCATGTGCTAAGTTTAGGGTTATGGTTGAACTATTTAAGAGTGATTTTGTGTCACCTGGTAAAAGCTGAAAACATCTACAGCCTTTTTTTAGTTGAATTGCAAGTGGATCACGATTGCGACTGGAGAAGTTCAAAATCGTCAACTCCCTATTTACTTGCCTCCCCACGAGGGCAGAGTTAGCACGCTGGATTGGGACAAAAATAATATTGCCTCAGTCTAGAAGGAGTTTTCCTTTCACTGAGTGAGGACGGATAAGATGAAGTGTAGTATCAGAACAGATACTATACTTTGCTTCTAGCCAAAAGGCCAACAAGTCTGGTGTGCAGCAATATGGGATCTTCCTATCAGATTAATAGGAGCTGACTCAACCCATCCAACGTACTAGTCGCAACAACTAAAAGTGTGATACTGTTGACTGTCCCCACCTCTGACAGCTGGGACCATTGGAAAGTAATGCGGAAGAAAATGACAATATGAAAGTGGTGCAGAAGTGAATGACAATACGAAAGTAGATGACAATACAACAGTAATGCGGAAGTAAATAACAATATGGTAGCGACAGATCCATTGTGTTGTACAGACGAAGTGACGCTATGAATAATTAGCTAGGAGAAGGGTTGGGATAGAGAATTCAGAAGGGAGCATTTGTTTCTGGTTGAGGTAAGATAAGAGTAACTGGGGGGACCGAACGTATCAGATTTCTGGTAGAAAGTAGATATATTTGAGGGGCACTGACTGTTGAGATAAGATGAGTTCAAAGAGAACGACGAGATGGATTCGAGGGGATCGACAAACGGGTTGGTGGTCTCGACAGAGGAGTCATGGGGACGGCAGCGAATGATCAGGTGGACAGATGGGTCCGTAAGACCTCAGTCAAGTCTTGACTGGTCTTCTAGACTTGGGAGATGGGAAGCTTAGCTCAGAGAGTGACGCAAACGGTAGGGTCCTAACGACACACACACACACTCGTGTTCAACAAGTCATGCTTGTACAATTTCTCTATCTGTGTCTGTGTTTGTTGCTTTTATTATGAATGGAAATTGTAAACTGGTGCTTTGTGTCTGCTCTGCGGCCACCTGTACTGTAGTTGACATGGCCATAGTGGGAGGAGGAAGACCCACAGCACATTGTGTGTTGGGGGTCGGCGGCTGTCAAGGGGCCAGCATGGTTATACAAAAGTACAAGTACTTGGTCAAATGATTCATGTTTTCAGTTCTTTATAGGAAACCATATTAAGCTCTGAATGAATTCTATTTACTGGAGTGCTGTGCAACACAATGGTGGTAAGATGTTTGTTTGTTTTCCAGCAAAATAATGTAAACTTCTATTCTGAACTTTACATGACTTATTTGCATACTCTAGAGAGCTTCACCACATGCTTGAAAACAAAATTCTGCCATTTATCATGGTCTTTGGCCAGTCTTTCTATCTGGTGGTCGTCCTCTTGATCTTTCTTGAGTGAAATCTTCTTGGCATGATTTCTTTACATAGCTGGAGTCTGATAGCCGGAAACATGTCCAAACCACGTTAATCTCTTTTTTTATGAATAATTTTGTTGGGGGATCTGTTAATATTAAGCCTCTTTCTGATATCTGCATTTCTTCGTCTATCTCGCAGATTTACTCCAAGAATAGTTCGGAAACATTGAGCTCTACTAGTATAGTTCACGTTTCATTTGCATATACAGCAATAGGAAATATTAAAGCATTGTAAAGTCTTAACTTCAGGGGCATTGATATATTGCTCCATATCTTTTCTTTTAGAAACAAACATATGGGATCGAGGTGGCTCCCAAAGGACAATTTCTATAAATTCAGAAAAATCCTCCGATTGGTTCAAAATATTATTATTTGTTTTTATTAATTCTGGCGGATTCATGCGCAAAGTGGTGTGTGTACAAACAAGTTTAAGCACTTTAGTTTTCAGCACCGAAGTGTAAACTTCGCCACTACACATCTCATTCTTCGGAAATGCATGACTGGACTAATAGATACTGTTGTGAACCATTCAAATCATTGGGTAAAATAGCAACTTGTATTCAATCAATCGTATACAATGAATTGTTTACAATGGGTACTGTGCTCCCCCCCTCTTTTCCCTTGTCTAGGGGTCAGATGTTTTTTTGATATTTTGCATGCTCACTTCCAGTTCTCCTTGTTCAGCAGATCAACTGTCTCCAAACTCCACTGTGCTTCCAAGTATTCTTTAGCCGGCCAACCTTTCTGCAATTCAAAATCACCATTCATTAAATAACCTAAAAGAATTGATATGCCATAAAACAAATAAATCTAACCGCACCCAACAAAAATAACTTAATGCTAACCAGCCTTGAAATACTTATGAATAAATATATTCATGTAGCAACTCTAGCACTTCATTGCATAGCTGTGTTTTTTTTTGTTTTTTTTGTTTTTTTACTAATGAATCACCGCATATCAAGGCCCAAGGGCCACTCAAGGATAAGGGTAAAGGGAGTCAGTTGGACGGTTAACAACACCATGAGAGAATTGGAAACAATAGGTGGAATAGGAAGAGTTTTATTATTTAATAGGGCGGCTCACCAAGTATTTGTTAACATTAGACTTGAAGACGAGCATGTTGTAGTCAGTTGGAAGGCAACCCCATGGTATTTTGTTCCACAGATAGGAATTCCTAAAAAACAAATTTTGTTCATGGAAGTCCCGTTTGGTTTTAGGTACACATAAAGACAAAGGAAAGTTTGTTACTGTGGTTTTAGCTAGACGAGTTCTTGCTGTGAATGTTTTTTAAAGGAAAAAAAAGAAACCATATCTTTTGGCACTTCAGTCAAAATAACCACTATGTCATTCTCAAACAAAAAAGGAAACGATGACGAAATAATGAAATGATAATTAAAAAGGATTGTGTATGCAGTGTGAGGATGTATGGAAGTGAAACATAGCAAGTGAGGGTTGAGGACATGCGTTGCATAGAGAGAAATGATATGAGAATGATGCGATGGATGTGTAATGCGGGCTTAGATACGACGATCTGAGAGGAAGATTAAATCTGAATAGTATAGGAGATGTGTGCAGAACAGGAGACTTCGATGGTATTACCACATTGAAAGAATGGATGAGAATTGTTGGGTTAGTACATGTAGAACAGTTGAGGTAGCAAGGTCAATTCACAGAGGAAAGCCAAGGGAAACATAGAAGGGAGTAATAAGGAAGGACTTGAAAGTAAGAGGGATAGAGAAAGACCTTGTCAGAGATAGGTTTATTTAAAAGGTAATTTCTAAAAGCTGTCTAACGCATTCCAGCATGTAAAACGGACGTTAGACTGATGATGACGATGATGATGATGATGATGATGATGACTATGATCAGCATCATCATCATCAAACAGGAAGTAACGTTCGACCTTTACAGGTGAGTTACCCAAACAAGGGGTCTTAATATGAACGGGTTGAGAGAGAGAAAGAGAGAGAGAGAGTATATTATTACTTAAACATGTAACATCTCTCTCCTTACAGGGAGAAAAATAATTTTGTTTTTGTTCTGTTTTTTTTTTCTGTGTTTATTCTTATTTATTTACTAGCAGGAAGGACTTGAGAGAAAGAGGGATAAATAAAGACCTAGCCAGAGATAGGTTAGTTTGGAGGTAATGTAGAAGTGAAAGTTGAAAAAAAACCGCGCACAAACGAAAAAAGATCGAAAGTCCGACTCCCGAATTGTATTAGTTTGCTTAATTTAAATCTAAGAAAATAAATAAATGATACAATTTATGAAATGGACTGTATTTTTTTATGTCATTGCTGGCTTAGAATTATTTGAGTTATCTCCCTTGGATTTATTTTCACTAACGTTAGAAAATGTCCTCTCGAGCGTCTAAAATCCTTTTCTACTCACATGCGGAATTTAGAACAAGATCTTATCCTATTCGAAGCGGAAATTTTTACTATATTCCTCAAACCCATAGCAGGCCTTGTCTCGAGGTTAAGTCTTTTTGATAAAAGTCGCAGAAACTCTCACAAACACACAACACAAAGTAAGTAAAATTTATTGTGTTGCTCATGCATAGTTCTCTATTTCCGACCCCGGCAACGTAAGTTCTTTTCTCATTGTATTTGAGACAGTAATCTATTCCTTCTTTACCACTAATATCTTTAGTACCACATTACATGTTTACTTCAACAGACTGTTTATCTGTGAATAAATGTGTGTGTATGTCAATCCAACTGTTGGTTCACTATTGTCCATTTCCTTTTTCTTCAGACACTCATTCGTTATCGAGGATAGCATAATACACAAAATAGCGACCACCTGTGCGGCAAAGATACACACAGAACACGTGCATCGTTAAAAATGTAAAAGCTAGGATCTAAGATATTATTAGCTTTTCATGATTTTCTGAAACAAGGATTTGAATAAAATGACATCCTATTAACAATTTCTATTTATTGAAGAGAATTTAAAGATTTTGTTTCCTATGTAAACATTTTTTATGCAGTGAATAATAAGTTTAAATTATTATTTGCTCAGCTTAAAAGTTATGTAAAATGTAATGTAATGCAACTAATAAAAAACAATCCGTCTTTGATGTCAGTCGTGGAGAAAATGAGTAGAGTATCATTTATAGGTGGTGGAAGGAGGCAATAGAGTTTGAGAGATGGGGGGAGGAGCTGAAGATTTTTGGCAGAGAAGCCATTATGTGGCTAGTGTCAGGCGGTATTTCCATGGACAGAGCTTCTTTGCAACAGCTTCTCACACATGGAACACATTACTGCATGACTGCTTCCTTACTGATTACAACTTGGTCGTCTTCAAATCCAATATCAACAGTCTTGTCATAAACTGGTTCCATAAGTAATCAAATGCAGTTCATACCATTGATCAATGTTAGTACTCCCATAGTGTTCCTCATCTTTCAGCCAGCATCGATTTCTATCTCATTAACCGTGAGTGGCTCTTGTCCTTGATAAGCAGTCACCCACAATAGTAAATAAACAAATAATATGTAAATAAACAAATAATATGTAAATAAACAAATAATATGTAAATAAACAAATAATATGTAAATAAACAAATAAATAGTAAATAAACAAATAATATGTAAATAAACAAATAATATGTAAATAAACAAATAATAGTAAATGAACAAATAATATGGGCACAGATAACACATGTCATAGCTAATCTAATTTAAACAAAAGTTTAAGACCACTTTGCTCAAATAAAGTTATCTTCTTTCTTTTTTGAAAGGCATCGAATAATTTGCCTATGCATGATGTGGTGCAATGTTGCATCAGCCATTTATCAACATATGGTTTAGGGTCAAAAAGTTGCTGACATTGCCAATTTAGCGGCAATTGAGGCAATTAAGAATTTTTGTTTTATTGGTAGAAGAGAATGCGAACAATTGAGACATTTTTCGATTTTTCAACATTGAAGAGCAGTTAATACACCTAAGAAATAATTGCATTGCAAGAATATTGGTACCTTTATGCCATAATTAAATATTAACAAACATGTAGAAAAATGTTACATGCCGAATGATAAACACGTTTCCTAAGATTCTCCAAAGTTTCTAAATGTACTCCATAGTAAAGAAGATAGAGTAAAACAATCCGTGAGGCACATTGGGGTTAAAGCATAAACTTAATTCCTAAAAAATTCAAGTCCTAACAGTCATATTTCACCAGTCTGTGACTTTATGTATGAACTTCATAGAATACTTGCAACTTTCGTGCCACTAGTTAATACATGTTTTTGGTATGATAGCCACCATGTCCCCAAGATTGATGCCATCAATATAATTCTTATCAGGGAATGTAAATAATCTGCATCTTTCTTTGATGGCTCATAAGTCCGGAACTTCCCTCGGATACTTTCATCATCTAACATGTCTTCAATTCCAACAAAGTGAGAAATAGTTTTCTGTGTGGTATATTGACTCGAAGATATGCGTCTTCTTTAATTTTTTCCTTGGATGCTTCAGTTCAGGAGTAAGTACAAAGGAAGAGTCTATCAGGCATGTGTATGCAGTGTGATGATGTATGGAAACGAAACCTAGCCAGTGAGGGTTGAAGACATACGTTGCATGGAGAGAGATGATATTAGAATGATACGCTGTATGTGTAATGTGAGTTTTAGATACAAGCTTAGTTCTGATGACCTCAGAGGAAGATTAAATCTGTGCAGCATAAGGAGATGTGTACAGAACAGGAGACTTCGATAGTATGGCCACATTGAAAGAATGGATGAGAGTTCTTAGGTTAGTAAATGTAGAAGAGTTGATGTAGTTTAGTTCACGGGAGAAGGCCAGGGAAAATATGGGAGGAAGTGATAAAAACGGAATTGAAAGAAAGAGGGATAAATAAAAACCTGGTCCAAAATAGGTTAGTTTGGAAGTCAATTTCTAAAAGCTGTCCAATGTAAAACGGACGTTAGACTGATGATGATGATAAGGATGATGATGATGATGAGTTCATGCAAATTTAGTCATAAATGCTTGCATTCAGGGTATCATCAGAATCAACTAAAAGAATATTCTGCAAGATCCTTTTCAGACTCTCTTTCAGGAATGTCATTTTCCTTGTGGTTCGGTTGTTTTTCTTCCATAGATTTTACCATTTTCACCGTTTTTTTTTTGTTTTTTGTTTTTTTACAGACTCTGGTTTTCATATCACTTTAGAGAGAATCTTTCACTGGTGTGTCATTAAGTATGACCGTTTTTCCTTTCTTCCTCTAATGTGACTTCTTGTGTTCTAGTTTTCCCCATCCAGATGGTCCTAATCGATCCCACATACAACATTCAGGCGATTCAGCAATAACTGTCAGGAGAAAATAACGTTATAATCTGCTCAAATCACATCAATATCATCCGACTGGATATGAATGCACCGAGGACAAAAAAAAGTGAGAAAATGTCTCTCTGCATAGGAGCTCCATGGCAAAAAAAAATGGCAACTCGTTATTCGATCTTCTCTCAATAAATAGAGAAATCTTTTCCTTCCCGTAAGTACCTGATTCTACAAAGAATCTGGGAATGCAATGCCAACAACAAAAAAGTAGTACCATGTTGATTTAGACGAATTTACTTTTTATAGGAAAGATTTGAAATGGTGGCAGATATTAGATTATTAACAGGGCTACCAAGCGTTGCCCGGGGCGATAAAAAAAAACAACGTATAAGAAATTAAATAGTGTGTGTAACATTTTTATAGAAAAACTTCAATTTCTCTTCCTCTCTCTAGCCATCTCTCTATTTTTCTCCGTTTCCCTTGTCCCCCATTATTTCCCTACCTCCTCCAACCCTTTCTTTCCCCTCCGCCTATCTCATTCCTCTCTTGTTTTAATGTGTTGAAAAATAATAATAATATAATTCATTTCCTGGGGCTATCTGTTTTAAATGTAATAGTGTAATCTTACATTTATTGCTCCTGAATAATGCCGAGTTGAACAGAAGCTTTTGACTTACACAAATATATTACTGTAATGGTAGTACGGAGGCATTCAAAACACTGCCAAAAGAACAGATTATTGTTCCTCTCTGAAAAAGGATACTGAAATCGATATTCAGTAGCAAATCGATATTCAGTAGCAAATTGAATAAAAAATATAGTCAATATGAAATTATTGTCGTCGTTATTCCACCATGAATATACTAAATACACAATGCAGAAAATAGCCATAGGATATATGGCAAATTGAGTACAATAGGAACTATTTAGATTGATGATTTTATTCAAGGAATTTCCAAAAGGAGTAGAAGCTTTAAAAAAAATCCAAGGCAACTGGTGTTGGATATTATTTACTAATACAATGATAAATCAAACAACACTGACATGTCTTTGTTTTGTGTTAACTTGATATTCTAAGTTTAAGGTTAAACTTAAGAAATGTTGTATGGTAATACACGCATGAGGCACCTTACTTCATTTTCAAAGGGACAACCATATAATAGCCTACTACAAAAATTACCAACAAAAGGAACTAAGGAAAGATAACTTTGATCCCTATACAATCAAAGGGATTAAGGGGAGATAAATCGGACTCCTATTACTATTAGTGTATTCTAGCAGTACTGACTAAAGTGATAATGTTTAACAACTGGCTCTATTTTTAACCT
>OY744515.1:186510233-186525233 GCA_963556195.1 Sepiola atlantica
ATACTGTCCTGATTTAATACTATTGGAAAAGGTATGAATGCACAAATTCTCCTCAGCTATAGGTAAAATAGCAACTTGTGTTCACTTAATAGATTACAATGAATCGTTTGTAGTAGCTGTTGTGTTTTGGCATTAAACGGGTGAAAAAGGGTTGACTTTGCCATCTCTGTTCTGCCATCTTGCATGGTAGTGAGATATGAGCCCCAAACACTTCTGATCTGCAACGGCATAGGTGTAATGACGTAATGACCATGATCAGGTGGATATGCGGCTGCAAACTGAAAGAAAGGATCCCTTCAACCGTGCTTCATCAGAAACTTGGTATTTGTGAAATTATGGATGCCTTACATGCTTGGTGTCTCAGGTTGTTTGACAATGTACAGCGTGCCACCTCCTGTATCTATTCCGTAACACACCAGGATATTCCAGACACTCGGGAATGTGTTAGACCGAGGAAGACCTGGTTTGAGTGCATAATAAATGATTGGACTGCATGGACAGCAGGTGTGAGACGTTGCCTCGCCAAGAGGCCTTAACACTTGTAAAATAAATACCAAAATCGAATAATGATGATGATGATGATGATGATGATGATGATGATGATGATGATGATGATGATGATGATACAGACAAAACAAGCACTCAACTAATGTTTATATGTGGTTACATAATTAGGCCATTAGATGATTTTGTGAAATTTCTAATCATAAAATAATGACACCTGTTACAAAAATCATTTTTCTTGATTTAAAAACATCACTTAACTCTGCTTTTAACCATTCAATAGGAGAACAGAAATTTCAATTGTAATAAAACTGTTTTGTTCAAAATGTCCATTTTTTTTCAGGTCTTCAGACTCAAAAAAAAAGATACATGAGCAAACAAAAAATACACATATACCCAGGAATATTAAATCTAGACTGTATAGGAAAATGTGTGCCGGACACGAGACTTTGATGATATGGCTACATTGAAAGAATGGATGAGAGTTCTTGGGTTGGTAGATGTAGACCAGTTGAGTTAGTAGGGGTGGGAAGGTCAAGAAAAACATCAGGGTATATGATAATGAAGGATTTGAGAGAAACGGAGATAAATAAAGACCTGGCCAGAGATAGGTTAGTTTGGAAGTAAATTTCTTTAGAAAGCTGTCCAACACATGCCAGTATGCAAAATGGAGGTTAAACCGAACATGATGATGATGGGAGTATATTTGCTAATTTTTGAATATGATTGACGATATTTTTTTTTTAAATGTGGTATTTTTTAATTTTTTTTATTTTAAACAGAATTAATATCAGATCATAAAATAATATAATAATGCTCTTGTATCTTTGTTTGTATATACATTATCACTGAAAAGCTACGAATATTTTGAATGATCGCCATTGTATGAGTTGTGTTATCATGGATAACACACATGAATGTGTTAGAAGAAGGAAAAAGAAGGAGAATAGTGAAGAAACAGTTAGATTTACGTACATACACATTTATTTGCAGATAAACAGTTTGCTGTAAAAGGGGTTACAAAAACATGCAATACAGTAATCAGTATAATACATAAAGGAAAGAACAACAGATATTAGTACTAAAAAGGAATACATTACTGTCCCAAATACAATGAGAAAAGAACACCTGTTGCTGGGTTAGAGATAGAGAACTATGCATGAGCAATGAAAGTAAATGTTACTTTGTGCTGTGTGTTTATGAGAGTCTCTCCGACTGCTATCGGAAGACAACCTACAGACAAGTTTTGAAGCATGAGCCGGAAAGAGGATAAGATCTTGTTCTAAATTCTGCATGTGGGTGGAACGAGATTTCAGACTCTCATGTTAGGGAAGAATAAATCCAAGGGAGGTAACTCTGAAATAAATCCAAGGAAGATAACTCAGATTATTCTGTCCCAACATCACTTTTCACAACCATAAAAAAAAATGAGATCGCCCAATTGTCAATGAGGAAATGCAAATGCAAATAAAAAGCGATGTCACTATGTGTCAAAAATTTAGGTTTTACCCATTTTAAAATGAATTGTTCCAAAATCGAATAAACCATTAAAAATCAAATCTTGTCATTCCATTAACTTAGTTTCAAAAACCTACTTTTTGAATTCTTTTTATTTTAATGTAATTTTAATGCATCTAATTTTTACAAGTTTAAATAAATTAATTAAAAAACGTAACATGTTTAAATTATTTAAAGAATTTAGCTGGCAATTATTTTTAGGTTAAGAAAAAATAAACTATTACTTTAAAAAAACTTAAATTGTTATAATAAGTAAATAAGTTAAAGTGTTAAAACATTCGTTTCATTTATTTACAAAATATTTTGTTGACAATTATTTAATGGTAAAAAGGAAAGAGTAGACGATAAAATAATATTATGGACTTCATGAGTATCTTTGTTTTAAAAGTAACTATTTTAGAAGCCATTATCAGAAGGCTCAAAAGGTAACCTTGCTTATATTGTTAAAAAAAATGTCTATATAACCACATGTACATCTTTATAGGATAATACAAGTTATGATAGCTTATGAAAATATGTCCTAATCTCTGTCTGGTTGGCTGAATTTCAGGGCATGTATGGATGTAGGTCTTTTTGATAAACTAAAAATAGTTCATTCATAAATGCCTGCACCCACAAGCACACAGGCCCAACCAAGAAGTGGAAATAGTTTTTCCATATTTTTGGATCTAAGACAAACATTTCAGCTTGTCAGAATCTGCTTTTTTAGTTTAATCCCTTCCCCACAAAAAAAAATGGAAAAGAAGAGACACAGATAAAACAGATGTTGGCAATATATTCCGGAATTTATGGGATGAGGATTGATTATTTGTATCATTTAGATTATTCAGACTACTATTTTCATCGTTGTTGTTATATTCCCAACGTTTCGGCCGATGTAACCTCCGACCCTTATCTTTTCAAATTTTGAAACCTTCTAGTCAAACTTGTAAATCTTTATGCCAACTTAAATGATATTAAGGTTCAACTTTTAAAATTTCACGAGATAACATTTAAGGTTATATATTATTTTGTCAGCTTACTGTCTAAAACAATTGTATATTTCTCAACGGTTTGCTGAGGAAGGTTGACGATGAAACCATATTAAAGGGGCAAGGTTTCAAAGCAGCACAATTGGCCTTGTGTCAAAGTTAAATAAACTTACTAAATATCCAATTAATAATCAATCGTTCATTTTTATTTTTAGTAACATGGTCAGTAATGATTACACAAATTAAACCCATCACAGTCAAAATGGCAGTGTTAAAAGTACTCAATTGAAAAAAAATCGTGTTAGACTCTAATAGTTCCCAACCTTAAAAACTTGATGCACCCCCATGTAGTGATATATAATTCTTATATTTTTAAAAAGTCAACTTCGTTTCAGCTGAAAAAGCTTAAAACACAAATCCGTGGGTTCAAATAAACTTCTCAAGAACATGGCATCCATGAAAAAGAAAATGAAATAAACAAATAGAAAAATGAAATAAACAAAAACAATTAAAGTTCTGAGCAAGGAATTACTAAAAAAAATGTAAAAACAAAAGATTGCTTTCTCTTGAGAGAAAACGGATGGAATAGATATTATGAGCATAACTTAGCAAAAGCTCTTTGAATTGCATTTCTAAATCCAATTCAATAAATATGGTTCTCCCATAACCTTTGATTTATGCATGAAGAGTGGTGGTGTAGTGATTATGTAATAACTGCACAATCTGAAATATAAACTACATATGCTTACCTGATGGGAAATCACATAAAATAATAATCGAAAAATTTGAAGCCAGACTTCCTCAATCGCACTCAACTGTCCTCCTTAAAATCAAATTTCCCCTGCTGTGGCCCATATATCCAACGTTGAAAGCTTAGGTTTACACTTTCTTGCTATTTATTTTAATAAATAAATCGTTTTAGTCATTTTTGTAATAACCAGTATAAACTTGATATAGTTATATCTGAATAATGTTAATATCAAATTTACGGTTGATATTTATTTTTCGTATTAGTTTTGTCAGTTTCTCTAATTTTTTTTACCAGTGCAAACGCTATTGTAAAAACTCCTATTAAAAAATGAATATCACCATTGGATCCCTTATAAAATTTTACTTGTGAAATGTTGTGTTTGATCTTGGTATAGATCTTTGTTTTCAATTGAATCCCCGGACAGAGAGACAGACAGAGACCACACTTATATTATAGATATTCTGATAATAGCAACATTATAGGATATAGTCTTGGATATCGGTTGAGAAAGGGTTTCTAGTATACAAGATGCAAGGTGCCTAAGAGGAAGAAGTTGGGGTCACATGAAGTTGTATGAGCGACATGTCAAAAGAGGCATAACCACTTGGAGTTTGCAAAGGTGCATGCCGGAAGAGGTGTAGCCACATGAAGCCATCTGAAGTTGTGTAGGTGTCCAAAATGTTATTTAACTGGTCTGATTCTTGATTTGGGAATAGCAACTGGCTAAAAGTTCAACCAAAGTTTTGTCTCCTATCAATTCCTCTGTGCACAATACTATATCTGCCCATTCGTTGCAACTTGAACAATAAAGATATACAATTATCTCTATTTTTATAAAGTTAGGTATGTATATATGTTTATATATTTTTTATGTACAGGATTTACTCCTAAACTAATTAACTGACCATTATAAATTTTGGAAAACAGCTGCTAGCTATATTTAGTTTAGTTTAGTTTTATGCAGGGAGGGCAAAGAGGGGTGGAATCCTTTTGTGAAAATTCAGATACCTCCGAGTTTTGTGAAATTTTAACAACACTGATTTTTCTATGCAGAGAGAAAAGCCGTCACTTAAAAACACTACCCCC
Source organism: Sepiola atlantica (assembly GCA_963556195.1). Lineage (NCBI taxonomy): Eukaryota > Metazoa > Mollusca > Cephalopoda > Sepiida > Sepiolidae > Sepiola > Sepiola atlantica. The sequence goes on from OY744515.1 coordinate 186,515,064, forward strand.
ACTTCATTCACTACCCTGCAACCCGTAGGCACAAGCCATTATCTTAACCATTCAAAATCGGCATAGCAAGCTGTTCATTGGAGAAGTAAACCGTACAAGTAAACCCAAACCAAATATTCAAAATAACATAGTATTCGAAGCCCAAATAAGATCTCCTTGGTTTGGCTCAGCCTATATGAGGAATGGTGCACCTTCTCCGAGTGATGTTACCTCAAGTAACAGCACTTAGCTGAATACTCCACCAGACTAGATGAATTATGGTCCTGGAATCCGGTAAAACCAAGAGACCATAAGAAATATATACTATAACATAATCAACTGGTCAATTGGGGAGAGGAAGATTAATGTTCTTAACTTCTTTACTAACTCACCGTTTGACAGGTAAAGGAGAACTTTAATGGAACACTCGAATATCTATGTATCTCATATAGAGATCAAGTGTTAGCCCCAGGAAGGGGCCCCTTGATTTCTGAGAACTTCGACTGAAGTAAAATTAAACATATAAAACAAACTTGACTGTATATGTGTATGTGTGTCACGGCATCACAATTGAACAGTTGATCTAAGGGCCAAACTAACCGCAGATTTGGAATTAACACCTTCAATTCAGTGTTCGATGCCAGAAGTTCTTGAACCTCTTTTGAAAATCATTATTCAGAATTAAAAGTATGTAAAAATAAAGTTAGAAACAAATGTTCCGACTTTATTTTTAGCGTTCTCTTTCCAAGTCAACCGAACAACTACTTTTCACATCGAATCATCGTATGTACTTTGATATATTTTTACTTTGATAAGAAATTTTTAATTTTATATTTGTTTCCTCATGTTTTTGTTTTTTTAATTTATTTTAGACAATCTAATTATTTTAGATCTATGTAGAGAGGTAAAAAAAAATCCCTATGTTGAGCTCATTTAACTAGCTTAAAAAGACAAAATATTTTCATTAGATCGGTGGCTTTGTGGATAAAGCGTTCACCTTCATTTTCAATATTTTATGCCATCGTGGGTTCGAATCTCATACTAGACAATTGCTTTTTTATTTTTTTGTTATAGTGTTAGAGCTATTTCCTAGCTAATACTGCTTATTATCATAAACCTAAACAATTTTTTAAAAATAAAAAATGGATTAAAATTATTTAATAGATGTTCTTAACTTTTAATCTTGGCTATAACATTTAAGAAGAGTTGAGAGACCCGACATAGATGTGTACTTCATCTAGTTGTTTATATTTATATAGCATTTCATGAAATCTGGTTCTTTTTTTCCAAATTATCTTAACTAATTATATTGAAACCTGATAATACTAAAACTATCTGAAACATCAATATGTTAATGAGCAATTGCCACACAGAATAATCTGCCCATCTTTGTTTATTTTTAAGCTGGTGTATTTGTTAACTGTTGTTCTTGTTGGTAATTAGATGTTATATTTACCCGATGAAGAACAGGTGCCCAAATAGGAACTGTGTAAAAATATTGATCTATCTATTATATAAAGGACAGTTGTATGTGCATGTGATTGGCTGAAACTAAAAGAGCACCAAAGACATATGCACACACCATATATATTCTTCTTTAGTATCACCCCAGGCAGGTTTTGTTTAACAAAATCATCATTGTAAAGTTTATATGATCGAAGGTTTTTGCAAATAAAAAAATATGTAATAATAACGTCAAAATAAAAAAAATAAATAAATATGCAATAAATTGACTGAAAACAAAGCAGTCGACTATTGAATTACCTACTAGACACCACCCCTGAGTGTCTTTGGTCTCTCTGTACAAGAATTTGTCAGGAAAACCTGACATGAGGATACTTCCCCGTACAAGTAAACCTTGACAAAATATTCAAAATAACATAGTATTCGAAGCCCAAATAAGATCCTCTTGACACGGCTATACACTAGCTCATCCGAGGAATTGTGCATCACGGAGTAATGTTACCTCAAGTAACAGCACTTAGCTGGATACTCCACCAAACTAGATGAATTCTTGTACTAGAATCCGGCAAGACCAAGAAACCACAAGAAAGATATACTAAAACATAATTAACAGGTCAATTGAGGAAAATTAATGTTATTAACTTCTTTACTAACTAAACGTTTTACATGTAAAGGAGAACTTTAATGGAATATTCGAATGTCTATGTATCTCATATAGAGATAAAATGTTATCCCCAGGAAAGGGGCCCCTTGATTTCTGAGAACTTCGACTGAAGTAAAATGAAACAAAAGAGTTAAAAGAAGAAGAAAGTGGAGGGAGTAAGACGAAAGAAAGAGATAGCGAAGGTAAAAAATAAAGGTGAAGAGAGATATAGAACGATAAAATAAAAGAGCGACAAACAAAAAATAGAATACGGGAAGGAAGAAATAGATTATAAACGGTGACCCCCCCCCCTTCCGCCTAAAATAAATGCCATCCATTGAATCGTTAATAAAATTTATAATCCTTTCAGCAATCCAACCATATTTGATACTAATAAACTTCAGTCATGAATATCCAACAGTTTTTGTTTTATCACCGTTCAATAATACGAGGGGCACTTTGGTGATCATTTTATCTATAGGCGGTGTGATCTATTGAAAATTATTATAACGCAGTAGTTTTTTATGTGCCCTGTGATTTGATGAAAAATAACTAATCACCGGCCACCTTTCTCCACCTCTGCCGAACCCACGTGAGCGTAGTTTTCAAAGCATCAGCCTCTTTCCTTTCCTTGGCTGCTGACCGATAAGACGCAAAGTTTTGTATCTTAACAACGACTCCATCCCTAAAACAGCAGGCATGTATTTCTGTGTGTATTGTATACACATGGGCGACGCCGAATCCCCATATTCAAAAGTACTTTTAATACACTTCTTTCTACTAGGACCACACGGACCAACAGAGAAGTTAACAGACGAAACTCCAGTTAAATCCGCAAAAATACCACCCTTTTTTGCAAGCAATACTTTCTTTTTCATTCTTCCTTCAGTTATATAAAATCTCTATATTAACTAAACCGTTGTTTGGTCTCTTACTTGTCAATTCACGTTTTAAGCCTTTGTTTCCCTGAAACAGAGGATCAGAAATTTTGTCCTAGTGTGATTCACATTCACCCCCCCCCCCGCTTTTTATCCGTGGGGTTATCTCAAATATAATGTTTCTAAAAACAATTCCCAGACTATTCTTGAACTGAAGAGAACAATTACTGTCGAAAGCAAGTGCCAAGAGACGAGTGTGTCGTAGCCATGTGTGCTTATCATTGAATAAACAAATATGTTGGACATTTTATTACCGATTCCATGGGTAGATATTTTGGGCAACCGTATAGAAGAATAAGGCTATAAAGAGTGTTATTTGTTTATTTTTACTATATAAGATGTACATAAATGTATATGTATTCACTTTTATTACGAAAATAATTTGTACTTTAAAAGATATGATCCCCTTTTTTTAAGAATGTGACGACATAACTTTGAATAAAAGTTTTAAAAAATTGTCTGTAAAAACTTGTCTTTAAATAATAAAATACTCCAATTTTAAAATATATATTTCTAGTGTACACCCTCCATAAAAAATGACAGAAGAAAATGCTTTGCCAGTGTTTGCACTAATATTCATTTTAAATAACGTCTTAATCGGTGAAGTTAAATAAAAAATAAGAAGGGAGGAAATGTCTCAAGCTGAAAAGTTTTTAAAAAAAGAGTATATGAATATCAGTGTAATATATTACGCATATACATTTTCAATATTTACTATTACAGTGCTCAATATGCCGGTAGAGCTTAGTAGAGCAATTAGCCTGATGATTTCCCCCGGAAATGAAGCATAAACGTTTCTGTGTAACTCATATATATATATATATATATGAAAACCGAAAATTGTTTATACGTTCATCACTTTTTCATCTTTATTATACTTTCTCAAGATAACTTTGAATAAAGAGGAAACGTAGATGATAAACAATTTTTGATTTTCCTTTTTCGTCGGATTATTACTTTCATAACTATTTTCTTGTATATATATATATATATATATATATATATATATATATATATATATATATATATAGTAAGCTATGAAAATATATTTATGGCAATTAAGCTACATAGAGGCTCCCACGTTTCATCCCCGGGGGGATCTTCAGGCTAAAATATATATATATATATATATATATATATATATATATATATATATATATATATATATATATATAATTTATTTAGATACTGTATTATCTTATTATTAGCTCTCTTATATGATCGAGCACTTTATTTGATTTCTTTTCATATACAACCTGACACACTACATATATATATATATATATATATATATATATATATATATATATATATGGAAAAAAATGTTTTTTACCTGCGGGGGCTCTGAAATACCTAACTAGTTCACGGGTGCAGGACCACCTCTTTCAGTGTGATGGACCCGTAGACCTAACTAGGTCATCCATCTAGGAGAATGAAAACTCTGATATAAAAACTGGGGGAGGGAAGCATCCTTAGTCCTGATCGACAACCTTCCTAGAGCTGGAGTCTTGAACAAAATATCTGGATTTCAATACCTAAAATTGCTTAAGGAGTAGATGGGGTCTGACTATCACCCGGCCTTTGCACTCCTTCTTTGTCTATTAGCCAGGCACAGAGATACAAGCGCAGGGACACCTCAAAAGACACCCAGTGTTTCGCCTTGTTTCCTGACTAGGACAATGAACACTGTCTCTCTTTATCTCTATCTGGGCAACTTGGGGAAATTTTTTTCGTCACTTAGTCTTGCATGACTAGTCTGGGTCGCTCTTGTTCCTACAGGTTAAGGACACAGGTTAGACAGCTTGTCTGGCTGCTGTTTCCGACTGACAGGACAGGAGCCCTAACTCTTAGGTAGCACTAAAGAACGGCTGATCCTCAACAGTTGTATAATATCGTGGGTAACTGTACATGCCATGTCACACATGGAAAGGGACCTTATAGTTATCCCCTGTGGGCTTTCCCGAGGCCACAACATCCATGGATCAAGTCATGACTAATGGACTGGATGTGTGAGCTTATTGGCACAAAACAAGCACCCACTTTGCCCTCGCCACTCTATCTTAAAACCAAAATGACAATACAAAATAAAAAAATCGAACCTAAACAAGACACCTACCAAAAAACATCCTCCCCTCCACCCTTGAGGCTAGGATTCACAATTATCCGGGGACTAAGAACCAACATCAACGACGTAGAAACCTTTCTCCTAACAAACTCCCCGGATATCCTAGCACTAAGTGAAACCAACCTTCAATCCTCAATCTCCTTACACGATTTTGACATGACTGATTACCTCCCACTCTACCGTAAAGACTCTAACATAGGCTAGAAACAGATGATCAAGCCTACATGTGCTTTAGATTAACCTTACAACACAGCGTTAGTTACTTATATTTCTTATACCATTCTCCTTCGACCCACGACTGTACCCTTCTTAACTCTGTCTCTGAAAGCATAGATATAGCACTCTCACTTGACACGAGTGCCTAAATACATGTATTTGGAGATTTTAATGCACATCAACATGACTGGTTTGGATTCTACAGCTATACAGTATCTGATCGTGTGGACCAGCAAGCCTCACTTCTCGACCTATTCTTGACCTCACTACCCAAGGCTTGTGTGACGAATGCCCGTAGCTCACTCGGAACGCTCATCACCTTGTGGTAATGATTGATATCACCCTAAAATCTCGTCCCAAAGCTGAGGAGCCATTGCTCAAAGCGACGAGATACTTCATTTTGATTCCATCAGAGACCACATCAGAGAATTTTTGGAATTTTCTCTCTCCATGCTGATCAATGCGCAAATGAGGCAAATGAATGGGTCAAAGCAGGTATTTATGCATAAGAAAATTCTACAGCAATCCCCACTGTCCACAATGGTTCACTACGAAATGTGCAGCTGCTATTGCTCAGAGGCAGCAAGTATTCCGACAATACAGCCACCATAAGTCTACTATGAATAGACAGAAATTTGTAGAGTCAAGAAATAATTGTAAGACTGTGATAGCTGAAGAAAAGAGAAGGTATACAGGGATAACCAGGAAACGCATTCAGTCGCAAAAACTAGGTTCTCGCAATTTCTGGAAAATCTACAATAGTGTGGTGAACAATGGGCAATCAACAATTCCTCTGCTATCCAACCACAATGATGTCGTTTGCACGGCAACTGACAAGGCTGAACTACTTGCCTAGTGTTCCGCCTTAAACTCCACTTTGGATTCCGCAAACGACTCCCTCCCTAATTTCTCACTGCGGATGGAAGCCACACTCGATGACCTGGTAATCACGCCATCTCATGTCATGGACATTATAAAAAAACCTTGATACCTTCAAAGCTTGTGGGCCTGATCTTATACCAGTAATAGTAATAAAGAAATGCTCTGCTAAACTGTCCCCTGCCCTCTCCAAACTCTACAACAAATGCCTTGTTGAATCTTGCTTCCCCGATAGCTGGAAAATTGCCTCTGTGGTACCAGTCTTCAAGAATTCTGGAAATAGAACTGACCCTTATAATTATTGCCCCATCAGCCTACTCCCGCTCTTCACTAAAATCTTTGAATCCTTAATCAATCTAGCAATAGTCTAGCACCTTGTTAATACTAAACTTTTTCTGACCATCAGTATGGATTTAGACAAGCAAGGTCTACTGCAGATATCCTAACGGTCATCTCTGAACGCATATACCATACACTGGACAAGGCAGGTGAAGCTTGATATATCCAAATCCTTTGACAAGGTCTGGCATAAAGGTCTTCTACTAAAATTTGATTCATATGGTATTACTGGACGAATATTTTATATAATTAGATCCTTCCTATCCAACAGAAAGATCCAGGTTGTCCTCAATGGCCGTTCATCTAAGCAACATGACATAAATGTTCCTGATTTTCAAAAACGATTTCCCTGATAATATTGTGTCTAAGATGGGTATATTTGCTGACGACACTACGCTCTACTCTCGTCATGTGAGTAAAACAGACACGCACATATCCGAGGGAATGGCTGAATTTTTAGAAAGTGACCTCTACTCTGTAGTGGAATGAGGTCATAGATGGATGGTAACATTTAATGCTGCTAAGACAAAGCTTGTTTCCTTCAACGACTACAAGAAACCTCTTCAACCACCGATTACCATGACAAATAACACCCTACCTGAGAGTCCAACGTTCAAACTCCTCGGCCTAACATTCATAAGTAACATGAATTGGAACAAATCCATAGAAGACATTGTCAAGGCTGCTGCAAAGAAGGTTGTCCCCCTCCACCGTGCTAGTAAACTTATCACACCTGACAGTATCCTATATCTCTACAAAGCCACCATCCACCCAAACATGGAGTATTGTTCTAACATCTGGGCTGGTGCACTATCCACTAGTCTCTCTCTCTTAGACAAGGTCCAAAAGAAGAGTCTCTAATCTAATAGGTCCCTCACTATCCACCAAGCTCCATCGCCTGTCCCATCGTCGCAATATTGCATCCTTGTGCTTGTTTTACAAGTACTTCACTAGAATGTGCTCCGATGAACTTACTGCTCTAGTGCCCCCTCGACGTAAATACACTCCACCAACCCATCCATTCACTGTGGATGTCCCCAGATGCCAAAGTACCCGCTACTCCAATAGCTTCTTTCCTTGAGCTGCCTGTCTTTGGAACTCGATCACTGCTCCTTGTTTCACCGACTATACCAACATGCAGAAACTTAAAACCAATGTGAACAAACATCTAGCTGCACAGCTCCTAATTTAGGATGATCCCCTAAAATGTCACCCTAATTCTCAGTAGACCCGTACGTCTACAGTAGCAACTTGCCTTGTTTGGGATGAAAAAAAAAATGAATGTAGACAAAAGTCAACTTTGTTGACTAAAATTTATTTTTTAATTAATGAATTTAAAAAATTAAACTGGAACTTTTTTGCTTATTTATAAAATAAAATGGTTCGTTCCAAACGTAAACAAACTAACTTCGATGTCAAATAAATTAAATTTCTTATCGGTTTTCAGTGAAAGGTAAGTTATGTCTTCTAAATCCATATGTTTAAAAACATTACATTAATTCCTATTGCAGTTATCTAAATTATTTAGAGTGAAATGGGTTTCAGCTTTTTTGTTCTTTTATTTATTTTGAGTGCATGTGGGTGTATGCGAAAGTTACCCCCCCCCCCCCCCCCAATAAAAACATAATTTATGAAAGTTAAAATAAATATTCTACGTTAAAATCTAGGCAACCTTGTGTAAATACAGTTAGTATCTGGCTAAAACAAAGGTTGAAGGTCAAGATAGATTTGAATAATATAGCCACATAAATGATGTCCTTTATTAAATAAGTGTTCCTGCTTTATTTTGTGAATTGGCAGAATATCTTTACATGTCTAACATCTCACATATCCGAAATATGCTTTTGAAAATTTGGAGAGATATAATCTTTCGATCAGTAGCTTCAGTGAACACAACAGATATTCAGTTTGGGACATATAATTCAATATTATGTTGAATTATACTTCTGTTTTTGTTCAAGTTATTCACAACCTGCAGCTTATGTCACACGCTTGGGATTATTTTCCCTAATTTCAACATTCTGTAAAAAATGCGGAGATTGGTTCAAATCTATGTCAATTAGCCAATCAAAACGTGTCGTACACCGGTGCATACAAAATTATCTTTTATTAAATAAAATCCGGTTTTTAATGAGTGGCAGACGGAGAACTTCGTCTGTGGTAGGGTTAGCTCCTCCCATCTCATATATAATATCACTAATCAAAAGAAAAATGTCAATAGGATAAAATATTAAAATCAATTAGAAATACAATTTTCTGTAAGAACCTGGACCGATATTTGCCACAAATAACTGGGGATACATAATTAAATATGTACCTTGTATTAAAAAATAAACTGTTAATCAAAAAAAAACAACTAGCTCTACTTTATATATAAGATTACAATATCATAAATTTAGGCGAGGTAAACGTACTGGTAATCTACAGTATCTCAGTGCACATTAAAATACTAGATACTTCCTATAAAAAATCCTGGAGTTTATAAATTTTGTGTAAAAAGAACAAGAGTATCATATTTTCTTCTTCTTCTTCTTCTTCTTCTTCTTCTTCTTCTTCTTCTTCTTCTTCTTCATTAATCCCGAGCTATGGCTGGGTCCACAATGATGGATGTTTGTCTCCACTTGGCACAATCACAGTCTTGATCCAAGTGAAAGCCGGTTTACAGAGATCTTAGTGCAAGGTATCTGCCCAACTCATCATCGGCCTTCATCTAAAGCACTTCCCAGCGACTCATGATGATGCAAGTTTTGCGACGGTGTCGTTGTTTGTGCTCATCACATGTCCAAACTATCTGAGCTGCCATTCTCTCATCTTTCCCTCAATCGGTGCTAGTCTTATATACCATCAAATAAATGGTTACAATATATTTTCTTTACTAAACATTGATGCATTTAATTTTTTGTAAAGTGACAGAATAACAATGTGTGGGTGGATGAATCAACCTAAATATTAGAGATACCCCCCACCCATGTTCCTTTCGTATTGCTCCGCCATCACAGCACAATCCCGAGTACCACCGAACAAATAAGTGAAATTTTTATGATTGGACTTTTCTTTTCTAATGTAAAATCCTGACTAATCATGTCTCCACTTTTGTGGGTTTTTTTCATACCATCTGTTCCATAATTGAACCCCCGCACTCCTCTAAAAACAGCATGGACATATTTAAACTATAATGGATTGAAAGAAATGGTTCCTGTCATTTGACTTCCGATATCAAGAAACAAAGAAGTAGACATATTCTCAACATTTGCTCACAAAACGAAATATGAATTTAATTAATCTTCTTATATATATATATATATATATATATATATATATATATATATATATATATATATATATATATATATATATATATACAAGAAAATATATATATATATATATATATATATATATATATATATATATATATATACAAGAAAATATATATATATATATATATATATATATACAAGAAAATATATATATATACATATATATATAAATATATATATATATGTATAAATATATACATATATATACATATATATAAATATATATATAGATATATACATATATATATGCATATATATATAAATACATAC
>OY744515.1:186532733-186627733 GCA_963556195.1 Sepiola atlantica
GTATTAAAAAAATAAGGAAATTAATTTGAAGCACACATGAAAATGTATTTAAATGAAATTTAAAAAAAAACAACACATGGTGCAATTTTAAATGATAAAATCATTTATTTAAAATTTTTCATTTATTTTGCAAAGAAAACAAATTTTAAATAAATGATTTTATCATTTAACATTGCACCAAAAAATTAATTTAAATATTAAAAAAAGTTTTAAACATTCAAATAATTATTTTATTGGTATTTTTTAGATTTAAAATAATTAAATTATAGCGAATTCGTTTTGCAGAAACGCAGCGTCAACAAGTAGTTTTTTTTTGTTTTTTTTAGAAAATACCACGATGCTCACATTTTTTGTTTATTATTTGACCTCATATTCCAAATGTAATTTTTACTTTTTCTTTCAAGGCAAAATTGGAAACATCACTATATTTGAAATTATTTCCGACCTGGGCAACGTCGGGTGAATTCCGTCAGTAGATAATAAAAAAAGAAGAGTAAAGACGATGTTGTTCAAAAGTTCGTGATGTGAAGAAGAATTGAAAGAAGAAAGAAGCATCCGTCCTTTTATAATATTTCTAAATGAAAAAGAAATAATGTATTGTGTCCCATCTCAGCTATTTTTTTTACTATCAGATCACAACATATCAAAGCCAAGAGTTACTCGAGTATAAAGGTTAACAAGACATGAATGAGTGCCAGTAAAAAGATGAGGAACATTATAGGAGTACTAACATTGGTCAATGGTATATAACTGCACAGTGAAAGTTGATGAAAAATGAAGTTATTCAAATGGAGAACCCATTAAGATATTGCGAAACTAGATAAAATTCCCAGTATTTTGCCAAAAAAATAAGGTCAACATCTCTATGCATTAAAATAAATATGGCAATTTTAATTTACAGAAATTCACTAAGTTTCCAAAATCTTGTATATTTGCCTGGAAATCTTATAACATTCACATTTTTCGAAAAGACCAGTAGTTTGAAGTAGTTTGTGTATTTTTGTGTAAGTTATTATCATTCTATCAACTTCAAATATACCGTCTAGCACTATTTTCTAAGTTTTCATTTTAGGATTTTAAAAGGCAAAGTTGTGTTACAATTTGACCAAAGAATATTTTTTCATAAATTTTGCCTAGAAAAACCATATTTAGCGCTAAGTATCTCCCATAAGTCCACATACCAAACCATAGTATTTTCTAAAAGATAATTTTATATGCTTTAGAGGTTTGGATATGGACTAACTCGGTTTTCAAGCTATCAACTGACTAAGTGATAGTAGACATGGATTTATTTATGGGTCCTTTAAATCCCGGAAGTGGTTTATCATCATGATATGTATGAATTCTAAAGCATTTTTATTTGTCGAAATGAATCAATAGCTAAGCTGTAAATCTAAAAGAAGATATTGCATTATACATTGCAACAATATCGTTCAGTATTTGACCGAAATAACTTATTTGTTACGAGAGTAACCCTCATAATTTGATGTCAAAATACATCAGATAATTTAAAGGAAAGATTATATCTGACATATATTACTATTTCTGAGTTTTTATAGTTTATCTAAAATTGAGTTTTATTCACTAGTATTACTGTTCTTGCACATAGTTGGTATTCAGTCATGCCCGGTTGATACAGCAAATAAAAGGATGTGAGAGCGCAGACATTGATGGGACCAAATTTGTGAATTTATCACTTATGGACACCACTAATGATGAATAATGATTAAATATGTCATTATACATGATAACACTAACTCCAGAATATGATTTTGTGTAAAAATGATTGGTAGAATGAACATAGAACCTGAATGGACAGTATATAGGTCGAATAGCCCACTGTGAACTGTGTTTGGTTACTTATGGAGTGGTCCATGACAAGAATTCTTTGTTGCCCCAAAATAATTTATATTGTCTCAGAAATTGTGTCAAATAAGTCAAATATTGATCTAAATCTTTACCAAGGATTCCTCTACTTAGGAAAATAATATATACAATAATATTAAAAAAATAGACACAGTAAAATTTTGTTGAATGAATATACAATTCACAGGATAAAAATCAACATTTTGGCTAGCAGCAAAGTCGAACTTCATTTAAATACCATAAAGATATTTGTCTGTCAATTATTGTTAATGCATAACAAGCACATATTAATAGCCAGGACTTTATTTGCTCCCAAAATTGTGGGGCTGCTGCTCCTGCTGCAAACATTAGAGCTAGTTCCCCTCCAGTGGCATGCAGGGCGACAGAGTGGTGGTCCCAGTCATCCAAATTAGTTTGTAAACGATAGATTCTATTCAACCCATAGATAGGACCTTTATAGATACTAGCACTTCTGGTCTGAGTGAACCTGCGAGTGATAACTCCCCACTCCCTCCCCAAAGCTCCCCATTGTGGCCAAACCACCGAATGTAGTTTAAGATCATACACAGGCAGTGGTGTATAGAGGGGTGAGGATGGGGCAGTGGGGGGGGGGGACTTCCAATCATATTCAAACTAACTCTTTTTCTCATAATATTTCTCGGTACTAGGACTTATACTTGAGTCTTTAAAGCATACAATCAAGGAGATGGTTCCGGGCATCACCAGATCTCTGCATGCCACTGTGTCACTCCGACTTCTTACAAAACTATAATATAAAACATTCGTTAGCTTTACCGTTCCAAACGCGTCTCATTATTTTGATTCCAACTCGAAATGAGTGTTCTAACTGCTTAACTATAAATTGAAATTCTATTCTAAAAAGTAAATTGATATTTTGAAGTTTTAGCTGAATGTACTAAAAATAAAAAAAACAGTAAAATTACTTTAATACTAGACATTCGCTTTATTTTACCTAAACTTTTGATGAGAAGGAAAACAAAAGTGCCACATCTGGCCAATCTAATAAACTGGTTGTCAGTTATAAAGAGACATCCCCCCCCATCCCCTGCGTCCCCAGAGATGTATCACAAGTTGTTGAGGTTTTGTACTTCTTTCACAAGATCTAAACAATAAATTTGAGAGAGAGAGAGAGAGAGACAGACAGACAGACAGACAGACAGACTTTGTGAAAGGCCGCGTATGCCATGGAATAAACTATCAGCTGGTTCATCTTTATCAAGTTATAAATATAGAATTCCAAATAGGGGTTTTAACAGTATTTTTTATTTTATTTTATGATAAGTGGATCTTTTAAAAAAGGAAAAACGTATACATTTCTATGATAAGGGGTAAAAATAACCGAGAAAAATGTCCCAGAAATGTTATTTCTACCATTTGTCTTTGATGGAAATAAGGCTAGGAATGTCAGAAAGGAATTTCTTCCTGGTGAAAAAGAAAGATCATTTAGAAAAAATAGTAATTTACTTTTGGTTCATTTGAAAAAAATATATATATTAATACTAAAGAATTTTTGTAAGGATATCCATTTCCTTGTCACACGTAAATTTTCCTGCTTTGACAAAAAAAATGGTCGCATTTTGAAGATGTTTCATTTCTTAACAATTTGTGCAGACCAATCTTGCTGGCAATCCATTCTTGCTGTCTTCTCTACCCCCTCTCTCTCTACCTTGTTTCTCCTCCTCACCCCTCTCTCTCTTTCCCCCTATCTCTCTCTCTCTCTGTATATATATATATATATATATATATATATATATATATATATATATATTCTGTCTTCCTAATATGTTGTAGTGTGACTCCTGGCTTGGATAGGGTATTGACGACGGTTGCGTCTTTGGAAATATACCATAACCCACACTGACAATTTAATGTTATGAAATGGCAAATTAGAAAAAAATGGACAAACCTGCATTTTATGAATGAAAGAGAATAAGTCACCATTTGAGTGTTGTGAATGAAAGACAGGAAAACAGTGTTAACGAACAACATATATTTATATATTAATAGTTTTACAGTGAAGTGAAATATTTTGAGAGTAAATTAAAAGTCCTTTTGTTTGTAGAATGCTCGCAATGTGGAGGTAGACACAAGTGTTAGAAGTGCGAGAGTTTGTTCAAAGTTCTATTTTGTATGTGTGGATATGTTTACCTTTTTGGGTTTGGCTGAAATTCTAGAGATAGCAGAAATTTGGGGGGGGGTTCAGTTTAGCACAAGTCGTGTTTCTTGGGGTGCGTCCTCGGCCATTCTTGGGCGCTGATTATGTTGTTGTTGTCGTTGTCGCCATCTTTAAGAAGTCGAGGCACGCAGGTGTCGATCAGACGAATCCTAATTTTTCGTTGTCAAAGTTGGCTGTTCTTATTAGAAATTAGAATATCACCTCGGCTCGCTAACTTTATCATTTCATATGAGCTGGAATAAATTTCGTTGGTTGAAAATGTCGAATTAACAAGTTTATGTGACATAAGTTTTTTATTATTTTGAGAATGTCCACTGCATCTGTGCGAAACTCAGAGAAAGCAATTGATTTTAGTGAAGTCCATTCCCTTTCGTACAGAAGAAGGAAGAAGTGGAAAGGAAAGAGGTGAAAAGAGTAAACTGAATGAATGGAGAAAGCAAGAGAGTAGCATATACAAGTTAGTATATTTTTTTCACGTTTGCCCGTTTCGCACATCTATTTACCACAATGTCTCCCCTTTCTTGGTATCTCCCCTCCAATAGCGGTGACACAAGGCCGGGAAAGTGGGATTGGAAAGCCAGCGGCCAAGAAAAAGAGCACGCTGGCCTACAGAAAATGCCTAGGCTGCCCCGTCGGCATTCCCTGGTAGGACGCCTCAGGCGATTAGCAATAAACTAACCCCTTCTGAAAGAGTAAGAAGGCAAAGTCTGGAAGGGTGGACCTCCTAGAACTGCACAGGACAATACCTCAGACCGGTGAAATCAAGGCTCAAAGGCCAAGACAGTACTGGTCTACAGAGTGTAGCATCCATCGAAGCAGATACTACACTCTGATCTTAGCCAAAAGGCCAACGAGGGATTTTTAAGCCCCCTTTTCTTACCTTTATTTTTTTTCTCTTATTCTTTTCACACCAAAAATCACTTTCTACTTCTGGCTTGAATTAAAGTTTAAAAGCAAAAGTAAAGTATTACAGTTTTTTGTTCCTAAAAGAAAAACACCGCCAGTCATGAGCAATGTGCCCACACGCTTTTGCCCTACTTTTGCTAATACTGTCTAGACATGCGTCGGGTTAGGGTTAGGCTGTACAAAATGCATAATAAACGCTACTGTAGAACGCATCGTGGAATGGTGGACAGATATCTGTGTAAGCTTATGTGGATGCAGAAATATAAGGGAAACGATCTTTTTTTTATGCAAATACAGAATGACAAGAATCGATTCCATCTTTTTGTAATAAGCAATATAACCTTTTGGTGCTTTCACAGATTAGGACCCACTCTAACTTTGACCCTATCGTTAGGGTTAGGGTGAGGGTTAGCGTTAAAGTTAGGATCAAAGTTAACGTGGGTTCTAATCTGTGAAAGTACTAACCTTTTTTTCCTACAACCCACCACATTTTCTCTATTTCGGGGGTGGGGGTGAGGAGGATATTTTCTTTGGCGGTGCTCTTCTACAAAAGATCTCGATTTTCATTGGTTTATGTTAAGCGTCCATGTCATATATAAGCTGTTTTTTCATTGGCTGATGTTGAGCGTCCATGTCATATATAAACTGTTTTGTTTCTGTCAGGTCATTTAGTTTGAAATGTTTATGTAGTGCGTAAGACGATGTCGTATTCGAGGAGGAGGCATATTTCTTTTTTTTAAAATGCTTGGGTCGTTGATGGAGAGTATCTGATGAAACCTGCAGTGAATGACCGACCTCGGAGAATCTACAAGATGTATTTTACAATTGGAATAAACGAATTTCCGCAGATGTAAATGACGCATTTCCCTATCCATAAAATTTTTATTATTAAATTTTTTGGATAAATTTGTTCAGATTTTTATCGATTAAGCACATTTTCTAGTATATAAAGGGCAATTGCCTGTGTATGTGTGTCCGGATAAAATTAGAAAAATACAAACGATATACTTACAAAACGTATACATTCTGCGTCTGTATCACGCAAGAAAGGTTCTAGTAAAAAGTATATAACTGCAAGTTTTTATGAACGAAGGTCTTTGCAGATTAAAAATGATGTTAAAATATAAAACACCATTTTACAGAATTTCAAAAGATAAAAACGGGAATATTTAAAGGCTTTATTCTTTTGAATGTGATGACATCTAATATATAGAGAGATATAGTATATAGTATATATAATATCTTCGAGTGTCTTTCATCTCTCTGATATGAAGATACTTCACCCTACAAGTAAACCTGAACAAATATTCAAAATAACATAGAATTCAAAACCCAAATAAGATCTCTTTGGCATGGCTACACACTGGCCCATCCGAGGAATGGTGCACTTTCTCCAAGTAATGCACTAAGTTGGATACTCCACCAGATCTGGCTGGTGATACCAGATCAGGCTGCCCTGTGGCTCCCTGAGACGAAATTCACCTACATTGACGTTTTTTTTTTTTTTTTTTTTTTGTAAAACTTAATTATGTTCTACAAAACCAAAACCAAAAACAACAGCCCCTCTCCCTTTCTCCCTCCCCTTTTTTATTTTTATTTTTCCTACCCTACTCCCGGTCCTGGATATGACCTTAAACTACATCCGATGGTGAGATCCGGCTTACGGACTTTGGGGAATGTGGAGCCTCCTCTTAATTACCATTGCTCCCAGCTCCACCCTGACCCGGAGTGGTAGTACCTGTTAGGGTCCCAACTATGGGTTAAATAGAAACAGATATTAAAAGGGGAAAGAAACAAAAAAGAGAAGAAAACAAGACCAGATTCGGCATTAAATAACCCAAAAAGGGTTGATATGCCGTAAAACAAAACTACCAAACCAAAAACCCTGATTAAACATTTGAAGATATAAAGAACTTGAAGCATAAAAACTTTCACTATAATGACCAGATTCGGCATTAAATAACCCAAAAAGGGTTGATATGCCGTAAAACAGAACTACCAAACCAAACCAGATCTGGAATCCGACAAGACCAAAAAAAGACCACAAGAAAGATAAACTATAACATAGTAAATATAATCATAAAATATATGAATTAAAAGTATCTAATATATATATATATATATATATATATAGTTTATTGTTATTGTTTTTCTTAAGCACCGTTGAGCGAATGACCACTCATTTAATTACATATTGCTACCTTAGCGGTGATAGGGATAGTTCCCTATTTAAATGCATTTTACTGCATTTTGTCGCCACCACCCTTTCTTTTTTTTAATGGGACGTATATTATTTGTTTGTTTTTTAAATTTTTATTTATTAAATTTTTATTTATTTTATTTAATAATAATGGGATCAATTCTATCAAAATACTTAATCTCGATTGGTTGCTGATACCGAACTTCATCCAATCAGAAAGAGTTTGCCTTGCGAGTCGAGCACCTGTTGGCGTTGACTACATAAGTGAGAACCCAAACACAATCACCAGCGAGAAACTCAACTTGCCAAACGAACTTATGTCAGTCACAATACCGTGTGATACATAGTCCTTGAAGGCAAACTAAAGCTGTCCATTGCTGCTTGGCTACTTGCATGTCGGCAGACAACACAAGTCACAGTAATGGACTACTAAATATAGCGACAGTTTATACACACGGTTTCACGAACTTACTCACACACAAGTCCACACACATACGGACAAAACAACACTTTCTTCGTCTAGACCCTTTGAACTCTTCTTAGCTCTTTACTTTTGGTAGTTCTATAAAGTTGATATATTATGTATGGATAGACTTTGCCATTACGTTTGATGATGCCTTTATCCTTCACAGTTATACCAAAGACTCAAAAAGTCGTACCTGATGCTTCCTTGCTAAACAAGGTTTGATTATGTCCTTCCACTACAAGGGAAAGGATATAAAAGAGAAAGTGACAGCGAAAGAAAAACAATGAATGATGAGAAAATAAGGGATACAAAGAAAAAGAGAAACGGTAGGAGTGTTATCTGCTTTTTCTTCTTCTTCTTCTTCTTCTTCTTCTTTTTATTTTTTCGCTATGTACCGATAAACAAACGTAGACTAACAAATTTTCATTTTTAAATGTAAATAATTTTCACTTTAAAAGATTTTTTACAAATTTTTAGAAAGTAATCGGTAAAATGTATAAAACTTAACAAGCATCCATTCATGAAAACATTTGGAAAAAAAAACATAATCCGTTGGGTCAACCGTTCGGGTTAGATTGTTTAAATCAAGAAAAAGTGAGTTTGCAAAGCCAGTGACATTTAAAAAAAAAACAAAAAAACCCTCCAAAATTAGTCTTTCTGTTCTCTATGTCTTCCTCTCCCCCCTCCATCTCTCTCTCTCTCTCTCTCTCTCTCTCTCTTGATTAAATAGTACTCATACTTGTGGTGATATTCCCTATTGTTTATAATGGACTGTTCCAATCTTCTGTTTTATAGTTAATTTTATTACCTTTTACTGTTAATAAACAAAGAGAGAGAGAGAGAGAGAGAGAGAGAGAAAGAGAGAGAGAAAGAGATGATAGGCAATGCATAAAATAAGAGCGTGGGATGTCAAATAAAAAACAGTGAGAAAGGTAATAGACCGAAAGGTGACTTGGTGAGTAAATTGCAAATTACGGCTAATCAAAACCATTAAAATTGATTGTTTTAAAATCAAGGAATATTTTAATATGTATTTTGCGTAATTAACATATTTAGGGGAAAAAAGTCATAGGGAAACAATCGTTGATTAACTCAGTTTTAGTATAATAACAGATTTTTAATGAAATCTTCTTGCCATGTTTGGAAAATGTTAACTTTTTGTTTTCAAAATGTGGGGAATTTGTTGAAAAATAAGCAGAAATTCAAGTATAATAAAAAAAAAAGAAACAAAAGACAGAAATTAATTATATATATTGAAAATTATATTACAAAGGAATGACTTGCAAAACAAAAGTGTGTTTGCAGCTTGAATGAAAAACAAAAAATCATTTATCTAATATTGTTCTTTGTTAACGTCATAAAGACGACTCTCTTTAAACCCTTTCAGTATGACGGTAGGGATTTCACCTTATCTAATATATAAAGTAAAGTCAGTGAAAATGTGGATCTGCAGATTTATTATACTCAATTTAAATTTCTGTTAACACTTACCCTACTATTGAGATGGGTCTTATCTCAACAATAATCTATTTCGAATATATTATAATGACAAAAATATTTCATCCGGATCTTCTTGCAACTAAAATCCATTTTTCATACTGATATAATGAGACAGTAGGAGGTACTATTCTGCAACCAAAAGAGTACTTCCCCTAACTACTCGTTCAAAATACGTTCACACATAACTCGGTGTTAGATTTGCGGCCATCTTGGAATGAGAGAGAGAGGGAAAGAGAGAGAGAGAGGGGGGGGGATGAAACAAAAGGAAAAACACGAAAACTGCTGCTAAGCCACTGTCTCTAACTTTATTAGGACTACTACAGTCTAGATTAGCTGACACCATTTTTGGTTTATTTGCATTTGACATATATTTGTAACTGACAAGATCTTACATCAATAGCAGTACCCGGGGGATACCCTGCGTTTCTCAGGAAAGAAATGATGAACCAAGACACTCCTGCTCCCAGCACTGAACCTCATATTATTCTTTTTATTCTTATTTTAAATTTCCATAATTATCTATTTTCAATTCATAAATAAAATAAAGTAAAGCGGTATCTTTGCCGTTTGTTTAAAAGCTACAAAATCACATTCGAATTATCTTTGGTTTAAAAGCACAAATACCCGACTTTGGTCAGCTTAACTTAAAACAAACTAACGAATGGGTTCGATGCCGAGCCCAATTTGAAAATGCTATTACTCAATGTTTGTTTTTTTCATTCATCAGATTACTGTGAATTAAGAAGAAACTGTTAAAATTATGCAATATTTTCTTTGAAGTTTAGATGAGGAATCCATTTGTCACGTTAATTTAACATAAATAGACTCCAATTTGGCTATTTAAATTAACGTTGCAAACAGTTACCCTCATCTAAACATTTAAACAGTTTTCATCATCATCATATTCGGTTTAATGTCGGCATTATCGGATGGCTTTAAAAAATTGACTTCCAAACTAACATCTCTCTCGACAGGTTTTTATTTATTCCTCTTTCTCTCAAGTTCATTTTTATCGCTTCCTCCCATATTTTCCTTGGCCTTCTCCTGTGAACTGAACTTGCTACCTCAACTGTCCTACATCTGCTAACCCAAGAACTCTCATCCATTCTTTCAACATGGCCATACCATTGAAGTCTCATATTCTACATGAATGTTCCTATACTGCCCAGATTTAATCTTACTCTGAGGTCATCAGATCTAAGCCTGTCTTTAAGAATCACATTACACATCCATCGTATCATTCTCATATCATTTCTCTCTATGCAACACATGTCCGCAACCCTCACTGGCCAGCTTTCACTTCCATACATCATTACATCGATCACATATGTCTGATAGACTCTTTCTTTGGTTGAGAGTTATAACACTCTGCTGGTTAGTAACTGAACTTACTCCATCCACTCCTAATTCTTGCAATCACACTAGCACCTGCTACATTCTTTGCTTCAATGGTATTAGCTTAGAGTCAAACTCAGATGTGATAGGAGGAGATTGCACTCTGCATTTTTTAAAAGAAGGTGGATACATCGCTAGTTTATGTGTGTTTGGACGAACCAAGTCTGAGTACATGTTCCCTGCCTAGACATGGTGCATGTCGACCTATGGTCTTATCAGACCCCATCCTAAATAGCAAAGTCTCTTAGCTAGTGGTACAAATGAGTTCTGCCCCCTCTTTATTTTCGGTTCTAGAGATCCTCCAAGAAGCCCACTTCTCATTTTTATTTTGTCCTCACCCAAACCTAAAACATGATACCTATATGGGAAGACACCACCCTTGCCCACAATTCCATCAACCCCACCATCCTTTTTTTTCTTTTTTTACTCCTCTTTAATCCCCTCTCCCACTCAGGAACTTGTTTTCAATCTTTGAAATAAACCGGAAAACAGTGAGCAGCTCATATCTAGATAGATTTGGGAGGGTATACTAACCAACACATCATTTTTTATATAACTTTTGGGCTACTTCTAGCACCCCCACCCTCCAACCAATGAATTTTGTACATATATTTTTTGAAAATAAAAAACGTCATACCAATTGGGGATAAGGTTAAGTAGGCTGCCCAAAGAGTGAATGAGGTATTTTGGTGACTGGAACTAGTTTAGAGAATAGACCAAGAGAACGACACATGACCCCTATCCCACCCCATACAACTTTGCCTTTTTGTCATATATTCATGTTTTATATTGAGATAAATATGTTTTATTGTAAAATATCAAGATAAATAAACTGAACTATTACACGGTCAATCATCAAAATAAATCCGTCAATCGCTATTTAAATATTAGCTCATATCTGATTCCCTACACCAGGACCATATTTATTTATCTGTCTGGTAACGGGACGTTTGTTGCGGTTTGACTAACAAAACTAGTCCACATAATCAGTTGCTATAGTCATAACTTTCATGACTTTTTTCCTCGACCAGACTCTCTGCGATTACTCTGTCCTTTACAGGACACACTCTCTCCTCTTTAGGATAATTTCTCTCTCAGCCTGCCGAGGTATCCTTCAACTGTACAATAGGATAATTTTTCCTTCAGTTCACTAAGTTTTCCTTCAACCACATTGTGGCGGGACAAGAAAATAATTAATTTTGAGCTGTTTAACTAAGGGAACTTTATTTTCAAAGAGAGATTCTGATAATTTAAATTCTGTTAATTTTAATTCTGCTAATTTTAATTCTGCTAATTTTAAAATAAAATGAATTAAAAAGAAACACAGATTTTAATATTTTTAATACTTTTATTCAATAAATATAATCATAAAATATATGAATTAAAAGTATCTAATTGTTAACATTAGATAACTTAGCAGAAAATTGTTTAAAACAATTTCTACGTCATGAATAATGAATACAATCATTGCAATTTCATTTGTTTATTGCTAGTCATTTAAATAAATATATTTAACATCTGCATTATATTAAAACTAGCTGTACCGACCCAGCATTGCCTGGGATTATCCATTATGTTCAAATTTGTTTTGTAAATATTTCTGTTTTATAACAATGCTTTTTTGGTTAACAAATAAAGAACGCTAACTCTTATTAAAAGAATAAGAATTATTCCCCTTATTTGATTTTACTATTGAGGTGATTAAGAATGTCTCCATATTAGCAAACTATCTAACCAGATTAAGTATTTTTTTAAAATAAATTGTAGTAAAGTATGTTAGTTTATTGCCAATAACAGAGTATAACAATAGTAAATGAAAATTAGTTAGTCAGAATCAAAGCTCAAATGCTATTTTGGTGGACATACTTTTTTAATGCTCCCAGTTCACCAGCATTGGGAATATGTAAACTTTGAGCAAAGTACTGCTTGAAATGGCAAACATTGTGAATAGGATTTGAAATATAAGATTTACACCGATTTATATCTTAAAACCTAAGTAGCGTAACAAAAACTGATATCACTGATATCTTCTTTCGTACGCTGTTTGCACACTCCCAATAACACGGGTTGTAAACATGTAATATTTTTATTTTTATTATTTTTTAAAATAACTTGATGCTATAATTTACAAATTATACCTATAGTTAAATCTCTAAAAACATCAAATTATTTTTAATTTCAGTTTTAAAACGTGTATATTTCCGAAACTTTGAGTAAAAATTAATTTGATTTCTTTGAATATTTATTTTTCAGTGCAATTTGTAAATTATAGCATAAAGTTATATCTTCTTCTCTCTTCTTACAACTGTGTTCTGCGGCTACGGTAGTCAAATGACATCCCGTAGCTGCAATCAGTCCTCCATGCTAGTCCCAGGTCATCTGGCCTTGTCATGCGCAAGTTGTCGTATGCAATGAAGTTGTTTTGCTGTACATAGTGGTCCTAGTCCCACCTGCTTGAGGTCAGCACGTAGTGTGGCCAGCAGATTTGTGCAGATTTGCAAAGTTATATAGTATACTGCATAATCATGTTGACACCGAAGTTAAGCAATGTTGAGTCTGGTCAGTACTAAATGGGTGACTATTTGGCAATACTAAGTGCTGTATGTGGGAGAGGCTCTCTGCTTATTTTGCATCGTTTCCAGTCGTCATGCACTACTCCTTGCCACTGGACTGAAATGTGGTTGAGATTGTGCAACCCTTGCTTCACAATAGACTCTGAACACGTCACATGACTTTAGTCACATGACTCTATATTCTCTCTCTTTCTCGCCGATACTGGAGGCAATCGAACGTTTTGTCAATATCTTCCTCTTTGATAAAGTTCTTTTGACCTGACAAGATGAGGCCTGTTTTTTTTTACCTATCTTATCGACACTCCCTATGTATGCATACACATATGTATTTCTCTGACATTTCTTAGCAATGAGCCAAAAACCAAAACATATGCAACACACTCGTTTTTTCAATCCTTTAGACACATGTGTACAGTATCTTCTCTCACAGAGCACACATCAAATAAATGTTGTTATTATTCACCATCCCTCTTTTGTTTGTTTACAACTCATTTTTCTTGTAGTATGTCGAAGAATAAATGGTACTTTTTGGTATACAAAAATCTGGTATTTAAAAGCCGTTTCTCAATTTTGGCACATTTGAAATAGTGCACTACTCGATATTCGTCTGTTGTCAACAATGGTGAACTGGTGTACTAAAACGTATCACTCAATTTATAAAATGTTTTTATTTCAAAAAATAAGTTTGTCTCAAAATTATTTAATTACTAGCAGGACCCGTGGCCCGGCGTTGCCACAAAGAAATATAAAACAATGAGAAAATCGTCTAAATTTATTAATCACAACCATTTAAAAAATAAAGAGAATCGTGTGCATTTAATGTTTAAAAAATACAATTTGGTGCTTATTTTTATGCCCCCGCCCCCTCCCCTGAAAACAATATTTTTCTTTTCGGTTTATTTTTATTATTATTTCGTTACTTTTAAAAATATAAGTAACGTTGATGTTGATAGATAATCCCCACATTACTAAATCTGGTTTCGATTTAAATAGTGTTTACTCGTCAGTTTTTAATTTATGTTATGCTTTTCAAAATAGAATTAACGTTAAAGTGTAGTATTTTCTATACTATACTTAATCTTTTCTCAGTATTTGTTAAATTTTTGGACCGTGCTACAGTGAGAATGTTATTATTAACAAACCCATTTTAACATGGGGGGAGGCCATTGTTAAGTATTGTGTGCTTTCACCTAACAATTTAATAAACAAAAGATACCGTATAAATTGAATTTAACCTGAAAATCATGTCTGAAAAATAGCACGGTCCTGGTCTGTAAACTACAGAAGTACCCTTTTCTCTCCTGGGTCAGTGAAGGAGAAATCCTTCTAGACTGTGATAATTGTAATTTTTAATCCCAATCCGAAATGCTCTCTTTTGTTGGGAAGATGTATTTCCGCAATTAAATGATGATGATGATGATCTTCCTGTGTGTGTGCAAATACGAATAAGCATGTTTTTAACATGTCAAAAATAAAAAACGTAATTAATTAATTAATAATTTATTTATTTAAAATAATTAATAAAAAAGAAAAATGTCTTGAATAAATGTAGGTTTCGAAATCCTATTGAAAAAAAATAATAATTTGGGAAAATAAAACATTACCATAAAAAAATTAGTTATAGTTTTATAACAATTTGTCTCAATTAATAATCTAATGGCCAAACGTTATCGTAATAATTAAATTTAACTTTCAGAATTATGAGAAAAAATGTGATCTGTTGAGTCATCCATTGAGGTAAGGTTGTTTGAATAAAAAAAAAAGTGAGTTTGCAAAGTCAGTTAAATTTTTTTTAAACAAAAGATTAGTCTCTCTGTTCTCTCTGATTTTTCTACGGCTATGGATTAAATAGAATTAATACTTGTGATATTCTCTCTTGTTTATAATAGACTATTCCAATATGTTTTATAGTTAGTTGTATTACCTTTGACTGTTAATAAACACAGAGAGAGAAAGAGAGAGGGAGAGGGGGGAGGTCAAACAATATACAATAAGAGGAGTTTAGAGTAATAGATATGTAGCAGTTACATGAATGAACTATTTTCTATCGGTCTACGTGACCAGCAGTGAGATGTGATTCGGCTTGGCAATTATGTAACCATCGTCTTTTCACTGCACGAGATTCATACACAATGAATCGTGTTTTGGCATGAACACGAACCACGCCATGAACAAATATCTCCAGTTCCAGTATTACTTTCAAACAAACAAGATGTATATTCCTGCACTCTCTACCAGGCCTGCGGTAGGCGAGTCGACGAATTCCAGGATAAGATTATTTCGTCTTTATCAACCTCACCTAAGCCAATGTACTATTTTTGCTTTGTTTCTGTGTTTCCAGTAAATAAACCTGCATACCTTTTTAGTTATGAAGCCATTGTTTATTTTGTGAAGAATAGTGATCTCGTTTTGCTTATTCTATTTCAGTCAGACATGGCCAGACGAATTACTCTTCCAAGTAAGTTCGTCATTCTGATTTTCTTATCGATTTAAACTCAATACTAAAATTGGATTACTCAGCTAAAGACAGAAACTCAGTAACAGATGGGTGACTTGGTGAGTAAATTGCAAATTACAGCTACTTAAAACAATTAAAATGGATTTTTAAAGCATAATTCAATTCCCAAGCCAAGGAATATAAGATAATAAAAAAAAATGGATTAGTTAAAAAAGAAAAAATACTAACGAAAATAAAAGACTCTCGGGGGGGGGGGGGCGTTGAATGGGTAGAGCTACAATTATAAAACTATTTATTTTTACAGTTATTTTTATTTTATTTTTTTTTTTTTCGTTTCAGATTTATGAACAAACTAATTTTGAACAGTCTGTAAAAAAATCTGTATTGTTTTATCCGTAACATTTCAAGTTAAATCACAAGTTTAAGAATTTCAATACGACTACACACGAAGGCATGTTTTTTTTGTTGTTTTCTTCATCAAGACTTAGATAATATTTAGGGAGATACGATGGAACTTCCAAGCGGTCACTTAGGGTTCGTTCCTACAAGTGGCGGTAAAACTATGGTGTCATTCATTATCTATTCACAATTGTAAACGATTGTTGTTTTTTTCTGCTGTTTTCCCCCTCTAAATAAGTAGCCATTTTATTTTTTTAAAGAAAAAAATTAATTTAATTTTTTTCTTAAATTCTTTTAATTACATTTTTGAAAACTAACTTGCATGGCATTTTTTTTTACTCAATTAATTTTGTCTAGAAATATTTTTTTTAATTTTGTTACAAAATAGATTCGAACCGGTGAATCAGCATTCTTGGTTTTTCTCTCTCATCAAATCTTTCTTGGAGTTCATACATTAGATCCATTGCTCTTTCTGCTTCTCGTAAAGTTGGTTCTGTCTATCACTCCAAACATTTTCTCACACCTGAGGCTATTCTCTATATTTACAAATCTACCATCAGGCCATGTATGGAGTCCTGTTGTCATATTTGGGCTGGTGATTCTATGTCCCAATTTAGGGTTCTTGATAAGGTGCAGAAACGTATCTGTAATTTGATTGGCCACACCCTTTCTTCTTTTCTGCACCCTCTCTCTCACAGACGTGATGTTGCTAGTCTCAGTCTTTTCTATAAATACTATTATAGCATGTGTTCTTCAGAATTATGTGATCTATTTCCTTTTGTTCTAGTTCGTTTGACTCGTTGGTCTAGTGGTCTCCATCAATTCGCTATTTTGATATCTCACTGTAATACAGCTTTCTATTCCAGTAGCTTCTTTCCAAGAACTGCAGGCTTGTGAAACTTTCTTCCTGCTGACTGTCTTCCTCCTACCTATAGCCTTGGTCTTTTCAAGACTAAGGCCAATAGGCATCTCCTGTCTTTGCGATAATCATCTTTTGTTCTTGTTAGCTCCTTACATCAAGTGGCTTCATGCCTTGTCTGGAGCGATTTCCATAAAAAATTTTTTTCAAAAATTTAAAAGATGTTGTGGGTGAGTAGGGGATTCTTCTCTTTGCCAGCATTTTTCAACAAATTTGTATTATATGTTCATTCGCATCGGCACAGTGTTGCAGTCCCATGCCTGTTTTACAAGTACTTCCACAAAATGTGCTCTGATGAACTTACTGCACTTGTATCCCCTTGTGATACTATCGTGGCCCAGGGAGTCACTCAGTGTTGTATTCTGGGTGACTCGGCGCTAAATGTAGTTCTAGGTCACGAGGATCGCATGCGTTCCGACTAGCTGCTCCATCAATCGCTCCACGCCTACGCTGTGTTGAAGATCCGCGGAACTTTCGTGTTGATTCAGCTGCGTCAGGAACTTAGGTTGAAGGTCGGTTTTGTTGGCAACCCAAAAACAAGAAAAACTCGCCGAGAACAATAACAAATATTTATTGGAACACAGGTGTGTAACAATAATAAAAAGAAAAGTTATGTCGTTCTTGTTGGGTAGAAAAGACACGCTGACTGGTGCTAAGTCTTGGTTAGGGGACTTTTAAAGTTTTCTTTGAGATTTTGTCCCTTAGTTTAATTTCGAACAGAGTTCCCTTTTTTGATCGGTCGCCAACACCTCTCTCAGTCTATCTGTCTCACTGAGCTGACCGACGGTCCTCTAAATATGACTGAGGCACAGGTGCACTCAGTGATCTCAGTGATCTCAAAACGCAGAGAATTACTGTTTTTGAAATAAGTCTGGCATAAGGATTACAAATATAACGGGGAGCACTTAGCTCCCCCAAAGCTCACGCATTGTGCAATACCCTCAAGAAAATATTCCTGACACACCCGACGAGCAGAAAAATCCCACCTCTTCACTGTAGAGGTCCCTAGATACCAGAAGATTTTCTACTGTGGTAGCTGCTTTCCATCAAAGCGATTAACCTTGTAATTCACTTCCTGCTCCCTATTTCTCCAACATGCAATAAATTTAAATATAATGTAAACAAACATCTTGCTGCTCAACTCCCCAACTAGATTTCTCCCTATAAATCTGGTCACCATTGCAGTAGCACCATACGCTTCAGTAGCAATATGCCTTTTTTGGGATAAATAAAAGTTTTTAAAATATCATGACCAAAATATGGAATTAAACCACCATTTCAAACTGTTTGGGAAAAAAGAAATTTCCCTAGTAACCTCCGACCTTCTTCAGGGGTATCTTACCGAACTTGGAAATCTATATGGAATTTCGAACGGAAGCCTTTTTTATGGAGGTAGCTTGTTCTCGTTCCATCAGCCATGACAGATAGAAATCTTAAGTAATTCTTAATTATATTCTTAGTATCGCCTGAGTGGTTTATCTATGCTGACGACCTCTGTGTAATATCCCAAGAGAGTGCAGTTCAAGCAAACATCAACTCAGCCGAAGATGAGCTACTCCTCTACTACAGGAGCAACCACCTGCATGCAAATCCTGCAAAGACTGCTCATTCTATTTAAGGAACATGGTTTGGAATACTAGTTGAGAACTGCACTAACTCTGTCTACTTTGGCATAATCCTGGACCGCACTCTCTCATTCAAAGAACATCAAAAACCCAAAATTGAACGTTTTCTACGGAAACTGATCAATTGCAAGTGAGAGCCACAGCGCACACACACTTACTTGGCCCTGTACTATTTCTCTGCAGAGTACATATGTCTTGGTTAGGAGCGATCAACACATGACAATAAATTTAACCCAGCGTTGAGCATCACCTGCTGCTTGATCACTGGTTGCCTGAAGTCTACCAACTTGAACAACCTGCACCTCCTCACTGTCATTGCCCCTGCAAACATGAGACGGGAAGTTTCCTGTCGAATAGAGAATCACAAAGGCTATCAGTGATGAACGTCATCTCCTTCATGGATGTGAATCAACAGCCTTACGACTTAAGTCAAGGAGAAGCTTCCTCAGCCATGTTGAGCCCCTAACAACATCTCAAGAAGATACCAGACTGCAGCTGTGGACCAGAGGGCTAGAGGATGACCCCCCTCCTACTGACATAGGAATATCCTCTTCTGAAACCTCCGAGGAGACTTAGAAACACCCTGGATCAAGTGGAAGACACTCAACAACCTGAGAATGGGAATGGGACGATCAAAAGCTTCTATGGTCAGATGGCTGCAAAACTACCCAACCATCTGCGAATGTAAAGAGGAGGATCATATGATACAGCATTGCCTTGTCTGCCCTCTAATGCCCAATTAGTATAGCTTGAAAGATCTTGCAGAGTAGAATAATAATACAAATGACTGTGTAAAAAAGTAGGAAACTGCTATATAGCCACATGCTTCAAAGACACAACAAAAAGGTATCGCCGACCTCCGAAGACTGTCATTTAGAACTGATTATTACTTAGCACTTTATCTGTTACACCACGGGTCTAATTTCCATACAGATTCCTGCGTTCGACATGAAGATTCCCGAGTTTGGCAAGACGCACCGAAAGAAGGTCGGCGGTTACATCAACCGAAACGTTGTGAAGATAACATCGAAGATGAGAACAGTAGTCCGAATAATCCAAACAATACAAATAAGAAGTTTTATTAAGGTACTAAGAGTTGTAGCAGTAATACGCAGAACTATGAGATCGTGCAAGTAGGGCTTGCCAAATACAGTAAGTGACAGGATGACGTCGCAATCATTGTGTTATTAAGAGGGTTGGCATATTTTTTTGTTGGTATTTTGTGATTCATTTTGTTGATGCATCAGTTAGTGCATCAATGTAACATCATGTGATTCGCATAAAGCTATATGAAAAGGATTGGACAAGTCTTTACAGATAATTGAATCATAATTTTAAAAACAATATACACAAATAAAAAAATAAGAAGCAAATATATTACACTGATCCATTCGGTGAAAAAGTAAACTATAAGATTAATAATTCAATAAATAATTAATAAATAATTCAATAAATAATTAATAAAGAATTCAATAAATAATTAATAAAGAATTCAATAAATAATTAATAAAGAATTCAATAAATAATTAATAAAGAATTCAATAAATAATTAATAAATAATTCAATAAATAATTAATAAAGAATTCAATAAATAATTAATAAAGAATTCAATAAATAATTAATAAATAATTCAATAAATAATTAATAAAGAATTCAATAAATAATTAATAAATAATTCAATAAATAATTAACAAATTTTGTTGATTGTCATTGGATTTCTCCAACTGTGGCTTTTTATATATTTCCATAGTCTATGTCAATTAACATGCATCTGTTCTTTGGTTTAAGCAGATTATGCTTGTGTGTGCCATCCGTGAGAACGATTAAGTATGAACAAGGCTTATTTAATTATATGATTACTTTTCCCTTTCTTGTCTTGAAATTTATAAAGTAAGTAATTCTTGAGTGTTCGGGATTTTTTTTTTTTTTTGCGTTTGACAGTTACGTGCATTTTTATGGTGCTATTATGATTGGAATATTTGTGCATAAATGTTTTTAATTGTTTTGCTGGAAAGGGAAAACCATTTTTCAATGATGACGTGTTTTAGGCAAACCTGGCTGAGTATGGGTCTTGATGACTTTCAAATACTTTCTTGTGCAGGCATGTCAAACATGTGGCCCACAGACCGCATGCCGCCCTTTGCAAACAAACTTACAGCTTGCATAAAAGATACTGTAATTCTGTCATTTATCAAACAAAATTGCAGTTTTTATAATTTAAATTGGATAAACGTTCACTGTTCACTAAAAAAATGTGAGCTTTTCTTTATTCAGAATGTTTCTTTACACTTAAAATGATATATCACAATTTATCGAGTTCAAAGACAGAAACGACACCGAATATATCTATGAGGTAAATGTTGATAAAATTTCACGTTTTCTACGCCTCCATGAATTCAAATTTTACAACTCCATAAATTTAAATGAAACTGAGACATTTTAGTGTACTATTAAAAAGAATGATTGAAAAAAAAAACTATTTCTATACATATTATGTTTCCAAGTAACACAAATTTTCTGCAATAATTTAATTAAACGACTTCAATAATTGTGTGCGCCTTCTATGACAACAGAAATTGATCCATATGATCTCCCTGACATAAATGTTCATAAGCCATACAAAACCGATCCACTCTGTTATCCCCTATTGAGAACCAAAATGCTAATGTAGAACAATATATACAATATTATTGGGACCCGTGTACGAGTGTTCTTGTGAAAAAATCAAGTATCCAAGAAACTCTGTTCCCACCTCTGAATCCCATATATTTTAGCTTATCGAGCTAAAATATATACTTTACCTATCTATAAGTGTTAATTACTGTCTTCTTTAATTATTACATTTATAAATAACTAACAAAACTTAACCGTCACCCGGACATCAATTAATGGGGGGGGGGGGCATATAATGTAAAAAAAAAATGTTTTTACTCAGAGAATTTCATTATTTTCAAAACAAACTTTGGTAAATTTATAGATTAGCACCCTCGGCTAAATCATCCCACATCCTAAATAAATGGGTTGTTATTCTCACAACGTTTCAGCTGATGTAATGTCTGATCTTCTTCAGATGCATCTTGTCGACCTTCATCATCATCATCAACCGGTTTATTTGTTGAATCAGGCCACAATTAATCCTCTGATGAGGGTGGGGCCTGATTGTCTAGTCTCGAAATCTAAGTCTTCCTCTCCACTCCTGTCTTTGGCAAGGTTTGATGGAATCCATACCCATGGCCTTCCTATCACGTTTGACTACGTCCTCCCAAGTCAACTTGGGTCTGCCA
This sequence comes from Sepiola atlantica, assembly GCA_963556195.1. Classification (NCBI taxonomy): domain Eukaryota; kingdom Metazoa; phylum Mollusca; class Cephalopoda; order Sepiida; family Sepiolidae; genus Sepiola; species Sepiola atlantica. Next base: position 186,554,522 of record OY744515.1, read on the forward strand.
GTGGTGATGTTCTCTGCTGGCACATTCAACTTTCGGACTTTAGCAATCCAGCCATCGCTACGCTCAATGTGACCCAACCAACGCAGTCTGTTCTTCCGCATGATGTCCGTAAGGCTTTTCAAGTCGACCTGTGAGAGCAGGGATTCAAAAGAAACGTACTGTTCAGGCCTCACCAAACAGATCCATCTGACCATTGCCCTGTCATTACGGTGCAGCTTCTTTAGTATGCCAGCAGAGACAGCCCAAGTTTCTGAGCCATACAACAGCACACTTCTGACACATAAGGAGTATACACGCCCTCTCGTAGTTGTTGGCAGGTGTTTGTTTGTCAGGATTGGTAGCAGCTCTCTAAATTTTTTCCAGACACACTTGCAACGTGTAGCTGCCGCGAGTTCACAGCCTCCACCTGATGACAGCACATCTCAAAGATAACAAAAGTCTGTCACTACTTCCAGCTTGTTGTCACCAGTATCCATCTCCGTCAGTGGTCTGCCATCTATTGGTCTTGCCGTGCCGGTGCAACGAAAGCACATAAAGTGAGGATCTGCTTTGAGAGAGCCCTTTATGCCACTGCACCTTTTGTGGACCCAACCTGAACAGTGAGTGCAGATGATTGAGTTGCTGCCAGTTCCTTTCAGACATACAGCACACGGGTATTTTCCTGTTTTCTTGAGAATCTTTATGTCAAACTCGGGAATCTGTACAGAATTTTGCATGGAACCCTTAATTTAATCCATGGGGGTAGCTTGTTCTCGTTCTGTCAGCCATGACTGAGTAAAAGTCTTAAGTAATTCTGACGCAGAAACTGAAGATTCCTGAGTTCAACAAGACCCACCTGAAGAAAGTCGGAGGTTACATCGACCCAAAGGTTGTGAGAATAACATCCAAGATGAGAACAGTAGTTTAAATAATACAAATTATCAATCCTCTTCTCAAAAATTCTGAAACATGTAAAACTCAAATTGTCTTGTCCCTCTTTTACTGGTACTACGTTCCTTGAGCTTTTGCATAGTGTGTGATATTTTGTAAAATTGGATGGATGTTCGTTTCTTTTCTGTATATTTCAAGTTTGTGATCAATCATAAGATATTGTTTTTAAATTGCATGAATATAGTTCGTCATTTCTGCGTCAGAAATTTCTTGGTTGCTGTTTGATAGATATGCACGTGATATTGGATATTATCGATTCACAAATATGTATATAATTGAGTTCTCAATCATATCGTTGTAATGCTCGCAGATAGCTTTGAATTCTCGGAGAGGGTGGGGGGCGGTTATTAATTTCTTGAAAATTTGTTTCAAGGATTTATAATCATTTCGATCAGAAAATGTCTTTTGTATATAAAGTAATGCCATTTTTTTAGAGCTAAAATTATAATAATTAGCCGTACATACCCAGGAGTCTTTTTACTCTCATTTTTGTTTTGTTCGTTCCCCCCCCCCCCACCCCCACACACACCTCATTTTTGTCTTTTTTGTAAGAAATATTTACATGTTTAGATTCAATAAAGAATTATATATATTAAAAGAAAATCAGACGCGTTAGGAAAGCTTGAAATTTAAATCACACAAATACTTTCGAAATTTTTTTAACTCTTAAATTAATAAATAATAACAATTCAAGGGTCACATGTGCAGTGTAGGCTGTGTTTTTTTTTTGCCAAATATATATTTTTTAAATAGGATTTTGAAACTTACATTTATTCATTGATTTATTATTTTACGCACATTATTAATAAATCGATTTTTATTTTTACAAATAATGCTCATTCTTACTTACACACGCGCAAACAATATTTGATCAAATAGTTTTCTGAATAGAGAAGCTTCACTTTTGATGGTACAATAATTCTATCAAAATTGTTCCTTTGATGCGAATGAGGCAGGTAACCATTTTCTGCCATGTTGTTGTAAGACATTTCCTAGTTGTTGCTGGCATCTGTAATAATCTTTGTCTGCAGATCAGGATTGTAGAATTGCAATATTGGAGTATTTTGATCAGCTTCCTGAGCTCTTTCCTACGAACTTGAAGGTCAAGTATTATTCAGAGGGAGTGAAATCTGACCAGTGAGGGTTGAGGACATGTGTTGCATGGAGAGAAGGCCAAGGAAAACATGAGGGGAAATGATAAGGATGGACTTGAGAGAAAGAGACATAAATAAAAACCTGACCAGAAATAGGTTAGTTTGGAAGTCAATTTCTAAAAGCCGTCCAACACATATCAGCATGTAAAACAGACGTTAAACTGATGATGATGATGACGACGACGACGACAACACATTTATGGATGCATGCAAATCCATCCAATAATTCAAGTGATGATGGTGATGATGATTCGACAAGCTGTCTATGTGAGAATAAATGTATATATATATACGTAAATCTAACTGTTTCTCCATCATTGTCCTTTTTCCTCTTTATTCCGCCCTTCATGTGTGTACCCAGGAGAACATGCAAAATGGCGGCTTCGTGTTTAGGGGGAAAATACATGAACATGTGTGTTGCTAAAAACGTTAAATCTAGAATATCGCATATTCATCAGTTTATTAACGGTAAAATTTAAAAAAAAAACTATAAAAAAGCAACAATTTCTATCGATTCATTAATTTTGCATGAATCAGATGATTCTATTGTTGGCATTGGTTTCCCCGGGATCTTTCTAGTTAGAATTCTTTCTAGAAAGACATCAGGGAGAACGACGTGAAGGTTGAAAGTATTTCTGTGGAACGAACTGAATTCGAACTTGTCACACCCAGGTTGTCAATCCGTGTCATTAACCACTAAGCCGCCGTCTCCTCCCATCAATTTCTATTAAAATGGCCACAGTAGTAGATATGTAGCAGTCATAAATAATGACTTATTTTATTACTTGGAAAAATGTCCCTGTTAAGCAATCTGGTTACATGCTGACCAACCAGCTTTCATGGCACATTGATTCCATCCGTCCACTGAAGAACTACTTCAACCCCTTTGAGAATCACGGTCAGTCAGTAGAGAGAATCCTGAAAGTAACGAGGAAAGACGTCTCCCTGCTGTCTCTTGTCCCGGTCCACTGAACGCTCAAGCATCGACTATCTATGCCTGAAGATAACTGTTGACAGACTTTCGACATCCCAAAGAACTTTCTACTTTTTCTTTCCTCACTTGGACACTGTACAACTTTCTTCAACCTATACCAAACGGTAATTGAATAAACCCTTTCGTTGTTGTTATAAAAAAAAGGTTTTGTTTTTCCTTTTGTGTGACGGTTTTCGTTACTTAATAATAATGTATAGGAGTTGGTCTTAACAGCCTACTAAGAACAGCTCTCATAGATATTTATCAAAGAGAGCAACAATGCCTCAACTGAATATAACCAATCACAAGTGTTATTCAATTCAAATTGGAAAGACAGAAAGAACAGAAACTGGTAAAAAATAAGTGTGAGTTTGATTCCGAAAATGAATAGTCGTTACTGCAGTTAACTAATGATGGAAAATATTTGTTGTGATGAGATCAAAGTGTAGTATCTGTTCCGATGGATGCTACACCCCGTAGACCGGTACCGTCTTGGTCTTCGGGCCTTGATTCCGCCGGTTTGAGAGTATTGATCTTTGCAGTTCTAGGATGTTCACCCTCCCAGGCTTTGCCTTCTCATCCTTTGAGAAGGGGTTAGTTTATTGCTAATCACCTGAGGCGCCCATACCGGGGCTGCCCAGGCATTTTTTGTAGGTCAGAGTGCTCTTCCTGTAGGGGGCTGGCTTTTCAATTCAACTTTCCGACCTTATGTCACACCTTACTGCTGTGGGAGAGAGATACAAAAAAAAATACACAGAAAACGTATGAAAACGGTTTGCTAATGGATCCCATTTCATTCCTTTAATCATCTTTTTTTACAACACATGGTCTAGCGATGATCAGAAAACTATGTTGTTTCAATGCAAGTTTTTAGTGACAGTCGATATGTTTCACAGTTTTAAAAAAAATAAATAATCGAAATATGAAGTATGGTTAAAAATAAAATCAGATATATAGATTTATTTAATAGCCGTGAGAGTTGTTTAACTTCAACATGTGCCTGGTATTTGAAGGGGAAATCGATTCAGAACAATTTGCATCTAATTCGTTTGATTATAGAGGGAATAGAAGACGACATGGAGGCCGCTCTGATCAATTTGGATTAGTCCAAAGCTTTTGACAGGTTCGACCATCTTTTCTTAGCATCTGCTTTCAAAAACACTGGTTTTAAGCTGGACTTCCATGAATGAATTTATGTTCTGTATCATTCACTGACAGCAGTGGTGCAGATAAATTGAAGTTGGAGTCGTCCGCTGTCTCTTGGTCAGTACGTTAAAGTTGTCCGTTGTTTCCCCTACTTTATGTCCTTATGTTGGAGTGGCTACTTCGCAGGCTGAGAGACAGAGTGGCAAGTTCAGTCCTATACGGAATCTTCTTATCTGAAGAGATGCAAGCCAGGGTTTCCATGTTTGTCAATGATATCACTGTCTTTGTGTCATGCTTTGGAGACATTAAGGCAGTGATGGAAGAACTTACATCTTACAAAATGATTACGAGGAGCCCAAATCAACTGCAGCAAGTTGGGTGCCTGGAACAGTAATACTTTACCTCTGGGTCATTTCTGCTGTATGGATTGTCTGGTTTGAATCCTCTCCATGTAGTTAGGACCAGATCTCCAGCTTCAGAGGAATTGGCCGAAAGTGCAGTCAAAGGTCAAAGCGTCGGTTCAGACTTGGCTTTCAAAGAATCTTTCTTTAAAGGGTGGAGCTGAGGTGTGTGGTATGAACGTCTTTCCTGTCATCTTTTACTGACTGGCTGCATTTCTTCTGCATGTAAGCCGTATAATAGCCTTCCAGTACGTTCTGTCCTCACTTCTTTAGGTTCGCAGAGAGATCGGTATTCAATGTCTGTGTGAGGGGGGCTTGGAGATACCTAACTTAGCAAGTCATCGACATGCTGAGAGACTAGCTTTCCTGAGTTAAACTTTGACAGAACAGTCTTCATTGAAATCCTGCAGTCGAGAGTGTCTTTCCTGACCTCATCCACAGCCCTTTGATCAAGACTCATTATAGATTGAGTGGTGAATCGCAATTCTCTGCCGAGTGCTGAGTCATGCTCAAAAAACTTCCTCGTACCTTTCACAGTCTAGAAAGAGATTTCGTTTGAGGTTCTGTTTTGGATCAGCTTGATGGAGGAGATCTGCTTTTAATGGAGTTGAGTGCCACGTTTGGGATATCTCAACAATTCTAAGTATTCTGACCTGGTGATTGGTCTGGAACATATTACACTTCAATGACATACAACACAGTTCATGCATAGAGAACATGTCTGATTGTGACACTACTGAAGAAGAAACGGCCAGGCATGCCTTCTTCAACTGTATTGAACTTTAGTGGTTCCCGAAGTATGTCAACGAGGTGATAGATTGCATCAATCCCAAGCAGTTGGTGCCGCTGGATGTTATGTATGTAATTGACAACATTGACCCACCACGGGAGAGGGAGAAACAAATAGTATTTCTTGGGATCCTGGCGCATCTGAAGGAATTGCATGAGGTTGAATCGTTTTTTGATCAGAATCTGATTCCATTCTTCAAGCATCAGCTTAAGGTTAAAATTATATGCGATAGAAAGAAATTACATCTCATAGAATTCAACATAAGATGAGTAAAAGTTGCAAGGTTGTGTGTATGAGGGAGTCAGGTTTAAGTATGTGTTCTCTGCCTGAGCATGGTGTACATGTAATTTTGGAACCCACCGTGATTTAGATAACCTCTTAGCTAGTTAAGTGAGTGAGTTCTGGCCCCTTTTTATTTTTATTGGTAATAGAGATCCTTCAAAATGGCTACCCTCCACTTTTATTTTTGGTTCTTGGCCTCTTCAAATTGTATTTATCTTGGCAGGACACCATTCACTACCAAATTCCACCCCTATTTCTTTCAGTCTCATTTAAATCCCACTCCCATTAAGATATCGATATGCTTCTTTTCGGTTCTAAACAAACCGGAAAACAGTAGGCGGTCTATTCTTAGAAAGAGTTGGGAGAGTCTTACTAACCTGCATCTGATTATGTTGTTACCTTGCTTTATTCTTTTTTTTTTTTTTTTTTTTGTGTGTGTGTGTGTGTGGTTGTTGTGGTTGTTGTGATTGTTGTTGTTGTTGTTGTTGTTGTTGTTGTTGTTGTTGTTGTTGTTCTTTTTCTTGTTCTTTTTTTTCCAATGAAATTGTAAATATCTTTTGTGAATAAAATTTGATTTTGAACCATTGGAGATATTTTTAGTAAGTTAATCCATAGAGTAAATGTGGTATTGTGGTGACTGCTGAATTAAAAGTAATGGACAAATGATGAAAGAATGAAAAGAACAATGCTTGTAAGAATGGGTCAAAACGCATCTAGTTAAGAGAAGGATAGACAGAGGATGACCAACGCCCCCCTCCCCACTCCCTACACACTCAATGGCCTTGTACCTAATTTGTAAGTAAAATTTACTTTTTATTTGTGAATAAATAATTCAAAGTATAGTATCTGTTCTGTTTTCAGTCAGGGGAGGAGAAGTCTTCCATGACTGCGGAATTAAATTTTTTTTCCCCCAATTAATAGTGCCCCTTTCTCAACATTAAAACCGATCATGTGTCTGACGTTTCAACTCGCTCATGGGGAGTCAAGTAATTAGGGACTCCACCCAACCTTAACGCCTCCTGCCTTAAGTGTACATGAAAGTTGCCTACAAAAAGGAATGCTTATTTTAGACCACCAATTAGGAGATTAATGCAACATAATGACCCAAGCCCAACCCTATAGTCTGTATATTAGTAATAGTATCTTTTTTATGAAAACCGTAATAACACTTATAGAGTTTACAATTCTGACCCCCTCTCTCTCTCTCCCATTCCCTCTCCCTCTCTCTCATTCCCTCTCCCTCTCTCTCTCTCTCTCTCTCTCTCTCTCTCATGGTAAAACGGTAGTTTTGTAACACATGCATTAAGGGTCAACATTTTTTTTCATACTCAACTCCACTGACAGAATCTCGGTTTGTTTCAATTACAAGCGAGTATTTTATTTCATAAAAGAAACTTGAATTTTTTACTACTTAGTACGAATTTGGCATAAGAGTTAGAGTTATCGCTAATGGGCCAGGAGACCAGGATTTAATCCTCGGTAGAGTCATGTGGAACTCCTGTTCCAGCAGTAGTAGCAATAACAACACCAGCAGCAACATCCCCCTAAAGTCCGTCTTCATCGTGGTAGGTGCAGTGGCAACATGGTGGTGTCAGAGCTACCTGGCAAACAGGGCTCTAGTGAAATTCCAGAAGGAGTCAGCAGCAGGACCCATTGCCCTCTGGTTGTCTCTACCTCTACGTGTGGCAAGCAAAGGCATATCAGGTACAGAACCGCAAATCAATGGAGTGAAAGTAGCAATTTTGCTTCTGCGTCATTCCTTTGTGTATTCTGGATCAAACCTTCCCCAACTTCGCATGCAATCGCTGAGCCTTGTTGCTCTTGTTGCAATCTTACAGGTTTAACAAATAGCTGCGACTAACGAGGAGAACTTCCTGCAGACCAGACAATACTGAGGCATGATCTTCGTGAGCTCTATGAAGAAGAACAACAACAACAGCAGCAGCAGCAGCAGAGAAACGATATTTGTAAAATATTTGATGTTTATTGGTTGAAATACTTAATCCTGATTGGTCAATTTTATCGAAATATTGAACCTCGATTGGTTGCCGATACTCGACTTCAACCAATTGGAAAGACTTGCCCCAGGAATCAAGCACCTGGTGGCATTGGCTACATAAGTGAGAACCCAAGCACATCTGCCAGTGACAACACAGTGTTATTAATTGTGACACAGACTCCTTGCAGACGAACTAATTCTAGACGTGGCTGCTTGGCTATTGGCATTTTGGTGAACAGCACAAGATACAGTCATGAACTAGTAAATATCGCAACAGTTTACACACAGACTCACCAACTCTCTCACACACATTTGGACATAGCAACACTTTCTCCGTCTAGACCCTTTCAACATTTCTTGACTCTTTTCTTCTTAACTCTTTACTTGTTAAACAAGACGCAAATAAAGTTGATATTTTATGTATGGATAGATTTTGTCATTACTTTTGATGATGCCTTTATCCTCCACAGTTATTCCAAAGACTCAAAAAGTGGTACTTGATGCCTCCTTGCTAAACACTCAACACTATAAGGTGTGGATCAAGGGTAAGTGGAGCAATAGTTCTCTACATCTCGGTGTATTAGCCAATGAAAAGGGAGCCTTAGGATCGCCCTCGACTACGGGCAAACTACTTACTTACTACCATTGTACCAACTGATGTTAATGTGCATGGTCAATATCCTCATGTGTAACATGGTTTTCTGTTTGGTACTGTTAGGATTTGGTTTTAGTAGTTAGGGCAAGAGTTGATTATACTTATGATTGGGACCAGAGTTATTTCTAAAGGAGATAATTGGCCCCTGATGCCTAAGAGTCACTATAATCATGTGATTTGGCCCTGTTACAACGTTTTGACAGTTGTTATTTCCTGGCCTTCTTCAGATGCTATTTGTTGTAATTGGTAATCTTCTGCAAATTTGGAACTGAACCCTTTGTTGTAGTTGTAATCTTCTGCGAATTTGGAACTGAACCCTTTGTTGTAGTTGTAATCTTCTGCGAATTTGAAACTGAACCCTTTGTTGTAGTTGTAATCTTCTGCGAATTTGGAACTGAACCCTTTGTTGTAGTTGTAATCTTCTGCGAATTTGGAACTGAACCCTTTGTTGTAGTTGGTAATTTTATGCGGATTTGGAACTGAACCCTTTGTTGTAGTTGTAATCTTCTGCGAATTTGGAACTGAACCCTTTGTTGTAGTTGTAATCTTCTGCGAATTTGGAACTGAACCCTTTGTTGTAGTTGTAATCTTCTGCGAATTTGAAACTGAACCCTTTGTTGTAGTTGGTAATCTTCTGCGAATTTGGAACTGAACCCTTTGTTGTAGTTGGTAATCTTCTGCGGATTTGGAACTGAACCCTTTGTTGTAGTTGGTAATTTTATGCGGATTTGGAACTGAACCCTTTGTTGTAGTTGTAATCTTCTGCGAATTTGGAACTGAACCCTTTGTTGTAGTTGTAATCTTCTGCGAATTTGGAACTGAACCCTTTGTTGTAGTTGTAATCTTCTGCGAATTTGGAACTGAACCCTTTGTTGTAGTTGGTAATTTTATGCGGATTTGGAACTGAACCCTTTGTTGTAGTTGTAATCTTCTGCGAATTTGGAACTGAACCCTTTGTTGTAGTTGTAATCTTCTGCGAATTTGGAACTGAACCCTTTGTTGTAGTTGGTAATTTTATGCGGATTTGGAACTGAACCCTTTGTTGTAGTTGTAATCTTCTGCGAATTTGGAACTGAACCCTTTGTTGTAGTTGTAATCTTCTGCGAATTTGGAACTGAACCCTTTGTTGTAGTTGTAATCTTCTGCGAATTTGGAACTGAACCCTTTGTTGTAGTTGTAATCTTCTGCGAATTTGGAACTGAACCCTTTGTTGTAGTTGTAATCTTCTGCGAATTTGGAACTGAACCCTTTGTTGTAGTTGTAATCTTCTGCGAATTTGGAACTGAACCCTTTGTTGTAGTTGGTAATCTTCTGCGAATTTGGAACTGAACCCTTTGTTGTAGTTGTAATCTTCTGCGAATTTGAAACTGAACCCTTTGTTGTAGTTGGTAATCTTCTGCGAATTTGGAACTGAACCCTTTGTTGTAGTTGGTAATCTTCTGCGGATTTGGAACTGAACCCTTTGTTGTAGTTGGTAATTTTATGCGGATTTGGAACTGAACCCTTTGTTGTAGTTGTAATCTTCTGCGAATTTGGAACTGAACCCTTTGTTGTAGTTGTAATCTTCTGCGAATTTGGAACTGAACCCTTTGTTGTAGTTGTAATCTTCTGCGAATTTGGAACTGAACCCTTTGTTGTAGTTGGTAATTTTATGCGGATTTGGAACTGAACCCTTTGTTGTAGTTGTAATCTTCTGCGAATTTGGAACTGAACCCTTTGTTGTAGTTGTAATCTTCTGCGAATTTGGAACTGAACCCTTTGTTGTAGTTGGTAATTTTATGCGGATTTGGAACTGAACCCTTTGTTGTAGTTGTAATCTTCTGCGAATTTGGAACTGAACCCTTTGTTGTAGTTGTAATCTTCTGCGAATTTGGAACTGAACCCTTTGTTGTAGTTGTAATCTTCTGCGAATTTGGAACTGAACCCTTTGTTGTAGTTGTAATCTTCTGCGAATTTGGAACTGAACCCTTTGTTGTAGTTGTAATCTTCTGCGAATTTGGAACTGAACCCTTTGTTGTAGTTGGTAATCTTCTGCGAATTTGGAACTGAACCCTTTGTTGTAGTTGTAATCTTCTGCGAATTTGAAACTGAACCCTTTGTTGTAGTTGGTAATCTTCTGCGAATTTGGAACTGAACCCTTTGTTGTAGTTGGTAATCTTCTGCGGATTTGGAACTGAACCCTTTGTTGTAGTTGGTAATTTTATGCGGATTTGGAACTGAACCCTTTGTTGTAGTTGTAATCTTCTGCGAATTTGGAACTGAACCCTTTGTTGTAGTTGTAATCTTCTGCGAATTTGGAACTGAACCCTTTGTTGTAGTTGTAATCTTCTGCGAATTTGGAACTGAACCCTTTGTTGTAGTTGGTAATTTTATGCGGATTTGGAACTGAACCCTTTGTTGTAGTTGTAATCTTCTGCGAATTTGGAACTGAACCCTTTGTTGTAGTTGTAATCTTCTGCGAATTTGGAACTGAACCCTTTGTTGTAGTTGGTAATTTTATGCGGATTTGGAACTGAACCCTTTGTTGTAGTTGTAATCTTCTGCGAATTTGGAACTGAACCCTTTGTTGTAGTTGTAATCTTCTGCGAATTTGGAACTGAACCCTTTGTTGTAGTTGTAATCTTCTGCGAATTTGGAACTGAACCCTTTGTTGTAGTTGGTAATTTTATGCGGATTTGGAACTGAACCCTTTGTTGTAGTTGTAATCTTCTGCGAATTTGGAACTGAACCCTTTGTTGTAGTTGTAATCTTCTGCGAATTTGGAACTGAACCCTTTGTTGTAGTTGTAATCTTCTGCGAATTTGAAACTGAACCCTTTGTTGTAGTTGGTAATCTTCTGCGAATTTGGAACTGAACCCTTTGTTGTAGTTGGTAATCTTCTGCGGATTTGGAACTGAACCCTTTGTTGTAGTTGTAATCTTCTGCAAATTTAGAACTGAACCCTTTGTTGTAGTTGGTAATCTTCTGCAAATTTGGAACTGAACCCTTTGTTGTAGTTGTAATCTTCTGCGAATTTGGAACTGAACCCTTTGTTGTAGTTGGTAATCTTCTGCAAATTTGGAACTGAACCCTTTGTTATAGTTGGTAATCTTCTGCAAATTTGGAACTGAACCCTTTGTTGTAGTTGTAATCTTCTGCGAATTTGAAACTGAACCCTTTGTTGTAGTTGGTAATCTTCTGCGAATTTGGAACTGAACCCTTTGTTGTAGTTGGTAATCTTCTGCAAATTTGGAACTGAACCCTTTGTTGTAGTTGGTAATCTTCTGCAAATTTGGAACTGAACCCTTTGTTGTAGTTGTAATCTTCTGCGAATTTGAAACTGAACCCTTTGTTGTAGTTGGTAATCTTCTGCGAATTTGGAACTGAACCCTTTGTTGTAGTTGGTAATCTTCTGCGGATTTGGAACTGAACCCTTTGTTGTAGTTGTAATCTTCTGCAAATTTGGAACTGAACCCTTTGTTGTAGTTGTAATCTTCTGCGAATTTGGAACTGAACCCTTTGTTGTAGTTGTAATCTTCTGCGAATTTGGAACTGAACCCTTTGTTGTAGTTGGTAATCTTCTGCGAATTTGGAACTGAACCCTTTGTTGTAGTTGTAATCTTCTGCGGATTTGGAACTGAACCCTTTGTTGTAGTTGGTAATCTTCTGCGAATTTGGAACTGAACCCTTTGTTGTAGTTGTAATCTTCTGCGAATTTTGAACTGAACCCTTTGTTGTAGTTGGTAATCTTCTGCGAATTTGGAACTGAACTCTTTGTTGTAGTTGTAATCTTCTGCGAATTTGAAACTGAACCCTTTGTTTTAGTTGTAATCTTCTGCGAATTTGGAACTGAACCCTTTGTTGTAGTTGTAATCTTCTGCGAATTTGGAACTGAACCCTTTGTTGTAGTTGTAATCTTCTGCGAATTTGGAACTGAACCCTTTGTTGTAGTTGTAATCTTCTGCAAATTTGGAACTGAACCCTTTGTTGTAGTTGTAATCTTCTGCGAATTTGAAACTGAACCCTTTGTTGTAGTTGGTAATCTTCTGCGAATTTGGAACTGAACCCTTTGTTGTAGTTGGTAATCTTCTGCAAATTTGGAACTGAACCCTTTGTTATAGTTGGTAATCTTCTGCGAATTTGGAACTGAACACTTTGTTGTAGTTGGTAATCTTCTGCAAATTTGGAACTGAACCCTTTGTTGTAGTTGTAATCTTCTGCGAATTTGAAACTGAACCCTTTGTTGTAGTTGGTAATCTTCTGCAAATTTGGAACTGAACCCTTTGTTGTAGTTGTAATCTTCTGCAAATTTGGAACTGAACCCTTTGTTGTAGTTGTAATCTTCTGCGAATTTGAAACTGAACCCTTTGTTATAGTTGGTAATCTTCTGCGAATTTGAAACTGAACCCTTTGTTATAGTTGGTAATCTTCTGCGAATTTGGAACAGAACCCTTTGTTGTAGTTGGTAATCTTCTGCGAATTTGGAACTGAACCCTTTGTTATAGTTGGTAATCTTCTGCGAATTTGGAACTGAACCCTTTGTTATAGTTGGTAATCTTCTGCAAATTTGGAACTGAACCCTTTGTTGTAGTTGGTAATCTTCTGCGAATTTGGAACAGAACCCTTTGTTGTAGTTGTAATCTTCTGCGAATTTGGAACAGAACCCTTTGTTGTAGTTGTAATCTTCTGCGAATTTGGAACAGAACCCTTTGTTGTAGTTGTAATCTTCTGCAAATTTGGAACAGAACCCTTTGTTGTAGTTGTAATCTTCTGCGAATTTGAAACTGAACCCTTTGTTATAGTTGGTAATCTTCTGCGAATTTGAAACTGAACCCTTTGTTATAGTTGGTAATCTTCTGCGAATTTGGAACAGAACCCTTTGTTGTAGTTGGTAATCTTCTGCGAATTTGGAACTGAACCCTTTGTTATAGTTGGTAATCTTCTGCAAATTTGGAACTGAACCCTTTGTTGTAGTTGTAATCTTCTGCAAATTTGGAACTGAACCCTTTGTTGTAGTTGTAATCTTCTGCGAATTAGAAACTGAACCCTTTGTTGTAGTTGGTAATCTTCTGCAAATTTTGAACTGAACCCTTTGTTGTAGTTGTAATCTTCTGCGAATTTGAAACTGAACCCTTTGTTGTAGTTGGTAATCTTCTGCAATTTTGGAACTGAACCCTTTGTTGTAGTTGTAATCTTCTGCGAATTTGAAACTGAACCCTTTGTTATAGTTGGTAATCTTCTGCGAATTTGGAACTGAACCCTTTGTTGTAGTTGGTAATCTTCTGCGAATTTGGAACTGAACCCTTTGTTATAGTTGGTAATCTTCTGCGAATTTGGAACTGAACCCTTTGTTGTAGTTGGTAATCTTCTGCGAATTTGGAACTGAACCCTTTGTTATAGTTGGTAATCTTCTGCGAATTTGGAACTGAACCCTTTGTTGTTGTTGGTAATCTTCTGCGAATTTGGAACTGAGCCCTTTGTTGTAGTTGGTAATCTTCTGCAAATTTGGAACTGAACCCTTTGTTGTAGTTGGTAATCTGCGAATTTGGAACTGAACCTTTTGTTGTAGTTGGTAATCTTCTGCAAATTTGGAACTGAACCCTTTGTTGTAGTTGGTAATCTTCTGCGAATTTGAAACTGAACCCTTTGTTATAGTTGGTAATCTTCTGCGAATTTGGAACTGAACCCTTTGTTGTAGTTGGTAATCTTCTGCGAATTTGGAACTGAACCCTTTGTTATAGTTGGTAATCTTCTGCGAATTTGGAACTGAACCCTTTGTTGTAGTTGGTAATCTTCTGCAAATTTGGAACTGAACCCTTTGTTGTAGTTGTAATCTTCTGCGAATTTGAAACTGAACCCTTTGTTGTAGTTGGTAATCTTCTGCAAATTTGGAACTGAACCCTTTGTTGTAGTTGGTAATCTTCTGCGAATTTGGAACTGAGCCCTTTGTTGTAGTTGGTAATCTTCTGCAAATTTGGAACTGAACCCTTTGTTGTTGTTGGTAATCTTCTGCGAATTTGGAACTGAACCCTTTGTTGTAGTTGGTAATCTTCTGCGAATTTGGAACTGAACCCTTTGTTGTAGTTGGTAATCTTCTGCAAATTTGGAACTGAACCCTTTGTTGTAGTTGGTAATCTTCTGCAAATTTGGAACTGAACCCTTTGTTGTAGTTGGTAATCTTCTGCAAATTTGGAACTGAACCCTTTGTTGTAGTTGTAATTTTCTGCGAATTTGAAACTGAACCCTTTGTTATAGTTGGTAATCTTCTGCGAATTTGGAACTGAACCCTTTGTTGTAGTTGGTAATCTTCTGCGAATTTGGAACTGAGCCCTTTGTTGTAGTTGGTAATCTTCTGCGAATTTGGAACTGAACCCTTTGTTGTAGTTGGTAATCTTCTGCGAATTTGGAACTGAACCCTTTGTTGTAGTTGGTAATCTTCTGCAAATTTGGAACTGAACCCTTTGTTATAGTTGGTAATCTTCTGCGAATTTGGAACTGAGCCCTTTGTTGTAGTTGGTAATCTTCTGCAAATTTGGAACTGAACCCTTTGTTGTAGTTGTAATCTTCTGCGAATTTGGAACTGAGCCCTTTGTTGTAGTTGATAATCTTCTGCAAATTTGGAACTGAACCCTTTGTTGTAGTTGGTAATCTTCTGCGAATTTGGAACTGAACCCTTTGTTGTAGTTGGTAATCTTCTGCAAATTTGGAACTGAACCCTTTGTTGTAGTTGGTAATCTTCTGCGAATTTGAAACTGAACCCTTTGTTATAGTTGGTAATCTTCTGCGAATTTGGAACTGAACTCTTTGTTGTAGTTGGTAATCTTCTGCGAATTTGGAACTGAACCCTTTGTTATAGTTGGTAATCTTCTGCGAATTTGGAACTGAACCCTTTGTTGTAGTTGGTAATCTTCTGCGAATTTGGAACTGAACCCTTTGTTATAGTTGGTAATCTTCTGCGAATTTGGAACTGAACCCTTTGTTATAGTTTGTAATCTTCTGCGAATTTGGAACTGAACCCTTTGTTGTAGTTGGTAATCTTCTGCGAATTTGGAACTGAACCCTTTGTTATAGTTGGTAATCTTCTGCGAATTTGGAACTGAACCCTTTGTTGTAGTTGGTAATCTTCTGCGAATTTGGAACTGAACCCTTTGTTGTAGTTGGTAATCTTCTGCGAATTTGGAACTGAACCCTTTGTTATAGTTGGTAATCTTTTGCAAATTTGGAACTGAACCCTTTGTTGTAGTTGTAATCTTCTGCGAATTTGAAACTGAACCCTTTGTTGTAGTTGGTAATCTTCTGCGAATTTTGAACTGAACCCTTTGTTATAGTTGGTAATCTTTTGCAAATTTGGAACTGAACCCTTTGTTATAGTTGGTAATCTTCTGCGAATTTGGAACTGAACCCTTTGTTGTAGTTGGTAATCTTCTGCGAATTTGGAACTGAACCCTTTGTTATAGTTGGTAATCTTTTGCAAATTTGGAACTGAACCCTTTGTTATAGTTGGTAATCTTCTGCGAATTTGGAACTGAACCCTTTGTTGTAGTTGGTAATCTTCTGCGAATTTGGAACTGAACCCTTTGTTGTAGTTGGTAATCTTCTGCGAATTTGGAACTGAACCCTTTGTTGTAGTTGTAATCTTCTGCGAATTTGGAACTGAACCCTTTGTTATAGTTGGTAATCTTTTGCAAATTTGGAACTGAACCCTTTGTTATAGTTGGTAATCTTCTGCGAATTTGGAACTGAACCCTTTGTTATAGTTGGTAATCTTCTGCGAATTTGGAACTGAACCCTTTGTTGTAGTTGGTAATCTTTTGCAAATTTGGAACTGAACCCTTTGTTGTAGTTGTAATCTTCTGCGAATTTGAAACTGAACCCTTTGTTGTAGTTGGTAATCTTCTGCGAATTTGGAACTGAACCCTTTGTTATAGTTGGTAATCTTCTGCGAATTTGGAACTGAACCCTTTGTTGTAGTTGGTAATCTTCTGCGAATTTGGAACTGAACCCTTTATTTAATCCACTGGGGTATTCTGCTCTCGTTTCACATTCTGTGACTTTTCGGTTTCGTTTTTTTTCTTCTTTTCTTATCGCCCTCAATTGGAAAATAAAAATACGATCAAAATATTTTAGAATACTTCTTGTAAATCTTTGAGCAACTTTTTTCTATTAAAATATACTTTCAAATTTTGAACTGTGAAAAAGATTACTGAAAAATATATCCTTTTTCTTGTATTATCTAACATATAAAGTCATCTTGTCGGATTTTCGAACTCAGAACCAAGTAGCATTTAAGCTGACAATCAAACTTTGTTATTGTTGTACCATGTTATTGGCAATATAATAGTATACTTTCAACCAATTGTAATCAATATATATAAAACTCAATGTCTGTGTGTGTTTGTGTGTGCACTATAGGAATAAATGTTAGAGAATCTACATAAAATCTAAAAGTGTATTCTTATGTACATTTAACAGGGGAAGATAATGGATGTATTCGCGAATCTTTAAGTGGCCCTTAAGGGAGCTATAGAGCAGATTTTGTCAGGGAGGGGTCGAGTTTTTGCAGCCATAAATTGGAAAGAAAACACTGTAATTTCAATGTATTCCATCCGAAAATAACTCGGCATTTTCTTCCAAAATTATTTAACGCTTCTTAGGCTTCTATTCGGACTAGGAAAGAGAGGTGATAAGAAACTCGGAAAGGGTGGTTTTGGTAGGGCTCTGCAGGCATCCTTAATTTTATTTGGGTGATTTCAGTAGCTCTCTAAACAGTAGCAATGAATGTAAGATTACAGTATTACATTTGCTAAGTGGTATATAGCAATCCAAAAGTTATCAACATCCTAGATAGAGCAGGTGTATTTAAATGCAGCGTTGCCCGAGAGAAAGAACTTCTCTGTCTTTTGTTAACTCGATGTTGCAGACAACACCAAGTTAACAAAAGACAGAGATAGTACTAATACAGTATTATATTTAGTTAGTGGTATAAGTTAATCCAAAGTTCTCAATATCCTAGACGGAGCAGGTGTGTTTAGTCGGCATTGCTTGGGAGTCATCAATATCTTAGAGCAATCCTACATGGAGCAGGTGTTTTTAAACGATGTGTTGCCCAGGAGAAAGATTTTCACTGTATTTTGTTATACTATTGTATACCACAAAAGCGTTGCTCGGGAATCAGTGCTAAATTTTCTAGATAGAGCTGGTGTGCGCAATAATACGGTAGTACATTTCCTATGTGATATATGTTTGATGGAGAAGGGGAATACAAGAAAATCAGCATTGCCCGGGAATACACTAAAATAAATATAGGTTTCATTATATTATTAAGGGGGAGGAGGGGGGAAGATAAGAACCTCGGTGTTGCCCGAGAATATATTAAAACAAATATAGATTTCATTATATTTTTGAGGAAGCGGGTAGGAGAGAAACTTGGTGTTGCTTGGGAGCAATAACTTTAAAACTGGAAGCTCAGGTGAATAACTTACATTATTAATGTTTTCAATACATTAAAACAAGAGAGAGGAATTGGCTTGGCGGAGGTGAAAGAGGGGTTGGAGAAAGGGATGTGGAAAAATGGGGAAAGAGAGAACAATAAAGAGACGGATTGAGATAGGTAGAGAGATAGGAGTTTTAATATAAAGATGTTACACACATTTTTTAACCTCTTCAATTTTGTTTTTATGGCCCCGGACAACGCCTGGTAGCCATGCTAGTTTTGTATATATAAATATATTGCTTTAGTTAAAAATGTGTTATTTCTTTTATTCAACATTCAGGTTTTATCTGTTTTTATCCATTTTCCAACATTTTATCACATTTTCATTGTCAGCATGGATCTTGGCACTTTTTTCTAAGACACAACAAAATGTCAACACCTTAGCGAAGCTACAATCTACACTGCTACAAATTTGGCTCCCCCAACTTTACAGGTTCCGCTATTATATATAGCTAGAAGAATACCCATCTCAAGACGGGTAAAACTAATTCCTTGAACAGAACAATTTTATGTCCTCCCTCAAAGATTAAAATCAAGTAATAATGATACTAAAGTTTATGTCTAGAAACTTTATTCCAATTTTGATCAAAATCCATTACATGATTTTGATTCTAGAAAATGTCTAAAATTTAAGGCTTAAGCTTAAGGAGTTTTAAGAAGAAATTGAAGTTCAGGGAATCTTGCTTAATTGGTATCTAATGACTTTGGATCAAATTTTTAAAAATCTGAAATATTTGAATCTTTAAATAGGAGGTTGTGTCCATATTATGCCCCCTAAAACCCCTTTAAAATGCTCCAAAGAAACTGAAATTTGGAGAATATTCATGAATTGATATCTAATAGCCACCATCCGCCCATGCATGGAGTATTGTTGCCACATCTGGGCTGGTGCATCATCCACTAGTCTCTCCCTCTTAGACAAGGTCCAAAAAAGAGTCGGCAACTTAATAGGTCCCTCACTATCCACCAAGTTCCAGTCCCTGTCCCATCGCTGCAATGTTGCATCCTTGTGCTTGTTTTACAAGTACTTCAATGGATTGTGTTCCGATGAACTGGTTGCTCTGGTGCTACTTCGACGTAAATTCACTAGACCAACTCGACAATCAGCAAAATCCCATCCATTCACTGTGGAGGTCCCCAGATGTCGGAGAGCCTTCTACTCCAATAACTTCTTTCCTCGTGCTGCTGGCCTCTGAAACTCCCTCCCTGCTCCCTGTTTCCTCGACTGTACCGACATGCAGAAGATTAAAACTAATGTAAACAGACATCTCGCTACACAGCTCCCAACTTAGGATGACACCCAAAGCCTACACCCTAATTCTCAGTAACCCCTTACGTCTACAGTGGCGACTGCTTTGTTTGGGGTGAAATATATTAAAAAAACAAAAAAAAAAAACAACTAATAGTTAAAATTTCACAAAAATCAGAGGTATCTGAATTTTCCTGAAGGACTTCCACCCTTATTTTACCCACTGTGCATAAAACTAAATAAACTAAATATGACCTCTTACGCCTTGCAGCGGTGTTCTAAAATTCATAATGATCGGTTAATTAGTTTAGGAGTTAATCCTGTACATACAAATATATAAACATATGCAGATACCTAACTTTATATAAATAGTAATAATCCATGTTAGGTGATTTATACAGGGTGGGCCAAAATAAGGGTCCTATCTTTAAATTTGAATAACTTGAATTTGAATAACTTCCACAAAATAAAAGTTAAACTCACCAAACTTTATGTGTGTGTAGACTGACCCTTCCGAGATTTTTTGAAATAAACAAAACAAATTTTAGCCGAAAAACACTTCTTAAAACTTACAAAAACTAAAGTATTGTTTTTTACACTGTTTTGAGTTTTTTAAGCAAAAATAATGTCTTCTAAATGAGGGTACGTTCCTTAGGGCTAATATGCTTGCTTGCTTCGGAAGGGGTCCTTTACTTATTCTAAAAAAAAAAAAAAAAAATCAATAAATAAAAAAGTTATGAATTTTTAAAAATAGGACCCTTATTTTTGCCCACCCTGTATAAGAAAACATCCTCACATACAAATTCTTTAATCTGGCTTTGGGGGCATGTAGTACTTTTCCTACATAACTAATAAAACTTGGGATGGTTACCCTATGCTTTAACTACTGGGATTCACTCAAAGAACTTTACAGCCTTTCTTTTCCTATTTTTTTTTAATCCTTATAACTTTTAGCCGAATCAGACTAATAACATTCAACACCAAAATTCAACACATTCAAGCTAAAAATAAAGAGAACTTTTTAAAGTTATTTAACAAATCTTATTTCTCACAATGAGTATATGGGTGGTCAAAATTATATACTTTGTGTCCACAAAACATGGAATGGTCAGGTTACGTACTTAATAGCCTGATCCCAAAATAGTGACCACTAACTTTGTTCCACGGTGAACTAACAAGCATAGAGTTTCATCACTTAGTAATTAAACAAATGTCATCAGTTTTCGAACATACCAAAACTAGAATCCACTTGAAAGTAAAAATTCAATATCAAATTACAGGTGTTGAGTACAGTGGCGTGTAAAGGTCAGGTAATGCTCTGGTGATGCCCGGGGCTGACTTCTTGATTCTATTCTCCAAAGACTCAGGTATAAGTGCTAGTACTAAGAAATATTATGAGAAAGGAAGATGGTTTGAATATGATTGGATGCCTCTCCCCAATTTTTTTAATTTGTTATATTTTTAATACTGTTATTTAATATTAATATTTGATATTGTTATTTTTTTTAATAGAGTTTAAGTTTCAAGTTATAAAAAAACAATATTGTGTCATACAAACAGTGACATGCAGAAGTCTGGTGATGCCTTGGTGATGCCTGGGATAAAGTCCTTGATTGTATGCTTCAAAGACTCAAGTATAAGTCCTAGTACTGAGAAATATTATGAAAAAAGGAGATAGTTTGAATATGATTAGATGTCCCCGCCTTCTAATTTGGATATCCGGTGGTACCGCGACTCCCTCTGCATAGATAGAATTTGTCATTAATTTTGGCAATGCCTTTATCCTTCACATTTATCTCAAAGACTCAAAAATGGTACTTGATGCTTCCTTGCTAAACACTGAGCATTATAAAGTGTGGATCAAGGGTAAGTGAAGCAATTCAGGGAAATATGTGTCTTCTTCTCCTTCATTTTGGTGTAGGAGCCAATGAAAAGGGAGCCTTTGGGTCGCCCTCGACTACAGTGAAACTACTTACTACTTACTACCATTGTACCAACGTCTACCACTGACGTTAATGAGCATGTTCAATATTCTCATGTGTACAGTGACGTGCAGAGGTCTGGTAATGCCCTCGTGATGCCCGGGGCTGACTTCTTGATTCTATTCTCCAAAGACTCAGGTATAAGTCCTAGTACTAAGAAATATTATGAGAAAGGGAGATAGTTTGAATATGATTGGAAGCCCCCCCCCCCACTGTTCCATCGTCACCCCCTCTACACACCACTGCCCGTGTATGATCTTAAAGTACATTCGGTGGAGAGGCCACAAAGGGGAGCTTTGGGGAGGGAGTGGGGAGTTATCACTTAGTTACTATTACTTGCAGGTTCACTCTGTCCAGAAGTGCTAGTATCTGTAAAAGTCCCATCTATCGGTTGAATATAATCTATCGTTTACAAACTATTTATTAAAAAGTCTGAAATCGATTTGTCATCGTCTGCCATTGTCTAATCGGCACAGATCACAATGAACGGTCCAGGACTCTTCATTGTAGTTGAAGATTCCACGGCCACTAGGACCAGGTTTTACACACAGCATCTGCTATGTTTTGTAATTTTTTTTAGATGAGAATTGATTAGTTGTATTATTTGGATTATTCGAACTACTGCTCCTATCTTGAATGTTACTATCACAGGAACTCGGGAATCATTAAATATCTTGAAGGTTCAATCCTCAGTACAGGCGATACTAAGAATATAGTTAAGAATTACTTAAGACATTTACCTGCTCATTGCTAATGAAGCAGTGAGCCATTCATTTGTTTTTCAAATAAATTCATACTGTAATCCAACGTTTTATTTAAGTATTTTTTAAATGAATATTTCTATGAATTTTTTACCTCAATTAATGAAATGCCTTCAAAAGTAAATTTGTCGAACTTTAGGCTATGCAGTTTGAATGGTGGAAACTTTCGAGGAAGGACAAGACACACAATGAAGAGATAAATTTGTCAAAATGATTGCAGGAAAGAATGCAAAATATAAATTGTTTGGGATTGGAAATGAAAAGGGGACAGGAAGTGTTACAGAGAAATGGGTGACCAACACATACGAGCATGTAAAACAGACGTTAAATCCATCCACCACTGCCGTCACCCTCCTCCTCCTCCTCCTCCTCCTCCTCCTCCTTTTTCTTCTTCTTCTTCTTCTTCTTCTTCTTCTT
Organism: Sepiola atlantica; assembly: GCA_963556195.1. Classification (NCBI taxonomy): domain Eukaryota; kingdom Metazoa; phylum Mollusca; class Cephalopoda; order Sepiida; family Sepiolidae; genus Sepiola; species Sepiola atlantica. The sequence continues at coordinate 186,576,733 of OY744515.1, forward strand.
CTTCTTCTTCTTCTCACTAAGTGTTTTCATACAAGCCATTCTCAGTGATTGCTCACTGACAACAACCAGTGGTGTTCCCTGGAATAAATAACAATCAGCATAAGGAATAACTCATTTTAAATTGAAGACTATAATAGAGTTTAAAAATATGCAAACAAATAAAAATTAAAAACTAAAATCACTTCACTGCATCCCGGGAAACGCCGAATAGGGACAGCTAGTAATATATATTATTATATTGTCTGTCTCAAGGTCACAGGTGAAGATCTTATCTTGATTCTTTTTTTTCGGGATTGGTATCGCTAGAAGTCTTCTTTAAGGAGATAACAATGATTTTAATGCTAAACTATATTTTATTTAACAATATATAATTGCAACAACAATTAAAAACGATTTGTTTGCTCTGTTTCCTCCTTTATAAACGACCTACCAACCTGAGAAAAGAGGAACCATTGATCGAGTATTGGCTCTGCAACAAATAATCAAAAAAGTCGATTGAATATCAATAAACCGACTCATATTGCTTTTATTGATTTCTCAAAGGCATTTGTCAGTATGAAACTTCCTAAACTATGGAACATTTTTCATAAAACTCTGATCAATAAAAAGTATATCAGTCTATTAATAAATATATAGAATCACTCCAATGCTTGTATTAAGACAGATATAGGAATGTCAAGATTGGTAGAAATTAAGAAAAGAGTTAAGCAAAGGGATTCCATGGAAGTTTTGATTTTTTTTTCCCTGCCAATTTAAAAAAAAAACTTATTGAAACTTCAAATATTCAGTAAGAGATCTTGGTTTTAAAAAATTGAAGAAAAACTCGGACCCAGTAAGGATTTTCTTCATAGTAATTGAAATTTGGAACATGCTCCTACTTTGTAGATTTAAAAAAAAGGAGTTAATATGCAATTTTGTAAGTTAAACTATTAGTCATTATTGGTAGATAATCATCTTCTTAACACGAATACCGGCAAATTAGTAGTTTCAAAATTTAATAGTAACTGAAATTGCTTCATAGTTATCAGGCTTAAGTAGTTGATGTTAATAAAAAAAATTCTCTACAAAATTATCCATGGGGAAAAAATGAAAAACTTAATTTACATCCTATTTCTATTTTAAAAGTTGGTCTCTGATATTTTTGCTAATGTAGAAAATAAATGTAAATGATGATTTTCGATTAGTGGACACAGAAGCTCAAATGTTTGCAGTCATTAGTGACTCGTGGAGGAGGGGGGGATGGGCTGTAAGTATTTCTTAATCTCCTAAGGCTAAATGCGTTCGAAATAGGTTTGAAAATAAACTGTTTGAAGAACAAATGCATGACTACAGACAAAATAAACATAATTCTGGAACTAACGATAAATAAAGAAACTATCTCACAAATTAATGCATTTGCATCATTACCTACCTTCCCACACACTCATTTACTCATACATACACCAGAGGGCGCTCAGGCCGAATTATCTCCCTTCTCGCCATGATAGGGAGTGCTGAGATCATTACTATTAAAGCCAAAACACAAAGAGATTCTCTTTTTTTTTCTCTTCCTCGCTTCACCGGAAACACATGTGCCTAACGCACGCACAAAATCCAAGGTATGTGAGACACATTCTCTTAACACCCGTACACACTTTTTTCAGACTTTCTTGAACCTATGTATGCATTTTTACGCAGATATTCTAACTGGGGTTTGAGAGAAATAAATGTTAATGCTTCCCAACACCTTGGAAAACTTTGTCAGTCTGCCCAGTACTTAAAAATACTGGAGATCGGTCTTCTGCATCTCAATACAGACCAATCAGTCTCCTGTGCGTCATGAGTAAGTTGCTTGAATTTGTGATAAATCAAGAAGTTGTCAATCACCTCAGTAGAAACAGCGTACTCAGTGACAAGCGATATGGATTTCGTCCTGCAAGATCAACAGCTGATGTGTTGATTGTAATATCACACAGGATCAGTGAATCTATTGATGGGGGGCTTCGTTTCTAGAGCAAAAGTAATGTAATTTTTCTACAAATGATTCCGATGAAGCATTAAAACACCAAGTAGATCTTGGGTGGGCAGTTTTCAACAAAAACAGGCTAATTCTCACTTCAAATCACATATAATATCAGATGAAAGCTGAGATTATCAACACATATTACTGCCAGTAGAGCTATATGGTCTTCTTGAATGTACCAATTGGAAACACTCACTGTTTTTCAAAATAACATAATAAAGACAGCGTGTAGAGTGATTTTAACCGATCATATTAGAATTAATGATCTTTTCGTTAGGACTCACAAAAAGATCAACAGTCGGTATGAGCAAGGTATGTCTAGAATGAATGGTGGAAGGGTGCCGAAAAAGAGTTAAACCAACAAGAAAATGGCATGATAACATATGTTCCTTGACTTCCAGATCAGTCAATCAACTAAACAAAGTAGGGAGAGTCTCGGAGATGATTAATATATAAATCGTAATGTGGGGCCTCACTACCGCAGAGCCTAATTAACATGCTTCAATTGAATTGCCCTAAGGCTGGCCCTAGTGATTTGCCTGGACACTATGCAGTTGATGACAATGAAGTGAGAGAATATGAAGCCATAATCAGGTTAACATGGACTGAAGAACAAAAATTGTCTGGTTTGGCATGCCCAAAGTGTCACAAAATTCGATGGACGCTTGAAGCCACATAGAAGATACATCAGCTGAAATAGAGAATAGTGGTGTAGAGATGAGAACTCACATCCACCAGCTTCCCAGGTTGCAAACAGGGGAACGAACGACTTCTAGATATAGCGGTCAGCTGCGAATACACAAAAATAAGCAGTGCCAGACAAAATCATGGGCTGTCCTCTGTCAAGACATAGCACCCAGAAACCACCCTGCCAGGGTGATGGTGAAGCCATGGGAAACAGTTTGGTGGATGTATGCTCCCAGCTCCCAGCAGATAAACCCGTCACATTAAGTCAATGGTGAGGCACTCTAGTTTAACAAAAAACTACTGCATTGTCTATAGCGATCGTGTCCATAGACAAAATATAACTATCGAAAGATCAATGACTCATACACAAGTCTTTTGATCTATGACACTACCATGACTAGATGATGATGATAAAAAAAAAATGAAAAATATAGTAGATGGGTGGAGACTCGTCTGATTATAAATAATACAAATACAAATTTGTGATCTTAAAAATTCTGAAGAAATCAGAGAAGTTGCAAAAGCTAAAAGAAACTTCATTCTCTTTTCTTTTTCTTGTGTCTTCTGAGATCAGCAATTTTCTGTCTTGAGTTTGAGTGGTGTATTGTCAAGAAATAAAACCCACACCGGAAACCACAGTTCTTTATAGAGAGACATTTCTCAAGTGCATTGTTTTAAGAATCTTCATGAATTCGTTTTATCTATTTCTAAATCAAACTTTCTCTGGCAATTTGCTGTTTCAATTTGGTGTCAACCGGATGAAAAATGTATCCTCAGCTCAGATGAAGTTAGACAAGTAAAATCTGACATTGGACGAAAGAAATAAGTGAAGCTAGTCATTTCACTCAAAAAAAAAAAGAAGAAATATTTAAAAAATGTAAATAATAGAAACATTAAATGATTATCAAAATAAATATGAAATAAGAAAATAAGGGTATTTAAAAACTTTTTTGATTGGAGCAATTTTGTTTCGGTTAATTTGTGTTTTTGTATTGTCTATTACTATGGCGTTACATTATTTTCTTTACCTTAAAATAAAAACCGTAACGAGAAAGATGTTTTTTTATACATTTGTGGATTAACATTCTTCGCTTAATCACCCCCCCCCCCGCCCCCGATTGCAATTATTTTATTTTATTATTTTAGAATTTAGAGTGGGCGATCAGTTTCGTATATACATTTAGCATAAAATGATCCTCCATTTCGGGGATATTCTAGCATTTTAGGGCAGTTAAAAAATTTATTTTACCATTAACCTAACCCTAAGTCCAAATGGCTGCCATTTAGAGTTAGGTTAGGAGACTGTGACGAATGTTTTGAAAAATAATTTATTGGAATATTTTGAAAAAGACACTTTGATGTCCGACATCACAGGATCGAGCTTTGTGAAAACTATCACTTTTTTGTAGGAATTTAATAGCTTCTCCTTTGTCTCTCACATGGTCATTCAATGCGATCATGATTGCAATAAATAAATAGGAATAGAAAATAATATCGGGTATGAAAAGATTTAAAATATCTGTTACAAATGAGTGCTTTAAAAGAGTTTGTTGGGACCATTTAATTGTTAAAGAGATGTTTAATCATGTGTCGAAGTGTGTGCATGTGCATGTTGCCTTTTGTTGTACGAATGTGTATGTGTGAGAGTTGATAATTCGTTTAGGCACTTGTATGTGTGTGTGTGTGTGTGTCAGCAGTGTGTGATTGTATGCGTTGAAGAATGATAGGAGTGTAAGCCTTGTGTATGTGTGGGTGTGTGTTTAGCTGGCACCTCCTCACCCAAAAGGCGAGGGGTAGCCGAAGTTAGATTCTCTGAAAAAGAGGGAAGAGAAAGCGAAAGAGACCGATTTTGTTGCGCGGTCTGCTTTTATATTGTTTCATAGTGGTTTGGTGGACGTAGTACAGAGCATGCCACATGATCAACATTTTTGGCTTTTTTTGCGCCTTTTTGTTAGACTGTCTTTGGGAGCTGATTTTTATGGCCCCAGTTTGAGCTTTTGTTGTTGAAGTGAATTCGGGTTGGTTTCTGCTTTTGTGTTTACGCCGATACGATAGAATATTAGGATGTCAATCCCATAAGTTAACAATATCGAGTACAAAATTGACTTAACATCGATAAGGGGAGACAATACAAAATTGAGATTAACCGAAACAATTTTTTTTTAAAAAGTTCAACAGCACCAAAATCAGTTTGAAATTTATCAACTTTTGACAGTAAGACTGCAAAGGTTTATTTAGGAAAGCAGAACTATTGGCTTTCCCAACAATTAGATTTTATGTTGCTACCATAAAACGACTCTGCATTAGTCAATGAAATGGGATCAATATCGGATTTGAAAGAGCTTTTTTGGAAAGCAGCAGGCGGTGGGGGAGGGGGAGGAAGAAGAAAAGGAGAAATAGTAAATGGAGTCATTGGAGAGTTCCACATTCAGAACAATTGGTGATCGAGGTAGGAAAAATAATGTTCTTTGTGCCGGCAGCCATTTATCAAAACTAAAGGTGTTGATTCATAACTGCATGCAAAGGTAAACTATTTGAGAGGGAAATAGTTACTGAATCTCACCTGTTGGAGATAAAATTGGAGGAAGGCAAAACTAGACGAGGCTAATGTTGCAGGTACTCATATCAAACTGTTTTTAATCTTTATTCTGATAAACCTGGTGAAAAAATTAAATTGTTGTGACAAACAACAAAGGTGGGGTTACATTTTATGGTGTTTGTACAGAGAAGCGTGTAGATTAAATTATCAATACTACGAAAAAACAGTATTATATATTTACGCAGCAGATTTAAATCAGTATCCTCACCAAAGAGTAGGAAAAATCATCGAGTAGAATTTTAATTAAAAATAAAAATCAGTTTTATCATATTTTGATGAATGCCATTGATTTATTATGTGTTAATATGACAGACTGGGTCACCTCCCCCTGTATTTCGTGTTTTTCGTTCGAATCAAGGGCCAAACCCGATTAAACGATATAACGGATTTTTATTTTTTATTACAATTCTACTCAATAGTTTTTGCTAATTCTTGGTGCACAAACCTATTTTTGCCTGATGAATAAGTATATCAAAGAGTTTTAAAGATTTAATTGGAACTGCGATTTTCAGCGTTTTTCATATGCACACTAATTAAATTGAATGAATAAAATCATTCAATTCAATATTTTCAATCTTCTCATACTATTCTTCATCATTCAACTGTCAATCTATCAATTTCATTAACTCGTATCCTCGACTAGCTTTTAGTCTTGATAAGTGATGATTTATTAGTAAAAAAAAATATTTGAACTGGTTTCCTCATCTTGGTTGTTGTTATCACAACGTTTCAGACGTTTTGCCATCCTACCTTCTTCAGGTGCCACATGTCGAACTTGGGTACCGTCATGGAATTCCAAAGCAAACCATTCTTTGAGGCCTGAGGGTACATAGTCTGCGTTCCATTCTCCATACCTTGCGACATTCTTTCAGCTAACATATTAAATCATCTTGCTACTCATGATTGAGCTTGAGTTATTGCTTTCTGACGTTCTTCCAATCTTACTTTGCGGAGGCAACATGTTCTGGGTCCTTTTCGAACTCACCTTGATTAAGGTAGCCCCCTAGCTAGTTGAGTGAATGAGTTTTGTCACATTTTTATTTTTTGGTAATAGAGATACTCCTAGATCACCACTTTTATTTTTGGTTCTTGGCCTCTCCAAATTGTATTTATCTTGGAAGGACACACTCCACTACCAAATTCCACCCCTATTTCTTTCACTCTCACTTAAATCCCACTTCCATTAAGATATCACATGCTTCTTTTCGGTTCTAAACAGTGGGCGGTTTACTCTTAGAAAGAGTTGGGAGGGTTTTACTAACCTGCACCTGATTATGTTGTTACCGTGCTTTATTTTTTTTTCGTCTCTTTCAATGTGTGACATGGCACGTACAGTTACCCATGATATTATACAACTGTTCATTGAGCAGCCGTTCTTAACGCTACCTAAGAGTTTGAGCTCCTGTACTACCAGTCAGGAAAAGCAGCCAAACAAGCTGTCTAACCTGTGTGACAAAGTATCCGGGGCCCCATGGGGATCGGGTATCCCGATGACGCGCTAGTATGCATCTTCATGGTGATGCTACGCCGACTGAGGGCCCTGCGACGAGACAATGTGGAGATATAAAACTAGTATATATTTGACGTAGAAATGAACTTATTCGGATGACAGAACGAGACGTCAACTAGTCTCGCGAAATCGTGTAAGGTATTCAAAATCAATTACTACCAAAGGCGAGGAGACAGTTACCAGCTGGAGGGTGGAGATTAGAGAATTCCATATCGCAATTTTAATTCTGAAATATCAATAACACAATATTATTGTTTGGGTGAATGGCACGTTTTTTAGAGCCACAATTCTTTTATGGTTGTTTTGAAGATGTCACGACCAGGAAGACACAAAACACTCTTGACAGAGATTTATGTGAGCCTGTCATCGTTTGTTTACGATGACAGTGGGTTAAGGGGAAATCCCATTTATTGTGAGAAAAAAGGAATGAGACACCCGTCCCCACCCTCCTTGAGAGAGGAAGACAGACAGACAGACAGGGAGAAGGGTAGAGGACGAGAGAAAGATAAAAAAGATATTGTCGCTTCAATGAAAGAAAGTGTTTTTTTCACACACGAGCAGAGTTGAACTGACGCCCGGAGGAGGTGTGCGCCGAAGAACCAGACCGGACGAAATTCTAGCCACCGCCTTTGCCCGTTAAGCTTGTGACTTAGACAACCACTTGTGTAAAGAATTCACACGTACATTCGCACACACAGAGAACTAGCGAAATAACCTAGCGAAAAACAATCCTTGCTAAAGACATTTACGAGCATGGTAGACATTAATCCTACCATTGACCAATGTAGAATCAATTCTTTTATTTTTTATTAATAATTACTCTTCTATACAAGACAAAACCCAGACCGAGTTGTTGAACATTGTTCCTTTCCTTTTGTTCTGCTTGAAATGATTCTTCGCCCCACAGAACTAACCAGTTGCTGTTCGTCCAGTGATCGCAGGTTAGGGATTAGGATGCCGAACCTTAGTGTGCCACCTGACGCTGGGGTAAGGAATCAGGGAAACGCCCATAGGCCACCCCGCAGAAAATAAAAGGCAGGGTTGCCCCAAAAATGGCAAGTTTAGTAAAGGGTAGTGAAACTAAAGGGGAAGAAGACGGGCTTGGGTTTTGTTCACTCGTTTATAAGAAACCGCAAGAAGCAGTGACCCCCCCCCCCCCCGTGGAAAGACAGATCGAATTAAACTCTATTGCTAAGTCAGTTGATGAGTCTAGTGAGTGGGAGGAAGGTGACAAAATACCCCTGACTAAGCTCCTGAAGAGACTGAGAGAGAATCAGTTAGCCAAAAAGGTAGAAGAATTGCTTATGAAGTTATGGTTGAGGGGAGCAAAACGCCCCACCACAGAATAGTAGGAAAGCCAAGCAAAAGATAGTCAGGGATTTGGGGGAGAAGCCGAGGTTGAGCTGTGTCGCATCTGTTGGCTCCATCGTGTGTAGGGAGGGCCCTATGCATGTGCGGTGCTGGTGGTTGTGGCATGGACCGTTCTCTTGAATGTTACCCTGGAGATAAACGGATAGATAAGGATAGAGAGATATGCATGACTGGGACCGATGGGGGTCGTTGTGGTTAGATCCAAATGGTTGATCTCGTTAGTGATTGACCTGCAGCTGGATGGGCTGTTGCCGAAACGACCAGGCAGGTATGTAGTGAGTTTAAAAAAGTGGTTGATGTAATCGACAGATATTCGCACAACCAAGAATATGTTCGATTGTGGTACGCCTTACGAAAGGGCACAGAAGTAGTGATAAACGAAGGGAAGGATATGAGATCCTATCTAAGAGGGATAGTGTTAATACAGACGAGGCAGAAGAAATCAGTGGCACCGATAGTGGGAAAGACGCTCAGTATGTTGCTCGGGATGGTGTCGGAAGCGATGAGAGAATAATCACAAAGAAATTGGAAGTGATAGGGAAGAACCAAAAGGGTTACTGTCGCATGCAGCCAGGGAAGGTGTATCGATATCGAACGTCACCGGGCTGGAGTTAGCCAAGAATAGGGCTAGTCTGAGAGAACTGTTTTCCCAGGTATGGGAATGTAGAGAAGAGGTGGCCGGTGTGGCCGACGCAATGACCGTGAAGATACGTGAACCAGACGGGTTTTTACCGAGATAGTTTCAGTTGTTAACACTGATGAAAAGGAGCACTAGAAGGGGAAGTTGTTGATTAGGCTGTTGGAGCATGTGCGTGCACAGTTGGATACGCTATCGCTGAGACACTTGTCTCCGAGTATAATAACACCGGTAGATTAAGAGAGGTGCTGTTGCAGATACAGGCTGTATTACCCCATCATTTGAGATTATCGGTCGATCCCACTGAACAGTTATGGAAGCATTATAATGTGTTAGGATGTGTTGCGTAACCAGAAGGTAATAAGCTATTAGCTTTGGAAAAATTGAAGGCCCGGCAAAGCCTTGCAGAAAAGGAAAATTCATGTTAGAAGGTGGAAATTAGACACGGGTACGATAGTGGCTTGGCCGATGTTAGTGATAATTTTAAACATAGATGATAGGGTTATCTTTTGCAGTAAAAAGAGCGCGGGAAAGATGTAGGGAGAAATTGGACAATGCGAATGCACTGACAACCGAGTGCATCAGCAAAGAAGAATTACCCTTGATTGCACTGTGCCCAGATGACGAGCGGGTGCAGGGATCGCTGCCCTTGTTGGAAATCCAGGTGGATGACCAACCTGTGGAGAAGAAGTTGGAAGGAGCAAGCATCATACCAAAACCTAACCTTAAGATATGAACAGTGAAGAAGTAGAGATTGATTCCGAGGAGAAGAGGATAGTGCAGCAATTGTAAGGGGCGTTGCGAGCCCTCATTTCCTAGTGACAAACTCTTCATTGCATGCGTAGATCATTAATTTTATCATTTATCCTCTTCCAACACAAGAACCACAAAATGCATCCACGCACCCACCCATACATACATAGCTCTGATGTTTTAATAGACTGGAAAAAAAAGAAGGAAAAAAAAAGAAAGCGAGAAAGAACAACTTTTTTTTATTGCATGTTTAAGTCATTGATTTTATCGCCAATCTCTTCCAACACAAGAACTAAGAAATGCATACATGCACACACCCAATGAATGTGCGGAACACTAATGCATGATGAACGAACACCCAGTCAAAAACCCCAAAAAGAACAACAAAAAAAACTTTTGGTTTCCATTTCCTAATTGCAGTTTTTTTGTTGTTGTTTGATTACATTATCCGTTGTTCTCTCTATGTGTGCGCGGGGAAGGGTGACGGTCTGGAAGATGTCAATTATGAGTAAATGACACAGAAAAAGGAAGTTGCAGATGTGACAAAGTGTCCTGGGCCCCATGGGGATCGGGTACCCTGGTGACGCGCAAGTATGCATCTTCGTGGTGATGCTACGCCGACTGAGGGCCTTGCGACGAGACGAAGTGGAGATATAAAACTAGTATATATTTGACGTAGAAATGAACTGATTTGGATGATAGAACGAGACGCCAGCTAGTCTCGCGGAATCGTGTAAGGTATTCAAAATCAATTACTACCAAAGGCGAGGAGACAGTTACCAGCTGCAGGGTGGAGATTAGAGAATTCCATATCGCAATTTTAATTCTGAAATATTAATAACGCAATATTATCGTTCCTTTCCTTTTGTTCTGCTTGAAATGATTCTTTGCCCCACAAAGCTAACCGGTTGCTGTTTGCCCAGTGATCGCTCGCTGCTATAAACAGTTTCAACGTGGGAGTGTGTTCGTAGTTGGAAGAGACGACCAGATTGGCAACGTCATCATCATCATCATCGTCGCCATCCTGGCCTAGAGGGACTTGGATCTATTTTTTTTTATTGCCACGACGATATGCATGGCTGGAGTGCACAATCCGGCACCGCGACCAGGATATTACACCTTTGTGGTTGACCACCGTATGCAGAGTGGGGTTCACACCTGTACTCTAAACTGGTCGGAACAAAAGCGACCCAGACTAGTTATGTGATACTTAGTGCCAAAAGATTTTCCCAAATTGCCCAGATAGAGAGAAAGAGAGACGGCATTCATTGTCCTAGTCATGAAACAAGGCTAAGCACTGGGGGGTCTTTAAGGTGTCTCTGCGCTAGTATCTTGCTAATAAACAAAGGAGTGCAAAGGCCGGGCGATAAGCAGAGGACTTCTACTCCTTAAGCAATTTTAGGTTTGCAAACCGGATATTTTGTTCGAGACTCCAGCTCTAGGAAGGTTGTCGATCAGGACTAAGGAGGCCTCCCTCCCCCAACGGTTTGCTGCCAAGACATAAGTAGTCAGTAGCACAGTTTTTATATCAGAGTTTTCCTTCTCCTAGATGGATGATCTGACATGGTCTACGGGTTTATCACACCAAGAATGGTACTCCTGCACCTGTGTACTAGTCAAGTATTTCAGAGGCCTTGCAGATATTAAAAAAAAACCAAACAAAAATAAACTGAATATTATGAAATGTAAAAATAAGAAAACAAGTAATATGGTGTTATTGGCTGAGCGCAAAAGGGTACAGCATTCCTTATTAAATCCGTGTCTCCTTGCTAGTGTTAAATATAGTTGTAGAATTTAATTTAAATAGGATAAAGATAACTTTAAATACATCTTTAAAAAAAAATTTGTAGTAATTCTATTAAACATTAACCGCATCATTTTTGATAAATGAGAATTTGATAATCAGTGAGAGAATGTAAGTTTTTTCTAGTCACAAGAGAAGCTTGTCTATTTATTTGTTTTCTTTCGACACTTAGACACACAACTTAGTGTTTTAACGCTCTGCAATGATGATTATGATGTGAATAATCTGACAAGAGACCTTATCAGAGGAGCAAAAAACCAATCCTTATTCTCAAATTAAAGTGATAACCTTAGAAATAGAGCGAACTCTGACTGGATGAATGGCAAAAAAAAAAAGAAGAAAAAAAAAAGGAAACAGAAAAGAAAAAAGGGGAGCAGTAACCACTGTTCTCCGGAAAGAGAATGCATGAGTAAGAAAAAAGGAAGGGAAAGAAAGAAAAGTCCGTTGGGGGTTGTTTGTGTAGTGAAATGAAAGAAAATGAAATCTTGAAAAATAATCGGGTATTATTATTGATGTCTGAAAAGAAAATGAAAGAGAAATCCGGGGAATAAAAATTTAGGGGTATAGGTGGGGTGTTTGATGATTCTTTGTAGTTTTAACACTATTATAAAAGGTAATGTTTGAGAATATGACACGAGAGCACCCTGGATAGGTGCAAAACTTGTCTAGATGGAACCCGTCAGCATTCTCCGGTGAGGGCACCTCAGGCGACCGGCAATAAATCAATCCTTCTTTCTCAAGGTAATGCCTGGGAGGATGGGCTCCTAGGATGGAACGGAACTATACACCACTCTGATAAGCCAGAGGTTCTGAAAAATAAAGGAAAAACTATGTATTTAATCGAAATGCATTATGGTGGATCAAATTTCGTAATGAAATTATTTTAAAAATAGGATTTTTAAGAAGTTATTTTTGGTATTTTACAAAATTGCCTTTTTTGATTTCAATAAATACTAGTAAATAAAAAAAATGATGTGTAAATTACGTAAAGGCGAGAAACACACACACATAAATAGGCTGAGTAGGTGTGTTCTTACCAGTCGGAGATACGCCCTCGACATCAATGCGACAATGACTTTGTTGTTGTCAGGCTGAGGTATGGTTCTGTTCAGTCTCAGGAGGTCCACCCTCCCAGGCTTTACCTTCTCTTTGAGAAGGGGTTTGTTTATTGCTAATCGCCTGGGACGCCATTACCAGGGAATGCCAACGGGGCTGCTCAAGCATTTTTTCATCGGCCAGAGAGCGCTAATCCTAGTGCGCTGTCTTTCTACACCTGACCTTGTGTCTAGCCTCCTGGAGAGGAGGTAAATACAAATATTTTGACCTTGCGTCTGACTTCCTGCAGAGGAGGTAAATAAGCATCCATACCGACACACGAGAATTGGTAACACAATTTTATTAATACAGAGATTGACCACTTATTTATTTGGTACTTCTGCAGTTTACAGATCGTACGGAAATAATAATGTTATTACTTAGAAACCCATTATTAACATGGGGAGTGGGGGGCTTTGTTAACTATTCTGTACTTTCACCTAACAATTCAATAAACAAAAATTGAATGTAACTTGAAAATCTTTTATTATTATCATATTATAATAATTATTTATAATCAGATTATTATCATATTATAATCGTTATTATTTCCGTACGGTCTTTAAACTGCAGAAGTACCATTTATTGAAATAAAAAAATGCCTTTTGGCTAAGATCAAAGTGTAGTATCTGTTCCGATGGATACTGCACCCCATACTGGTGTTGTCTTGGCCTTCGGGTCTTGATTTACGCCGGTCAATGGGTCTGTCTTGTGCAGTTCTGGGAGGTCCACCTTCCCAGGCTTTGCCTCCCCTCTTTGGGGAGGAGTAAGTTTATTGCTTACTGCCTGAGGCGCCTCTACCGGGGAACCAGGCAATTTTTAAACCCCACTTTCCCGACCCGACCTTGGGTCACATCTTACTTGTGGGAGTAAGATAAAAACTGGCCTTGTGCCTAACTCCTGGAGAGGAGTAAATCAATACCCTTTTAGGCGATTACGTGCGAACACCCTGAACAACTTTTGGTGAAAAACAAAAACAATTTATTTAGAATTTATAGTGGGAGATCAGTTGTTGCGCATATAAACTTAGCGTAAAATGATAACCTATTTCTGGGCGATTGTCTAACCGAATAGCATTTAAAGGAATATAACTAGTTCTTTTGATAAGGGAGATAAATTGTGTGTGTGTGTGTTTTTTTTTTGGGGGGGGGGACTTAAAAAAAAATCCTACCACTTAGACTAAGTCCGGGTGGTAACGGCCCCACTTCCCAAAAAACCCTCTTTTAATCATAAGTACGGATGGCAACGCTCCAAAACTCCCCCCTTAACCTTACCACCAATCCTAAGCCCGGGTGGCAACACTCCCAATCTCTTTCTTAATCGCACTACTAATCCTAGGGTTGGGTGGCAACAGTCCTCTCCCCAAAAGAATAAGAACATGGTTTGGTTATATCTAAGATTTAACTAAAGCGCTTACATGTCGTTCAACCTTTATCTAGTCAGAGATTAGGTGATCATTTTACGTTAAATTTATACATGAAACTGATCCCTCACTCTAAATTCTAACATAATAGTCCTTAAAAAAAAATCCTTAAAGTTTTTCAGGGTGTTCATACGTAATCGACTAAAAAAATAGAATCTCATATTGGGGTGGGGTGGGGTTGTGCTAGAGCGTGATTTAACTGAGGATACTTATCTGCAATAGAATGTTATTGTAAAAATATAATAATTTGGTAAAATCAAAACAAACCGTATAGTTTTAAAAATAAAAGCGAAACAAAGATGAAAGTAAAGACTCCCCAGCAACGCCGGATATGTTTAGCCGAGCGAGTTAAAAAAAGAAAAAAATCATGTGTAAGTCACGTAGAGGCGAGAAACACACACACATAGGAAGCTATCTCATAATTTTATTAATATAGATATTGTCATGTGAATATGATATATGAAGAGAGAATGGGCAAAACCGAGTTTTGACTTAGAATAAGAGAAGGAAAAAGTGAAAATAGAGGATAAATTGAGAAATCTCAGACAACAGAGCGGGAGAATCGGCGTATGTTTAAAATACTCATCAGGGCATCATTATTATTCTTAAATAATAATTATTTAGGTATTAACGGCATTACACATCGAGTATAATACAATCGTAAAAGAATAAGATAGAAAAAATAATAAGATAATTAAAATTTATGAAGATTTGTATTTAAAGAGACATTTTCAAAAAAAAAACACTAAAAAAAAAACACTAACATCAAAAAGCAAGAAAGACAAGTAAAAAGTGTATAAGAATTTAAGACAAAGAAAGATTTTTTAAAATGAAATAAAACAAAAACAATCAAAGCAAATATTAACAAGAAAAAAACTAAAAAATGAGAAAAACTTGATAAAAAGAAACTCTAGGATGAAGCGTTTCTTTTTTAATTGAAAAAAAAAAATCAGCGTAAGTGAGGAATAAAAAAAGAAGAAGAAAAGTAACATAGAAGGAGGAGAATACAAAATTTAGAGATAGAGGAGGTGAAAAATATAATCATCATCAACAACAATATTAGCGGTGGTCGCCGTGATCATCATCATCATCATCATCTACATTTCACACCGTAAGCGTTTTTATTTCCTTTTTTTTTTACAACGTAATTGAGGAGTAAAAAAAAAAAAAAAAGATTGAAAGAGGAGAATAAGAAATAAATAAATAGAAAGAGAGAAAAAGAAAAAGAAAGGTGCGGCATGGAGGTGAATAAGCATAATCATCAGCAGCAACAATATCAGCAGTGGTTGTCGTCGTCATCACCATCGTCTACATTTCTCTGCAAGCCTTTTTTTTTTCTCCTTTTCTTCCTTTAGTGGCGGTGGCAGCAGCGATTTCTTCCTGCTACTAACGCGATCATCCACACACATCCTCCATTCGTTTTTGTTTCGGATGATGGACTAACTTATATTTGGTTTTACCAGTCTTCTGAGTTGACATCGTCTGGATTTTTTTATTATCTCTGTATCCTTGGCCATGGGTCTGTGTCGAAATGCCCACAGCCTCTGGCCATAC
The DNA here is from genome assembly GCA_963556195.1 of Sepiola atlantica. Taxonomy (NCBI): domain Eukaryota; kingdom Metazoa; phylum Mollusca; class Cephalopoda; order Sepiida; family Sepiolidae; genus Sepiola; species Sepiola atlantica. Next base: position 186,592,168 of record OY744515.1, read on the forward strand.
ACCTTCAACTTTTTACAGGTAAGTTCTGCCCTCTCTCCTTTTAAACGACTGAACAACAAAAATAAATAAAATGACCCATCACCCCCCTTTTTTGACCATATTTTCTTCGCTTTTATCGGGGAAAAATAGAATTGATTAATACGTTCAGTAGTTTAAAATAAAATTATATTTTTAAATTTGTTCAATTAAATAAAACTTTTAAATTAAAGTAAATAATTCTTTTTAAATGTTGTTTAGGCCTATGTCAAATTTAAGAAAGAATTGAAATGTTAGTCAACTGTTAGTCATAAAAATGAGTGCTTGTACGGATCGGCCCCCATGGTTGCCCATATTGGCTCGGATTATACCGGTAACGAATTACGACCGAAAGGCGACCACACAAAATGAAACCCGGGTTCCAGAAACAGAAAAAAACCCACTTGATTTAGTTAAATTGCATTTTATTTTTATTTAATGCTTTATTTACATTGTTGTATTTTTTGCAATTATTGTTTTCTAGTGTTATTTAATTTTCGGTTACACGGACATTTATTTGTTTTTGTAAATTGTAAAAAAATATTAATAAATAAAACTGCAATGTTTATTTATTTATTTTTTTTAATTTAAAAAATTAATTTTTTTTTTTTTTTTTTACAAAGAACCCAAGTTTAATTTTGTATGGTAGGAACTCGTGACCGGATTTTATTTAGTCATATGCGCAGCCATGGGGGTTGATCTATATAAGCACCGTTTTTAGTTTGTTACAAAAATAACACATTTATTGAATCTAAAAATATTTATCGTAAAATTTAAGCTACAAATATTCGAAGTGCTGTCATAAACTTTGGACCCAAACTGAAATAATCAACGAACGAATTATGATTTTAATTTAAAAAAAAATTAAATTTCACTGCTTGAAAAAATAAAATAGCGAATGCAAAATATTTAAAAGTTATTTAAAATCATTCCTACTCAACTATGAAATAACCAAAATTTATATATATTATAATTTTAAATATTTTTGGAGAGAAAACATTTTTCTTTTAGTCATTCAATTCAGACGGTTTTCTTTTGCTTTTTAAATTTAATTAATTTTAAATCAATTGAAAATAAAATTGATAAGAAAATATTGACATTTTCAATTTCGTAAATGTCTTTTCTGAATATAAATAAAATGTTGGTTCACTTTATTTTTTTACCGTTTTTTTTTTTTTTTATTCCTTCAAGATGAAATGTCAACAATTACGTACGTTTTCGGCGTCCTAAATTATTTTCAAAAGATGCCCATTCTATACGATTGTAGGTTTGTAGTTTTTAAATTACATCTCAATTTAAGATTAACAATATAAAATTTAATAGATTTTTTTCTTTCTTTCAGATATTAATGTTAGCGATACAAAAGTCTCTAAAGTCTCAATATTAAATTACATCTTTATTAATTTAATTTTTGTTACATCTTAAATTGCAATGAAGTTTACAAACCGAATATTAAACGTACAGAATGACGCCTTTTGCATAGGGAATTTGGGACGCTAAAACCGTACACGGCCGAAATTTCTTCATATCAAAGAAAACCATTCCTTATTTTCGAAATATTTTCGTCCAATTTATACTTTTTCCTGGATATAATTTCTTGCATTTTACATTTTTCGCAAATATTTTAATTCATAGTTTTTATTTCTTAAACCCGATTTTCTTTGTTTGCTTTCCTTCCAACTATATCCTTGTTTTAATATTCTAATAATCTTTATAAAATTCTTGCATAATACGGGACTGAATTTTATTAAATACACTTGTGAAGATAGATTTTATGTATTTATCCACTTAATGTTCTTGGGATGGTGACAGTTTGTTTGGAAATCTTGAAACTGACAGTAGAAATGTCTGTAAATGCCAAAAATTATAAAACAAAACATTTTGGTGACAATAACAAAAAAAAAATCGTGAGGTCTTATGGGTCACGTGATTGTACTTCCTTAAAGAAATCAATTTCTTCGCTTAATTGTAAATATAAAATATATTTTTATATAATCTGTGTTTAGGAAAACACAGATTGTTGCCGGAGCCATAAATAAATCTACCACCAGAATAACTCTTTCTTAATAACACTTAAAGCACCAAAATTTCCAAAATGATTTCCCTCTCTCCGAATGAAGAACACATCTCCAAATTTCCGCCCTCGACCTTTTTCGTTTCCCGTTTTCTTCTCAATGGCTATTCTTTTTAAATGCTTTTTAAAAATTACTAATTCGATTTATCTCAATTAATAACATTTTAACCAGTGTTAATATTTATTTTTCTAAACACTTAAATTAATAATTTAATTTAAATAATAATAATAAAAAAAATCTATGCATTATTTTTATGTAAAAATTAAACTTGACTATTTAATATTTAGTATTTCACTGATTAAGACTTTTAATTAAAAAAAAAATTTTTTTTTACAACTTCCATGAATATTTTTAAATTCTTCATTTTGGAATTATATTAAAAATAGCCTTTTTGTTTTTATTTTGAATGCCACAGAAAAAGGGTGTGTGACTGAGATTAGGAATATTTTCATTAATTTCTGACCTTTGACCTAAATGATCGAGTAATTATGGGTTAATTAATGAAGATTTCACTCTTGATCACTGATTTACTAATTTAACTTAAAAAAAAAAAAAAAATTCTGGTGGGGGGGGGCGTATTTAGCTAATTCTACGATTCAGTATATTTGTCAATGTCAAACATTGCTATATTTGGGGATGTAAGAAAAACATAACGACCCCCCCCCCCTTATCACCATGGACGTGTTTAATTCATAAGGTTAAAAAGAACAATCTCTAGTGACTTAAGTCATTAATACACTTTTTACCACCAACCAAAACGTGACATTTAATTTTTACATTTTAAAAACATTTTTTTGAACGCCCACTTTTTTGTCTGCCTTCTTCAATTTTCCCCTTTTCTTTTTCACATAAAAATAATTTGCTTTCCCATTATAGAATCACAGAAATATAACCCGGAATTTTGTATATTTTGTTCTCCTGGTTTATTGCCAGAAAGGACTCGTATAGCTCCTCAGTGCATATATTATATACTCGCACTCCATTCCTTTATCTGAATAAATGGCAATGAGTAATTTGTTTTTTCGATGTTTAGTATTACTGGTTAAGAATACTTTTTTAATGGAACACATTGTCTGCGAGTAAATAATGACATATTCTTTGGTGGTTTCTTTTTCTTCTAGGAAGTAACACGGACTTAAAACATTGTCTCCGTTTCAAGTTGTAATGGGAACTTCCATGCTCTCTCTCTCTCTCTCTCTCTGTTACTCCTAGTTTTAATTTCACTCTCTCTATATCTCCCCCCTGCTCTCTCATATATATATATATATATATATATATATATATTATATATATTTCACTCTCATATACACACGTAGTAATCCAGGTAAAGTATCCACAGGGTAAAACTCGTAAGAGTACTCAATAATAGAGCTGTTTAATAAGTATGAAGATTTTTTTTATTTATGAAAACATTATTTGGTTACACATTTGCAAAACATGTTTCGGTCACAGCTATAGGACAGCTGGACCTCATCAAGGCCAACGTCTAATGGTTCCATCAAATGAAGCTGTAAAAAAAAAAAGAAAAAAAAGGTTGGCCTTGATGAGGTCCGTTTGCCCTGTGACTGAAACATGTTTTGCAAATGTGTAGCCAAATAATGTTTCCATGAATACAAATCTTTATACCTATTATATAAATACATATCCCACTCGGCAATCCTTTTCCCCACAACCCAAATTGTTTCAGCTGGAGATGAAGGGTGTGTAAAAACAAAAAAAGCAAATAAACTTTATTTCGTCAAAATGTCAACCTCTCGGAAGTTACATTGATTTTGATTGTTTTTTTTTAATTTTTAAAGAGAACAGTTTGCTAAATCCTCCAATCTTAATTTCATAAAATTAGATTTGAACATTGTCGGTTTCTTTTTTTTTTTTTTCAGTCGTTTTGTCTGCAGTTTTTTTTCTGTAATAATTTTCCTTTTTATAATTTACAAAAAAAAAAAATTTACTTGCCTCCCATTGCGGCAAAGTTGGACACAGGGTCAGTTCATAACGGGGAATCCCCCTCCCCCAACGGGCACACTGAACAGGTACAAAATTAGTTATGGTTGGGGCCCTTGACATTCTCCGTTGAGGGCTCCTCATGCGATTGGCAATATACACCCTCTCTCAAAGGAAGAGGTAATGTCTTGGAGGATATCCTCTTGAGACCGACAAGAACAGATGCCACACTTTAATCTCAGCAAAAATTATTGAAAAAAAAAAGAGGAAAAGATTCGTCTTAACTTCAATCCTAACACACCTACTAACTGGACTATAAACCTATTTTCATTTTTCCGCTTTAAATATTGATTTTAGGCTTTTGACAGAATTAATGATTTTCCAAGCCAGCAGTGAGTTTATTTTGTCTCGCCGGCTTCAAAAATATTTACATTCATCACCAAGTAATTTGATTACCTTAGATGTTGTGACTGATCTCTATATTAAATGTAATTGTCTGACCACTTCGGACGACAATATGAAGAAGGTCGATGGTTACCTCGGCTAAAACCTTGTGAAAATAGCAATGAAGATGAGAGAATAGTAGTCCGGATAATCCAGATTATCAATCCTCATCTAAAAAAATTACGAAACACTTCATGTGTGTCTATTTCTCGTGTCAACGTAACTTTGGTAATTACATTTTAAAAAATTACTATTAACCGAATATTTATTGAAATAAAAAAAATGCAATAACGTAAAGTAAAATGCAATTTTGAAAATCCTATTTAAAAAAAATCGAAATTACATCCACCCGAATGCATTTCGGTTTCTTAAAGACCAACGATTTTGAATATTTTGTTAAACCTAAGAAAAAAATGACTTCGTGACCCTTCGAAATCTCAAAAGAATTTGGAAGCATTTAAACTGTCGAATGAAAGTCGTTTTTGGCTCTCAAATTCTTAGCACATCCCAGTGTGATTGAAAATCATGAAGCTATTTACATCCAATAATTGTATAGATTAAAACATTATCATACCAAATTAGTTCCAGTTTTATAATAATTAGGTTTAATTAATAATTTAATGTAAAATAATTAAATGTAACCATCAAAATACGATTAAAAAGAAAATTGGTTAAAATAAAACAAAAATGAAAGTAAAGACTCCCGACCAACGCCGGGTAGCTACATCCAGTGTTTTAATAAAAGCTCTAGTAATCTACTTAAATTTACACTTGTAATATCGGATTTATTTAATAATCCACAACTCTAATATTTTTCTCTCCGGGCGGTTTAAAAATGTATTCTTTTCTATGATTGTAATTTTTTAAAATAGATTATTCAACAAACCAACAATTGCGAAATTAAAAAAAAAAAAAAAAAAAAAAAAAATTGAATAATTTTAATTCAATATTATTTAAATGTATTTTTGTTGAACAAATTTATAAATAATTCCTAATATTTCCCTTTAGTCTATATATAAATGTCGGTGTGTTCTCTATAGAAAAAAAAGGTTTGAGAATCTACATAAAAACTAAAAGTGTATGTAAAAATTTCCGGGGAAGACAATGGAAGTGGTCCCGAATCTATACGCGACCCTCAATGTGCCAAATCTCTAGGTGCCTCCTCTAATGGTACTATGGGGGCAGAACTTTCTGTGAACTTCAAATAAATATATCCGATTTTAATGAAATTTAAACCATATGTATAAAACAGTAATTGAGTTTTCGAAAATGTCAGTTGCTGACGACATTAAAAGGCAAAATAGGGTGGGGAGTAAAACTAGAAAAAAAGAAGGAAGTATTATGGGGATATGATCATCATAATGAAAAAAATTCAGTGTTATTCCTCATTGAAACCCAAGCAAGCTCGGACTTTCCTGCTAGTTTTTATAATTTCTAAATTCTGCATTCTTAAGACTAGCCTTTTTTTGTCGTCTCTTTAATATGCATAACATTGAGACGAGATATTTTCTTCACTCACAGCCTTTCCATTCTTAACGTCTTCTTGGTTGCCCATATCTGACGATAGTTGTTCTACCTCTGCCGACAAAGAGTATTATTTACTCCTCTCCAGGAGTTAGGCACAAGGCCAGTTTTATCCTACTCCCACAAGTAAGATGTGACCCAAGGTCGGGTCGGAAAGTGGGGGTTGAAAAGCCAGCGCCCGAGAGGTGAGCACTCTGACCATTAAAAATTGCCTGGGCATTCCCCGGTAGGGGCGCCTCAAACAGTAAGCAATAAACTTACTCCTCCCCAAAGAGGGGAGGCAAAGCCTGGGAGGGTGGACCTCCTAGAACTGCACAGGACAATCCCATAGACCGGCGTAAATCAAGCCCTGAAGGACAAGACAATACAAGTCTACAGGTACAAAGAGTTCTTATAGCTATACAGTCCAAGTTTTCAATTACCAGTCTCATCATGACAATGGCTGATACCTGTGCAAAGAGATCATTTAGAACGCTGTTGAAGGTGTACATATCCCAGCAGCATTTTCTCACTGCAAGAGAGCGGACTCCAGTCGTAGCAATGGGGATCCCAAAACAACCGCTATTCTTCCACACTTGCAGGAACTCCAGTTCAATCGAACGACTGTCTATCATTCCTCTCCACAAACATTGATATTTTTATGGATAAGATGTCTATGGATTCATCTTTGTCAGGTCTTGTTTTTTTGTTTTTTTTTCTGCTGAGTGACTAGACGCCCTCCTCACCAGTGAAACTGGTTTAGTCACTGATAATCCAACTATGTAGTAGTGTATTGGATTACATAGTACCAGTAGTAATCATCGAATGACTTGATACGGTAAATGGCTGCCATGATAAACTTTGTTATTCTGGACTTTACATTACAGGACGCCATGCTTTTCTAATTAAGTTTTTCGCTCTTCCTTTACAATACTCTTCCCCACCACATGGAAAACAAGTCTTATTTTGTAAATAGTCACATTTTTGGTATGGCGACTCCCAATAGTTGTACACTTGTAGAATCTCAGTGCAGTAGTTTTTTATTTAGTTAAACAAAAATTGTTTACTGCATGATATCATCACTGGCGTCAGCAGGTTGTTTGTGCCATGGTTTGTATTCAAATTATTGGAGTGCAAAACGTTCAATATATTTGATGTTTAGGTGTACAAAGCACCGAAAATAACGTTCGTAAAGCGTCGGAAAAGACCGTTTTGTGCTGCCTTAGTTTAAACATGGTGACACCTATAATCAGTAGCATTTAAAATAAAAAACTTGTTTAGAATCAAAATGCACTAAGATTGTGAAATTATGCCAAAAATTAGAATACTTTAAAAAAAAAAAGAAGCATTTTATTTTGCCATTTAAAATTCGTAGACATTCATTTAAAACGGGTTTTTTCTCTGAAATATTTTAAACGCAGAACCATTTTGTTCTAAGAATGAAAAATATAACAATGGCGATGATAGATTATTTGGATTATTCCGACTACTATTTTTATCTTGGTTGTTCTATTTCCAACATTTCGTCCCATGTAACCTTTGACCTTCTTCAGGTGTTTCCTTTTGAACTTGGGAACCTAATGAATGGACACGTGGCGTAACAGGTAACAGGGTTGTTTAACAATCAGTTCTATGTAATAGTCTTCTGGTGGTTTAAGGTTTAATCCTTACTACAAGCGATAATAACTAAGAATAACAAAACTAACACTTCTCTATGCGATCATGGGTGATGGAATGAGGATAATCTACCCCTATGAATTAAATGAACGGTTCAGTTTGAAATTTTGTACAGATTCCCGAGTTGGACATAAAGATCCCAAGTTCGACAATATACAACTGAACAAGGTAGGAGTTACGTAAGCCGAAACGTGAATATAACAACACACATGAGAATTGTAGTCCACATAATTCAAATAGAATTGAACAGTTGAAAGTTATGGACGATATTTTGTGAATCTTAGATACTATTTTGAAAATAGTCAACCACATGTGAAATTTCATTTTTTTTTTTCTCTGAAAATTTGAGGTTTTCAAAGAAATTAAAAGAAGCAAATTTTAGTAATGCACATTTTAGGTGACACTTCTGCCGACGAATTCTTGTTTAAATTACAATTAGTTTTCATTAATGCTACAAGAATTTCATGGATTTTTCTATTAAATTAGATCAACAAACAAGTATTTTGATATTTTCTACAAGTTGATTGTTCAATAATGAATTTTTAAAAGAAAGTATTTTGTTAGTTTTTTTTTTTTTTTTTTTTTTTTTTTTTGCATCTGAGAGTAAAGTCCCTCACTGTCTGCCAAGCTCCAACCCCTGTTGCATCTCTGTGCTTGTAAAACAAGTACTTCCATAGAATGTGCTCTGAACTTAGTGCACTTGTACCACCCTCAACGTAAATACCCCGACCCACCTGACTAGCTGTAAAACCCCTCCCTTACACTGTGGATGTCCCTAGGTGCTAGAAGATTTTCTACTCTAATAGTTTTTTCCTCGAACCACTTGTCTTTGGAATTGCTTTTTTTATTTCCTCTCCCCGACCGTACCAACTTGCAGAAATTTAAATGTAAAGCAACATATGCCGAACTTCACACTCTTGTTGCGCCTCTATAAATCTAGCCCCTATCACAGTAGCCCTTTATGATTCAATAACAATATGCTTTGTTTGGGGGCGAATAAGTTAAAAAAAAAAAAAAATTACATTTATCAAAATGAGATTCATAAGATTAGATATTTTTTTCACACTCACAGCCTTTCCATTCTTAATGTCTTCTTGGTTGTCCATGTCCGATGAAAATAGTCTTGCTTTTGCTACCAAAGAGTTCTTACATGACTGTACAGTCAGAATTCCAGTTACCCTTTGCCCAGAGGAGACTAGTATTTGACCTAAACAATTTTTCTGATGACTAATTAAATTCTGTATAACTTTTACTTTCCTGAATAAATTTCATTTGAGGCTGGAGAATGGATGATAGGTTTTTAATAGATTTTACTTACTACAAGGTTCCTAAGTAGCTATTTGCTAAACTTTGCAAGGAATGTCTCATAAAAAGAAAACAAAACTATAATTTTGAATTCCTGAAGTATTTTCGAAATGGATGGATGATTCTTTGATGCAACGTAAATGTACACATCAAATATTATGATGTGATTGTAACTTTTGTTGTTTTCTTCATATTTGTGAAACTATCTTACATTATTCCCATGTTCACTTTTTTTATAGCCAAGTTGAACTTGTCGAACTTTCTCCTTCTCTTTAAATGAAAGCTTGAACATGTTGGGTTTGGTTGAATAACAGAGAGAAATATGCAGAGAACAATTGTTCAATAGATTCATTATGTAAATGATAAGGAAACAAAAAAGAGCCTTAAATACCTTTCTTTTAATGCTGTTCTGACTTTTAATAAAACAAGAAAATAGAGGGGGGGAAAAAAAAGAGGGTTGTCACTGGAGTCTATCATACATTTTTGCAGCATGTTTTTCACACTATATATTTTTATTATTACCTCTGCTAAGGCGGAGGTTATGTTTTCAGTCGAGTTTGTTTGTCACGATGTTTGTGTATAGTCTAGCGTCTACTTCGCTTGACGAATCGTCACCAAACTTCGTCAAAATAACGATCATGGTCTAACTTGGAACTGAATTAATTTTGGTATAGCTAAGTCAAAAGTCAAGGTCACGAAAAGGTGAAAGTCACACTTTTGTTGTTGATAACTCTGGTTCTGTACATCGTAAAGACTCACTATTTGGCCCATATTGTAGCCAATGAAGTCTTGCATCTTATGATCTTGACCATAACCGTGAAAAGACAAAGTCGAAATTTTGAATTAATTTCAACTTGTGATTTTTCAAAATTTGATGTATGGATCTCATACTCTTTGATAACAGTAACAAGCATGCGACATTTCAGCCTGATCAGATTTTTTTAGTTATCAACGTTTTCATGGCATACATTTTGGAATACTTGATACAAACAATATGGAGAAGTAAGGCCCAGATAAGACTGGTCCATCCTTATGTTGTCAGGTGGAGTTATGCAGTCTCACAGCTGACTTATGTTTTTGTTGAAAAATAATATTGGATGGAAAATGGTTTTATTTTTCTGTTGATTGTGGAGGAATGCTGAGAGATGTCTGTAATTTTTCTTCTGCTTGCTTTGCTCTCTTCAAGGTATTGAGCACCTCTACTTTAACTTGCCTTCTAACCTTCTGTAAAGTTTCAATATTTGATGTTAACTTCATCATTATAACTGCCCACGTGTTAGGAATACATTATTCTCTGGGCACATAGTAACTATTGTTTGTTATATTACCATGTTTGAAAATAAAGATCGGAAACAGTTGGTTACCATACCATTTGTTTAGTTAAAATTTGTCTGTGCCTATAGATAAAAGGATTGTTAAAGACATGAATGTACATAAAGTGAATCCTAAACAAGAATTACAATGTTCCATGAAAGAAATGCACGAGGTGTTAGATGAACTAAGTGTGCGAATGCACAGAAATGAAAAGTTACTTAGTCTCAGCTGTGGTAAGGTGTCACTCAAAGAAAATACAAAACAAAGTTCATTTGGTTTTTCTGACCATTGTCTGAGTGTCTGTTGACAATCAGAAAGATAGGTGCTTCTGTAGTTCACAAATTTTGTTATGTACTTACGTGGTAGCTGAAAAGACTGTATACCAAAAATTATGCAAATTCATCAGTATTTATTAAATAAAAAATAAACGATTTTTAATAAACTGTTTTTCTTAACTTTAGGAAAAACTCAAAATATATCTCCCTTGCCTAATCTGTAAGCTGAAATGTCTACCAATATGTAAGGCTTTTTTTTCCTTTTTCTTATAATTTAATAAATATTGGATGAATTTGCATAATTTTTTTCTGTACAATCTTATGTTCAGCTAACACGTAAGTACATAGCAAAGTTTATACATTTCTTTAAATATTTTAATTGTGAAACTACAGAAGAACCAAAAGATAATCCTAGCAGATAGGATTAAAAAAAAAAAACATGCTCAGAAGCACAGTAGTTTCTAACAATGTTTGACCACTTTGAAAATTGTGTCAATAAGGGACAGTCTCGTTTTTTAACCCCCCCCCCCCCAACATATAATGAGGAGGGGGAGGGGGAGAACAAATTCTGGTGTTAAAATCAAATATCTTTAAGGGAGATAGCTTTGGCTGAACACATTCATTGAGATGAGTAAACACTGTTTTCTTAGAATTGTTAAACTATTTTTTTCACCTGAAAGGGAAACTTTTAAAGTTTATTAATAACTAGCAAATATATGCTCCTTCCGGTCGGACATTTTGGCTAGCCTGGGAGGATGATATCATGGTGAACGAACATATTCTACACTGACCCCCCCCCCTTCCTCCCTTCCCAAAGGAAGAGGTAATGACTAAGAGGATGGTATCATGACGAACGTCCTTCCCCAAAAAGGAGTTAATGCCTGGGAGAAAAATATGAGAACAGATATTACACTACCCCCCCCCCCCCCCTCCCGCCAAGAAAACGGTAAAGATAACTATGGAAGGACGGTATCATGAGGAACGAACATATTATATCCCCCCCCCCCCGCACACAAAAAAGGGAAATGATAGTCCCTAGGAAGATGGTTTAATGACACCAGAACAGATATTACATTACTCCCCTCCCCCAAAGGAGACTATAATACCCGAGAGGATTACCCCCACCCCCTTAAAACGTGGGGGAGGTAATTCCTGACAACAAAACCGATACTACACTATCCACCAATAATAGATTAAATCGTTTTTTTTCCCATTCATTTAAAAATGCTTAGCCATAAAAACATTTTTATGATTCCTTGGCTTTCTGGCTAACATCAAAGTGTAGTATCTGTTCTCAGCATCCAAACGACATGAGATGTTTTACTATCAACGAAAATATTACATATATTTAAGCATGACAATGCAAGATTACAACTGTATGTTACAGAATATTAATTTATTAGCTGTTTATCAAATAAATATGCAACTTAAGAAATAAAGGTTTTTATTGGTATTTGCAGATTACTATATATACGGTATTTCAAAATCTTTTGCTGTATCTAATTAAAAAAAACTCTAATCGGTTTTGATGTTAAGATAGATATAAAAAAATTTCACATGTATTCATGTAGATTATGAATTTTTAATGTGTTTATTTGGTTAGATAAGCGATTTTTTTTTTTCCCACATCTTGGTTAACATTTCTGAGAGTGGCAAATGGAAGTTTCTGGCTTCGTTCCCATCTAATTCTTCAACTTTTATTGGTGCTTATTGAACTTGGTTGACAACTGTTAATCTCAAAAACAAAAACATTGGGATATGAGAACTTAGTTAAATTCCAAACTTTTCTTAAGCTTAATTTCTATCATGGTGGCAATCATGAAAAACGAATAACCCAAGCAGTAGTTTATACAAGCTTCTTGAGATCTTGGTGTAGTACCTGGGTATGTCAATTTCCATCTTTACCTAACTTCTACCGCTTTATGGCTAGTATGAAGAAAAATATTTGAAATTTTGTGGAAAAAAAAGTTACTTAGGATTTACTTGAAAATAAGTAACTACAATGAATGTATTTACGTATTGTTTTTATTAACAAAAAACATTAGAAATTGTTTTTAAGCAAAAATAATTTGCTGAGAACTAATGTGGAATACCCTTTGATCTGAATTTTAAATTTTTTTTTCCGGATTTAGTTAACATAAAAAATATTACATAAGTATTTTTTTAATGTTAATTTCTTTACATTTATAAAACGCATATCTAGTTTAAAAAAAACCCAAAAAAAACCATTCTTTAGACTTGCGTGAGATTTGAACTTGGGTAGTGACATCATAAAAACTACTTAGCAATATGTATTCTGCCTATTCCTTTTTTTTTTTTTTAAAACCAATCACATGTTTATGTTTGCGTATGAACTAACAAACTCCTAAAACATTATCTATTTTTAAATAGAATATAATTATCCATGGACATGTTTTGTCGTCCACTACCTATCAGTGTGGCTTAGACCTAGAGATTCGATACCAGATACCCGACGCTCTACCACCGAGCCAAATACTCTGCTAGAAATGTATCACGCTTATAGATTTATTTATCTTTTTTATTTATAACTTTTTAAATAGATTTGATCCAGGTTAACTCCTCTTTAACCGTTTCTACAATGAAATAAACATTCAGACTCCACTGGAATATCAGAGTAGCCGCTTCTATGTAGAAAATACTAAGCATTAAAACAGGACTCGAAATGCCATGTTTATCTTATTTAATAATATTTCCATTATGTGGACTATTATTCACAACGTTTCGGCCAATGTGATTTCCGACCTTGCTTAGGTGCGTCTTTTAGAACGCTGGAACCTATATGGAATTTCAAACTGAATCCTTTATTTAATCCACGAGGGAGGGGGGGGGGGGTAAATTGTTCTCATTCCACTAGCCATAACCGGATAGAATATAGAAACCAAGATGAGAATAGTAGTCCAAATAATCCAATTTACAAATCCTCATCTAAAAAGAATTTGAAACTTAATGATATTTGTACTTTTGTACCATCAACAAAATGTCAGTTTCATTTATTTTGATTTTAGATAATTATAAGTCCAGGCAAAGTTTGGTGTTAAAAGATAAAACAAACATGTGCAGTAAGTATTGTATATACTGACTAATAAGTCCCGGGACTGACATATAGATGGCACCACTAATTAAAAAAAAAAAAGAAAAAAGAAAATCCACATGATTTTTCTAAAGTACTAACCTTCAAATGGCACGTGTAAAAATTTGAGCCTAATCAGATTATTGGTTTACAAATGAAACTTATTTAAGTGAAGCTACTGTTGCAAATTTTCAAAACCCTGTAAAAATCTGAATTTCGTGTGTTGTTGATAAAGCATTGTTTTCTGATAGGGGGAAAAAGCTTTTCAGTAAAGCAATGGCTTGGTAAGTGGTATTCGGACTCTGCTCCGTCAGAAAAAAATGTTTAAGAGGTTGTATGTTAACTTTAAACGTGGTTGTAGACATAATGATGCTGAACACTCAGGTTACCCAAATTTGGCAGTTATCCCGGTAAAACATTAAAATGTTAAAACTTGTTTTGTTTTGGCTCATCGTAAATTGAGTTAAATATATCAGAAGGTATTGTATTCAGCATTTTGCATGAACATTTGTCGATGAGAAAGCTGTGTTCAAAGTGGGTGCCGCGTTTGCTCAGTCAATCGAAAACCGTTCAACCGAAAATGCAAACATCAGCAGGCAAGATTTTGGCCAATCGATTACGTTGAGAAAGGAAGAACCATCAATAGTGAACGTTAGATAGTATCATTTGTATGTTTGAAGGAAGAAATCGCCGAAAAACTGCTACAAAAGAAAAAAAAAATGCTGTCACTAGTTGATCGCAACGATGGCAAAACTACATGAATTGAACTTTGAATTGTTTCCGCACCCACCCTATTCGCAAGATCTGACCTCCAGCGACTTTGGTCTGTTTGCAGACCTCAGAAGAATACTTCAGAGAAAGAGATTTGGCTCCAATTCAGAAGTAATATCAGGAACTGAGGTGTATTTTGAGGACAAAGCGTTCTGCAAAAAAGGTGTTAAATTGTTAGAAGCGTTGACATCAGTGTATCACCCTAGGAGACTATGTTGATGAATAAAGTCGAATTTTACCTTAGTTACATCAGATTAATCTCCAACACTTTTGCTAATCTGACGATCTCATTTTTTTCTAATGTGTGAAAGGTGATAACGTATGTATGAGCATGAAGTAACTTAGCGTATTATATATAGATTATATTTTAAATCTATATACTAATAACTCTCTGATGTTTATTATCTTGCTTGCTAGTCACCGTGCACATTTCACTTATACATGAATGTTTTAGATGGTGGGAGAAAGGGTAAATAACATAATTAAAGGGATAATGATAATTGAAGTGATGAGAGAAATGGAATGATGTAAATGATTAAGAGAGGAAAGAACAGTGTGACAATACATATTGACACTTATCGGATCCAATGCACTCACAATGTCTTGCTTGTCGATTAGACATTTACAAGAGGTCAAAACCCGCATGTTCAGTGTTTGTGTTTTTATAGGTGTCAGTAATTTGCATATGTGAACGCTGACTAGTTTTAAAAGGTGAGATACGACAGTGAGACAGATGGAAAACAGGTGGATAGGAAGAGACGAGAAAGATTTTTTTTACAGTTGAATAATCATTTTGTTAGTTTTGTTTCGGTGTTTTTTGTTTTTTAATTTTTAATTTTTTTAATAAAAGTTCCTCTCAGGTTTTCCACCGTTGTTGACATTTTATTGTACCACAAAAGATCTGTCTGTTTCTCTTTCTCTGTGTGTGTATCTATCTATCTGTGTGTGTGTGTGTATGTGTGTGTACGTCTATTATGACATCACAATGTATTCTGACTTTGTGATCCTTGTAAAAACTTGATTATCAACCAATGTTCAAGTTTAAAAATTTTATCTCTAATAATATACTGGAGAAAGTTTGAAACTTGATTAGGGCACTGCCTACACTCTAGGACTTTAACAGAACCCTTAAAGCTCAA
This sequence comes from Sepiola atlantica, assembly GCA_963556195.1. Taxonomy (NCBI): domain Eukaryota; kingdom Metazoa; phylum Mollusca; class Cephalopoda; order Sepiida; family Sepiolidae; genus Sepiola; species Sepiola atlantica. The sequence goes on from OY744515.1 coordinate 186,607,718, forward strand.
TTTTACCCAGTTAATATGATAGAGATGGGCGGTTAAAAAAAAACTCATAACCATTCGATGGGATGCTATTACTACTAAGCCATTATACACAAGCAACCACAATTGAAAGACTTTCAGATTTGAATAAAATCAAATTTTACCAATTTTTTCCCTTTTAGTAAGTAGACAAATTACACAAGAATATAATAAAACCATTTAATTGTCTTTTAGGAAATAGATGTAGGAAGAAATCGATTTGTTTATCAAACGAAAAGAATATGAAAGACAATGACATCGGATTTTTTAGCATTAAATATTTTCAAGAAAAAGTTAATATATGATGTCAGGAATTTATTTGTTTAAATTCAAAATTAAATAATTATATTTAACCAAATGTTTTTCCGATTAGTTAGAGAACAGATTGAACAAAAATATAACAAATATTTAATTGACTTTTAGGAAATACATGTAGGAAGAAATCTATTTGTTAACATTGGACAGTTTCAAATTAAAAAAAAAAAAAAAAAAATATGGCATTGTATTTTTTAAATTATTTAAAAAAATTTTTTATTTTTATATATAAATAAGAAAATACGATATGTCTGCAATCTATTTGTTTCAATAAAAAAATTTAAAATGATGGTTTTAAGATGTTTGTTTGAGAGTTATATAAAAAAAATAGTTATTAAAAATGAAATCATCAAATAAAGTCAGCGAATAAACATAAGTAGTTGCAAGTGAGTTTCACTTTAATGTTAAATATTATGAAGTCGGATGTTTGACATCATTTTAAACATGAGGGTTTCATTTTTGGAGTTTTTAAAAACCACTTTGTAGCAACGTGGACCGTAGCTTTGCTAAGGTGTTAACTTTTGTTGCGTCTTAAAAAGGTGCAAAGATCCATGGATATTCAAAGTTTTATTCTTCTGAAATCTTATCAATCTCTGGCCATTGTTTTAAGGAGTTAACTGTTGAAGAATCATAGAAGTGTGATTTCAATAGTCAACTCCTTCAAACATGATTCATAGCATCAGAGAGAAACATTGAGTCACACATTTGACCATCTCATTATTAAAATGGTAAACGTTGAATAATAAATAATCATTGAGAATGAGAGAAAATTTGCTAAATTAAAAGGAAGAGACTATTTTGCTGGTCCCCTCAAAATAACGACCCCCTCGTTATTTTGCTGGTCCCGGCAAAATAACGAGGGTTCGTTATTCTGCCGGCTTATGTTTTTTTAACCTAACTGTTATCGTCTTGTGAAAGAAAGGGTAATGAAATAAATAAGGACAAATATTTAATAACAATTTATTTTCATCATCATAATCAGTTGTTATTCTGTCGGTTATTTTAATTTTTTGAATATAAAAGAAATATCTGCTTTTAATACAAAAAACATTAAAAGTAAAAATTAATTAAATGAACGAAAATATTACAGACAATTAGATTCTTCAGTCAGATTTAGAAGTAATTTGTGTCGGATAAAAAATGTTTCAGTTATTTAAGAAAAAAATAGTTTTCATTCATTGATATGAAAAATAAATAACTCTTGTTAAGAAATCTGATTATTAAAATAATTACAGATAAGTCCCTAAAGAAATTAAATCAGATATAATTTTTTTAATTTCAGTTTTATAAACAGTCTAAACAGCAATTTTAAAACTGATTTTTCACTATTCGTTTTTATAAAATTTTAAATTATAAAAAAAAATCACTGTTCATCTTATAAAATGTTACATTATTAAATAATTATTTATCCAATTTAAAAAAATATTTCTTTTTTATTGGAAAAATGTTGAAATAAAAATTATCTTTTTTTACGTCGAGTATTGATTTACTCCTCTCAAGGAGTTAGGCACAAGGCCAGTTTTTATCTTACTCCCACAAGTAAGATGTGACCCAAGGTCGGGTCGGGAAAGTGGGGTTTAAAAATTGCCTGGGCAGCCCCGTCGGCATTCCCCGGTAGGGGCGCCTCAGGCAGTAAGCAATAAACTTACTCCTTCCCAAAGAGGGGAGGCGAAGCCTGGGAGGGTGGACCTCCTAGAACTGCACAGGACAGGCGCGTGCAGTATCCATCGGAACAGATACTACACTTTGATCTTGGCCAACGTCGAGTAGATAGAAACAAAAACATAAGTATTAAAGATTTGTTTATTTTTTCAGTTTCATTATCTTCGTTTAATTATTTTTTTTTTTTATTGGAAAAATGGTGAAATAAAACTTAAAAATGTTGACTCGTGAAATCTTCGCTGTAACAGTAAGGTTAACTAAACATGAGCCGGCAAAATAACGACCCCTCGTTATTCTGCCGAGACCGGCAAAATAGCCTATTCGAAATTAAAAACCCATAACTGAGGTATCAAGGAAAAAAAAACTATACCGAAACCCAAATTCCTAAATCATCAACTCTAGAATATGAAAATAATAATCGACTGGTTACCACAGTCAATAAAATTATGCGGCTCACGATCATTGGATGTTTTCTGACTTCTCTCCTTTCTGCTTCTTTCTTCACATCACAGTATTTAAACTCGTTCCCACCACGGCAAGAGGTGGAGCATTCTGGCCCTATAACAATTGCCTGAGCAGCTCCATTGGCATTACCCAATGAGGGTGCCTCAAGCAGCTAGATATAAACAAACTCCTTCCCAAAGCAAGGCCGTAGAGGGTGGACTTCCATTGTCCCAATGACCCAGTATCTGTCGGACTTATTGTCGAGGATGGATCCTCGACTGGTTTGATTTGCGTAAGAAAGGAGATGGCTTTCTTCGCCAAATCCTTTGTTATCAGATTTCTGACTTTAAATAATTTCAGTTAATTCTATTTAACCAACGAAAATACAGATAATTCGTGGGTTCACCTTTTTCTTGGGGTGGGTTTGCTTATTGCAGTGCAATAACCAGTCGTTTTGTTTTTCCTAGGTAGTGAGTTTTATCCTCACTTGTAACTTGTGATTTCGACATTTCCTTAATTTTCAAACTACACACCAGACAAAGACTGACCCTTTTATAGTGGGGATAAGGCAAGTTAGGGCCACTTCCACTGCTCGATCATGGTTCACGCTCATCACGTCTGCCACATATACATAACAACTACTGAGCTAGTGTCTAGTAATAATATTAAAGTACAAAATGAAGTAAACCTGCAAGTATATTAAAATGATAATCGCTTACAAAGTATAAAGAATGGAATTTTAATTAATGCTATTTTAAAAAATAAATCCTCTTAAATATTTATAACATCGTCAATAGACAGTATCAAAATGTTTAACTTTCTAAAGATTAGCACCATAGAAATTCAGAATTTTGTAAAAACTGCAAGGAAACTAGTATTTATATTTTTAATTAAAAATATGTTGACATTAAAAAACGTGGACTTATTCTGTTATATAAAGAAAAGTTGTCTGTCTGTGTGTCCGGCTATAAGTACACAAGACGAACCCACAAATTCTTTTCCTTATATTGTTTCTGGCAAAAGACACATTTAAAAAATTTTATTTATTTAAAAAAAATTTTTTTTTTTTTTTTTAATCATTGCTTTGGGGGGGAACAGAATTAGTTGGTAACAATTTAAAGCAATTTTGGGGACAAACATTTAGAGCGCTTTTTTTTTTTTCTTTTTTTTTATGTAATCCATCAATTTTTTTTTTTTTTTCCAGTTGAGACATGTTACACACACTTTTGCCCTATTCTATTTTGTTGTCCATGTTCCAGGGCAACGTCGGGTAATCATGTTAGTTTAAAAATAAATCCTATTTAATTAAATCTATAATTGTTGGAAAGAGGGATAAAAACATAAATAGAAAAGCTTTCTTTTTCTGATGCAATTTTCTAACATAAACTGTAAAAAATATTTATCTTTATCTCGTACACATTCAATTATTTTTTATTTACTATTAATCGAATATTTGAAATCGAAAATGCAATAGTGTAAAATAAAACATTTTAAAAATCCTATTTAAAAAATGATTTAGAAATGAAATTAACCAGTATGCATTTTAGTATTTTATCTATTTAATTAAAAAGAAAAATGCTATCTCCCTTGTGCTCACATACCAGAATGACAGCATTTAATCAGTTTTCCCCTGTCTGCATTTCTCACGTAAATCTTTACTTGCTATCTTTACGAATCTGCCTGCTGATATTGTAAACATGTCAGGCTGCTAAAGAAACCCTATCTTTTCTCGATTTTCATTTTATAACAATTTGGTTCAATTAAGAATTACATGCTACCATAATAATTAAATTTAACTTTCAAGATCCTATTTAAAAAAATAATTTTGTTTAAATAAAAAAAAAAAAAAAAAAAAAAAAAAGGTCCCCCTCCCCCTCATTGAATTCTTTTAAGAAATGTAAATATTTTACAACAAATTAAAAGAAAAGACAACAAGCGGGAGGGGGGGGGGGTCAATGAAAAAAAACGAAAATGGAAATAAATATTCCCGGGCAACGCTGGGTAGATATAGTTAGTAAAGAATAATGCTGTAAAAATTCAGTTGTATTTTTATGCAGAACTTTACAGAATTTCGAATGGAACTTTTTATTTAATCCACGGGGGTAACTTGCTCTTGTTCTGTCACTTGTGACTGAGCAGCAGTCTTAAGTAATTTGTAACTTAGAATGATTATTACTTAGCACTTTTATCCGTTCCGCCATGGGCCTATGCGGATTAAATAAAGGGTTCTATTAGAAATTCCATACAGATTCTCAAGTTCGACAAGACACATCTGAAGAAGGTCAGAGGCTACACCGGTCAAAATGTTGTGGGTATACCGTCCAAGATGAGAACAGTAGTCCGAATAATACAAATTATCAATCTTCATTTAAAAAAATTCTGAAAGAAATATAGTGTTATCAGTTTTGATTATCATTTAATTTTTTTTTCAGTTATCTTTTTGGTAGACGATGGAGTCATAATAGATTCTTCCAACATTGAATTAACTCCTAAATTCTGGAAACAATTTTGATTATAATCATTTTCTGCCTATAAACAGTGGCAGCAGACAAAAAATGAGGAATGAGAGGTTGATTGAAGAATTTGGATTTATTTCACAAATAACAGTAAAAAAAATTGGTTTCTTTAATGTGAAAACTCAAAGTAAACAAATTATTTCCTATAAAACTTGACATAGCAAAAAAAAAAGACACCTGTTAATGAATAGAATTTTATGAGTTCTTGCCTGTTAACGCAATTATATTATTGTTTCAGTAACAGATGCCCGTTTTAATAAATGCAAAGTAAAAAAACTCACTTTATTTAAAGGATGAATACACTATCTGCAAACAAAAAAGGGAAATAACTCTCACATTTACATGACTCCCCAAAATAACGATTTCTTTTTCTTGAAAATTCTGTAATCGCATCCAACTGGTACAGTTCAGTGTGATTATGAATTTGCTGAACCCTGTTTGCTACAAAGATATGAAAACGATGAGATCATTGCCAATGAAGCCAAGAACATTACTATCTGTCTAAAACTACTCCACAACATGTGGAATATAAAGTTCTTCAAGAAGTGTTAAAAACGGACCCTTACAGAAATAAAAGCTGCTGTAAGTTCCAGTCAGTGTATTGTAATAGTTGATGTGTGTGAGCCTGGCTTTAGCCATAATTTTTGATTTCTGTCAATCGAATGCAAGTATGAGCATTGTCCATATCTTGTAGTGCATGCATTGGAAAAATTGTGTATGTCTGTAACCATCTCATCAAAGTTTATTGGTTATAAGCATTTGCTGATGGCAGTCAAGTCCAAATGTTTGGTGCACCATTTATTTTGATTGGGAAGCAGATCATGTGGGAAATGCGTAGGAACCACTCAGATGTGGCAGTATAATTATGGATTGAGGAAGTCAAACATTTGGACTTAACCGTCGTCAGCAAATGTTTGTTCTTAATGATTGGTTTATTAATTTAGGAATGAATCCTGTATATAAATATATATAAAACATATACACAAACCTAACTTTATATAAATAGAGATTATTATATAAAATGTTTACCGACCCATTTGGCATAATCGTAAGTGTCTGCTAATTAGCCAGGAGATGGGTATCAATCCCATTAATCGTACCAAAGACTTAAAAAATGGTAAACATTCAGCATTATAAGATGGGGATCAAGGGTAAGCGGAGTAATCCTGGGAAGAGAATGGCGCCATCCCCTATATCTCAGTGTATAAGCTAATGGAAAGGGAGCTTTAGAGTTGTCCTTGTCCAACCACTACTTTTTTTTTTTTTTTTTTTTTAATACTAAATGTGAGTTAATCAACATTTGTTTCCCTAAGGTCTTTTCCAATATATATTAATAGCACAAAATACATGCTAAAATATAATTTAGTTCTGGGATTGAGTTATGTTTGAAAAATTTCTTTCTTTTAATTATTCTAATTAGTTGTTACCTGTAATTAACTGAACAAGTCACCCATCTCTCTTGGCTATCTCTGTATTTCTTTCGCACTCTCTCACTATATTGATTCAACCAGTCTCTAATATTTCTTAATGTTTTTGTGAGCATTTACAGAAAGAGTGACTCTCTTTCTCTCTCTCTCTCTCCAGCTAATTTGTACACACTTTAAACACATATGTAAATTAGACCGCAAACTAATAGATAGTTTTACTCCTACATTATCTAAATGAATAAATGCGAAAGTTGGGCCGATTTCTCACACTAACGGTGAAGTCGAAACTCCCTATTTCAAGTTGATTCAACTTTACACATTACACGCATTATTTTTTATATATGTACTGCTCATGGATATGCGATATCGGTCTCAAGGGTAACTAATTTGCATATTGGTTTTGAAAAATAAACTTTTATTAATTAACTATTTGTTATTGTTTCTTAGTTGAATGATTGTATTGATTTTAATATAACAAATAGTTCTGTTTCGCAATATCGTTTTATTTTCTAGACAAATATCATTTGTGTTCAAATGTTCCGTTCTTTAGAGGGACCGACTTGATTTTCAGCAAGTTGTGATCTATTTCTAAATTGCAATTGAAAAGGCAAATTGATTTCTTTAGAGTTTACCTTTTAAAAGATAGATACATTTCTATCGAAGTTACCAAACTTTTAATGTCTGTCTTTATATGAATAAATGAAACATTTTGTTTCATGTTTACAACAGTTATGAATAAAATGTTTATTATTTTAAATTAATGTTTCAATTATTTCAAGTAGCGAACTTTGCAAAGCGATAGCTAGTCCTCATGAATAAAATAGAAGTAAAGAGACTTATTATCTCTGCCACGAATGTTGTGTTTTCGGTCGAGTTTGTTTGTGTACAGCCTCACGTCCACATCGCTTGATTAACCTAAAACTGATTTAATTTTGGTATATCTAGGTCAAGGTTCAAGGTCACAGAAAAGGTGAAAGTCACACTTGTCGATACCTTTAGTTATGTTCATCGTAGAGACACCATACTCTGCCCATATTGTAGCCAATGAAGTTCTGCATCTTATATGGCTTTGACCAATGACTATTTCCTTGAAAAGTTTGGTAATGGTTGAAAGTTTGACAGAATTTTAACTTTCGAATTTTTCAAGTTTGATGTATTGATCTGTAAAAGCAATCACTATGCAAAATTCTAGCCTGATCAGGTAAATAGTTTTTGAGTTATCAACGTTTCCATGGCACAACTTCGAGAATACTTCATACAATACAATTTGGAGAATTAAGGCCCAGATTAGACTTTGGTCCATTCTAACGTTGTCAGATGAAGATAATGATTTGAGTGGATCCCATCTCTAGTTTCTTACTAAATTGTTAAACAACAGACATCAGACTAAATGTTCTATTTTTCATATTACCAAAAGAGTATTAAATTGGTTTGATTTACTGAAATTGATATGAAGTGTATTTGCTTTTAAAATGATGGAACCAATTTAAGAAATGAATAAATTCCAAAGAAAAATCAGTCCTTCATTCACAGTTCAATTAAGAAAGTGTATTACAAAACAAAACAAAAAATGATAACAAAACAATCTCAAGTAAATTTAATAAAATTGTATAGTTAGTGCTAAAAAATCACATTAATGTATGACTGTTTTTAGTGTTCAAGAAACCTTTTATGTTCACACAACATTGTTGCCAGTCTGCCAGATGCCGTTTTAAGTGATTTTAATGAATGTTTTATTTATGAATGAAGACTTTAGAGGCAGCTGGGTCCTTCATTATAAATACTAATTTTCTCCTTCAAATAACTCAATTGTTTCATGAAAAAATTCATTCATGAGCTGATTGTTTTCTGACTGAAAAAAAAATATCACAAGACAATAGTTTTGCTCTTTCTTGTGACTGATCTAATTGAATTACAAATTAAGATACTTAAGCCACTTGGTTTGTATTTTTGGTTCAAGATTTTATCTAGGAATGTTTTATTTTTGTCCCAATCCAAAGTGTCCCATAGTGGATATAGATTTTATCTACATTAAAAAAAAAAATCCACTAACCCTGTGTCAAATTTTGGCCTCGTCGGCAAGCAAATAAAGACTGCCGGGGACAGAAAAAACATTTTGAAAGTTCAAACAATTTATCTCAGATTAAAGTTTTTTTTTTTAACGTTTTTGTCGTTTGGGTTTCAATCTGTCTAAATTTGTCAATAAAATTTTAGATGTGGCAAGCTCAAAATTAGTAATAAAGAATTGTCAGTAAAAGTTAAGGGTTTAGTCTTACAAAGCTACTTTTTTGTAGGTTTTCGTCAGCATAACATGCAATACTGTTGCTCTGTTAAAACTTTCTGTCCTATTAAAGTTATGGTATTTTGGGAGTTTGTTCGTATGCAAATAGGAACATGTGATTGGTTGACAAGGGGGGAATGGGCAGAGTACACATTGCAGTAGTTTTTTATGTCAATGCCCAGGTTCGAATCTCATGTAAGTCGAAAGGATTTTGTTTTCATTGAATACGTGTTTTATAAATTTGAAGAAATTAAAAAAACATTACATACATATATATATATATTTATATTAAAAAATTTTTTTTTTTTTTTTTAGAACTAAGTGACTCTTTTTTGATAATCCACAAATAAGTAGACATAGGTATTCAGAATAAGTTCAAATCGAATTATTTTGGCTTAGAAACATAACTTCTAATGTTTTTTGCAAATAAAAACAATACGTAAATACATTCATTGTAGTTACTTACTCATGTAAATACTAAGTAGTATATCTTTTTCCACAGAATTTCAAATTTTTTTGTTTGTAATAGCTAAGGGGTAGAAGTTACGTAAAGATGGAAATTAACATACACAGGTACTGTACCAACACTGCTCAAGGGGTGAGTATAAACTAGTTTAAAAAAAAAAACATAACATCAAAAGTTTTTAGTTTAGAAGTACATTAGGTTTATAAGTCCTCAAATTCGAGTTTTATTGTTTCCTTTGGATGCGTGGATTAACGCCTTTCTTTGAAAGGCATTCTGATTGAAAATGGAGGTTTTGGTTTCAATTCCTGGGCTGTGCTTCAGTGCCAATTCAAGTGATATGAAATCTCCATAAAGCATGGAAGCTAGTCTACCTCATGGCATGAAAAATGAATTCAGTTAAAACTTTTGAATCGGACAAATGTCATGACAACCCAGATGAGAACAAGTCTGAAACCTGTAAATAGTAACAAAATATTGACAGATTCTCGTGTTTTGGAATTTGAGATGAGAATTGATAATTTTGATTGTTTCATTATTTGATTATTCATACGTTTCTCATCTTGGTTTATTTTCACAACGCTTCGGCCGATGTAACCTCTGACCTACCTTCAGGTGCATCTTTTCGAACTTGGGAATCTTTGTTTAACTCTGAATCTATACAGAATTTTTAACTGAACTATTTATTAAATACATGGGGGTAGATTGTTCTCATTCCATCAGCCATGTCCGGGTAGAAGTGTTAATTATCTTATTATTTATTATCGCCTGCACTAAGAATTGAACCTTCAACCCCCAGAAGACTCACTTAGAACTGATTGTTGATCAACACTTATCTGTTGTACCACAGGTATGAACTTGTTTCCACTGTTGTACTATTTTGGGTCCGTACTGATTTTTGAGATGAGAATTGATAATTTTTATTATTCTGACTACTATTCTCGTTTTGGTTGTTATTCCAAACTTGGAAATCTTTATCGAACGTGGACAGCACCCCCCCCCCCCTTCCGTAGCACAAAAAATAAAAAAAATAGTAGTCTGAATAATCCAAATAAAAATAATGTAGACAGGTTCTTATTATTTTTTTAATTATTAGAACAAATCTTAATTTTACATTCTATTTCTTATTGTGAAATTATTAGATTTTAACTTAACCATTGGTTTTGGCTATTTTAAATCACAATTCATCTATAATTGCAAGTTTATGCAAAGGAATGAAAGTTCATCAGGTCCTTTTTAAATTCTTAAACTTCTGGAAAAGTAATCTTTTAATAAAACAATCTTTTTCTATCTCCCTTGTGGATTTATTATTTTGTGTTTCAGTAATTGTTAAGTTTAAAGTTGAGAATATATTCAGCTATTGAGTTTTGTTTGACTTTGTTAGCTTTAAGTAGAGCATATAATTAAGCACCATGAGTCATGGCTAGTATTTGCTGAATTTAAGTTTTGGGCAAGACAAAAAGTTTATTTGTTTTTTTTTGGGGGGGGGGGGGGGGGGTTAAAAAATTTTTTTTTTTTTTTTTTTTTGATATTGGAAGCATTTAAGCAACACCAAGAACATAGAACTTTCATTCAAATTTTGCTTGCCTTTAAGAACAGCCGAAACACGCTATTGTTGGGAAGCTTTTTTTGAAAATAAAATAACAAACATGTGGAACTTCATTCAAATTTCTTTTACAAAAATAAAAATAAATAAATAAAATAACAGCAGAGAAGACTTACTTCTGTTTACGCTCATCTTAAAAACAAAGAAGCATAAGAAATCTTTTTAGCGCAATATGCCTACAACACGACTCTAGTCAGAAACCCAGATTGCTCATGATACACTGCACCAACCTGCATTTGTGACTGCGAGCAGTTTAAAAATAACCTAAAACAAAATAATCTTGACTTACAAGCTCAGATAGATGCCCTAAAGTCCAAAATGATTATAATGGAAGAAATTGTAACAGCACTTCAGCCTTTGAGAGATTTGACCACTAAATCTACTTTTTCGCAGACGAATTCAGCAATAGCAAAAAAGGCGAAAAAGAAACTACCAGTAATTACCGCAGCTCCTATTCTAAGTCAGGGTTGCCAACCGACTATACCTATTAACTCAGAAGTGAAAGGAACAACTCCCATGCCAAAAGGTTCTTGCCACTTTTCTTGTGACTCCACCAGCAGATAAGTATATTGCGGCAAACACAAGCCTTATTGGTCAGTCAGTTGAATCAAGTTGGATCCCCTCAACAAACCATCGGAATAATACCCTGGATAGCAGCAGCACTCCCAAATCCAGCTGCTCTCTTCCAGACGTCGATGGCATTAAAACTGATGGAATACTGAGTGGCAAATCTGTTTTTGTCTATGGGATTGCCGAGAGCTCGGCCATTACTGAGTTAGAGATATCGTGAGGACTTTGAAACTATTTCAAATCTCGTCAAGGTCACTCTCGAGAACTTAGGTAAACAAACTGAAATTAGAGGCCTCAAAATTGGTGCGCAACCTGCAAAGAGGACGAGGCCTTTGGTTTGTAGATTTCCTATCAAGGTTAAATTTTCCATTTCTCAGCATTCAAGAACTTTTCTAAATGAAGCTAAAAAGCTTGACTGGGGGTAAAAAAGGTTTGGATTTGCAGAAAGAGTTCTCTCTGAAAAAAAGAATCCGCTGGAGATCCCTGAAGGTCGAGCTTCAAATACGCAGAGCTGCTGGAGAAACTGGTTTGCAGATACAGAATGACCATACACTCATTTCTCTGGTCAACTCCATAACTATCTCCAGGGACTCCAAACTTCCCTGGCAGAACTAAAACCAGAATCAGGCGAAAAAGAGTCAGTCTTATAACTTCCCCTCGAAGATCCCTGAAGAGAGACTAAAGTCCAAATTACTGTACCCTAGTCATGGTCACGCCCTCAAAATTATTTTAAACGCTTGCTCTATCTGCTCCAAATTGATTGAACTACAATCCGTTATCGCAGATGAGAAAGCAGACCTGGTAGTGATAACTGAGACTTGGCTATCCTCAGAAGTCAAAGAAGCAGAGGTTTCACTTCTTTTCGCTGTGACAGATTCCAAAGAAAAGGCAGTGGAGTTATGGTGTATGCAAGATCCTCGCTCAAGCCATCGCAACTTCAACTCCCTCCAAATGTTCACCTGTCGTATAAATTTAATGCTGTTCTCTCCAATATAAACATTGGCAGATAAGATATTCCTGTACTTTCTATATATTGCAGTCCAAATTCTGCAGATGCTGATGACCAAAATCTCACTAATGCTGTGAAAGCTGTCTCCAAATGCCGGAATGACATTTACTTGTGATGGAAGAATGGTTTACGATTATAATGGACGATGGAGATACTTCTGACATTGTCTTTTTGAACTTTGCCAAGGCCTTTGACTCTGTCATTCACCACTTACTTTTATATAAACTCAACACCTATTGTCTTCATGAATCTGTTATAAAGTGAATAAGATTCTTTCTTGGTGATCGTACATACAAGATTCAGATAAATGGCAGTCTGTCATCTGAAATTGATGTTTGCAGTGGTGTTCCTCAAGGCTCCGTGCTGGGTCCTATTCTCTTTCTACTTTATATAAATCACATGCCGAAAGTTATTGGTGGCAATGTACTCCTATTTGCAGATGACGTCAAATTAGTAGCTCGTAGAAGCGACATTGACAATCTCGAGTCTCGCCTTCAACGTGCATGGATATGGTCCATTGAATAGAACATACCTTAATGTCGATAAATGCTGCCATATTGCAGTAGGATCTCCTAACTCGGCTCTTACTCTCGGCGATGATGCAACTCTGCTCAAGGAGGCAAACGAGTCGAAAGATCTTGGCCTTCTGGTCGACTCGTCCTTCAAGCCATCTAAATATTTTGCATTCAGACTGCAAACAAAGCAAGGAGCACTCTATTTCTCATTTGACGTTCTTTCTGCAAAGTCACTCATGAAATATTTCTACCACTTTGTCTCCCTCGTTAGACCACTGTGAGAGTATGGTGTCCAGGCCTCTGCTCCATATCTAATACGTGATATCCAGCATCTGGAGATAATTCAAAGAGTGGCTACTCGAATGGTGCAGGGTCTATGGGATCTGCCCTATTAAAGCCGTCTCAAGAAACTTAACCTTTTCTCCCTTGAGCGCCGACGATGATGCGGTGATCTCATTTGGGCCTACAATCTCCTCAATTGTCATTACGATATACCTCAGGACCTATTATTCACTCCTGCACCAGAAAGAGGTCCATGCGGACACCACAAGAAACTATTTCACTGCCGATTTTGATTGAACAAGAGGAGGGCCGCCGCCTTCTCAATCATGATCCCTGAACCTTCGAATAGTCTCTCAAGAGAGGTAATAAATGCGCCAACAACACAGCAATTCAAGGTGAAATTGGACAGGTGCTGGGCTACTGTATTCTCCTCTTCTGTATACATTTCTACCACCCTTTCCCTACATGGCAACTGAAATGTGCTTGTTTTATTTTTTGCTAAATTAATTGAATTGAATATTAAATTGAATTTAGTTTTGAGTTACTTCATTTAAAAGGTCATTGAAAATATTGTTGGCTAAGTTTAATATAATAAATTAAATATTTCCATTTTTATATATATATATTTTAATTTTTTTAACTGAATTAATCAAATGGACTTATGTTAGCTAAGCTAGTAATAATAATTCTCCAGAAGTTTTCTCTGAGGAAATGTATTTAAATGGGTAACGCAATATCAACAACCGATAGACTGTACAACAATGTAATGGGAAACCGCATATAAAAGGACAAAGCAACAGACAATTGTAGCCTTGAACGTACAGCAAGCAAATGCAGACTAGTTACTATGAGCTCAATAGTTCTGGTTTATATAGAACTGTCAGCAGTTGGTTGCAATGGTCAATTTGCGTATAATGGCCACAGAAATTGCATATGTGCTACCGAAAGCTAGTCAACCGTTTTGTGAATGAATTGTTTTTCAATGGTTTTTCACATCGTCACTTTGTGCATGTAGGCACTCGTAACCATAGGAAAGGTTTTCAGTAAGACATAACTTCAGTCAAAACTTCTATCTAAAATTGGGTGATACATTTTTAAAATGTTGCAGTGAAATACTAACAAGTTTTACAAAAATCTGATTGAATTTGGGACCCTAAAAAAATCATGTTTGAGAAACGTATAATCATTTTCTCTTATCTGTTCAAACTGACTCAAAGTTTAGATGCACTAAAGACTAGAATAAAGGGTAAAAAAAAAAAGAATGATCCGTGCTGAAGTTAAACTGATTAGTTTTTCCCGGGAATGCTTTTATTTTCGGAGTCTCTCCCCGCCCATGACCGGTAGTTTGTATAACTTCCGATTTTCAAAAGGGAGGTAATCTTGACTGAACACTAAATACCTCCTGTCTTTAATAAAAAAAAAACAACACATGAATGTATGTAGTGTATTTGTTGGATAGGCTTTTTTTATTTTATTTTTTTTATTAATTCCTAATAAAGTCCTTTAATTTAGCTGGAGAGAATCTTTTCCGCAACGGATTGCATCTTACTAGTGGTGAGTTGTCTTTGAGTTTTGGGTAATTCGGAGGGCCTTTCTGATGTGATAACATTCAATATATTTTTGATCTCTATAAAGGAATGAACAGATCAAACTTAAGTAGCAAAAACGTTTTTTTTAATTCCGACTTTGGTTTTATAACTTAGTACTAAACAAAACGTATATCGTTTTAATTTAGATCAAGGATGTTTGGTTTGGTTTTAGCTCTACTTGGTCTTAAAATAGTACAAAAGAAAATTTTACTTGCAACAGTGTTCACCCTGGTCAGGTTGAGTCAACTTCTTCTCTGGCCTGCACCACGTTGTGAACCATGGAGGCCTACAGCAAGGTCACAAAAGATGGTTAGCCAATCGCGATTCCACCATCGAAGAATGACCTTGGGTGATATGCTTGTAATACTCAGTGAAATACCAACCCGTTTTTATGTGATTCCACCATCAAAGATCAACCACTTGTGGACCCGAAAGCTAAGTCAAGTTCTCCCTGGTGGCTGTCGCCACCAATATGTTTGCGTTACCCAAGCAGAAAGGTGAGCAACCAGCTGCATGTCTGAACCGTTGAAGATGCTGCAACAAGACTGACAGAGACTTCAAGCTGAGGTGTTAATGAAGAACAGTAGTCAGACATGATCAGCCTACTGGCAACACATGATGCGGCGGAGACAATCATTGTCTGATCCTTCCAACTTCCGCTGATTAACAATCCTCATTGGCCATGTTTTGCAACCATAGACAATAGATTTGTAGAAACGCCCCTTGGTTAATATTGAAATCTCCTAATGCCCCCGCAAGGACCGTTTAGAGGCGTACAAAGACAGATCTAGTGGCCCCCAACTTGACAATTGATATTAGTCGTGAACATGAGATACACGTATGACTCCACGCCCTCCAAAAACGCTGCCATTCAGACTTAAGATTTCTATGCTTTATTGTTCATTTATTAAAAAAAATTTTTTTTTTTCCTCACTTTTAGTGGAAAACAACTCCTGTTAGTCGTTTGGTTAGGATCAAAGTGTAGTATCTGTTCTGATATTGCACTTCATCTGTTCTGTCCTCGGTCAGTGAGAGAGGGAGAGCTTCTAGATCAGTGGTTCCTAAACTTTTCAAATTTTTTTCAAAACAGGGTCTCCTCAACTCTGAACGGATATATATTTATGTATTATGACAAATCTACTTCACTGAAAATAAATATCAACAGTAATACAGGTTAATAAAACAACGAGTCAAACAATATTCCATTAAAGAACTAATGACAACTGAAACCAAGGTAACTCTTGTGTGAACAAAAGAAAAAAAAACCAAAACAATAGAATTTACTCATATTTAATGTGATGGATGGATTTGCTTTACTTTAACTAGTTTTTGAATGTTTGGAATTGTTTTGCTTAGTGCGACTCTCATGTCGTGCTTTACATCTAGTCTGTTGTGCCATTTTGATTCGATGGCAAGCAAAGTGGAAAACGATATCTCGCACTCATAAGTAGTTGCAAATGGAAGAATCACCTTCAGAGCCATCTTTGCAACATCTGGATAAGAATGTGACATGTTAATCCAGTAGTCACTGCGACACATTTCTGCAAAGATATGTTTTGCACTTTCATCATTCAATAAATATATGAACTGCTCTTGAAGAAGTCATCAGAAGGCAGGCTGTGAATGGAAATTGCAAATGGGTTGTTAACAAATCTGTACTACTTATCAAATTCTTCTAGATTGCAGGAAATAACATCTAATTTCCTTATGAAGAATCGATCTGTTTCAGCGCATAATTGTGGAAATGAATCAGTTTTTCTTTTACAACTTAGAGTACCATAATTCAATCTTCATTTCGAAGACTGTGTTTTTTGTGGAAATGGAGCATCGTGATTCCTTTTCCTTGCATTCCTAAATTAATTGAATTCAAATATATCTATATCGACCAAAAACGATTATCTGAAAACTTTACATGGATATCTTTTTCGCGGTGTGCAAAAATTGTATTTCACCACGGAGTGCAAATACTCTTTTCAAAACTGTTCCCCTTAAGAGCCACCTAACGTGTGATTGTAGTAAGACTTTTAAAATCAGACTCAGAAAATAAATGCAAGTTAAGTGCACTTGCTTTAATAAAGTTTACCGCTTTGATCACAACAGCTAAAAGTTTGAACTTTTCAGGTGCTGTTTTCATGATCAGAGCTTGTCGATGAATAGTGCAGTGTCCCTATGATATAGGGACTTTTTCCCTTCAACAGTGTTGGAAACCCCGAACGACATCCTAACATTTGTGGCGCTCTATCTGTACATACCCCAACTACATCGTCCCATTTGATAAACTTATCTACTTGTTGAATTTCTCTGCTGCAGTTGTTTTTGTACTGAGTTTCTCAAAAAATAAAATTCGTCTTCCAAGTGATGATCATTTATGTATCGAACGTATGCGACGTCTGTAGTTTCATCAAGTTTATTGCAAAAAATTGAAAGAATTCTGAATTTTTTATATCACTTGAGACAGTGTTTTATTTACCTCCTTTCCAGGAGGTTAGACATAAAGTCAGATGTGGGTTTTGATCAAAGTGTTTCTGTGGAACGAACTGGATTCGAACCCGGCACACCCAGGTCCTCAGTCTGCGTCGTTAACCACATTTTCACAATTTAGCTTCTAACAGTATTGTTTGAAAAAAGCAGTTGCTTTAGTTTTTGACAGTCTGAAAGTCCAAACATATTCGATATGATATCTAAGCAGTAAGGAAGTATTAGTTGTTCTCCAATTGTATGAGGTCTTTTGCCAACAGGTATTCTTCTGGAAACCTCATAGGAAGCTGTCAGTTCTGTGGTGATTTTTTTTTTTTTTTTTTTTTTTTTTTGTGAAAACTTTCCTGTGTTATCAAGCCTAGAATTGTGAACCTGTTTGGCTTTTCGCTTGAAGAAATCAATATCTTTGGTTAGAAAAGCAGAATGTTTCGTTTCTAGGTGTCTTTTTAGCTTTCTAGGTTTTAGAGAGGTTGATGCCAATACCTCCAAGCATATCACGCACTGTGGTTTCTCCTAGTTTTTATAACAGTAAAACCTATTTTGAGATAGGAATCATGTTTTTTTTTTTTTCTTTTTTTTTCTTTTAGCCGTAGTAAATCTGAAAAAATAAAAAATACAATTCAAAATTTAAGCAAGGAATATCACACTGTTCTATTGAAAATAAAAAAATAAAAATAAGTGAGGTTCAAGGAATAAAAGAAACAGCTACATTGTAACTATTGTTCCTGTTCAACTGCACAGTAAAATTCTGAAACTTGAGCAGAAGTTTTAAAATACTGTGCATTAACTTTTCATAAAGAAATGAGATGTATACAAAATACTCATCTATAAAATCTACTGTTTTAAACTTTTTTTTTGCTCTCTTTTGGAATATGCTCTGTAAACTTTTCATGGAATATTATTCGAAAGGAGAACGATACACAAGCACACCCACAAACTGTCAAACGTATATGCAAACTGTTGGTGTATGTCGCATCTACCCGACTGCATATGTATGTGGCTTTACAAGTTTAAAGCAGCAGTAACCTCTTGCGATCCCTTGAACCCCCTTCGCGGCCCCCTGGGGGACCGTAGTCTCTGGTTTGGGAACCACTGTTCAAGACAAAAGCGATTTTTATTTTTGTCCCTATCCAGAGTGCTCCTTTTTGGGGAACTAGATTTTCCCTGCACATTGGAAACAGACATTGCATCTAACTCTGCCCTTATGGGGAGGCAATAAATAGGGACAACTCCTGTTTTTTCTTGTTTTTAAAAAAAATTTTTTTTTTTTATAATCAATGTAAAATGGAGCAAGAAATTGAAATCCTAGTTTGTTATCCCATGTGTGAAAGTCTGACAACTAAAGTGATTGTTTTTATATTAATACTAGCATGGAGATCTAGGCATTGCCTGGAATTCAATAAAGAACCCTCTATCCTCTTTCTTCCAGCCCATAATACCATATTACTTTTTCTTTTTTTTTTTTTTTTTATAATATTCAATTTTCGAGCAGGTGGGTCTCATGGATGTACCCCATATCAATTTTGTGGGAAGTAGTGTAGTAAAGTGATATTTATTGAAATAATTTTCGGTAAATTTATAGTTTTTAATCCTTTGACCACACTCCGGAGTCAATGTGGACCCTTATTTACTCCTCTCAAAGTCCTGATTCCCATATCAGCATTTCTAGTTTTAACCCTAACCCTGAGGACCACGGTCTTTAACCCTAACCCTGAGGACCACGGTCTTTAACCCTAACCCTGAGGACCACTGTCTTTAACCCTAACCCTGAGGACCACTGTCTTTAACCCTAACCCTGAGGACCACTGTCTTTAACCCTAACCCTGAGGACCACTGTCTTTAACCCTAACCCTGAGGACCACGGTCTTTAACCCTAACCCTGAGGACCACGGTCTTTAACCCTAACCCTGAGGACCACTGTCTTTAACCCTAACCCTGAGGACCACTGTCTTTAACCCTAACCCTGAGGACCACGGTCTTTAACCCTAACCCTGAGGACCACGGTCTTTAACCCTAACCCTGAGGACCACTGTCTTTAACCCTAACAACCATGGTCTTTAACCCTAACCCTGAGGACCACGGTCTTTAACCCTAACCCTGAGGACCACGGTCTTTAACCCTAACCCTGAGGACCACGGTCTTTAACCCTAACAACCATGGTCTTTAACCCTAACCCTGAGAACCACGGTCTTTAACCCTAACAACCATGGTCTCTATTTTCCATCATGATGGAATGCATCCGTTGCTTGGCTTTCAGCAGCATTTAGGTTATTCTAATAATAGTGCTTTATTTGATTAAGGTTTTTTAGTTTAGACCACGTTATATTTTAACTTTAGATTCAAGCCAACTTTTCATTTTATTCCAACCTAATATGGTATGCAAGTTGTGTAATGGATACCAATACATACTATGGAATCTTTGAGCTGAGTTCCAATCCGATTTTAATACTATTAGCAAATATATGATGACTCATCCCCATCAGTTTGTATTTATGTAATATCGTCACATTAAAAAGGGTTGATATGCTGCAAATCAGACAAAACCAAATGAAACTTAATCTATCTAAAGTTAACGTCATGTATCTATAGGAAGGAAAACTATTTGACAGATTTTTATAAAATCTTGAACATAAATAGTAGCCTATTAAAATGTTTTAAATCTGTTTGATTTGTATTTTAGAGAAGGAGGGGGCAGAAACTCTCCTTTAACATTAGTTTTCTCATGGATTTAAAACTACTGAACAGATTTTTATAAAATTTAGAACATAGATAGTAGACATGGAAGTTATTCCTCATTCCTTACTATACTGTATCATGTGATGTTATTCTGTGTCCAACCTGAGC
>OY744515.1:186630233-187052733 GCA_963556195.1 Sepiola atlantica
TGAAAAGAAGGGGGAGAAGGCGGTGGCCCCACTCTTCTGAGGTAGTCATTAAGTGCTGCTGCTGCTGTTACGATGACATTGCTTGCTTTTCTTTTCATTGTTATCTATGACCCCCAAAGATTTTCTCTGGTTATTTTTTTTCAAACTGATTATTTTTTGAGTAATCATTATTATGAACCTTGAATTTCGTAACTATCTTTAATTCATTAACCTTTCGCTTTGTAAATGGTGTATGAATTATGGATATGCATAATTTGTAATTTAAATTAACAAAAACTTATTTTATGTACGAGAATCTTGCAGAATACTAGTATTACTAGCTTTTGAATATTTGGATTATCTGCTTTTTGTTCTGCAGAAGAAAAAAAAAATTAATTTAAATTCTTCGGATTTACTGAGCCCCAAAACTCCAGCCATTAACTTTGAAACATAAAGTAATAAACTTTCTATTTATATTATTCGGACTACTATTCTCATCTTCGTTATTTTCACATTTCGGCCAGGTGCATCTTTTCGAACTTGGGAGTCTTTGTCAAATTTGGGAACCTATACAGAATTTCGAACTGAACCATTTATTTAATCCACAGGAATAGATTGCTAATTATTATATTGTTCTTAGTTATTATCACCTGTAGTGGAGATTGAACCTACAACCTCCACAATACTGTCACTTAAAACTGATTGGTAATCTACACCTTTATCTGTGTATTATTTTAGTCCTTTTATTGTTCGAATTACAAACGCTCTGGATGGGACACACTTTTTATATCACCCACATTAAAAACCGACTTCGTGTCTAACATTACCCTTGTGGGGAGGTAAGTAAAAATTATACATATCTATAAAGTTTTGAATAGGTAAACAAAGACTTTATGGTTACTATCAATTCAGAGTTCAGAACTCATCAAACTGCAAGTTTGCAATTTTCATGAACAATACAATGTTGGATGTTATCAATCTTAAAATATCTTGTAGATGTTCTGTCGGTCATCAGTGATGAACTGGTTTCACTGCAGGTTTTTGCTTTTAAGTCATCAAACTTACTCCACCAGCAACCCAAGCATTTCTCAAAATAAAATGCTTTTTTTCTAATGTGTGATAGTGCCATGCATCACATGCTATAAAATTGTTTTAAATGCACTAGACGGGGTCATCTGTTGGTCGTGGGTGGCAACCCCTGATACCGTAGGGCGGGATCCTAGTGGCTTGGCATTCGTCTACTTTGCTCCTTACTTTGGCTAGACTGGTCACGTCATGCCCTAGTATCTATAAGTTCATTCCCAACCGTATTATTTGATCTGATACTTCAAAAAATCAAAACCTCATTTATTTTATTTTTCTCAACAAATAGATATTAGAAGGCGGTGACTGAGGCTCAATCACGTTGAGACCAAAGAAGATTATTAATGCCAATGTTATTAAAGAGTAATGCTTTAAGAAGTAATGTTTTTCTGTGAGTAATGTTTTTCTTGGACTGGTGTTTTCTGAGAGTAATACCTCACTCTATACGAGGATTCCCTTGCAAAAGTAATGTTCCCACTTTCACCGTGAAATTTCCTTTTACGAGCAATGTATTCTGAGAGCAATGTATTCGAGTATTCTGAGAGCAATGTATTCTAGGAACATAAATATAGTATTATATTTGACAACTTTATTTATCATTAAATAACCCATAGATGGTTGATATGCAGTAAACCAAACTTTAAATGCACTAGATGATACCAAATTTTAAAATCTGATCTCATGAGTGGAACAACATAGACATATTTTGATAAAATCTTCTTGCAACACCAAGGTTTGCTATACCATCATTCTGGTAACCTAGGATTGTCCTGAACCATCAGCATATTTGTCGGGATGAGGTATGGTTCAGCTGTCCTGGGAAGAGCATCTCCCAGGCATTATCTTTGAGAAAGGCTTGGTTTATTGCCAATTACTTGAGGTGTTACTATCAGGGAATACTGATGGGTATGTCTTCAGCTAATTTTATATCTTTCCGGAGGTCTCTCTCTCGAGGAAACTGTTTTCCCCCCTCACGTTAAACTGCCGATCTGTATCTCTCGTATTACTGACGCATACAAATCTAAAAAGATGCAGTAAACTCCCTATGTGTGTGGCCCAGGGACTCATCTAATTCCCCATAAAAACGTACCTTTTACTAGAGATGGCCAGTATTATCAAAAACATCAGTATTTAAAAAAAATACTGATACTGTTTGTTAGGATTAAGGCCCTTTGAGATGATTTGTTCTTTTAATTTCGTTTTTTTCCAATTTTCTCATCTTCTATGTTATTTTTGGGGGTGAGTCGGGGGAGGCATCCTGACGGATGGCAGACATTTACCTGCTATTTCCAACCGAGAGAGATCTTTAGGATTCTAACCGTCCCTATGAGTGAAATTGTTTGGATCTCTTTTGCACTTGGCTCACTGGGTAGTTTTTGAAACGTTTTCATGAGCCCGGTAGCTCCTATGATTACTGGAATAATAGAGATCTTCCTAAGATTCCAGTTTTCTGTCTGTTGGAGTTTGTTTCAAATCAAATTTATTGGCAAAACATAGCAAAGTCTAACAAGCTATATTAAAAGACAGAAGATATTTACATCTGTATACCAACAGACAATGCTGCCTTGCTGCTATTGAGATGAAATTGATGATGGTACATCTTCTGCGAGTGCCCACAACTTGGCACTGGGGTGAAAACCTCTAAAGGTAGCTAGTGCTACTCTGTAATCATAAAAAAGATTTGTTTTCAGGATTTAAACAAATTTAAAAATAAAATTATCAAAATCTATGAACATTTTAAAATTCTTTGTGTTGCTTGTATTTAATTAAAAGAAAAAGAATTTGTCAATGCGCATCCTGAAATATAAACCTTGCTGTTCCCAATAAATAGGTTGTCCCCAGGACACCATTAATTTCAAGTCCTGACCCTAGTTATGTAGTCCTGCTTCTGACCTGTTAAAACTTTTGCTCATCAACGGCTCCTTTTTTGTGTCCTTCAGTTTGAGACTCGTTGTACTAGGTGAGATATCCTTACTTAAAAAATTTTTTTTTTTACTCTGGATTCATACCTAAACTAATATGAACAGTTACAGTTTATGCCAAACAATTCAATGAGGTGTGAACATCATCAGGATATTCCCTGTAATTCTATGCCATCAACAACGTATTACTGGTGTTAATTATGTGATATTTACTACTAATAAATTGTTTCTTCACTTTGTAATTGTCCTTGGTAAAGTAATATGTTCACAATTGACTCTGACCTCGATCTAAATGAGGCGTTTCTGGGATTAACAACACTTAAGGATCTTAGAATTAATCAATTTTACTTTTATATGAGTAATTATTTTCTCCCTATAATTATTTTGTTGAATCACTTGGAAGATTTCTTTATGGAGCTGTTTATTAACTAATACTGTTTTTTTTTTTGTTTTTTTTAAAAAAATTTTTTTTTTTTTTTTAATTAAAAAAAAAAAAAAAAAAATTGTATATGGAAATAAGTTGCGCTGCTTTAAAATAAATCAATATGTATCTAGTTTATTTAGAAAATAAAAATATAAAAATTTCCTATCTGGCACTACTAGAAATTAAAGGTTGTCGAATAATTGACAGTTTTAAATAACTGATCACCTTTTTTTTTTAATAATTACCATAAAAGGTATTCAGGATATAGTAGAAATTAGTGAAGTTTAAGTATTAAAAAAAAAGTGTATTTTTCCTAGTAGTAGTAGTAATAACAAACATATACTACACCCCCCCCCCCTGAAGGAAGAGGTAATGCCCGGAAGATGTTATCAGAACAGATACGATACTACTCCCTCTCATGGAAGGATGGTATCATGACAACAGAACACATAGTGTACTACCACTATCCTCCCACTGAATTGAGCATTAAAAGATAGTACATTAGTGTGAAATAGTACAGTAAACTGAATTGTGCATTAAAACATGGTAATGGTTTAATCTCGGCTTCAGACAGACATATACCAAATCTCCATTAGTAATAGATAATATAAATGCAGGTTCAACACATGCCAGCATGTTAAACAAACATTAAATCGAATATGATGACTGTATTTTTAGAAGTAGTCATCAACTGTAACTATAGAACATTGTTTTTCTTTTTCTTTGTTGTAAATGACACTAAAATAACACTAAATTAGCACACATTCTCTTTATTCTAATGTATTTTATTTCTATAAATCATTTACAATAATAGTGTGTGTGGACGCGTTTGGTTTTTTTTTTTTTCTGTCTGATCACTATCAAACATGATGTAACAGGTGACAATAAAGTTCGAATGAGATGAGAAGTGGTCCGAGGAGGTGGATATAATAAACACCAGCCTTATAATCTGAAGGTTGTGAGTTCAATCGCTATACAAAGCAGTACGTCATTTTCTCTTCAATTACACCCCAAAATAAATTTCAATAAATTATATCTGATAAGAAACTGGTGTTTAAATATTGCCTCGAATGATCTGAATGTCCCTCTGAAGGTATTGCTGTGATCCTAGTGGATAAAATACCATGATCCGGAAAGTTATCCGTGGTCACCTGGATCAAACCCCAGATCTTGAAAGAGTGTTGTCCCCCCCCCACATGAAGAATAATGTTGGTTTTGTGTTCACCAAGAATGACCTCACACAAAAAAAACAATGTAAAACTAAGTTCCAGTGCAATGCTGGTGTCATTGCTTCTATGATGACATAGTCCAGCTCCGAACACTAAATTCGGTTCTGAGAAGATATCTTTCTTCCAAGCTTTGTCTATCCCAACCAAAATTTCCAGGGTTACTATTGAAATAAATTGAACAATGTCTGTTTTCTCAAAGTGATATGGTTGGCACTTTGAAGTGCCACTCCTCAACATGTAAAACATCTCACTATACTCCAATTGTATTATTTAATTGGTTCCCACCACAGCAAAATGTTGCATACGGCTGGAAGGTGAGAAAAACCAGCTTCACTGATGGTACACTCTCTGGTTGGGGGCAAAAATAGCCGAGAACATCCTTGGCGGCATTCCTCTGTAGGAGGTGTCTCAGGTAATTGGCAATACCTCCCCTCCTGAAGGGGGAAGTAATGCTTAGGAGGGTGCACATCCTAGAACCGAACCATACCTCAAAAGACTGGCAATAGAAAGGTCTGCTAACCAACGGAGCAGTTTCCTTTTGTCAGAATGATGCAAAGATGTATCTTCGTCTGGTATCAACACGCTTGGTGAACTAGTCGGTATGAATGCTGGAAAACCATACCATGCTCATATTGTGATTGAGTGAGTCTATCTTTCTGATATTGTCTTTGCCTCAGGTATTTAGGACATCACTGATGATGAAACCAGGAAAACATTCCTGTTTGGTGTTGGTAATATGGCTTCTCTTTCACTGGCGACCTAACAATGACTTCTGTGCCATATCTGTTGATCAATGGCTTCAAGAGGCCTTTGACAGGCTCTTTAAACTGAAGTAACATTTGCAGAGGCTGAAGCGATGAAAGATCTCCTCACCAATGCTGAAAAGCTGTCGGCCATGTTGGCAGCATCCGCAGCTGTCACTGCTGCAGCCAAGGAAAAAAGAGAAAGGAAGAGTTTGAAAAGGAGTTTTATAACTATATGGGGTTGAGATTATTTGATTAAAGCAATGATCGGTTGAATTCCAAAATAAACCTACGCACCATACATGAATAAAAAAAAAAAAAATAAAAAAAAATGAATTGAAAACAAAGCCCTATACTAAGGTAAAACAATTTTTTTTTTTGAGTAAAATTGTATAAGGAATTCAATGGTGGTATTAGTTTTGTAGTAGGGTTCTTTACAATAATATTATGAGGTCTGCATTCACAGTGGACATCCATAAACAGCAAAAACTTTTACTTTTAAAACTTGAAAATTATAGAAATTAAAATAATCAATAAAAAAAAAAATGGTAATATTAGGTTCAGGGATGGGAGCCAGACTACACAAACGAACTAATTTATTCCCAGGCACGGCCGGTAGTGGGTAGGTGGTAGTGTAATAGGCTTGCCAGTGACTAAATAACACTTACATTTGTGTTAACATATATAAAATAAATGCCATGAAATCATACTATTTTCAGTTTTAAACATTTGACACAAAAAAGAAAAAAAAAAAAGTAAATTATTCTGAAAGTTTGTCATTTGATTTTCTTTTTTTTTTTATTCTAGATGTCGGTTCTATTTAAGTTACAGAAAAGAGGGAGTTAACTATATTAAGTTTCAGTAATTAGAATAAAACTTGAAATGTTACATTTTATGAGTTGTTTTTATTTCTTGGAAAACAACTAAAAATGCTGAAAAATCTATTCTGTAATTCAATGCGTTTTTAAAAATGCAGCATCTCTTTAGAACATCTATATAATACTAAAAGTCAGTGGACGTTTTTTTTTAAAAAATCAGCAGCCACATAACGAGCCTGTCAGCCATAACTGCTGGCTGCTGATATGGAAGACTAACAATTATGGATACTATATAGATTGAGTCTCGGCAAAAGGCAACAAAAGGTTAATTTTTGTTTGGAATTGAAAACATGTAAAAAAAACAAGTCTTGTAAATATTTATACAATTTCTTCGAAAACGATTCATGTTTCATAAACTATGAATAAATAAATGTACTTTTAACATATCTATTTACCTTTGAAATCAGTTCATCATCATATTCGGTTCAAAGTCCGTCTTACATGCTGGCATGCGTTGGACGGCTTTGAGGAATTAACTTCCAAACTAACCTATCTCTGACCAGGTCTTTATTTATTCCTCTTTCCCTCAAGTCAATTTTTATCACTTCCTCCCATGTCCCACCCTCCATGTGAACTGAACCTGCTACCTCAACTGTTCTTCATCTACTAACCTAAGAACTCTCATCCATTCTATAAATGTGGTCATACCATCAATGATTCTTTTGAGGTCATCAGAACTAAGTCTGTCATTACGCAAACATCATATTCTCATAGCATTTCTCAAAACATGTCCTCAATCCTCAGTGGCCAGGTTTCACTTCCATACATTACATTGCGTACACATGACTGATAAACTCTTCAGGGAATTAAATGTATACACTGTACCAACGTCTAATTTTGTTTATTTTTTTAACCTTGCAGTTAAACATTTTTTTATAATTGACTTGACCATGACTCTGGCCGTCACATGACCCAATAACTTTCATTAAAAATATTAAATGATAACCATTAGCAATTTCCATATCATTAAAATTGTGTCACCACTTTTCGTGTGTGTATTTCTCGTGTCAATCTAGCTTTGAATTATTTATTTATTTATTTATTTATTTATTATTAATCGAATATTTATTGAAATATAAAAAATAATGCAATAGCATAAAATAAAACGAAATTTTAAAATCCTATTTAAAAATTTTTTTTTATCAAATCCACCAGAATGTGTTCCCGTTTCTTAAGCAAATCAACTATTTTAATAGTTATAATAGTAAAAAAAAAAATAAATGAATAAATAAATAAAATGAATTACTTTGTCTGCTTCTTGTTGAATCTTTGTCAATAACTAAAGTACAAACAGAATTGGAACAAGTTCCACGATGCACTTGTAATCTTTTATGATCAAGCAGTTTTTAAATAACTTTTGTGTTAGGTTTTTTCTCTAATCATTACTATTAGCAACATAAATTATTTTAAAGGAGATACCGTTATTTTGCTTTACCTACTCATTTCTGACCTATTTGCTAAAAAAAAAATATATTTAGAAGTTATCAGAATTTTAAGTTCCATAGTTATCGGTCTTGAGCAAAGTAGCCATTTTTGTTTAGTCAGTAACATCAACAAAGATGGCTACTTTGCTCAGAACCAATTATGAAACTTTAAATGCTTATAACTTCTATTAAAATTATATATTATATATATCTGTAGGTAAAATATTTAATATTTATAAATATTATTAATGCCCCTTTAAGAAAAATAAAGTTGAGCACTGTTAGTAGATATTTAAAATAGACATTAACTTAGCTACAAAGTAGTAAGTTCGTTGAGTTCTCTAGTCTGTCTTTATGTTTATGCTCTAATTAGAATGAATATAACTTAAATTTTCCGTATCACATGGTAATTTCCTATGGCCGTGAGTATAGTGAAAGTGTGCGGAATCAAAGGTGGCTCTGTGAACCGGGTTCGCGCCTTATGACCGTCTGAAATTATCACTTTCCTACACTGAGAGCAAAAAGCTAGAAACGACGTCGTCTGTAGGTAAAATATAATTTAATATTTATTTATAAATATTATATGTATATATATATATATATTTTTTTTATACCGCAAATAGGTCACCAATAATAGTTATAAAACTTAAATTGCTTTTGACTAATATTCCCTCGATATTTCTGTTAAAATAATTTGTTGCTAATAATAGTAATGATTTTTTTTTTAGTTTCTTACATCAAGTGGCTTGTCTGGAGAGATTTCCATAAAAAAAAAAAATAGAAATATATGAACACACATACTTGCAATTTATTTCTTGCTCAGAAAAATTGGTCACCTCAACGTTTAATCCAACTAAATGTAAAATTGAAGGCAATCAAAAAAGAAACATTTTAAACAACAAATAGATTGTTTCGAAATTTTTAAGATTAGGATTGATAATTTATATTATAAGCTAATGTTCTCATCTTGGACATTATTCTCACAACGTTTCGGCCTATGTAACATCCGATCTTCTTCAGGTGCGTCTGTCGAACTCTGGAATCTGTACTGAATTTCAATTGGTACTGTTATTTAATCCACGGGGTAACTTACTCTTGTTCTACCACCCATGATCAGGTCTTAAGTAATTCATAATTGTATTCTTAGTTTTCAAGAGCCCATGGAACAATGGATATAAGTAATAATCAGTTCTAAGTGATCTTCTGAAGGTTGAAGGTTCAATCCTCAGTACGGGCAATACTAAGAATACAATTTCAAATTGCTTAAGACTTCTACCCGGTCATTGCTGACAGAACAAGAGCAAGCTACCCCTGTGGATTAAATAAAAAGTTCTGTTCAAAATTCTATACAAACTCCCAAGTTCGATGAGGCACATCTGAAGAAGGTCAGAGGTTACATCAGCCGAAACGTTGTGAGAATAACATCCAAGATGAAAAAAGTAGTCCGAATAATCAAAATAAAACTAACAAATGGAATAGACTGTTCTCTATCATGGAAGCACAATTTTACCATAAAAATGATAATGACAACCACAAAATTTTACATGGTAATCATATCCTTATCGGCAGAGATTGTAAGAAAAATTTCTAACAAATTCTGAACTCCCCAAGCGACAGACCTGAAAAGATTAGTGATATGAAAGAACAAAACCAGAATTATTCGACAAACTAATGTCTACAATCACTATCACTGGACGCATCCATCTACTTATCTGCCAAGAAATGTTATCTGTAGCTACGAGGCAATAGATAGGACAGGAGGTAGTGATGCATAGATTTTTTTTACAGGCATGACCATGCACTATAGTTCTGGTGATAGTCCCTATTTACTTGCCTCCCCACGAGAGCAGAATTAGACATACGGTCTGTTTTTAATGTGAGGAAAATCTAGCTCTCCAGAAAATAGGCACTCTGGATTGGGACAAAACTAAAAATTGCCTCAGTCTAGGAAGCCTTCTTTTTCACTGAACAAAGACATAAAAAATGAAATGCAGCACAAGAACAGATACCACACCTTGCTCCCAGCCAAAAAGGCCAAATTTCACAGAACGATCTGACTCCTATTTGATTTGGACAACTAGCGAACGGACTAATGTTACTCTTAAACAGAAAGTATACATCGTGTGATTACCATGAAACAGAATTTTCAATAGATAGAAATAAAAAGCACGCTATAATCTAATGATAACCCGATGGGTTAAAATCTTTTCAACTAGAACTCTAACAAAACATTTGCCAATACCTCATATACTAACCAGATGATTTTAGATCATAAACACCCTGGGGCAAATGGGTAAATAGAAATATGGAAACCATAATACAAGTTCATCTCCACAATCATCCACCGGGGAAACTTATGGGACAAGTGCTGACCACTCCAATAACTTTGCCATTACTAAAAATGGACACCAAAACCACAACTAAAATGTGATTTATTATTGACACATGGACCAGCTTGCAAAGCTCACACCGGTATCATTGTCATCGGTTACGGAAAAACAAAAGTGGAGATTGGGATACCTACGTTAAGATGATTCAAATTTATGCAAATAATTCCTTATTGGGATATAACTTCCTCAACAACTTTGGACTTATTATTGACTGCATATCCTGGCGATACGTTTATCGCCTTGCTGCAAATGCAATGCTATAATCAACGTAAACAGCAAATACCAAAATATTTAAATCCTGTTATTCGAACGTAAATATTGTGATAAATAATAATATTCCAGGATTTTATAAAGAATTTATGAATGTCATGTGACTGTTTAAGGATAAAATAATAAAAAAAAAATGTAATCACAGAATAGAAATTAGCAATCACCCACCAAAGTAAGTAAAGTGGATGCGACCTGAAGGCTCCTTTTTCATTAGCTATTAACACTGAGATGTAAGGAGGGGGAGGTAGTCCTTTCTCAGGACTTATCAACTTACATTTGGTCCTCACCTTATAATGCTGAGTGTTTAAGCAAGGGAGCATAAAGTACCATTTTTTTTTTTTTTCCCTCTTTAAAAAATAGTCTTCAGATTTTTAGATATAATTGTTTTTTATTTATAGAAAATTAATCCTTAATTTTGCTAACAACTTCCAACCACTTGCAGGAAAAATAAATTTTCAAAATGCACCATTTACTTTAAATGACACTGAATTGTATCCTTAGCCTTTTGGCTAGGAACAAAGTGTAGCATCTGTTCCGATACTACACTTTATCTTTTCTGTTCTTAGTCTAGAAGGATTTCTCTTTCACTGAGATAATTTTAATTATTTGTCTCAATCTAGAGTGCCCCCCCTTTTTTTTTTTAAAGAGTTGGATTGTAGGTAGGCAAATAAATAGGTACACCGAATTGGAAATATAAAAAAAAATCATCCAAATATTAATTGTATGTCTTATACTAGCACACCAGAAATCAGAAATCAATTTGTAAGAGATGCTACTAGTTCTGCTATTTGTGCAGCAGCTCTACACCAACTGATTGATGGTAATCCTCTTCTTGTGGGATTTTTTCCTCCAAAAAATTAAGAAAATCAAGTTTATATCTAGCAATAACCCACTTTAAACACCCAATAGGTAGCAAATGAATATTACTTCTAATGAATCACACATCACTGTGTTGTGTTTTTCAAGCAAAATCAGATAAACAGCAGAGGCAATTCGTGTTATATTGACTGAGGAGTACATTGAACATACACAAGGGACGCCAAACTATTATTGCCGATTGTTTATCTAGACCTATCTTTGCAATTCAGGTAAACCATAGCAACTTACCAGCAATAGCTAGATCTTAAAAGATCCAGAAAAAGATAATTACCGTAGTTAAAAAAGATATATGTTAATGATTACAAAACAACATTTATTTGACATAATGTATTCATATCATTTCAAAGATGTTCTGGTGGAATTACAGAAATCTATATTTGATAGTATTATAGCAGCAGAAGCAAAATAATTTCTATAAAATACTAAATTTTGCTTATCTAAATACTTCTGATTTGTTACAGAAATCTGACTTCAGCCAATCAAAAGTTGTCTAGGAGCCAAGCACCTTCTAGTGTTGGCTATTTAAGCGACAACCCAAGCACAGTCAACAGCAAGAAACTCAATCTGCCACACGAACCGTTGTCAGTCAAACCATAGTGTTATAAACTACGATTAAACTCCTTACCAAACCAATTCAAGCCTTGGCCACTAGACAGATGAAACTAGACATGCATGAACTCATCCACACATACGGACTAAACAAAGGGCAAACATGCTTACACAAAACACCGCCTAGTCTACCTTAGCCTTTTGGTTAGGAGCAAAGTGTAGTATCTGTTCTTATGCTGCGCTTCATCTTTTTTGTCTTCGGTCACTTTTAGACGGAGGCAATTTTTATTTTTGTTCCAATCCAGAGTTCCCCTTTTTTGGGGAGTTGGATTTTCCCCACATTAAAAACCGACCTTGTGTCTAACTCTGCTCTCGTGTGGAGGCAAGTAAATAGGTACTCTTTCTCATCTAGAACGTTCATGAACACTTTGAACTCTTAACTCTTTACTCTTAATTGTTCTGACAAGTCCTAAATAAAATTGATATTTATGTATGAACACTTTTTTCATTTTTTTTTTTTTTGGTATTGCCTTTTCTTCTACAGTATTCGTTCGTTATCGCATTCGGGTAAGAAAACTACAAGTCAAATCTCTAAGGCCTGATTCTTCTATCCTAGTATTGACAAACCTGCTAAACAGTTTTGTGTAGCAAAAGCATGCCAATCTATTAAAATACACGCATACCGAAGCTGCACAATGACAACAAATCAGTTCACTTACAATTTGTTTCTATATAGTGCATATCGACATCGTTGCTCCATTTCGTCCAGCCATCTACTGCAATGATGCATATAACAGCCCATTTCATGATTTGCTAACATGCATTGATTGTATTACAAAATGGATCGAGCTGAACCGTTAATTGTATTTGCAGCAAAAAGTTTTGCATCTATTTGTTAACACCTGTATCATATGCTGGGATTTTCCACTATACATAATATCTGTCTGAGACAAATAGTTTGAAAGTGAGCCCTTTTCAGAAATATTTACAACTAGATCACCCGTGACACGTTAGGTCGGTATTTGTTGTATCTATCTATCAATAACGTTGCCAAGTAAATATATATATTGTTTCTTTCTAGATAATAATCATTCATGTTTTTATCCACTTTTCCCGCCACTCTCTCTTCCCGCCACTCTCTCTTCCCGCCACTCTCTCTTCCCGCCACTCTCTCTTCCCGCCACTCTCTCTTCCCGCCACCCTCTCTTCCCGCCACTCTCTCTTCCCGCCACCCTCTCTTCCCGCCACTCTCTCACACTCTCTCTTCCCGCCACTCTCTAACACTCTCTCTCTTCCCGCCACTCTCTAACACTCTCTCTCTTCCCGCCACTCTCTCACACTCTCTCTCTTCCCGCCACTCTCTCACACTCTCTCTCTTCCCGCCACTCTCTCACACTCTCTCTCTTCCCCACACTCTCTCACACTCTCTCTCTTCCCCACACTCTCTCTCTTCCCGCCACTCTCTCACACTCTCTCTCTTCCCGCCACTCTCTCACACTCTCTCTCTTCCCGCCACTCTCTCACACTCTCTCTCTTCCCGCCACTCTCTCACACTCTCTCTCTTCCCGCCACTCTCTCACACTCTCTCTCTTCCCGCCACTCTCTCACACTCTCTCTCTTCCCGCCACTCTCTCACACTCTCTCTCTTCCCGCCACTCTCTCACACTCTCTCTCTTCCCGCCACTCTCTCACACTCTCTCTTCCCGCCACTCTCTCACACTCTCTCTTCCCGCCACTCTCTCACACTCTCTCTTCCCGCCACTCTCTCACACTCTCTCTTCCCGCCACTCTCTCACACTCTCTCTTCCCGCCACTCTCTCACACTCTCTCTTCCCGCCACTCTCTCACACTCTCTCTTCCCGCCACTCTCTCACACTCTCTCTTCCCGCCACTCTCTCACACTCTCTCTTCCCGCCACTCTCTCACACTCTCTCTTCCCGCCACTCTCTCACACTCTCTCTTCCCGCCACTCTCTCACACTCTCTCTTCCCGCCACTCTCTCACACTCTCTCTTCCCGCCACTCTCTCACACTCTCTCTTCCCGCCACTCTCTCACACTCTCTCTTCCCGCCACTCTCTCACACTCTCTCTATTCCCGCCACTCTCTCACACTCTCTCTTCCCGCCACTCTCTCACACTCTCTCTTCCCGCCACTCTCTCACACTCTCTCTTCCCGCCACTCTCTCACACTCTCTCTTCCCGCCACTCTCTCACACTCTCTCTTCCCGCCACTCTCTCACACTCTCTCTTCCCGCCACTCTCTCACACTCTCTCTTCCCGCCACTCTCTCACACTCTCTCTTCCCGCCACTCTCTCACACTCTCTCTTCCCGCCACTCTCTCACACTCTCTCTCTTCCCGCCACTCTCTCACACTCTCTCTCTTCCCGCCACTCTCTCACACTCTCTCTCTTCCCGCCACTCTCTCACACTCTCTCTCTTCCCGCCACTCTCTCACACTCTCTCTTCCCGCCACTCTCTCACACTCTCTCTTCCCGCCACTCTCTCACACTCTCTCTTCCCGCCACTCTCTCACACTCTCTCTTCCCGCCACTCTCTCACACTCTCTCTTCCCGCCACTCTCTCTCTCTCTCTATTCCCGCCACTCTCTCTCTCTCTCTCTCTATTCCCGCCACTCTCTCTCTCTCTCTATTCCCGCCACTCTCTCTCTCTCTCTCTTCCCGCCACTCTCTCTCTCTCTCTCTTCCCGCCACTCTCTCTCTCTCTCTCTTCCCGCCACTCTCTCTCTCTCTCTTCCCGCCACTCTCTCTCTCTCTCTTCCCGCCACTCTCTCTCTCTCTCTCTTCCCGCCACTCTCTCTCTCTCTCTCTTCCCGCCACTCTCTCTCTCTCTCTCTTCCCGCCACTCTCTCTCTCTCTCTCTTCCCGCCACTCTCTCTCTCTCTCTCTTCCCGCCACTCTCTCTCTCTCTCTCTTCCCGCCACTCTCTCTCTCTCTCTCTTCCCGCCACTCTCTCACACTCTCTCTCTTCCCGCCACTCTCTCTCTCTCTCTCTTCCCGCCACTCTCTCTCTCTCTCTATTCCCGCCACCCTCTCTCTCTCTCTATTCCCGCCACTGTCTCTCTCTCTCTCTATTCCCGCCACTGTCTCACACTCTCTCTTCCCGCCACTCTCTAACACTCTCTCTCTTCCCGCCACTCTCTCACACTCTCTCTCTTCCCGCCACTCTCTCACACTCTCTCTCTTCCCGCCACTCTCTCTCTCTCTCTCTCTTCCCGCCACTCTCTCTCTCTCTCTCTCTTCCCGCCACTCTCTCTCTCTCTCTCTCTTCCCGCCACTCTCTCTCTCTCTCTCTCTTCCCGCCACTCTCTCTCTCTCTCTCTCTATTCCCGCCACTCTCTCTCTCTCTCTATTCCCGCCACTCTCTCTCTCTCTCTATTCCCGCCACTCTCTCTCTCTCTCTATTCCCGCCACTCTCTCTCTCTCTCTCTCTATTCCCGCCACTCTCTCTCTCTCTCTCTATTCCCGCCACTCTCTCTCTCTCTCTCTATTCCCGCCACTCTCTCTCTCTCTCTCTATTCCCGCCACTCTCTCTCTCTCTCTCTATTCCCGCCACTCTCTCTCTCTCTCTATTCCCGCCACTCTCTCTCTCTCTCTATTCCCGCCACTCTCTCTCTCTCTCTATTCCCGCCACTCTCTCTCTCTCTCTATTCCCGCCACTCTCTCTCTCTCTCTATTCCCGCCACTCTCTCTCTCTCTCTCTTCCCGCCACTCTCTCTCTCTCTCTCTTCCCGCCACTCTCTCTCTCTCTCTATTCCCGCCACTCTCTCTCTCTATTCCCGCCACCCTCTCTCTCTCTCTATTCCCGCCACTCTCTCTCTCTCTCTATTCCCGCCACTCTCTCTCTCTCTCTATTCCCGCCACTCTCTCTCTCTCTCTATTCCCGCCACTCTCTCTCTCTCTCTCTATTCCCGCCACTCTCTCTCTCTCTCTCTATTCCCGCCACTCTCTCTCTCTCTCTCTATTCCCGCCACTCTCTCTCTCTCTCTCTCTCTATTCCCGCCACTCTCTCTCTCTCTCTCTATTCCCGCCACTCTCTCTCTCTCTCTCTATTCCCGCCACTCTCTCTCTCTCTCTATTCCCGCCACTCTCTCTCTCTCTCTCTCTCTATTCCCGCCACTCTCTCTCTCTCTCTCTCTATTCCCGCCACTCTCTCTCTCTCTCTATTCCCGCCACTCTCTCTCTCTCTCTATTCCCGCCACTCTCTCTCTCTCTCTCTCTATTCCCGCCACTCTCTCTCTCTCTCTATTCCCGCCACTCTCTCTCTCTCTCTATTCCCGCCACTCTCTCTCTCTCTCTATTCCCGCCACTCTCTCTCTCTCTCTATTCCCGCCACTCTCTCTCTCTCTCTATTCCCGCCACTCTCTCTCTCTCTCTATTCCCGCCACTCTCTCTCTCTATTCCCGCCACCCTCTCTCTCTCTCTATTCCCGCCACTCTCTCTCTCTCTCTATTCCCGCCACTCTCTCTCTCTCTCTATTCCCGCCACTCTCTCTCTCTCTCTATTCCCGCCACTCTCTCTCTCTCTCTCTATTCCCGCCACTCTCTCTCTCTCTCTCTATTCCCGCCACTCTCTCTCTCTCTCTCTATTCCCGCCACTCTCTCTCTCTCTCTCTATTCCCGCCACTCTCTCTCTCTCTCTCTATTCCCGCCACTCTCTCTCTCTCTCTCTATTCCCGCCACTCTCTCTCTCTCTCTCTCTATTCCCGCCACTCTCTCTCTCTCTCTATTCCCGCCACTCTCTCTCTCTCTCTCTCTCTATTCCCGCCACTCTCTCTCTCTCTCTCTCTATTCCCGCCACTCTCTCTCTCTCTCTATTCCCGCCACTCTCTCTCTCTCTCTATTCCCGCCACTCTCTCTCTCTCTCTCTCTATTCCCGCCACTCTCTCTCTCTCTCTATTCCCGCCACTCTCTCTCTCTCTCTATTCCCGCCACTCTCTCTCTCTCTCTATTCCCGCCACTCTCTCTCTCTCTCTATTCCCGCCACTCTCTCTCTCTCTCTATTCCCGCCACTCTCTCTCTCTCTCTATTCCCGCCACTCTCTCTCTCTTCCCGCCACTCTCTCTCTCTCTCTCTCTATTCCCGCCACTCTCTCTCTCTATTCCCGCCACTCTCTCTCTCTCTTCCCGCCACTCTCTCTCTCTCTCTCTCTTCCCGCCACTCTCTCTCTCTCTCTCTTCCCGCCACTCTCTCTCTCTCTCTCTTCCCGCCACTCTCTCTCTCTCTCTCTTCCCGCCACTCTCTCTCTCTCTCTCTTCCCGCCACTCTCTCTCTCTCTCTCTTCCCGCCACTCTCTCTCTCTCTCTCTTCCCGCCACTCTCTCTCTCTCTCTCTCTATTCCCGCCACTCTCTCTCTCTCTCTCTATTCCCGCCACTCTCTCTCTCTCTCTCTCTATTCCCGCCACTCTCTCTCTCTCTCTCTTCCCGCCACTCTCTCTCTCTCTCTCTATTCCGGCCACTCTCTCTCTCTCTCTTCCTGCTACCCAATCTCTCTCTCTCTCTTCCCGCTACCCAATCTCTCTCTCTCTCTTCCCGCTACCCAATCTCTCTCTCTCTCTTCCCGCTACCCAATCTCTCTCTCTCTCTTCCCGCTACCCAATCTCTCTCTCTCTCTTCCCGCTACCCAATCTCTCTCTCTCTCTTCCCGCTACCCAATCTCTCTCTTTCTCTCTTCCCGCTACCCAATCTCTCTCTTTCTCTCTTCCCGCTACCCAATCTCTCTCTTTCTCTCTTCCCGCTACCCAATCTCTCTCTTTCTCTCTTCCCGCTACCCAATCTCTCTCTTTCTCTCTTCCCGCTACCCAATCTCTCTCTTTCTCTCTTCCCGCTACCCAATCTCTCTCTTTCTCTTCCCGCTACCCAATCTCTCTCTTTCTCTTCCCGCTACCCAATCTCTCTCTCTCTTCCCGCTACCCAATCTCTCTCTCTCTCTCTCTCTCTCTCTTCCCGCTACCCAATCTCTCTCTTTCTCTCTTTCCGCTACCCAATCTCTCTCTTTCTCTCTTTCCGCTACCCAATCTCTCTCTTTCTCTCTTTCCGCTACCCAATCTCTCTCTTTCTCTCTTCCCGCTACCCAATCTCTCTTTCTCTTCCCGCTACCCAATCTCTCTCTCTCTTCCCGCTACCCAATCTCTCTCTCTCTTTCTCTCTTCCCGCTACCCAATCTCTCTCTCTCTCTATCTCTTCCCGCTACCCAATCTCTCTCTCAGCATAACATATTTATTCCTAAAATTATATATTAACACAGATATTTGCAAATTATTTTATTAATTTTTTTATGCATAACAATGGCATTAGTAGTATTAGTGACAACCTGTATGTTCTTGAAATCAATATCAGGTGGTAATTGGATCTCATTATATATTATCTAATTAACCAATGATCAAAAGACAGCAACAAGCTCACTTTCATTGCTATTCTAAATCTTTATCACCTTCATCGTTTCAACTTGTGAATTAGCTTTTATAATCTTCTTCACTTAATGACTATATCAGCTTACATGTAAAAAAATAAATAAATTGCTATTCTTGTAAGAAATTTGAGTACTATGTATTATGTGAGTAAACTATTAGCTAAAGCTTCGACAGGTGAATCAAGCAAACCCAAAACTATTTCTGAGCAAATTGTTAATGTTTATTAACAAGAGCTATAGTTTCTTAAACGTGTTCATTCCATTTTAAGATCACTTGTATTCAAGGTTATACATGACCAACATTTTTTATTTACAATGAATCGATTATTTAATTTAATCAAACATTCAATAGCATAAAAGTAAATTATTTTAAAAAATTGGATTTGTAACATTTTTTACAAAATTAAATCCACTATAATCCATTTCAGTTTCTTTTAAAAACAAGTTAGCCATTTTAATCCTTTGTTAATAGTTAAAAAAAAAAAAAAAAAAAAGAAAAAAAAAGTGAATTATTTGGTGACCATTCGAAATTTGAAAGGATTTCGTAAGCATTAAAACTGTCGAATAGAAAATCACGTCTGGCTTTAAAATTCCTAACGAATCTTCATGTATTAAAAGATTGAAAGTTTTCGAAACTATTTACATAGAATAGTTTTATGAGTAGATTAAAACATTACCATAAGGAAATTAGTTTATATCAATTTGATTCAATTAATAATTGAATGGCCAAACGATACTGTAATAATTAAATTCAACTTTCAAAGTCCTATTAAAAAAATAATTTGATAAAAAGAAGAAACGGCATAGTTAAAAGCAGAAGTTCATTTTAATTTCTTGAAATATTAAAATTTCTATCATTTACTTGATTTTGAACTGTTATCCACATCATGATTGCTATAATATTGATGTTTAACTGTGAACGTGTGCGTTTACTGTACAAGTTGTGATCGTCTGCTCAGTGTCTTTGTCTGAATTCAGTGCTTGATTGTAGTGTCAATCATGTGGTAATGTCAATCATGTGGTAATGTCAATCATGTGGTCGCTGTCAGTGCTGTAACAAAATGATTTTCCCTCCAAACAAAACCACAACTTCAGTTTAAAAAAATTCGCAATGTTTTATTTTGAGAGACGTTACAATGATACTTGTTTTTATCTACTTTTGGCTAAGATCAAAGTGTAGTATCTGTTCTGATGGATACTACACCCCATAGACTGGTATTGTCTTGTCCTTCGGGGCTTGATTTACACTGGTTTATGGGTCTGTCCTGTGCAGTTCTAGGAGGTCCACCCTCCCAGGCTTCGCCTCCCCTCTTTGGGGAGGAGTAAGTTTATTGCTTACTGCCTGAGGCGCCCCTACTTGGGAATGCCGACGGGGCTGCCCAGGCAATTTTTAATGGCCAGAATGCTCACCTCTGGGGCGCTGGCTTTTCAAACCCCACTTTCCCGACCCGACCTTGTGGGAGTAAGATAAAACTGGCCTTGTGCCTAACTCCTGGAGAGGAGTAAATAAATACTCAATGACAGGCCTGCAAATCAAGACAAATGTTTCTTTCAACTGAACATAGATGGGCCTTAAGCTAATGGACTGCCTGTCTCTGAAACGCACAGAAACCCAACGGACCTCCAAAACTCAAGTGACTCAAAATCACAACATAGAACCACATATCCAAGAAGACATTATTTTAAAGAGCCAGCCGATTTCTTGGGTAGTCTTTCACCTATTGGCTCAATATTTCTCCCATTGCAGACCTGCCGTCCATAGCATGTATCTATGCACCCCACTAAACATACCACCTTGCACATGTCTACGTCGGCCATTGTGCTGTCTTTCCCAGGTGCCTTTCAGGAAGCTTAATTCTGTTTCCCATTCAGATATGTTTTATCTTCACTAGGGATTGAACTCGTAAATTTGAGAATTGAACTACTTCTGAATACTGTTTTGATATGTGAATTAGATATTGTTTGTTTTCTGATAAGCAGTTCACATAAGGTAGACTTTTATTTGTTTTTTAGAGCCATTGTTCTACTCAAAATTTTTAGATTTTGTATTGGCGGGCATTTCTTAAGTTTGCTATTTCTTGATGGCTCACCAATTATGACTTGTCTTCAATGCTGTAGACAGCAGACAATCTTTCTTCACACTATATTGATGGCGGGAATTGAAGTTATTGTCAGGTGAAGGTTGGTTTACAATCTCTTCAGATTTTGCTCTTTGAGTTTTTAACACATCTAGGAAGATCAGCTGATTGCCTTTCTCGTTTTTATTCTGAACTATATTGAAAGTCTGAGTTCAAATGGTCTTGTAGTATTTGGAATGGTCAGTCGGTGTATGAAAGTGTTATCTGTATATATCGGCCACTTATTATTAGGGTTTGTTTTGATTGTAATGCCGTTGCTGAAAAGTATCCCATGTACATTGATGCTGATAATTTTTTAATGGTGTGAGCCTTCAGATGCCACAGGTGATGATTGGACTGAGCCCCTTGAAATTCAGTAGATTCCAACTAAAGTTTCTTCATAAATTGTATCGTTAAACTACAGGGCACCAGACTTCATTGTCCTGAGAACAAATTTTAATCGTCCGGAATTACTAAGATTGCATAACTAACGGTTAAAAAAATGATAGTTTTTGACACAATTTTCAAAGCAAATCTAAGCATCACAAAATCATGAAAAAAATCGGAACTAAATTTAAAATATGTCTTTTGAGATTCAAGAAATTAAAAAAAAATTTTTTTTTATATCTGTAAAACAATCATTTCTTTAATTTTTTTACAATTCCCTTTACCTGTTTTTGTCTGGTTAGAAACATTTTGACCCAAATGTATAAGTTGCGGTGAAGATCCGAGAAATAGATAGGGAAGGAATACCTTTTTATTGACCGGAAGATAATCATTAGGGGGCATTCCATGGTATTACAGCTGCACCTAGCAGCATCTCTTCATGTATATGCTAGCCATCAGTGGAGTTAATGAAAAAGCGGAATGCCAAGTTTGTGTATCTTTGAGAGGCCATACATATGTGGCAGATTGCAATGTTTGCTGTCTATATTTCTTAATTGTGAAGTATTCCTTGTTGTTTTTCTCAGTTTTCAAGGTCAAGTTTTTCTTCACTGTATCAAGTAGATTTGTTAATTTCTATGAACATCCCAGCTTTTCAATTGCCACTGTTAACTTATATTACCTTTGTCTATCGGTAGCATGATTATACTATCATCACTGTAGGCCCTTTTTGATGGCAAATCTTTTTCTTTGATGTTGTTTTTAGGAGGCTTGGCATTTTCCACGGCTTGTTTCAGTTTTTATCTTCGCTTGTCTGCCTGGATTTTAGCAATCTTCAAAGCTGCTTTTTCAAATGGACCCATCACGGCTAAGATGAAATTCGATTGAGACCTTCAATACTGTTTCCTCAGATACTTAGGCGGCATTTATTGCTGTTGTTGACGACATTCATCTTTTATACTCTGTCTGTTTTTAATTGGAAAAAAAACAAAAAAAAACAAAACAAACAGGACAATAAACAGGAAACTCTCATTCTCTCTACAATTGTGCAGTATTAATATTCGCCACTCTCTCTTTTGTCGTTTTTTATTTTTTAACTTGGTATTGGTATTACATACCAGACACGCTTCATGAATCTAACTAGTATGGATATTTGTTTCATTCAGTTTGAGTCATCTCGGCAGCCATGCAGATATATTTTCAAAGAAGAGGTAGATTAAAGAAGTAGGCTTGATTGAATCATAAGGAAGGCAAAAGAATAGTGAAGAGTCTAAGGGTTGACAAAGATCATTAGCTAAGAACAAATACGTTACCAATAGATGAAGAGCACCAGGCGTGTTACAATTTTGAAAGCTCTTTCGACTACTTTCTTCACTATCCTGTTCTGTTGCCTTCCTTATGGCTCCATTAATCCAACTTATCAGTAGACTACCCGACTGGGTAATATGTGGATTATTTTGGAAATCGGTGAAGTAAAAATCGACGGCCAACATTTTTATAATCAGCGACCTGACTGAATAGGAATAAACACAACTTCGAAGATTTCATCGAAATGTGGAAGAATATCAGATACATAAAAATCTTGTCATATTTACTCTGGCATGGCTTGGTGGAATCTAGTCTTACGAGATTTTAATGAATTCTATTTTAATTTAGATTGAAATCCTCTCTGAATTCATTTTATGGCTTCAATTCATTGTTTTATAGTTCATTATTTTAATCCGCTTTCTTTTCCCAGTTCTTTATCGTCTAATTAATCGCCTTGGTTTTGAGTTCAACTCTTATCTTGAATTATTTCATGCTTCAAATTGTCAATTGGTTTTCTCATGAGTTACAAAATGTCAAATCTTCTTAGTCACCACCTAAATTCAATAAAACTTTTAACAGAGTTCAAACTAAAAAAAAAAAAAAAAGAAGACAATTAGCTGGCTTTCCAGAATGTGTTAATAACTCGCACAGAGCAAAGGGTTTCAGAGATCTGTATATTGTGAGCCAATCTTCTGTGGAGAATACCTTAACTTCAATTCTCATCATCCTAACCGTGCAAAGAAAGATTGTCTGCAACCTCCAACATTTTCAAACAAGTAATAGCCGACTTAAGAGATAGTGTACAACTCAACAACTATTCTGCCAGCACAACGTTGACTCCAACAAAAATGAAACTCTCATTGTCTATTACAGTTGACTGGTATTAACCCCGCCCCACGTCTCTCTCTCTCTCTCTTTTATACTTGGTATTGGTATTACATACCAGACTAGTTTTATGAATCTAACTAGTAGGCATATTTGTTTAATTTAGTTTGAGTCACCTACGCAGCCACATTTTCAAAGAAAAGAAGTAGATGAAGAGTTTCACAAATGTTAAAATTATATTTCAACGTTACAATATTTACATCTATCGGAAATTAAAAGAACATATGTACACACACACTATATACACTTCGTTTTAAACGGATGCCTTCGGCTTATGTCAGAGTGGAATAGGGTTCCAGTTCTTAGGAGGCCATCCCATGCACTACCCCCGGTTTATCGTTCGTGGCCTGAGTTACCCCTACCTGCCAATGGGTCTGATCATGTCAAATTTTGTATCCATTCAGAATTTCCAGTTTTTGGGGGCAGCTGGGTTCCTCACTATAAACTAATTTAATGCCTAACTTTGCTGCAGTAGGAGACGAGTAAATACACGTAAATAACGTGGTCCCCTCAAAAAGGAAAAAAAAAAAAACCCCACCTCACTTGTATGTCAAAAAGTCAGGGATCAGTTTGATGTTGTATTTATATTGTAAACAGGATCCTTCATCGAAAATAAAAGAAAATTAATTTATAAAAAGTAGTGAATAAGAATAAAAAAAGTATTTGCGGTTTCACCTTAACTAAAATTAAATTTTACAATATTATTTTTATTATTTTAAACATAAAGAGAGACTTCATTTTTTCTTTTTTATCTTCCCTTTCTTCTAAATGAATAAATGCGAAAGTTTTATTCATCTATCTGAACTTTATACATATCTACCTAATTCAATTATACACTAAGATATTTTCACATACCGTATATATACTCACAAAAAACCTGACTAAACACTCTCAATGGTATAAATTATTTGTATATTTATTTTTTTAAACATTGCCTAATAAATTC
This sequence comes from Sepiola atlantica, assembly GCA_963556195.1. NCBI lineage: Eukaryota > Metazoa > Mollusca > Cephalopoda > Sepiida > Sepiolidae > Sepiola > Sepiola atlantica. Next base: position 186,654,073 of record OY744515.1, read on the forward strand.
ATATTCAGTACGATTCACTTATAATTTGATTCTCCTATTTTATTATATATACGAAAAGCTTTTCTCAATATCAATATCTCAATTATTATCCGTAGTAATATTAAGCGATTTAGTGAATTAAGTTTAAAATTCAAAATCATAACTTTTCTTTCATTATTTGTTTTTTTGGTTACGTTTTCGCACGCGTATATTTACACATAGCAACAACCTCGATAACTTTCGAATAATTACTTAAAAAAGTTTGCATTAAACGCAATAATTACCAAAGAATTTCTGTTAATAATTAAATACATGCATTTATTATTTTTAAAAATTAGTTTGTTGTTGCTGTCCCTATTTACTTCCTCCCACGAGAGCAGAGTTAGGCACAATGTCAATATTTAACGTGGGAAAATTCAGATCCCCCAAAAGGGGCACTCTGGATTGAAACAAAAATGTCAATGACCGAGGACATAAAAACTAAGTTCAAATTCAGGACAGCTACTACATTTTGCTCCTAGCTAAAAGGCCAAAGATCCAACATGTTGGTAGTGATTATGATGATGATGATGATGACTTAACATTTGTTAAAGAAAAAGAAAAAAACTCCTAATCTTTCTAAATTACAAAAAAAGAAGATTCTTTTTTTGGTCAAATAAACCAATTTTATATTACTGAATAATTCGAAATGTGTACTTTGTACTTTTTGCCGTTATTATAAAAGACAGAAAAATTTCTTAATTAATATTAAAACATTTTGCTGTCTTTTCAGTAATATAAAATTGGTTTATTTGACCAATCGACCTTGCACCCTTGTTTGATTCATTTCATTATATAACCAGTTTTTAATGGAGAATTCATTTTCATTTTTATGCTGAAACAAAATAAAATTCCTCGCCTTTGAATATCTTAATGACCATATCAATTCATCTTTTTGTTGTTTTTTCCTAAGAAAATGAAATTTGACTATGTTCATGCACAGTAAATTTTCTCCACATTGGAATACATCAAATAACATTACGACAATCATTTTGTTTTTTTTCCTCCAAATTACTAAAATCAATTTAAATTTTTTTTTCTTTGGTTTCTGTAAAGAAGACTGCAGCCTCAGTAATTGCTGTCCGGGTGGGGGCAGGTAGTTTTTGCTAAAACATTCATAAATTATAATTTCTGGAAAGTTATAAAATTGTTTGATAATTTCTTACTTTAGTGGTATTACATCCAGATATGTTATTGACGTTAGGAAAATCATGATTTATATATTTATTTGTATGTTACTTACGTTTATTTAAAAATTAATTCTTTCCCATTTTTTTTCTGTAAGAAAACAAATTTGAACAAGAAAGCCATTACAATAAGAATGAAGTAAATATTGTATGGGAAATATGTATCGTTTAATGTTATTAAATTAATATTAAAAATGTGTAACATAACAATACATTAACAAGACATAATTCAGTCAGTAAAATGCATACCTCTGCTTGACAACGTAAGAATGGGTCAAAGTCTTATCTGAGCCGTACTTCTCCGTATTGTATGAAGTATTTCTGCAGTTATGCTATGGAAACGTTGATAACTCAAAAACTCAAGATGCAGGACTTCATTGGCTACAATATGGACCACGTAGTTTCTATAATTAACAGTCAAAGTTATTGCCAAAAGTGTTACTTTCGCATTTTCCGTGATCTTTGACCTCAAAATTAAATCATTTTTAAGTTAGACCATGACCGATGATTGGTCAAGCGATTGGACGCTAGATTGTACAGAAAACATAACCTTAACAGAGGTTATCATGATTTTATTAAAAAATAAGTTATTTTATTGTTCAAATGTTTTATCCGAAGACACAACTTGACTTCCCAGGTTTCGTGCTGGGATCAAAGTGTACTATCTTTTGTCCTTGGTCAATCCTTTTCGACTGAGATCATTTTTATTTTTTTTTCCCATTCAGAGTGTAACTTTTTTAGGAGCTGGATACCCCCACATTAAAAAAACGACCGGTATCTAATTTTGCCCTCATAGGGAAGCAAGTAAGTAGGGACACACAAAAATAGATATATTTTAATAGTTTTTAAGTATTTCTTAGTATTTTACCAAATTGTTCATAAATGGTGTTTAAGGTTGACAATTTATTTGAAAGTTTCATGATTAAACTTTAACCCAAGTAATGAAATATTAACCACTACTCACCAATTGGCAGAACTTTGAACACCCAAAATGGCAAATGTTTAAAAGACGACACATTAAAGTTGAAAAAGTATATGGAGTGATTATTTTACAGGACAAGACAGATCGTCTTGCAAATGTCATATTTTCAAACAATGTTTTTTATTTTCATTTTCTAATTCCAGCCCCCGTAAAATGTACCTTAGCCAAATATTAAACATATCTACTTTTCTAACGGTGCTTGTCCTCTTTTTATATGCTTGTATCACAGATTTAACTTGAGTAGATTTTTTGAATTTTGGTAAGTTCTAAATAAAATTCAAATAAAGGAGACATGCTTTTATGCAATATAATATTCTCAAATTTAATATAATATTCTCAAATTTAATATAATATTCTCGAATTTAATATAATATTCTCGAATTTAATATAATATTCTTGAATTTAATATAATATTCTTGAATTTAATATAATATTCTTGAATTAAAAAAAAAATAAAATTTAATAAACTCCAACATTAAAAGCAAAAAATTAAAAATGGTATTTTACACTTAGTTACTGCAAAATGCACGAATAATTTTATTTTTAGCCTTGCTCCATTCAATTAATTAAAAAAAAATCTTTTTGACAAACTAATGATTATTTCACACACATACACAAAAATCATTAAAAAGAATGTGTGGTTGATTTCCTTCAGTCTGAGATTGACAGTTGTTTTCTGCTGTATAGGTATGAACCCTCAGAAAAACATGCAAAAAAAAAAAAAGGGAAGGTGATTAAAGAATTAGAACAGAATGCAGATTTAAAGTTTTATTCTTCACACAATCTCTCATCATGGTCACTGTTTTAAGAAGTTAAGCTTCGAAAATGAAATGAATGAATCATAGAAGGTTTTGTTTCAACAGTTAATTAATCCTTATTGTAATAGTGTCATAATTCCACAAGATAATAACTAATCAGTATTGCACAAGAGATCGAATGACTTCCTTAGAAAGAAAAAAAAATACTAAAAATAAAATAAAAACAATAATAAAAAAAATAAATGAAAAAAGAACCGGTATGAAAGGGGATGGGTGGCGAAAATGAAATTGTCATACTACCCAACTCTACCCTGGGAACTTTCTGAATAAGTGCAATGAGGTAAATCATTGACTAATTCATTCTGAACATATCGTAATAAATGAATGCATGTTTTAATACTTTTAAACAGTTTAAAACTAATAATACTGATTAATTATAATTCATGAGAATAATTATAATAATTTTTTTCTTAAACCAATGACGAAAAATTTAAGTAATCCAACAATTATTATATTTATAATTTCCGTATGAGAAAATTTTAATTACAGCCATTTTCTTTTTTCTGAAAATATTCAACGTTAGCAAATAGATTTTGGTGGGTATTTTTTACAAAAATCAAAAATAAAATTTTTCTCTTCCAATAAAGATAGTCAATTAAATGTTTATATGATCTTTTTCTTCAAACCTTCCTCTTATTATTGATATACAAATATATGTTGATGATAAAATATAATTTTATTCAAATCTGAAAATGTTTTTTAACTTATTGAAATTCGATTAAAAATTCTTGCCCATTTACTCTATTATTGAACAATTTATTCTCTTTATATTTTTTAACCGAATAAAGTTGTTTAAAACAAAACTTATCTCTACTGTTTTCATAACATATTGTTTATATACCATATATTTATTTTACCAACGCATTTGTCATAATGGTCAATGTCCGAGGTTCAATCCTTGGTCGAGTCATACCAAATACTTCAAAATATGGTACTTGTTTAAACACTCAACATTATAAAATGAGGATCAAGTGTAAGTGGAGTAATTCTGGAAAGAAGTTGCACTCTCCCCTACATCTCGTTGTAGTAAGTTAATAAAAAAAAGAGCTTTCAGGTTACCCTCGACTATGGTCGACCATTTATTTATTTATTTAATTTTTTTACCAGCTAACCTGTGATTAGGTCGTCGCACTTACTTGTCCAATTAATATATTTCATACATAGTAGACCAGTTGGAGTAAAAAGATTCTCAAACAAGTTTGGTATCAGCTAAAATGGTCCTCTCTGTGAAATAAATATTTGCTTGTTTTGTTTGTTTGAGAGTTTTGACCTATTCACCTATTTTGTCATTTACAGCCTGGAGCATTCCAGAGACTTCCTTCTCTGATGGACAGAGAAGAAAAGAGGGGGGGTGGGGTCAGAGGCAGTTAGTACCATCCCCATCCCTGAATGAATCAGGATAGGCCATGCTCTTTCAGTTAACTGATGATGAAAGACTGCCCCCTGTCACCCTCTTCTATTTCTAATCTCTAAAACTGCCTGGAGTTAATGCAGGACAGCCACCTGCTGTGTTTGGGATCAAACCAACCTTGAATCAAACCCAATAGCAATGAAATACTCATTCAGTCCAACACTTGTCACAGCCATTCAAACACTCTGCTTATTTTATGGTTAGCCAAATAGGCTGAAAAAGGTTTCTCAACCTTCCAATGATGTTTTATCAAATGGAAAAGTGTGTAGAGCCTGTTTCATGAGCTACACTTTCACTTCTCTGCACTTGACTTCAGATAAAAGTACAGAATAGTTAACACTCGAACTTGTAAAACAAACAAAAAGAAAACAGCACATAATTTATATGAAATGTATTAGAATTAAATTCTTTAACAAACATACATAGTTTTAACGTATGGAAAAAATTACTAATTTTTTAAAGTTAAAAGTACAGAATAGTTAATGCTTGAACTCTTTAACTAAACAAAATGGTGGAACCCGTGCGAATGATTTGTAAGAATTTTTAAACAGTAACCCTTACAAAACGTTTCCACATGTTAAAAGCTATGCAGATTCGTTTAAAGAATTTTATTCTAATGCGTTTTATATAGTTTTATTTTGTTTTTGTTTTGAGTTCTCAGGTGTTAACTATTCTGTATTTTTATCTGACTTCATAATGGCCATATTTTCCTCCTTTGACAAAAGTGCTGGTTTACTCGGTCTTCATCCTGAAAGTAGGTTTCCGGATAGAATCAGAACCTTTTCATTTGAAGTTGTTACCATTGGAGCACTGGGAGGAGCTGGTGCTGGTGTGATAGCAAGAGTTAAGAGTGAATGGAGTAAGTTTAGAGAACTTCTGCCATTACTAATCAGAGCGTTACTGCTATCAACCAGGGCATGAGTTTGCAGTGTGATGATCTATGGAAATGAAAGCTGGCCAGTGAGTGTTGAGGATATGTGTTGCATGGAGAGAAATGATATTGAGCATGATACCATCGATGTATCATGTTAGTCTTAAAAACAGGCTTAGATTTGATGACCTCAGAGGAAGATTTAATCTGGACAGTATAGAGAGATGTGGACAGAACAGGAGACTTTGTTAGTTTGTTCACATTGAAAGAATGGATGAAAGTTCTTGGGTTAGTAGAACAGTTTAGGTGGCAGGGAAAGGCCAAGAAGAACTTGCAGTATTTCGCAAGACAATCACCTCCAAGGACTATCACAACAATTTCCATATTCGCCCCGTTTCCCTTTTTTAACAGTCGAAAGATTTTTTGACAGATGATGAAATTTAATTTTCCGTTAAAGTGCGTTTCTTTGATTCTGTTCGTGATGCACGTTGGAATGCCCTCTAAAACACCCAGACCTCTACAATGCCCTGGTAAATCTGAAGTTTCCCAGTCTACAAAGCCACCATCTGCTCATGCATGGAGTATTGTTGCCACATCTGGGCTGGTGCATCATCTACTAGTCTCTCCCTCCTTGACAAGGTTCAAAAAAGAGTTGCCAACCTAATAGGTCCCTCATTGTCAACCAAGCTCCAGTCCCTGTCCCATCGCCGCAATGTAGCATCCTTGTGCTTGTTTTACAAATACTTCAATGGATTATGCTCAAATGAATTGGCTATCCTGGTGCTCCCTCGACGTAAATTCACTAGCCCAACTCGACAATCAGCTAAATCCCATCAATTCACTGTGGAGGTCCCCAGATGCCAGAGAGCTTTCTACTCAAATAGCTTCTTTCCTCGTGCTGCTGGCCTCCGGAACTCCCTCCCTGCCCATTGTTTCCCCCGACAGTACTGACATGCAGAAATTTAAAACTAATGTAAACATACATCTAGCTGTGCAGATGCCAATTTAGGCTGACCCCCATCCTTCTCCCTTTCTTTTTTCTCAGTAGCCCCTTACGTTTACAGTGGCGGCCTGCCTTGTTTGGGGTGAACTATGTTAAACAAGAAACAAAAGGCATGTCTCTATCTTTTGATATGCCACCAAGTAGCTTTGTTTAGCAATGTTGAAACATGTCATTTATTTTCCAAAAACGATTATCTTAATTTCCGTCCGTGACAGTTAAGTTTTAAATTCTTGAAGGTTTACGGATTATAACAGAATGCACCTAAAAAGATTGGATAGTTCAACAGCTGAAACATTGTGAATATAATAGCCATGACGAGACTAACAAGATCCCATCTCATCAATGTCATGGAAGTCTCATATCAGCTTTCTTGCATTGAATTTTTCTGCAAAATATTTGTGCACTAATAAACTTAGTCGAAATTTTTTTTTTTTTTAAATACAACTATGTCGAAATAATTAATTTAGAGTTTCTTTGAATATAAACTTCTACTCTCGACTATTTTCTCGATTGATTGTTCTGTTTTTCTTTATTCCATTCATAATCAGCAGTGATGGAATTTTTGTATGTGGGAGAGAGGGATTGACTAGATAGATGTATGTGACTTGTTATAGTGTATTTGCAAAACAAGTGAAGCCAATCCCATCAAAAGTACAGAAAACAAAACAGTTTACTAGCTGGACCTAATCTTTTAAAAAAATTTTTTTAATAGGATTTTGAAAGTTAAATTTAATTATTACAGTATCGTTTGGTCATTTACATTATTAATTCAACCAAATCGTTAAAAAAAACTAATTCTGTTACGGTAATGTTTTAATCTCTATTTATAAAATTATTGAATGCAAGTAGCTTCCAAAACTTTCAATGCATGATTTAAGAATTTTAAAGCCAGAAATGACTTTATGTTCAGCAGTTTAAATGCTTCCAAATTCCTTTCAAATTTCAAAGTCTTTTTTTTTTTTTTAAACTATTAATAAGATTAGAATGACTGACTTGTTTACCAAATCATGACATTTGGAAATTCAATAGTACTTTTGAATTTTGAAGTCTTTGAACTAATGGAAAGCAAGTAATTTCTGGCTTTAACATGTAAAGACAAAAAATTAAATGTGCATCTAACCCAAGAAAACATTACCTTAACTTTTCCCTAATACACCTGGTCTTCAAGAATGTGACATTAAAAGTTTAAATTTACTTCTTTTTTTTTTTTCTTTCAAGGATATTTTTAAATTAATAATTGGAAAGATTAATTAGCTTTCAATTATAATTAAAAAAAAATGTAAATTACATTTTTAATGAAGTAATATATGTATTTAAAAGAAAAACAATTTTGCAATAAAATTGATCAAATGTTTTACGAAATGTTGAAATTTAAATTGCATAAATTCCTTAGTTTATTCATTACATTTTTCTTTTCAATTAGTTATGTTAAATAAATTAAATAATTGGTTTTATTTAAAAAAAATGTACAAATCACACTTATCCACACACACAATCAGAATTTTATAAAATGATTATGCCTCGTCATCTCTTAATCAATAATCCCATTTAAACATTTAATGAAAACTAAATATTCAAATACCTACAATCTAGCAGAAAATATAATAAGAGATAAAATGTGCTTAAATATTTCAGATAGACCCCCCCCCCAAAAAAAAAAAAACAAACAAACAAAAACAAAACATGTCATTGTAAGTTCATTTTTTTATCATTATTTTTGAATTCATCCAGTTTATTATTAAAATGTTCTAATTTCCAAAAATATATTACTCTATCGTTAATTTTTTTTTTTTTTTTAATAGTGTGTTTGATTAAGTTTTTGGCCATCTTTCTGGTGAATAAATTTCTAGGGTGTTCCATATTTAGAAATTCCTATGAATTATTTTGAAGGTCTTAATTAAATCCTCTCATTATTCTCTCGAGTGAAGTAGTTGCACTTGAATTAACCTATTTTTATAATTGAGATCTTTTATTATTAGTTTAGTCCGCTTTCTTTGTATGCCTTCTAAATTTAACATAGGCCAATTCTCATGTTCAGGTACTGACGGTGAATGATTTTTTTTTTTTTTTTTTTTTTGTTGAATGCACTCTTTTTGTCGGATGGCAACATATTGATATTTTTGGCAACAATGTACGTACAGTTGAGACCCAGTGGGAGTCGTTTTAGTTTCATTTTTGTCTTTTGTTTTCTTTTTACATTGCATACATACTTAAAGTTTTTTTGAATTAACTTTTAAATTTATAAATAAGCCAAATCAGCAAGCAGTTCAATAAAGGGAAGGGTGCTGATTACGTGACGAATGTGGGGAGGAGGGAACTAGCTATGTAGTGTCATGTGAAGGAGAAAAGCTTAAATTAAAAAAAAAATATTTATGCTATTATATTTTTTATTTAAATATTTATTCGAAAAAGTATTCAATGTGTAATTATCAAAGCTATGTTGAAACATGCATTAAGTTGTCTTATAATTTTATTAATATAGATACTTTCTATTTAATCTATATTCTATAACATGTTAAATATCTAAATACATATGTAACAGATATTGGCAAAAAAGACATTTTAAGCAGAATTATTACTACTAGTGACACCTGTGGAATTTCGACAGTTGTATCCTTTATCTGTGGTATGTTGCTGCTGCTGCTGTGCTTAAAAGGAGTCTGACATCATATTTCCATTCTATGGATGTCCGGCGCGAACGCAGACCTCACAATTATTGTACCATCTTTGTTCAAACTGAAACATGTTTATCTAACTACTCTGCTTAATGTAGTTTCAAAATATATCTAGTTATGGGGATTTGTGACATATTTGCATTCTATAGACATCTGACACAAACAGAGACTCCATGATATTTTTGTACTATCTTTGTGCAGAACAGATAATACACTTTGATCCTAACCCGACGACATCAGATTTTTTTTGTTAATTACTTTTTCTGCATGACATCTATTTTTTTTATTTTTTTAATTTAATTTTTTTTAAAAATTTATTTAACTTAGTTCACCCCAAACAAGGCAAGTGTAGACGTAAAGGGCTACTGAGAATTAGTGTGAAAGTTTAGGGGGTCATCCTAAATTGGGAGCTGTGCAGTGAGATGCTTGTTCACATTAGTTTTAAATTTCTGCATTTCTGTACAGTCGGGAAACGGGGAATAGGGAGTTCCAAAAGAAATCTATTGGAGTAGAAGGCTCTCCGACATCTGGGGACCTCCACAGTGAATGGATGGAATCTAGCTGATTGTGGGGTTGGTTGAGTGTATTTATATCGAGGAGAGGGGGGGGGGCAGAGCAGCAAGTTCATCGGAGCACATTCCATTGAAGTACTTGTAAAACAAGCACTACATTGCGGTGATGTGGCTGGAGCTTGGTAGATAGTGAGGAACCTATTAGATTAGATACTCTTTTGGACCTTGTCTGAGAGAGACTGGTTGATGGAGCACCAGCCCAGATGTGATAACAGTACTCCATGCATGGGCGGATGGTGACTTTGTAGATATATAGGATACTGTCAGGTTTGATAAGTTTTCTTGTATGGTAGAGGGAGCCCACTTTCTTTGCAGCAGCCTTAGCAATGTTTTCTATGTATTTGTTACCTGTGAATGTTAGGCCGAGGAGTTTAAACGTTGGACTCTCAGGTAGGGTGTTATTTACCATGGCAATCAGTGGTTGAAGAAGTTTCTTGTAGTTGTTGAAGGAAAGGAGCTTTGTCTTAGCAGCATTAAATGTTACCATCCCTTTATGACCCCATTCCACTACAGAGTGGAGGTCACTTTCTAAGGATCCAGCCATTGCCTCGGATATGTGCACGTTCGTTTTACCCACATGACGAGTAGTGTTGTCAGCAAAGACACAATGACATCAGGGAGGTCGTTTATGAAAATCAAAGACACCAAAGGTCCAACCATCGATTCCTGGGGCACACCTGCATTTATGTCGTGTTTGGATAAACGGCCATCGAGAACAACCTGGATCTTTCTTTTGGTTAGGACCCCCCCCCCAAAAAAAAAAATCTAAAAAATTGACTTGTCGACAGTGAATCTGATGATTAGTTTATTTGTAAATATGTCTGTTTTTTTTTATTAAGCATTTTCAAATTATTTAAAATGTGTTTTGACTATTTATTACTAGCACATAGTTCAAGTTGTTTTTAGTTAAGTGCTACCCCCTACATACACACACACACATACAGTGTGGTTGGGAAATTAATCTCGATTTCAACTTTTTTGCCTTTTGGCTAAGATCAAAGTGTAGTATCTGTTCCGATGGATACTGCACTCCATAGACTGGTATTGTCTTGGCCTTTGGGGCTTGATTTACGCCGGTCAATGGGTCTGTCCTGTGCACCCTCCCAGGCTTTGCCTTCCCTCTTTGGGGAGGAGTAAGTTTATTGCTTACTGTCTGAGGCGCCCCTACCGGGGAATGCCGCCGGGGCTGCCCAGGCAATTTTTAAATGGCCAGAGTGCTCACCTCTCGGGCGCTGGCTTTTCAAACCCCCACTTTCCCGACCTTGGGTCACATCTTACTTGTGGGAGTAAGATAAAAACTGGCCAGAGTGCTCACCTCTCGGGCGCTGGCTTTTCAAACCCCCACTTTCCCGACCTTGGGTCACATCTTACTTGTGGGAGTAAGATAAAAACTGGCCTTGTGCCTAACTCCTGGCCTTTTGGCTAAGATCAAAGTGTAGTATCTGTTCCGATGGATATTGCACCCCATAGACTGGTATTGTCTTGGCCTTCGGGGCTTGATTTACGCCTGTCTATGGGTCTGTCCTGTGCAGTTCTAGGTGGTCCACCCTCCCAGGCTTCGCCTCCCCTCTTTGGGGAGAAGTAAGTTTATTGCTCACTGCCTGAGGCGCCCCTACCGGGGAATACCGACGGGGCTGCCCAGGCAATTTTTAAACCCCACTTTCCTGACCCGACCTTACTTGTGGGAGTAAGATAAAAATTGGCCTTGTGCCTAACTCCTGGAGAGGAGTAAATCAATACTCACATCCGTCATTAATACATTTAACAATTTAATTGACAGAAAACTATCAGGAAGATTCAAAATGTATGATGTTTTTTTTTTTTTACATTGATTCTATATTCTAAAAAAAAAAAAAGTTTGATAATTGGTCTAGCGATGTGGACGCAAAGCTGTACACAAAGTGACAGACCAACAAACTTGACTGAAAACATTTCTTTCTAAACACACCACTCAATAAGTCCCGGGCCTGGCATATAATTAAATTAAAAAAAAATACATCATTTTTATAAAGTACTAACCTTCAAATGGCATATATCAAAATTTGAGCCCAATCAGATTATTAGTTTACAAATTAGTTATTTAAGTGAAACTACAACACATTTTCAAAAACAATGGGGAAAAAATCGGATGTTGTGTGTTAAACCTTTCTGATGGGGAAAAATACTGTTCAAGCAAATCAATGGCTTGATAAGGGTTATTTGGACTCTGCTCCGTTGGAAACAATGGTTAAGAGGTAGTATGCTAACTTTTCATATGGTTGTACAGACACAAATGGTGCTGAACGCTCAGGTCACCCAAATTCAGCAGTTGCCCCAGAAAACATCAAGACGGAAAACATCAAAACAGTATGCAAACTCTTTTGGCCGATCGTAAATTGAAGATATCAGAAGACAGTGTATTCAGCATTTTTGCCTGAATATTTGTCAATGAGAAAGCTGTGTTCAAAGTGGGTACCACGTTTATCAAAAACAACAACGCGTTGACGATTCAGTGTTGTTTGTAACTGTTTCAACGCAAAAAAAAGTTTTTACACCAATATGTGAGTTTGTGACAACGGATGAAACATGGATCCACCCCTTTACTCCATATTCAAATCGGCGGTCAGCTGAGTGGACAACAGAAGGTGAAAGCCGTTCAGAGACAAACATCAGCAAACAAGGTTTTAGCCTTCATATTTTGGAATGTGCAAGGTATTTTGTTTATTGATTAACTTGAAAACATTATATAGCATTATTTGTGCGCTTGAAGGAAGAAATCGCCAAAAGCATCTACGAATGAAGAAAAACTACTCTTTCATAAAGACAATGCACTCTGTCAATTGCAATGATGGCAAAACTACAGTAATTGCACTTTGAATTACTTCCACAATCGCCCTATTCTCTAGTGACTACTGGCTGTTTGCAGACCTCAAAAGAATGTTCCAGGGAAAGATTTGGCTACAATGAAGAAGTGGTATCGGAAACTTTGGCTTGTTTTTAGGCCAAAAGCCAATCTTTTAACAAAAAAAGGCATCGAATTGTGAGAGAAACGTTGGAATTAGTCTCCTTTAGGGTGATACACTATGTTAATAAAGTAAAATTTTGCCTAAAAGTTTGTTTTATTAGGTCTGGGATTTATTGAATGATGTGTCACTAGTATATGTGATATTATTTCCTAAACCATGGAAATGCTGAGTAGGTCTGCTAGTGTTGCATTAAAAGTGTTCTTAAGTTTGTTATCATCTGGATATTGTTCAAAGCTTAGATATATAAACATCTAATTGTTTACAGTTGATAAGTTTAATAGTGAAACATGAGAAGAATAACCTTTGAACTCGACTTTTCTAGAATTTTTAAAATCTAAATAAAATCTAATAAAAATAAATAAAAAAAACAAACTTTGTTTTCACTTAATTATCTGCTTTTTTTCTGATTGAAGATATATCTCTTTATCTTTGACAAAACCTTTTCCTAATTCGGCGCAAAATGACTCTCTTGGGTTGAACATATCACCAGACAACATCTTATCTTTCGTTTTAGATTCATCTATATTGAGTGTCTACATGTTAATTTCGTCTTCCCACTGAAATAATTAGGCGTTAATTATTTGTGCAAGGTTTTAATCACTTCTGTTTATGATATTGTGCCTGCGAAAACGGTTAAAATGATTCCAAAACATATTTTTGTAATTATTTTGGCCGACATGTTTTATTCTTTGTAATTAAAGCATTCTTGATTGTTTTTTTTATTTCTTTAAATAGTGCAATAAATAATTAACAGAAAAATGCAAGTTTTGAATGTAACTATTTGTAAATTAAATAGAAGTTTAAAAAATATAGATTTAATTAGATTTTTAATAAGATAAAAAAATGAATGGATCATTCTTTTCTTAGTTTAAAAAAAAAATTCCATCCTTAATAACTTTGTTTTGTAACTTTAATTAGCATTGTATAGTTTTGCAATTTGTTTTATGTTTGTATGAAAGATTCAACTCTGTTTACGAGTGATGGTGTATGTTTTTTTGGCAACACTTGACTTGGTAATTTGAAAATATTTAATTTTTTTCTTTTTTTCTTTGGAAAGATTTTCTACTTTTTGTTGATGAAACTGACATATATTTAAAATATACTAAAAATATATAAATAAAATTTGAATTTTAAATAAATAGTATTTTATTTAAAAAAAAAATCTGCATTGGATTGGTCTCTTTACTGTTTTAAAAATTACAAATTTTAATGCATTCAAACAGTGGAAATATTTTACTCATAACCTACACGTGCATACCAAGGCACAGCACTTACATCGGACATTACATACCAGACTTCAATAAGAACAGAAGCACAAGACTAAGTGGTAACACGTCGTTTAAAAAAAAAAAAAAAAGAAAAAATATTGTCTGTATCCTCCTAATAAAGATTCTTTTATGAATCGAAAATTTGAATTTTAAATAAATAGTATTTTATTTAAAAAAAAAAAAAAAAAAAAAATCTGCATTAGATTGGTTTCTTTACCGTTTTAAAAATTACAAATTTAAATGCATTCAAACAGTGAAAATATTTTACTCATATATATATATATATATATATATATATATATATTATGTAAGTAAAATATTTCCACTGTTTGAATGCATTTAAATTTGTAATTTTTAAAACGGTAGACCACTCCAATGCAGATTTTTTTAAATTTTTAATAAAATACTATTTAAAATTCAAATTTTATATATATATATATATATATATATATATATATGTGTGTGTGTGAAGCATTTATAAAGACAAAGAAAATATATTTAAAATGTATATATTTTATTGTGTATTCTGGATCTAAAGGTTATTATCCTTGTATTTTTTAAAGGTTATTTAATTTGTATTTTGACTACTATTCTCATCTTGGTTGTTATATTCACTACGTTTTGGCTGATATAACCTTCGACCTTCTTCAGGTGCATCTTTTCGAGCTCAAGAACCTGGATGGACTTTCAAACTGAATCCTTTAATGTATAGGGCTATATTGTTCAGTTCAAAATTCTATCCAGGTACCTGAGTTAGACAAATATTTCCCAGTTTAAGTAGAAGGTTCCGAAGTTCGGAAAGATGCACACCTGTTAATGGTTATACAGACTGAAATGTTATGAATGTAAGTTAACAAATAAGATGAGAATAGTAGTTTGAATAACTATTAAAAAAAAAATATATCAATCCTCATCTAAAAAATTCTGAAACAGTCTTTTAAATCAAATTTCTACTCTTGTATATTAGAAAATGTGAATTGAAATTAAAATAATTTTTTATTTTTTTATTTATTTTTTTTTTTCCAGATCAGTGAATGAAGTACCATTGGTGTTTCAACATGTTTCATTGGAAGTACAGTCTAAATTCTTGTAAAAGTGAACCGAAGGAGATGTCTGTGACATCTTCGTACTGGAAACCCCCAGTTTGTCCACTCGTGTAAACTTTAACCAAATGATGGATGTACATGGAGTGTGCCTATATACGGGCCAATTGAGCTCGGAACATGACTACGTTATGGTTGAAGCAGAGAAAACCACCCTAGCCATTGATGTCATCAAGATGGCGGTCAAGAAGCTGAAACTTGGCAACCCTGACAATTTTGAGGTGGCCGAGGTTTTCTGTTCTGGTGGCCAGCTCTGCAAGGAGCGGTGTGTAGAGGCCACTGAAAACCCTGTGCGAATTCAACTGCTCTGGCCGAAAGTACTCAATGAAGACAGTTATTCCAGCCAAGGCACAACTGGTTACAGGTTTTACATCAGAAAAAAAGATGTGGAGTTTAATAGTCGAAGTCTGTCCTGGTTGGATTATAAACATCCGAGTCCTGTTGATTCTTTCTTAACGACATTCCTGAAACAACCGACTAGTGATAAGGAGTACCCGGATTTGTGCAGTTTACCGGATTTGAATGAGAAGACATTGTTGGAGAACATCAAAGCAAGGTTTTATAATGGCAATATTTATACGTATGTTGGATCTATTTTGATAGCTGTAAATCCATTTAAATTTTTCCCCATCTACAACCCCAAATATGTAAAGATGTATCAGTACAAATGGCTCGGTGATTTGCCGCCCCATATTTTTGCCATAGCAGATGCTGCTTTCTCCACAATGTTACGGACCAAAAAGAACCAGTGTATTGTGATATCTGGAGAGTCTGGTTCCGGAAAAACGGAGAGTACCAACCTCCTTTTACACCACTTGACTGCTTTAAGTCAAAAAGGAAATCATGCGACGGGTGTAGAGCAGACAATCCTAGGTGCAGGACCAGTGCTCGAGGTAAGCCGCTGATTTATTTTAATTTTTTTTAATTCATGTTGTAGGTTTGCTCTTAAACTTAATCTTATTGATCTCACTCCATTGTTCATTCTAGATTTGTTGACATTTTCTGTTAGATGTTAGAATTTACTCCTTCCTTTAATTTCTGACTTAATTCTCAATTTGCAACTTTGTATTCAATCCTGCTGTGAATTTAGACAAGTAAATGTGCTCTTATTTAACATTCATTTGGAGTAAGTTTTGCAGCTTATTGATTTTACATTATTGAAAATTACACTAATGATAAAATTGTATTATTTGGACTACTGTTCTCATCTTGGATGTTATTCTCAATGTTTCGACAGTGGTAACTGTTAATGTCATATGAGTTATTGCCCTTGATTTAGGAATGGCCACCAGGGCTAGGATCTATAAGAGTCTGGTAGCCATGTTGGATGGGCTCAGAAGTAAGAATTGGACCAGAAAGACTGTTTAAGAAATTGGATTACCAGTGGATGGTATTAAGATATTCAACAGTAACCTCTGACCCTCTTCAGGTGCATCACGGAACCATTATTTAATCCACGGGGTAGATTGTTCTCTATCCGTCATCCATGAACCGAGTAGAAGTCTTAATTCTAAATTGTATTCTGAATTAGTATGGTCCATACTGAGGATTGGACCTTACGAGTTATACTAAGTACAGGCGATATTAAGAATTACTTAAGACTTCTATCTGTTCATGGCTGATAGAACGAGAACAAGCTACCTTTGTAGATTAAATAAAGGGTTCCATTTGAAATTTCGTACAGAGTTTGACAAGACTCAACTGAAAAGGGTCGGAAGTTACATAAGCCGAAACGTTAAGAATAACATCCAAGATGAGAAAAGTAGTTCGAAGAATACAATGATCAATCCTCAACTCAAAAAAATTCTGAAACAAAAATAAAATCGTGACTTGCACATATTTATTTACTATTAAACGCTTATTTATTGAAATAAAGTACACAATAGCATAAAGCACCAAAAAATAATTTAATTAAAAAATTAAATCCCTCTGAATACATTTTGTCTCTACCTAAACAAGTTGGCCATTTTAATATTTTCCTAATAGCTGAACCCCCCCCCCCCCCCAAAAAAAAACGAATTACTTTGTGACTCTTAAAAATCTGAAAGGAATTTGGAAGCATTTAAACTGTTGAATAGAAAATTATTCCTGGCTTTCAATGCTTTAGCAAATTTTCATGTATTGAAAGATTTGGAAGTTATTGACATCCAATAATTTTTCTAAATAGAAGTTAAAAAAATATTACCATAACAAAATTACTTAATTTTAAAACAATTTTATTCAATTAATAATTTACTGACCAATCGATATCGTAATAATTAAATTTAGTTTTCGAAATCCTATTTAAGAAAGAAAAAAAAATGATTAAAAAAAAAAACAATAATAAAAAAGAAACAGTATAGTTTGACAACGCCGGGTAAATACATCTAATTGTTAATAAAATCTATTGCAATAAGTAGACTACCCAGTAATGCTTTATTTTGATAGGCAGTTCCCTAATAGAATTTTGTGGTTCCCTAAGCATTGAAAGATGTTACTTCTACTGATTATTGTCAATTAACATTATAATTTATTCTGAAGTAACTGTTTTCCATTATGTATTTTCTAGTTCACTGGTCACTCGGTACATGTAGATTGTAATCCTTTTTCTTTTTTTTCTTTTTTTTTTTTTTTAATAAAGAATATAAGACTTTAATTGATCTCATATGAAATCCACTTTTTCCAAAATAATTTTTTTATAAATGCATTGAATATTTTTTAAATGAGTCTAATAAGAAACAAAAATTAAATGTTAAGATTGGTACTTTGGAACATGTTTTTTTTTCCCCATTATAAATTGTTATTTGTTTGTCAGGGTTTTTTCTAACTGTTTTTTCAATAATGACATACTATCTCAATTTCATGTTTGTCATGAAGATTACTTTTATAGTCAAACTTTGTTTTCTTTCTCTGTCTCACATGCAGTAAGCACATAAACTGCTAAATAAGCATGTTTTTATTTATTTATTTATTTTTGCTTTAAAAAAATTTTTTTTTTTGTAAAAAGCAAGTAATGGATGCGTTACGTTATCCAGTAATACATTGAATCTGTTTTGTTTTATTTTATGAAATTTTCATTAAATTGGAACTGGGATAAATATGTGTGTAGCCAAATCAATTGATATCAAACTAGCATGGCTACCCGGCATTGCCTGGAGACATGGATAAAAATAGTTAGTGTGTGTAATATCTTTCTTTTAAAACTCTTTCTTTCTCTTTCTTTTTCTCTTTCTCTTTTTCTCTCTCGTTTTTAACAAAACTCTTCCTTTGACCCCCCCCTCTCTTTCATGGCAAACTTTTGCAATTGCTTAAATAGGATAGAAAGAAAAGGATAGTCACCATCAGCTGACTTTTTGATCTTTTTTGAACAATTACCAGTATGTTTTTTTTTTACCCCCCCCCCCCCCCTCGCGTGCACTAATTTGGTCTGTTTCAATTGCATCAACACACACACACACACACCATATAGTATAATTAAACAATTTCATATGTCTTTGATAAAAAAAAAAAAAACAAAAAACAATGCATATATATATAACTAGCAGGTAGACCCGACGTTGCTCGGGATTGAATGAGAATCACTACGATGTACTTTTTACTATTCATAACACCATATTACTTTCTCTGTCTTTACTGACCCCCTCCTCTTGTTTCGCCCCTTAATATAGCCAGAAAAAGCTGAAATGTTGGAAAACTCTCAGAATTTGTGTCTTATATGGTTTAAATTTCATTAAAATTAAATATTCGTATTTGAAGTTTTAAGGGGATTCTGTTCCAATTGGTCACTTGTAGGTTTGTGCACGTAGAAATTCAGGACAACTTCTATTGTCTTCCCCAAAGAATTTTATACATAGGAAAAAAATTTCATCAAAATAGGATATTGAAGTTTTAAGAGAGGATCAGCTTACTAGGTTAGGAGGGCATTTAGATATTCGTGACCACTTCTATTGTCTTCCCCATAAAATGTTATACATGATTTAAATTTCATAAAAGTAAGATATATTTGAAGTTTTAAGGAAGTTATGCCTTCATAGCCCCCTCTAGGGTGCATTTATAGATTCAGAAACACTTCCATTTTTTTTTTTTTTTTTTAGGATTATGATATGAACTGTTTTGGAGTTAAAATCTGTTTAGTGTTACGCATGAAATCTGAAAAAAAACACTTTTTAAATGAATAAATATGCTATCATTTCCAAGATGACGGCATGATATGCCACCATCTTGGAAATACGTTGATTATACTAGCATAAAAAACAAAAAAACAACCATAAAACCATTTTTATCGCCTATACACAATTTATAGCAATCTGTCCCCGACACTAATCTCAACGTTTTCGATAGATTAAACCATTCATAGAATGGAAGCTATAAAAATGATCTTTTTTTGATTTTATGTTTTTTAAGGTTGGCTTAAATTTGTTAAATTTCAGCTACAATACTAAATGACCGATTCTACAAAGATTATTCAAAATATCAGATAATTTGACAACTTTTTCTGCAATATTTGGAAGTCGTTCCAAAATAGTTTTTCTGTATATTTTTTCATTTTAAATCGGGAAATTTGATTATCCAATCTCAGAAGATTTTAATCATGTTATAAAATTAACACTTAATTTGAATTTAAATTAAAATCTAAATTGAGAGCAATCAAATCACCTCTTGAATAATAATACGCCTGTACCTTTGCATACCGGTTTTTTTTTTGTTTTTGTTTTTTAAAACATGAGATCATCTGATCACTAAAGATGAAATGCAGAAAACTGATTGGTGATCATCTGCTGATATCACCGAGTATCAAAAAATTAGACTTTACCCATTTTAAAATGAATTATTCCAAAATCGAATAAAGCATCATAAATAGAATTTTGTCGTTTTGTCAACTTAGTCTTAGAAACATTCTCTTTGCATTCTTTTTATTTTATGTAATTTTAGTGCATCTAATTCTTAGTTTTAAATTAATTTGAAAAAAGTGACATTCGTTTCATATATTTAAAAAATATTTAGCTGACAATTATTTTTATGGTTAGAAAAAAAAGAATATTGTTTTAAAACGATTTAAATTCTTATACTCTCTGTATTACTAAGACATGATCATGTTTCTCCCCTATACATAACTTTGATAAATATCCATTGAATTATTTTTTTATTTACTATTAATTGAATATTTATTGAAATAAAAAAATAAAATAAGGGAAAACTAAAACGAATTAAAAAAAAAAAAAAAAAAAAAAAAAAAAATCCTATTTAAAAAAAAAAGCAATTATAAATATGACGGTTTTAAAATATTTTTATCCCCCTCCCCCCAAAAAAAACACCTGTCTCAATATAGGCAATGTTTGGTAAATACAGCTATTTTTTAAATGAAGAGATATATTCATTTTATTTGTTTAAATTAATGAATATTTAGCTAATAATGACTTATTTTGGCAGAAGACAATTTTTTCTTAATATTATTAAATCATTCATCCATTTATTATTTCAAAATAAATATTATCATTAACAGTAAGTTATTTTATTTACCTCCTCTCCAGGAGGTTGGACACAAGGTCAGGTGTGGGTTTGATGAAAGTGTTTCTGTTGAACGAACTGAATTTGAACCCGGCACATCCAGGTCCTCAGTTCACGTTCTTAACTACTTACCCACCGTGTCATTCCCATCATTAACACTAAGTTATACAGATCAAGAAAGCAACCATGGAATTTCCACGGAGCTCCGCTAATTAATAATTATTAGCATGACAACATTTTATAATGATTACTTATTCACTCAATAAGAATGAAATAGTGTGAATAATGTGGCAAAACTTTGTTTATTTTGATCATGATAACAAGTGAGATATATAAAGTTGAATCTAATTATATAAAAGATTATCCTTTTTTCTGTTTATTCCGTGCATCTGTGTCCCCACTGATCTCTCCTTCTAGCATATACAATCAAATGCTTAGTCAAGATGTAGTTTGGCTGTCTTGAGATCTTGGTGTAGGGTATCCAACCACTTTTGTTTCGGCCATCCTATCGGCCTTTTCTCAGTAGCCTCCATCTTGATTTCCATTTTGTTGTTGTGGTCGTTTGCGCGCAATACATGTCCGTACCAGCACAGACGATTTTTAACTGATAGTTAACTTATGGCGGTTTTCCTCTCTGAAACTCTGACAACAGATGATGCGATTCATGGGTCAGTGCAAAGTCGCAAACAAATATGAAAGTATACCCGAAGTGAATCATATACAAAATCAGTCTTAAACATTCTTATTCTATTTCTGATGCATATGTAGAGTTAGGGGAGGTAATTAGATACTTACCAGAGATGGCCATTCTGTAGTAGCATCACGGCGTATGTATTCATCCGACTGGCCTTGTTTGAGATGAAGAAGAGAAAAGAGGTTCACCAGGTTCCAGTAAAAAAGACAAACATCTTCTACAATTTATATTAACTCTATTTAACAGTTTTGTCAAAACAAGAATATGGGGCAGGTGGTTCGAATGGCATCTACTAGAGAACAGGAATTGAGTCCAGGTCTTTTGGTCTCACCTCTTGTCCAACTCATGACAAGAAGGTAGTCAGGAAATATTACGTCATGTCACATTGGCATCTTGACAGGAACTGTTCCTATTTGGGTGCCAAATGGTTTTGGGTGGAAACGGGGGGGGGGGGGAAGACATGGTTGTAAACACACCAACCAAGACTAACCCAGCTTGATAATTTGATGAATCAAGTGTTCTCATCACCGATGTATCACTATGTGCGTCTGAACATGCCTGTGTTATCCAACAGAATCACATACATGTAATCAGTCATGTAATGATTGGTAAGTACAGATGAAAATAAATTTCAATCATGTAACTGCTACGCATCCTTAATACTAATTCTGTGGATGTCGCGTGACAGCTGCATTTTTTTCTCAATCTTTAAGTAGCAGAAAGTAAGCAGGTGACTAAAAAAAAAAAAGATGTCGCATGAATTTGATTGTAATGAAAGTGAGAGCCATCAAAGTTTTGAAGCAAACCATGATATGTTATGTGATAGTCACAAAACATGAGTGGCCACACATGTGTGTATTAACAGGTCTCAAGTGAACAATGCCAGTGATATAGGATATCTCACCTCACTCTAAAACATTCATGTCAATGTAAATTAGCAAATGGATACTTTGAGTTTTAATGCTTACAATTTTTTTTGTGCCTACAATTTGATTGAAATGACAAAGTGCTGATTTAAAAAAAAAAAAAATAATGAAAAACTTTTTTTTTTTTTTTTTCGAGGATCTGAAAGTACAAATGGTTTAGTGATGTACTCGTTTCAACTTTTGTAAATATGTCATCTACCTTTTTATTAGATGATTAACTACCTCTGGCAAGATCAAAGTATAGTATCTGTTCTGATACTACACTTCATCTGTTCTGTCCTCAGTCAGTGAAGGAGAAATCCTTCTAGATTAAGGCAATTTTAATTTTTGTTCCAGTCCAGAGTGTCCGGTTTTGATGAAATTGGATTTTTTCCACATGAAAAACTGATTTTGTGTAACTCTGTCCTTGTGGAGAGGCAATTCAATAGGAACTACGACTGGCAAATATTGGAAAAGCAGCCTCCAAGAAACTTGCCAAATAGAAATTTCTGAATGCTTTGTCACCTGTATAAATATATTCATATTAATGAGACTGATTCTTTTTTTTGAGATCATTACACCCAGTAACCTATGATGGGACTGGAGTCGTTTATTTGTTGTTACTGTTTTGTTTTATGAAAGCCGGTCTACTTTTTTGTCCACAATATTTTTTGTCGGAAAAAAAGAAAAAATCTTTTTATGACCTTGGAAATTAGAAATTTAAAAAATTTTTTTATTCCTGCTTGGAATGCTTACATGAATGAGGATAACATTCTACTGCATGCTGAAATGCAAGAGGTAGCCATGTCTTTCAAGATGGACTGGACAAAGCGATTAATTGGAGACTTGTACTGACACACAATGGGGATAATCTACATGAGAAATTGAATGTCCATGAAGTTAGATGAAGGTTTTTAAAATCTGCTTGTGTTTACGATCTGCCATACCTTCACTGGATAGTCTTTATTCAAAACAAGTGTACAGTCTAAAAAAGAAATTATACTTCGCCAGTGTTCACACTAATGTTCATATAAAATAACGTCTAGATCGATGAAATTAAAAGAAAAAGAAAAAAAATTTTTTTTCAAACTGGAAAGTTTTAAAAAGGGAAAGAAAAAAAAAAAAAGGAAGAAACCGTTTCATTATGGAAATAGATTTGCTTTCTCAATTTCCATAAATACTAAAATGTATGTGTCCGACAGTTTTGTTTTTTTACTCTATCTTTCCTGTGACTTGATATATATATATATATATATATATAAACTTCTTTGTAATATAGTAGGAAAAATCCCAGCAGAGTGCTCGATTAATTAAGAATTAAAGTTAAAAATTAAGAGCATAATCTTTATTTATTTTGGTACAGAAAAATTAGTACAACATTCGTACCGTCGGTTTCAAGCACGGAAAGACTTATCCATTTCCGAAACAGATGACAACAAAAGCTGAAGAGAGCCGGATGGCTACGTCTTTCCATGCTTGAAACCGACGGTACGAATGTTGTACTAATTTTTCTGTACCAAAATAAATAAATAAATATATTTATATATGTTTCAATTACATATTCAGGCAAATGTAATTAAGTTTTTTGTTTGAGACTTTTTATAATTAAAATATTTTTTTGAATTGTCCATTTAGTATTTCGTTCAAATTGGTGTATATAAGTTCTGTGGGTTTCTTCACAAAATTTAAAAGTGCCAAGCATAGTAATTAACATTTAACAAATTTTTAGCTGTTTAACAACATCCTTTTGAATTTTGTGTGCACATTGCACGTAATCACGTTAGTATGCAACATCTCATCACTGCAGGAACTCATTTTAAAGTCATAAATTATTAACCGTTAAAAAAACAAACGGTAAAAGACATGGTTGTAAACACACCAACCAAGACTAACCCAGCTTGATAATTTGATAAATCAAAAGTACTTGCGAAAAAAGGAAGAATAAAAGTGGAACAAGAAACCCACGGAACTTATGTACACCAATCTGACCAAAATACTAAATGGACTATTGGAAAATATTTTTAAATATTAAAAAGTCTCATCAAACAAAAATAAACTACTGTTATTTAATAACATACGCCTGAATGAAAACATCTTGCCTAAACACACTTATACATACATATACATACATACATATACATACATACATACATACATAGAAAAGATGAATAAATCAAAACATACAAATGAATGAAAATAAAAATTTTAAAAAAAAGTGCAAATATATGTAATACACATAGCTCTTTATTATAAAGTGAAAGTTGTCTTTGCATCTTGTAACTTGTACAGTAGGAATTTTTGAAGATTCAGTGGGAGAAACTGCTGTAATAAATAACATTATTCCCATAAATATTAGCCATAGTCATGTAAAATTTAATCAAGTTTTTTTTTTTTCTAACATAGTTCACCTCAAACAAGACAGGCCGCCACTGTAGATGTAAGGGGCTACTGAGAATTAGGGTCGTATTTTTAGGTGACATCCTAAATTGGGAGCTGTGCAGTGAGCTTTCTGTTTCTTCTTTTTCAGGTATCAGGTCTGTTTGCAGACATCGATGATCATGGCTCTCCATTCATTTGAATATTTTGTTTCACCATGATGTTCTTAGCAAAGAGGTTACCTATAGTGGGTTGCAATTACCTTTTATAGGTGCAGTGCTCTTACAGAGGAAGAAGTCTTAGCCATTGTACAAAAATCAGTATCATCTGCCTAACACAAAACGAAGGGTTGACCAGTTTCTAAAATCCATTAGGCTGCTCGACCCTCCATCCATAACCTGCGTGCCATGACTTACGTACCCTGATCGGGGGGGGAGGGGGGGCTAAGTGGGTACTCAACCTTGCCCAAGGGTGTCCCACAGGCTAGCGGAGGGAAGGAGGTACCTTACTGCTCCTGTTGGTGGGAATGTTTCCAACCCATTACATTAGTTTTAAACTTCTGAATGTCAGTACAGTCAGGGGAACAGGGAGGGAGTTCCAGAGGCCGACAGCACAAGGAAAGAAGCTATTGAATTAACCTCTTATTATTTCCATTAAATTAAATCAATTTTCGACTATCTTAAGAAGCGTGACTGTTGTAACAGATTAAGATTATTAGACTTCAACTTAATAGATTACAATCATAATTTTTCTTTATCAAAAATATGTTACTAAAATTGCTTGATCGCTTCTGTGTCTGCGTGCATGTCACATCTTTTTACTTTTTTATTAATCGATTTATTAAAATAAAAAACACAATTGTTTGAAGTACTAAAATAAACATTTTAAAAATCCTATTTAAAAAAATGATTTAATTATGAAGTTTCTATTTACTTGCCTCCCCACAAGAGCACAGTTAGATCCAAAGTCAGTTTTTAATATGGGGAAAATCCAGATCTCCGAAAAGGGGCACTATGGATTGGAACAAAAATAAAAATTGCCTCAGTCTAGAAAGACTTCTCTGCTGACTGAGGACAGAATAGACTAAGTGTAGCATCGGAACAGATACTCCATTTTCTTCCTAGCCAAAGTTAAATCCACCAGAATGCCTTCCGTTTCTTTGTAAACAAAGCAATCGTTTTAATCTTTTAATAGCTGAAAAATAAAAAGAATGAATGAATGAATCCATGACCCTTTGAAATTTGAAAGAGATTTAGAAGTATTTAAACTGTCGTGTAGAAAAGTATTTCTAGCTTTAAAAATTCTTAGCAAATCCTCGCATATTAGAAGATTGAAAGGTTTGGAAGTTATTTACTTTTAATAGTTTTATAAATACAGATTGTAACATTAGGTTAAGAAAATTAGTTATTTTTATAACAATTTTATTCAATTAATAATTTAATTACCAAATAGTAACATGGTAATTAAATTAAACTTTCAAAATCCTATTTGATTTGGGTATAAGGTTTTGTTTTCGATTCCATTCCTGGATAGATGATCATCACAAATATAATATAGTTTCATTCAAAATAGGTTTTCTGATTAAAAAGAAAAATAATAAAAATAATTTTAAAAAGACTATCTTTTAAGATTAATGATCTCATTCAGAAAACTTTTGAGATGGTGAGCTCACTGGTTACACAGGAAACAAGAGACTTTTCTACCCTAAGACTTAAAATACATTGCAACACAATACAACTAAAACCATAAAAGTATCAGTTGTATCTGTCGTAGCAGCGTTTCAATAAAGCTTAATGACAGAATGCTTTATTTAATCTTTTCATCTCCATCTTGTTTGTTCACAAGACTTTGACCGAAGAATGAATCTCTTTCTAATCCTTTGGGAAACATTTTTTCATTCGTAGAGTTGCTAAAACATGGAACAAGCTGCTTGCAATGTTGTTGGCTGCCGATACACTGCATCCTTTAAAAACACTTGTTCGTTCTGAAATTTGCCAAAACTATATCTGCACACATGCACACGTGTATATTTGTTTTATTTATTTTTTATTTTAATGGAAATCGCTCCAGACAAGACATGAAGCCACTTGATGTAAGGAGCTAACAAGAACAAAATATGATTATTGCAAAGACGGGAGATGCCTATTGGCCATAGTTTTGAAAAGACCAAGGCTATAAGTAGGAGGAAAACAGTCAGCAGGAAGAGAGTTCCACAAGCCTGCAGTTCTTTGAAAACTATATCATGACTCCTACATTTATCATTTCTCTAATATTTGCACATTATCTTATAAGTACCATACCTGCATTTTTGATGAGTCGTAGTGCACCTGCTGAGCACTGTATACAATGATTTCATCATAATCATCATCATTATTATTATATACTTGTTGACCACATTGTGGTGTGCTAAAATCAATCTTTCTAATCCCTTTCTACCATTTAAAAAAAAATTCTACCTACTTTATTTCCTAACCCCATTAGCTACTCAAGCAAAATCGTCCTGGGTATGACACAGAACTACATCCAGTAGTGAGGGTCCCGATTTTGAATATTTCGGGAGTGTAGAATCGACCCTTAGTTCCCACTACTCCCAGATCCACTCTGACCTGGAGCGGTAGTACCTGTCAGGGTCCCATCTATAGATTGAACAAACTATTTGTTTATAAAATATACAACACCTACAAAACAAATCAGTACTCTTATAGCTGACGCGTCAGATTTCTGTGACTTTGTGTCGGCAACGATCGGGTAGGTCTCGCAAGCGCCCGAGAGCTGACGAAGTATTAACCAATCAGGTTGCAGCATTCATTCGCCAAGCAGGCTATAGCAAGCAGCCGACGATATTTGGAAGAAAAACATAATCGCGTTCTATTGCAACAACAATTAATTATTATCCGCTGTGTCAGGTCGTCGAATCCCCGGAAGGATTAATTCAAAAGCATAACATTTTCATTACTCTCTTTGTTTTATGTTAAAAAAAACATTGACAAAATTTTACTCTCCCCCCCCCCCCCCAAAAAAAAATTTTCACAAACAAATCAAAACATTTACATCTACACATTTGATTGACAATGGTGCATTTGGCTACCGCCAAAAATAAAAATATATTTATTTACAGTTCTTTAGCTATGGTTTGTTCGTTTTTTTTTGTTTTTTTTTATCTATGTATTTTTTTTTTGAAATTCTTTGTTTTATGTTATCGTCTGCCAGTCTTCCATTAAGCGCTTGCCAGTTTCAGCCTCGTTTTCGTTTCTTCTCGTCTAGCCAGCTCTCAGGCGCTTCCGTGACTTGCCCGATTGTTGCCGACGCGAAGTCACGGAAATCTGACACGTCAGCTATAAGAGTACCAACAAATCAATCTATCTAAAACCTATGTAGAGTTCTGCCATAAAATGACCCAATGACAGTTGACATGGCATAAAACTCAACAACTAACCAATCAACATTGCTGTGTTCATCCCCCATTAATCAAATGAATTAAACGTTGATCAACTCTTCTCTTTAAAATTGATGAGTGTAGTTTTAACACTGTTTTTTTTTCTTTTTTCTTTTGGTTATTTGCCATTTTATGCATGAAAGATTGGTTTTATATTTATGTGACCCCAATTCTTTCTCTCATCGAAATTATGGGTAAAAAAATATAATTGAAACTGTTATCTTGATTTGAAACTAGTTCAAGAGGATATCTCTGAATAAATTAAAAAAAAAAAAAAAAATCCATAAAAATCTCAAACTAATTTGTTGTAAGGCTGGTAATGCCATTCCCTAAAAAGAAACAACTATGTTATTAAAACTGCAGTGTTGTACATGTGACTCTTCTATTCTCCATAAGTTCACAAGAAATGCCAAACAGTTGAAGGATTCTCTGCAAATTTTCATTTGTCAGTGGTGTCAACTTGGCATTTGAAATTTGACAATTTCACGAGAATTTGGCTGTTTTTTTTTCTCAAACTTGCTGAAACCGTTTTTTTTTTTTTTTTTTTTTTTTTTTTTGAAAAACAATAAAAGATTTATAAAACTTTCGAAAATTACATTTTTCAACTACAAATTTGGCCATTTAAAATTTGTAAACTATAAATGTCTACTGAACGCTTACCCCCCCCCCCCCCCCTGAGAAAAATCGTTTTTTTTTAATCCTTATAAATTAGTTTCCCAACCATTTGCTTGTTTTCATCATAAAATGTGTGTAGGATGTGCCTCAGCAGATGTTTTTTATATACTGATTCTTTATTGCATTAGTTTCTTTAACAACCAATTTTATTTGACTCTTTCATTTTTTAGATAACCTTGTGCATATTGAATTTGAAAGCAAACACAATTCTGCAGATTAGTTGTAAACATTTACTTATTTCGATGCTCAAACTTGTTCATTCAATTTCTACATATTTTGCTGATAATTTTGCTTTTTTGTTTCCAATGTTCAGAAAAGTGGTTGATTATAAATTGCTACTAGCATAGTCACTTAAAACTGGGCCACAACACTTGGCAATTTTAATTCACCAACTATAAGAGGATATCTTAAGATTCTAAAACAATCTTTCACAGAATTTATATTAAAGTGGAGTTAATCAACGTTTGTTTCCCTAAGGTTTTTGTCTTATATATTTTAATCACAAAATACATGCTAAAATATGGATAAGGATTGATAATACGTTTGAAAAACCTTCCATTTTAATTGTTTCAATTATTTATAATTCCGGGACATCATAAAAAACCTTGACATCTCCAAAGCATGTAGGCCTATACCAGTAATAGTAATAAAGAACTGCTGAACTGGCCTCTCTCTTCAAACTCTACAACAC
Organism: Sepiola atlantica; assembly: GCA_963556195.1. Lineage (NCBI taxonomy): Eukaryota > Metazoa > Mollusca > Cephalopoda > Sepiida > Sepiolidae > Sepiola > Sepiola atlantica. The sequence goes on from OY744515.1 coordinate 186,683,250, forward strand.
TCTTGCTTCCCTGATAGCTGGAAAATTGCCTCTGTGGTACTAGTCTTCAAGAATTCTGGAGATAGAACTGACCCTAAGAATTATTGCCCCATCAGTCTACTCCCGCTCTTTGCTAAAATCTTTGAATCCTTAATCAATCTAGCGATTTAGGATGACCCCCCCAAAAAACTTTCACCCTAATTCTCAGTAGCCTTTTATGTTTGGGTGAACTAGGTTTAAAAAAAAAAAAAAAAAAAAAAAAAAAAAAAATTAACTCACCAAGTGACCCATCTTTTACTAAGCTTCAATTTGTTATTCTCACCCTCTATCAGTGTATGTTGTTTGACCCCCACCTCTCATGTTATACAGTATCTATCAGTCTCTCTCTCTCTGTGTTTAACAGTTGAAGGCAATAAAGAAACGAAAGAATAAAAAGATTGAAATAGTCCATTATAAGTAAAAAAGAATATCACCAAAAGAGTAATATTAATTGAGAGAGGAGGTTGGAGAGAGAGAGGGAATAGAGGGAGAGAGAGGGGGAATATAGAGAGAGAGAGAGGGGGAATGGAGGGAGAGAGAGAGAAGGGGTGGAGGGATAGGGGGTGATATAGTGAGCAGAAATTGACTAATTTTGGATTTTTATTCTTTTATATTAAACTGGCTTTGCAAACTCGCTTTTTCCTGATTCAAATAATCTAACCGAAGTTAAATGTGACCAATTGGGTCACCCATTCTGTTCTAATATCTTACAAAAATGTTATCTAGACATCTTTTTCGATTTAATCATCTCTATATTAATAAAATTATGAGACGACTTCAGGTGTGTGTGTGTATTTATCATGCCGACGTAACCTTAATAATTACAGTTTGAATTATTACTTTTTTTTTTATTTACTGTGAATTGAATATTTATTTAAATCAAGTTTACAAAAAAAATAATTTACGGAATTAAATCCATCAGAATGCATTTCCGTGTTTTTGTAAAGCCAGCCATTTTAATCTTTTGTTAAAAAAAAAAAAAAAGAATGCATTACTTTGTGACTCTTCGAAATTTGAAAGGAATTTGGAAGCCATTAAACTGTTCAATGTAAAGTCATTTAAACGAGCTTTAAAATTCTTAGCAAATGTATTAAAAGATTTAAAGTTTTGGAAGTTATTTATATCTAATAATTTTATAGCGATAAAAATATTACCTTACAAAAATTAGTTATCATATTATAAGAATTTATTGATTAAACGATACCATAATTATATTTAACTTTTAAAATACTGTTAAAAAAAATTTGGTAAAAAAAATTGGTAAAAAAAAGAAAAAAGACTTATTTAGAAAGGTGGGATTGAAGATAAATGAAAGTAAAAACTCTTAGGTAAGTGCAACTGATGTCATTAATTTGATTTTGTCAAAACACTTGTTCTAAGTTGTTTAAATGATATTAGCTTAAGCTTTTCAATATCATCAGTTTACTCATTCCTTCTATAAAAATTTGTTCTTGAAAATAAAAAAATAAAAAAAACATATTTGCATGCTACTTTAAAATAGTGTTTTGAATAGTAATTGAGCCAAATCTGACATAAAACGTTTTTGATTTTCATTGGAAGTGAAAATCATTCAGTTATTCATAATGTGTTTTCAATTGATAAAAAAAAAGATTATTTTTTCCATATCTGGGATATACTGAATGTACATTTTATTTGGAAATTAACATTTTTACAAGATAGCAAATAGAATTCAAGTTGTATTTTTATTTTAATTAAAAAAAAAAATTTAAAAAAAGAAAAAAAAAGTTTGTTGGAAATTAGAAAAGTTTCCATCTTATGTGCTATTGGTCCAGAAGCCAAATTTCACGGTATATAACTCAAAATGCAGGTTTCGAACAAGTGAAAAATCCTTATAAGTATGTCATCTTGTGATAAATAAAAATTAATCATAATGGAAGCACCGATTGAGATAAAACCAGCCTAAACATTGGGCAAAATCCCATTACCTTTTGAAAAAAAACATGCAAGAATGATATGGAAGTGCAATGTTGACACTTCATATAAGATTCATTTTAACAGGTAATACATTGAATCTTCTTAATATGATCCATAGCACATTAGAGATAAAGCTTGATTCTTCTTTTAATATTTAATCAATGAACGACTCTGATTTGGACCATGTAAATAAAGATGGAAACAATTTGATAATAAGCAAATATTTCTTTAGTTTTTCATTCACTAAATTTTTAAACTTATCTTTTTGTGAAAGACAACTTAAAACCTTATATTAAGCCCACCATATTTATGGGTGGCCATTTTTCTTTAAGATAGGATCATCTTTACATGCATAGAGAAATTTGAAAAACACCAACATTTTTTTCACGTAAGAAATAAATTTCTCGTCACCAAAAATAGTACCCTAACTAGAAGTAGCTTGAAAAAAAAAACCCCAACTATTAATGACACAAGAGAAAAGAATTGTACATTTATAAATAGAAAAAGTTAAATTTTGTCTACTTCCAAATTTTGTAAAATTAACCCCAAAATAAATGATATCACAAGTTGGAATTAAAGGGAATTTCACTATATTTACCCATTTTTTGCACTCTAAAGTAGGCTGGTTTATAGAAAATGAGACAAAATTCATTTCTAATACATAAAACAAATCTATTGAGTCTTTGTCGTTAACAAAAAGGAAAGGTTAGTATGTCCATAAGTATGGACGAAGGCAGAAGTAAAGGAAGTCTATTACTATAATTCCCCATGAGTATTGATTTACTCCTCTCCAGGAGTTAGGCACAAGGCCAGTTTTTATCTTACTCCCACAAGTAAGATGTGACCCAAGGTCGGGTCGGGAAAGTGGGGTTTAAAAATTGCCTGGGCAGCCCCGTCGGCATTCCCCGGTAGGGGTGCCTCAGGCAGTAAGCAATAAACTTACTCCTCTCCAAAGAGGGGAGGCGAAGCCTGGGAGGGTGGACCTCATAAAACTGCACAGGACAGACCCATAGACCGGCGTAAATCAAGCCCCGAAGGCCAAGACAATACCAGTCTATGGGGTGCAGTATCCATCGGAACAGATACTAGGGAAGATAATAGTTCATAACATAGAATGTTTGTACACTGGCCACGGTGTCAGGCCGTGTCAATGTGTGTGTTATATTAAGTCCACATGTATGAGGCAGTAGCCATTTTGGATCCTTGTCGAAGCCGAACGCAGGGTCAAAGCCCCGGGAAGATGTCTGTTGCATCCCCAGAGAGGGTGACGTATGTTTGGAAGTGGCAAAGAAGAAAAGAGACAGAAGAGAGGCGTCACATACCTAAGAAAAAGAGCTAGGCGTATGATGCTCAAGTGTTAATATAGTTATGCTAGCCATCTGAGATTCGCCTAAGAGAAGGCCACTGATTGCTCAAGCCAAGGAGGAAGTAGATTGCTTGAACCAATCAGCGGGCAGTTAAGAAGTCATTGATATTCAAACAATATGACGGCTGTGCGCTGGCTTGTAGCAAACTACTACAGGTTTGTGATACCTACACTTGTATAAAAAAAGTGTTACTTTAGGCAGCCTCGTAACTCTCGCTTCTCTTATTTTGTCCTCACATTCCATAAGCGATGTTTCTGATAAAGGGGGAAGAATTGTTGTTTTCTGGGTCAGAATCTTATCGTTGCTAGTTTTTGAACTTGAAGTAGTCTTTTTTTTTTTTTAAATTTTTTTATAGCTCCCTTACATCAAGTGGCTTCATACCTTGTCTGGAGCGACTTCCATAAAAAAAACGATCTCTGTGCTTTTTGAAAGGTCTTGCACAGATACACACATTTAGTAGCATTGTTTGGTTTTCTAGTTGTACTAGATAACCTGTGACTCATTGGGTCAATGTTGGTAAATTTTACGTTAATGTATACGTTTGTGTCCTTAACCTATTGTAAATAATAGACATTTTAAAAAAACTACTTAAAATAAAATTCTGCCAACAACCAAATATTCATTTAATTTTAATAACAATTTCAGTACATATGGAAATATGGATTATTTTACCTCCACTTTCCGATTTAAAAAAAAAAAAAATTTTTTAATTTTTTTTTTTTATTAATTGACTTTAATTGCGAAACTTAAAATCCAAGAATACCTATTTTTTTTTTTTTTTTAAGATAAATAAAATAATACTTTTTTTAACCAGACAATATATATTGACCATTTTTATAAGTGCTCAACTAAGTAGTTAAAAATAAAAAATGTTAACTTTCAGACGTTCTATAGTTTTTTAAATTTTATTTTATTTATTTTATTTTTTAAAAATGTTTCTGTATTATTTTCAATGGATGGGAGCTCAAAAGTGTAATTAAGTACTTTTGTTAGAACATGTTCCTTTAACGATCATAATTTCTCTGTGGTGCAAAAGTGAGCCCAAACCTGTGGCTGAAAACATTAAGACGAACAGATTAAAATTTTAGGTGCAAATATAAACATATATTGCTACTTTAAAAGGGGTGTGCAAACTTAAGATCAATTTTAGCCCCATCAGGTTAAAAAAAAGAAAGTCCCAAACTAAACCAGCTATATAAGAGTAGTCAAGTGTCTAGAGTTGGAGCCAAAGTGTTATGATCAGTGAGACCTGCATTCAATTCAACCAAGCTTTCATCCTTCTTTATTGATTGATAAATGGGTACCAATTTAATTACTCAGGTCAAATTGTATTTACTCATGTGAAAGGAGTGTCCCCATCATCACCTAAATATGTAATATTAGTAAGGTCTGGTTAATGTTAAAGTACATCAGGGCTCTGTACTTGGTCTGTTGCTTTTCATTTGTGTTTTAGAAACATTGTCTAGGGAGTCCTGTACAGATTGTCCAGAAGAGATGTTGTATACTAATGACTTAGTCCCTGCCTGTGAAACAGAAAGGTTTACTTAAGTTCAAAACTTGGAGGAATGCTATGAAAAGTAAAGGTCTAAGAGTGAATGTCACCAAGACAAAAGTGTTGATCACTTGTTATAGTTTTGGTAATTCCCACCCTTTGTTTGTGGTAAGGTAATCTGGTGAAACTCAATTTTCTGTGGTACATGCAGACATTGGGTACGCAAGAAGCGCAGCAGAATTACTGGTAGGTTGAGAGAGGACAACCTGTTTGTATGTAAGACAACAGATGAATGTGAATTCAGATATGGAGAAAATATATGTGGATGGCAAAGTTATTAGGGTTGTTCAGAAATTTTATTACCTCGATGATACTATTGGAGCACAGGGTAGAGCAGGTGCTAGTGGGATAGCAAGAATTAGGAATGGATGGAGTAAGTTCAGGGAACTTCTGCCATTACTAACCAGCAGAGCGTTACTACTGTCGACCAAGGGAAGAGTCTATCAGGCATGTGTATGCAGTGTAATGTATGGAAGTGAAACCTGGTCAGTGATGGTTGAGGACATGCGTTACCTGGAGAGAAATGATATGAGAATGATACGATGGATGTGTAATGTGAGTCTTAAAGACAGGCTCAGATCTGATGAACTCGAAGGAAGATTAAATCTAAGTAGTATAGGTAGATGTGTGCAAAACAGGAGGCTTTGATAGCATGGCCACGTTGAAAGAATTGATGAGTTTCTGGGTTAGTAAATGTAGAACAGTTGAGGTAGCGGGGTCAACACACAGGGGAAGACTAAGGAAAACATGAGAGGAAGTGATAAAAATGGATAAAGATCTGCAATGGAAAAGAACGTAAGACGATTAATTTCTAATTGATAATGAATTTATCTCGAGAGTGTCGATCATTTGAACTTTTTTGCAAGAACAAGGAAAAAAATGAGGAAAGAATAGAATAAAATTTTTTTAATTATGTTAAATTTATGAAAAGTAGTGAGACTTGATAATTTATTACTGCAGTTTAGTTTTACAGGTTCTTTCTCGTTTCCATTTCCTTTTTTACTCGAAATCCCAAATAATTCCAAACATCAGATGTGGTCTGTGCAGTCTTTCTAAAGTTATAGATTTTGAGTCTGTTTTGCACATATTCCCTATTTGAAATCAATTCATGTATTTGTTTATATATTTTATTTGAGTTCAGGTGATTACACTGTTTTATTTAAAGTAAACCTGGTCAGAAATAAACGATCCTGGGGGGGGGGAGTTACATTACTGATAAGCAAGATGTTAAGTAGGCAGGAGACAGCCAAGCCCATTACAGTCACTTCAAAGTCAAATTGACAAAAGGTAAAAAACAAAACAAAAAAAAACAACAAATAAACTGTTTTCATGTACCCCACTTCATTAAAATAATAAACAAGTTACAATGTATTTATTTAATAGTAAACAGAAACAATCAATTAAAAGTCAATGATTGTTTTAGCTACTGACTATTAAATGAAATCTCTATTAATCCTTGTAAGATCTGAAGTTGATATTGGGAAGATTTCTTTGTTCAGTCGAAGAATGGTTAAACTCTTTCTGAAGAAATGATATCTTAGTAATAAAATTTTTATTTTTGCAAAATCTTTCAATTTTTGTTGTATTTGAAAGATAATAACCTAAAGTTGATCAATAAAAAAAGAAAAATAATACATTTTCAAATGTTAAAAATAACCTTTCTTCCTTTCGAATTGTCAATTGAGATCTGCATCATGACAGGATATCATTTGATATCATTTGCAGCATGTGCTATTTGTTAGTGTCGGTCATTTGTAATTAATTTTTAATAACAGTGGTGGAAAATTAACCTTCTTTTTTAAAAAATTCTTTCCTCTTTCGAATTGTCAATTGAGATCTGCATCATGACAGGATATCATTTGATATCATTTGCAGCATGTGCTATTTGTTAGTGTCGGTCATTTGTAATTAATTTTTAATAACAGTGGTGGAAAATTAACCTTCCTTTTTAAAAAATTCTTTCCTGTTTCGAATTGTCAATTGAGATCTGCATCATGACAGGATATCATTTGATATCATTTGCAGCATGTGCTATTTGTTAGTGTCGGTCATTTGTAATTAATTTTTAATAACAGTGGTGGAAAATTAACCTTCCTTTTTAAAAAATTCTTTCCTGTTTCGAATTGTCAATTGAGATCTGCATCATGACAGGATATCATTTGATATCATTTGCAGCATGTGCTATTTGTTAGTGTCGGTCATTTGTAATTAATTGTTAATAACAGTGGTGGAAAGTTAACAATTAGTCCTTCCGCCTCTTTGTTTCCAACAGTGTTGTGTTATTTTATCATCAAATAACAGGCTGCTCTGCCTTCTCCACTTAGCTTTTTTACTTTTTCCTTTTTTTTTCCTTTTGCTTTACCCTAGTAGCATTGTAGTTCCCGAAACCAGCATGATGATACAATAGAAAACCTGTTCTTAGGATATTTTATGCCTCTTGACAATCTTATCAGAAATAGAAAAATACTTTACATCGTTTATTTTTATTTAGTATTGTTGAACGTTTTAAACTTTTCCTATTAATGATGAGGGACATTTGTCCTGTTAAAAAAGAACTGTTGCTGATGTATTTTTCTTTTTTCTTTTTTTCTTTAGACATTGCTTGCTTTTTTTTTTGAATACTTAATGTTGATCATTAAAAAACGGAAGTTGGGGAACTCCTTGTTAAAACCACCTTGTTATTGCTGATATTGTGAAGGAGTGACCATTACACAAATGAGCAAGCTGTTTCACTGTTGCTATTTGGGATGCCATCATTTCCACTACCACCACCACTCCCACTACTACTACTACTACGCATTACACACCCTAAGTTGCTCTGAAAACTTCTCTCTGATTATTGTCTCTTATTTTCTTTTTTCTTCCATATTACCCAGAAACAATAAATTCCCATTAGACATGAATAACTAATAACTTTCAGAAGAATTCTTCTTCTGATGAATTGCAGAATTATTCCAAATTCTTAGCCCATTCTCTTAATGGAGAGCCAGCCGGTTGTCATCAGGCGGGGAGTGTCGGTTCACTTATGCCTCATCACATGGTTATTCAGTGCGGAGGAGAAGCCGCTTTCGAATTAGTCGCAAGTTTGTCTTTTTTTTTCTTAGTTAAACTTTTCTCTTCCAGTGATTCTTCTTTAATTCTATATTATAATGCTTAGATTTCCACTGGAATGGTTTTCAGGTTTTGTTTATCTAAGGGTCTTCAGTCATGAGTTGAGAAGGAAGAAATGACATTTCTTTAATTATAGAACTTTATACAAAACTAGCTCTACCTACCTTGAATGGTCTGGGGCATCTTTTTACTTTTGGTCCTCACCCCCACCCCATAAGGTTTTTTTCTCTTAATTTATCTAAGACAATAAATCAATTATTAGTTGATCGACTTTTATTTTTTAAAATTTTACCAATCATGTTTATTTGTATTTACACAACTCTCCCCACTCCCCCCCCACCACTCCCAAACATTCATTTCCACACAAACAATATTTGATCAGATAATTTTATAAATAGAATGGATAAGAGCTAGAGATGTATGTCATTGTTTTTTCTTTTTTACAAAATTATTTTTTTAAATAGGTTTGTAAACTAAATTAAATCTCTATTAATTAGCGACTTTAAATAAATTAAAATATTTTTACATTTTACGAATCAAGCTCATTCATACTTTACACACACACACACACACCCCACACACACACCCACACACACACACACACACACAATATTTGATCAGATAATTTAATAAAGATGATATATTTCTTATGAAATTGAAACATGCTGCATATTATTCTGTTGAAATATTAAATGTAAATTTTTTGCAAGATTTCATTCTAGGATTTTTCACAAACACAATTTAAGCTAACTTTTCAATAAGTAAACTTGAAATTTAATTTTAAGTTAATTTTTCCAATCTTTCTCAATTTAACATCGTAAGATTTTGATCTTAAAGGAGAATCCTTGAAGAAAATATTTATAAAATGTGTCCTATTACTTTTATAACTTATAAAAAAGTATTTGAACAACTTGAGAACTTTAACCTTAGATTCTATCAGCATAGTACAACTTTTTTCTTTTTTTTTTTTTTGCTTGGCTTGATTTTGTTGTTGGCATTGGTTTAGAATGGGGTACTTACAGGAGATATTCGATGAAGGTTGCCAACATCCATAAGCAAATAATTGCATGGCACCGACTGGATTCAAAGTTAGAACACCCATTTCATTAATCATTTCACCACCACCACCTCCCATTTATCGATAGAATTTATTGTTAATCCTAATATCTCTTGAAGTAATACATGTATTTAAGGTTAATAATATACAGAAAATATTGTTTCTTCTTTCATAAAATTATTTACAGCTAAAATTGAAATAAATGAAACGAATATGTCTGTTCGTTTGTTTTTTAAAAATTTTTTTATTTAAAATTGTAACTTAGATGTGTATTAAAATGGCATTAAAGTAGAAACTTGCAAATAGTAGGTTTTTAAAGTTAAAATGGGATGACAGAATTCGATTTTGGAACAATTCATTTTAAAATCAGAACATTTACCATGTACATTTTCAATTACTTTTTTTGCATTTCATCTTTGGCAGTCGGATGATCTCATTAAAATAAATCAGCGTGCAAGGTGATAACATACGTACGAACACGAAATGCTGTAGCATATTATCAATGTTTTGGCCATTGGGAATTTATTTTCATTACTCCAATTTTTTTTCTTTGAATATTGTGTACAAAAAGCTACTGAAAAGTGGGTTCCTTTTTAGTAAAGGTGTCTCCTAAGATTTTCTTTCAACTGACATTCATCAAAAGAGTCTTGAGAATTCAAATTGAATATGCCAATAAAAATAATATCGATTGGATTCTTAAGAAAATATTTCAAGAAAAACAAAAGGTTTTAGACGAGAAGCGTAAATCGCTTCTAAAACTTTTAAAGCATAATCCATAATTTTAAAGCATTCTTCTGTAGCAATTAGTGCAGACAGGATTGCCCAGTGATTGACCAACTTTTTGAATCCAAAAACGGTTTCTTTAGATTTTAACTGCAATTCTTACTTTTTTTTCCTTCCAATTCATACAAACCAAAGATGTCAGTTTTATAGTAGGCTTTTTAGTTTTTTTATAGGACACTTTTTTTTTTGTTGCTCCATAATTCAATAAAGAAACATTCGTTTTAGCTTTCTGTTCTTTGTATATACTCATAAATTGAAAGTGCATGCAACAGATATTTTCACCACTACAATGACTCATGGCACAACAGATAGTGTTAAGTAATACTCACCTAAGTGACAATCTTTAGGAGGTTGAAGGTTCAATCCTCAGTACAGGCGATGTTAAAATATAAGACTTACTTGTGAGACAAAGTAAAAATTAGAGACAGAACAGTGGAGAGTAAGACGCCTTAAAGAAACAGCACATATGTTGGCTGACAATGGCCTCTTAAATAGACCTAGTATAAAATTAAATACAATATTGGGAGCCAGTAATTATCAATAGTAGATTAGAACACCGATAAAATAATAATGAATAAAGACGTTGGTTAACAATCACTTCTAAGTGACATTCTTCTGGAGGTTGAAGGCGATAATAACAATTGATACTTGTACTCGGTTATGGCTGATGGAACAAGAACAATCTACCCTCGTGGATTAAATAAAGGGTTCAGTTCGAAAGTACGTACAGATTCCCGAGTTTGACAAGACACACCTAAAGAAGGTCAGAAGTTACATTGGCCGAAATGTAGGAATAACATCCAAGATGAGAACAATAGTTCTAATAATCCAAATTATCAATTCTTATCTAAAAATTTCTGAAACGTGAAGCAATTGATTTTTTATTTTTACTTTTTTGGTTTTTATGACATATATAAATTAATTTATTGGTGTAAAAATACTAATACGATATGAACTTAAAAAAAAAAAAATTATTTTGAATTTATTAATTCAAAATAATTTTTTTATAAAGTTCATATCGTATTAGTGTTGAATAGAATGTTTTTGTATTAACATCTTTTTAATTTGATGAAAAGGTAAAATTTGTACTAAAAAAACGCTTTTCTTTTTTAAATTTACTGTTATCTTAAAATGAAATCAGGTTTGAACCTTATTTCAACGTAAGAGACAAATATATATATATTTTTTATTACTATACAATATTTTGATGAATTTTTGTAGAATTGAATAATGTATTAAATCTTTTGGTGAAATTCATTTTATATTTCCTCCTGACTTATTTTTATATAAAATATACTAAATTTCTTGTAGACCAGTCAAAATTCTAAACGTTTGAAAGAGAAATGTTGAATTTTGTGCCGAATTAAAAAACATGTTTTACCGAATAATAATCTTTTGTCAGAATCTTTTGATATCTTTGCTGTTTCACATGTACGCAGAATACTTTGCCAGCAATGACTTGCAATTTCTGAAACCTGAGTGTTAAGTGATCTATTATTATACTGAAGTCGAGTTCATCAACATTTGTTTCCCAAGGCATTTTTTAAATGTATTTTAATCACACACACACACAAGGAATATTAAAATATTCCTTGGTGTTGGGATTGAGTTATGTTTCAAAGAAAATCCATTTTAATTGTTTTTCAGTCTATTGCTCTAACTATATGCTGTTTCACCCAGTATTCTTACTTTTTTACAGTTTCTATCCACTCTTGCTTCTGTTCTCTCTAGGTAATAAAACTAACTATAACACAGAAGATTAGAATAGTCAGTTATAAACAATAGGAAATATCACCACAATTATTAATACTATTTTTTCCATAGCTGGAGAAAAAAAAGATAGAAAGAAAGAGGAAGATAAAAAGATTAATTTGGGATTTTGTCTTATTTAAAAAAAATTAACTGGCTTTGCACACTCAGATTTTTTTCATACCAGCCGGAGGAATTCTTGGCATAATTTTGGCAACTTAGGGACTGTCATTTTGTGTCTTTACAGATCCTTTTTTGTCTGAATGAGGTATGGTTTGGCTCGATGTTAGGAGGCCATTTTCCCAGGCATTACCTTCTCTTTGGATAGTTAGGTTGTTTTATTGCCGGTCGCCTGTTTTTTAATTGAAACAATCTAACCCAATAGGTCATGCAAAGACATTTTTTTTATGTTACTAAATTCTTTGACAATTAAAAGTGTGTAGAATTATCAATGTAACTTGTTATAAGACTAGTGTTTCGTTATTGGTTTTGAAAGAAAATCTTCCAGTTTTCAATCCAATTATGATTGTTCTTTGTGTTCTCACATTTTTGTTTTTTGTCACTAATATTTTGATTTTGAAATGTAAGCTTCTCTTTATATTTCAAACACGTTTAGCTTCATCATTGCACAATTGTTATCTATTTTCATGTGACTTTTTGAATATCATTTTGTACCAAAAATATGATTGAAAATTGCAAAAACGTTTCCTTGCGTTAAAAAACAGATGAAAATGTAATCCTCAATCGTGAAATCCGCTTTAAAAAGCGCATGTAATAAGTGATTATTTTGAAATATTTTTAAACCTTATCATTTGATTAACAGCGAGCTCCAGTGTTATCACAGTGTAAAATATGCTGACAAATTCCTTTTTAAATTTATGCCAGTCTCATGTTTATTATAGCAACTACACAAATGAAAGGCATCAAAATACTATACAATTTTGACATTTATAAACAAAAATTAGAATACCCGTCCCAGGACAGGTAAAATGAATTCTCTGAACAGAACAGTTTTGCACCGCTTTTATGTTCCCTTATGAAGATTAAAATAAAAAAAATATAATGCTACTAAACCTTATAGCTAGAATCTTTATTCCAATTTTGATCCAAATCCGTTAGATGATTTTGATTCTAGAAAATGTCTTAGATTTAAGGCTTAAGATTAAGGGGTCTTAAGAAACTGAAATTCAGGGAATCTTGCTTAATTGCTGTCTAATGACTATGGATCAAATTTAATGCAAATCTGAAATATTTGAAAATGGGAGGTTGTGCCTATATTATGCCCCTACAACCGTTCACACCAAAGAAATTGAAATTTGGGATACATTTATTAATTGATGTCTAATACCTACTGTTAAAATTTCACAAAAATTAGAGGATTTTTACGAAGAGCTTCTTACCGCCTCTTTGCATAAAACTTATTAAACTAAATATAGCCCACATTACCGACCCTTACGCTTAGCAGCTGTGTTTAAAAAATCATAATGATCGTTTAGTAGTGAATCCTGTACATATAAATATATAAACATATACACATACCTAACTTGATATACAGATTAAAATAAATTTAAATTATGCATCCCTGGACAGACACAATAAATATAGCAAAGATTCCCCCAAAATCAAACGTTTTCATTGAATGATAATTACGATCATTGGATTCCTCAAAGCAAATATTTAATCTTGTTACAGAGCTTTGTTATAAATAAAACAAAACAATAAAGTGTCTTTGCTGTTTATGAATGTCTGGTGCAAATGAATACCTCAAAATTATTGTAAAACCCCGAATACAAAATTAATGCCACCATTGGATTCCTTGTGGAAAGTTCTGTTTGATCTTGGTATAGGGCCTTGCTTTCAATTGCATCCCCAGAGAAAGACTGATAAACTCATCATATTGCTTAAAAAAGTAACATTTGAAGGAAATACATTTTGAATAAGGAATACCCATTTATATTTATTTTAGTTATTTGTCCAACTATCCGGTCTGCCTGTTGACCTGTTTTCAGCTAATAATTACTAATTAGCATTTGTGCAATTTTCTGCTATTTTGAGTATACTATATATATATATATATATATATATATATAAATAGATTTCATGATTTTCTGTGGGGTACATAATTTTATTAGGGCAATTACAAAGGGAAGACATGCTTTATCTTTCTGATTAAAAGATACGAAAAAAAAAAAAATGTGCCAGTCAACCGATTTCGCTCAAACTTAACGAGAGTTGTATGTATATATAAACCTTTTTTAATCATTATAAGTAATACTGTCTAATTAGTATCGTCTGAATATATCTAGTCCTAGGAAAGTAAAAAAAATGTTTTCTTTACGAATATAAAAAAATATTTGTATAAAATCATTTGCAAAGTCGATGTTAATTTTTTTCATCTTGCTATTTTTTCGTAGAGCCATATTTAATTACTAGCAAGACCCCATGAAAATTTGATGGTTGTTTACTTTTCTCTTTCTTACTATAAAAATATTTTGTCGGTTAAATATTTTTTAAATAAATAACCTTTTAATTTCTTTATTGTAACAATTTAGATTTTTTTTAAATACTCTCCTTCTTACTATTATCAGCTAAATATTTAAAAAATCAAATATCACATTTAATTTGACTACAGAATTTTATGTATGACGTTTTGTTCGATTTGGGAACAATTCACTTTAAAATGAGTTGAATCTAAAGTTTTGGCTACCAAAAAATAACCAACAGTTAGTCTTTTGCATTTTATTCTTGGCTATTGGATGATCCCATTTTTTTTCTTTTAATGGGTGCAGATGATGATACCGTACGTATAAACAAAGGTGCAAGCGTATTACTACACAGGGTTGTTATTATATGTAAAAATAACACTGGATATTTTTTATTTACCTCCTCTCCAGGAGGTTAAACACAAGGTAAGGTGTGGTTTTCAAAAGCCAGTGCGCTAGGATTAGCATGCTCTGGCCTACAAAACATGCTTGAGCAGTCCTGTCGGCATTCCCTGATAGAGGCACCTCAGGCGTTTAGCCATAAACTAACCTCTTCTCAAAGAGAAGGTGAAGCCTGGAAGTGTGGACCTCCTAGAGCTGAATAGAACCATACCTCAGTCCGACACCAACATAGGCACTGTCGGACTGATTGTCGAGGACGTATCTCTGACTGGTACAAACACCTACTCAAGTTGTGTCAGATATGTAATACTGAATATAACTCTTGAAAAATGAATCATAATTCTGTTAAACAGAACTAAAAAAAAAACCCTAAATTCATCCGATATTGCATGTTACATTAAATTTGTTGTGATTCTTTCACTTTGTGTTTGTTTCAAGATTTCCAATAATATATAAACCATTAATTTATTTCTATTTCTATTTCCCTTGCAGGCATTTGGAAATGCAAAAACGGTACATAACAATAATTCTAGTAGATTTGGAAAATTTATCCAAGTTAATTACAAGGAATATGGAATGGTCCATGGGTAAGTATAGTCATGTATATAGTGTGTGTGTGTGTGTGTGTAAATAAATTCAGTTTTAATAGAAAACTTTTAATTTATTTTCACATTGCAATATAAGATATTAATGCATATGTGAGGGTTACTACTATGAAAGTAATGGCTCGTATTTTATTTTAGCCCACACTAACAGATGTAATTGTTGGTAGCATGCCAGACATTAGAACCTTTTCCTTACTACTAAAACATATTTCTTTTTTGCCTCGCTGCTGAGTGGCAGTCTATATGATATGAAAGTGCAGTCAAAGCAAAGGTGTGTTATGGAATTCCTCCAGCTGGAAAATTATTATTAGCTTTGATTAATGCTTATTTAGAGAACAAACAACGACTCAGTTCGGCAGTAGGTAATATATTTCAGCAGTTGTGACAGCCATATGAGTAACATGCAATGAACCGATCTTTTGCTGCGTAATGAATTCCATAGGAAGATGTCACTCACAAGTTCTCATTTAATTCTTCAGGAGTGGCCGGCAAGTCGAAGCCTTCTCTGATGCGAGACTGAGATAGGAGGAGGAAGGTATCCATATAGGTGTTTCTTGGTTTGTTTCTTCTACTTGATGTCCAATGCAACTTGTATTTGTAACACCCTTGTGCATGTTAGAAGATATAGATATATATATATATATATATATATATATATAAATTTCATGTACCCATATAAAATTTTATAAAGAGATATCATTTTTTATGTATCAATTTTCAGTATTTACTTTAACAGTGCCCGATACGTAAGTAGAGCTAGGTAGTAAGTTATGAAAATATATTTATGACAATTAAGCTACACAGAGGCTCCCGTGTTTAAACTCCGGGGAAAATCTTCAGGCTAAAATGCCTGAAGATATAATATATATATATATATATATATATATATATATATAATGAGGCCTGTTTAAAACGTATCTGACCTTAGGCTAGAAAAAATATTTAAAATACGTGACGGGGCTCAGACCGTAATTCCCTTCAAAGTAGGCCCCTTGTGCTTGCACACACTTAGCCACCGATCCCTCCACTGCCGGAAACACCTCTGGAAATCTTCTTTTGGAATAGTGTTCATCTCTGCCGTCGCATTCTGCATTAACTCTTTTTTTCGCACCCTCTCAACAACAGCTGTACTCTGAGCAGTTTGGGGCCTGCCAGACTGCTGGTCACTCTCCGCTGATGTGCAATCATTTTTTTAATTAGTTGAACCACTCTTTGATTTGTGTTTTAAAAAATTTTTTTTTTTTCAACATAGTTCACCCCAAACAAGGCATGACGCCACTGTAGACGTAAGGGGCTACTGAGAAAAAAGGGAGAAGGTTTGGGGGGGGGTCAACCTAAATTGGGAGCTGCACAGCGGGATGTCTGTTTACATTAGTTTTAAATTTCTGCATGTCAGTATCGGCGGGAAAACAGGGGGCAGGGAGGGAGTTCCAGAGGCTAGCAGCACGGCATCTGGGGACCTCCACAGTGAATGAATGGGATTTAGCTGATTGTCGAGTTGGTCTAGTGAATTTACGTCGAGGGGGCACCAGAGTAGCCAGTTCATCGGAGCATAATCCATTGAAGTATTTGTAAAACAAGCACAAGGATGCTGCATTGCGGCAATGGGATAGGGGCTGGAGCTTGGTTGATAGTGAGAGACCTATGAGGTTGGCAACTCTTTTTTTGACCTTGTCAAGGAGGGAGAGACTAGTAGATGATGCACCCGCCCATATGTGGCAACAATACTCAATACATGGGCGGATGGTGGCTTTGTAGAGATACAGGATAATGTGAGGATTTTTACTAACACGGTAAAGGGAGCCCACCTTCTTTGCGGCAGCCATGGCAATATCTTCAATGTATTTGTTCCAATTCATGTTACCTGTGAAGGTTAGGCCGAGGAGTTTGAATGATGAACTCTCAGGCAGGGTGCTATTGCCATGACGATTGGTGGTTGGGGAGGTTTCTTGTAGTTATTGAAGGAAAGGAGCTTAGTCTTTGCGGCATTAAAAGTTACCAAGCATTTATGACCCCAATTCACTACAGCCTGGAGGTCATTTTCTAAGGATTCAGCCATTGCCTCGGATATGATCGCGTCTGTTTTGCCAACATGACGAGAGTAAAGTGTGGTGTCGTCAGCAAATAAATCAATCTCAGACTCTGTCATCAGGGAGATCGTTTATGAAGATCAGGAACAATAAAGGGCCAAGGATAGATCCCTGGGGTACACCAGCATTTATGTCATGTTGCTTAGATGAACGGCCATCGAGGACAGCCTGGATCTTTCTTTTGGTTAGGGAGGATATAATTATATTAAGTAATTGCCGAGTAATACCATATGAGCGTATTTACAGGAGAAGCCCTTTATGCCATACCTTGTCAAAGGCCTTGGATATATCAAGCGCTACTGCCCTAGCTTTGCCTGTCTTGTAGAGTGTATGATACTTGCGTTCAGAGATGACCGTTAGGATGTCTGCAGTAGATCATTCTTGTCTAAATCCATACTGTTGGTCAGAAAGAAGTTTAGCATTAACTAAGTGCCGGACTATTGCTAGATTGATTAAGGATTCAAAGATTTTAGCAAAGATCGGGAGTAGACTGATTGGGCGGTAGTTCTGAGGATCGGTTCTATTCCCAGAATTCTTGTAGACTGGTATCACAGAGGCAATTTTCCAGCTGTCGGGAAGCAAGATTCAGCTAGCCATTTATTGTAGAGTGCGGAGAGGACAGGAGCCAGCTCAGCAGAGCATGTCTTTATTACTGGTATGAGATCAGGCCCACAAGCTTTGGATGTGTCAAGGTTTTTTATGATGTCTCTGACCTGGGATGGGGTGATGACCATGTTACATATCACATCTTTTCCAAACACCTGCTGAATCTAACGCGACGGCAGAGATGAACATCATTCCAAAAGAAGACTTCCAGAGGGGATTAGAGTCGCTATCCCGTCACATATTTGAAATATTTTTTCTGGCCTAAGGTCGGATACGTTTTAGACAGACCTCATATATATATATATATATATATATATATATATATATATATATATATATATATACTAGCAGGGGTACCCGGCGTTGCCCGGGGCTCTCCCTCCTCCTCTCCGCAAGCAAAATAGGATATTGAGCACTTTTCTCCCAGACAACGCCGAGTATTTAGAAAATCAAGACTGCCTCCAGAGCACTACTAAAATCACTCTTACCGATCCCCCCTCCTTTTCATCTGCACAATAGTCCGAAGAGAAACGCTACAGTAGCTCTATCTAGGACATTTAGTACTTTTCTCCCGGACAACGCCGAAGCCTCTGGGTCCTATATTGAAGAAGAACCTCCCCCCCCCCCCCCGTGCTGGGTCCCTATACTGCAGAAGCACCCATGGTCCCTATACTGCAGAAGCACCCATGGTCCGTATACTGCAGAAGCACACCCGATCACTATACTGCAGAAGCCTCTGGGTCCTATATTGTAGAAGCACCCCCGGTGCCTATATTCTAGAAGTCTCCGGGTCCTGTATTGTAGAAGCACCCATGGTGCCTATACTGCTGAAGCCTCCGGGTCCTGTATTGTAGAAGCACCCCCCCGGTGCTGGGTCATATACTGTAAAAGCACCCCTGGTCCCTATACTGCATAAACACCAATGGTCCCTATACTGCATAAGCATCCAGGTCCTATACTGCATAAACACCCGGGTTCTATATTGTAGAAGCACCCCCGGTGCTGGGTCCTATACTGTAGAAGCACCCCTAGTTTCTCTCCCTTCGCAATATAAAGTGTTCATGTTTTTAATAAAATAAATAAGTAGAAATAAATCGTTTTTTGTTTACTGGGTTATTAATTATTGAATATTTTATTTCCAATTTTTTTGTCAAAAATGTACAGAAAATTATGTATTAACTTGTGTATTGCATTATTTTAGTATTACAAATCAGTGATTAATGTTTAAATGTAAATTGATTTTGTGTAGTTGTAAATTAGAAAGAAGTCAAATAATAATGTACTGCTCTTGACGAAAGAAAACGCGTATTTGTAGACTGCCAATGTATAGAGGCTTTCAAAAGGAATAAAGCTATTTAGGATAATGAAGAAGGAAATCAACTGAAAACAAAGTCTTAATGTAATAAAAGTAAAATATTAAATAAATTACTTACCAAACGATTCTGTTTTGGAAACGATTTGTATTTTCAATTGTAAAAAAATGGAGCAATTTCATTGGATTATCATCTCTGTTGATTATCCAATGAAAATTAACAATGAATATAGGATATTTCTGTTACTAAAAATATTGGGCCAGATAAAATAAGCAATTGATGAAATCGATTGGAATTTCATTTTTTTATAAAGAACACAGACGGAAAAATTTCTGTAATTGACTATTCAGAATGAAATATTGATTTACTAGGATGTAAGCTATTGCTGACTGACTTAATTTTATGTATTAGATATATTTTAACAAGTTGTTATACAGGTAAGTTTGATTTAAAAAAAAAAAAAAAAAAAAAAAAAAAAAAAATATACTATCAAGTTTTCTTTTTGCATATTTAAACAAATATTTTCTTGATTCTTCAAGCAATCTTCAGAGTATCTGGACGTAGTTGGTGTAGTAGAGATTGTCTTATGTTGATTTTATTTTTGGTGTATAGAGTTGATGATATAAAGTTCAATTTATTGGTTTATGATTTTATTTGAGAAGTTGATTAATTTTTTTTGTAAGTCTTACCATGTTATTTATAAAATGTTATATTCATGGTGGAGAAGATATTTTTATTTAAATCTTATTAATGCTATTTTGTATTTTAGAGGACATCCACTATGGTAGTTGAGGAGGCTGATGTTATTTGTAGGATTTTTGTATGTGGATGTTATGTATTTATTAATATTGTTAGAGTATATTAATTATCAGTATGTTGAGGAATGGGATTTTATTGTTATTTAAAATTAGAGAGAAAAAATAAAACAAAATAAATAAAAACTAAAATAAATAAATGAAGAATAAATTAAACAGCCTTTCCCGCCAAAATAAGAGTAAAACACTAAGTTAAATCTTCCAGATATGTATCAGCAAAATATCTCCTGTTGACAATCACAAAAATTGAAAGTGCCCGAGATGAACCATACACTAATCTTGGGTCTCTGCTACACAAACTACCTCGAGATATTCGGAAGATTGCTCAAAGAGTTGAGAAAATAATAACAAAATTTTTTTTTTTTTAATTTGAAAAAAGAAAAAAAACTCCATAGTTTTTAATCAAACTTCCCTCGATCTACTTATTTCTCATATTTACTAGTCACAAAATATATTGTTTTGTCTAAGTGTTATATTATGGATGTGTTCTTAATCAGTTTCTGAATTTCCCATATCTGTTTTTCTCCCTCGTGTCTGGTTGATAGCTTAAGCTGGCATCTTGGTCTAACAGTTCTGGACCTCCGTCATGTTGTGGTTCTTTCTTCATCCCACAAGGACAGTGAAAAACGCTGCAACAAAACCTTGTAATTTTTTCTCCATTCAAAAGATAGAAAGAACAACACTAATATCTAGTTTTCTTTTTCTGTGAAACCGATCCCCGTTTATTGAGATTTAAGGTACACTGTTTTTCTGATAGACACACACATGAAAGAGTAAAATAGTACCTATTTCTTTTTGATACGTCTCGCCAGTATAGTTCCCACCCAGGATCTGACCTTATACTTAACAAAAAAAACCTCTTTCTTGATGACATCACTTCCCATCTGCCTATCTCTTCACTTTCATTAACGGGCTTCAAGCTGTCTATTCTTTTCTTAACCTCTATACTTCACTAGGCAGCTTTTCACCTTTAAATACTGTTAGTCAATTTGCACTACCAGTTCCCTACTAAACCATACTAATAGATTCACCCACTTTAATCCATTATATAAGGTTGGACTTTCTAAGTTAAGCTGTCTTAGTTCTCTTCGCTATGTTGTAAATTATTTGTATATAACATTCATCCCTTTGGCCTTTTTTGACTAGGAGAAATGTTTTGATACTATACTTCATCTTTTCAGTCCTTCGTCATTGAAGGAGAAATCTTTTTAAGACTGAGGCAATTTTCAGTTTTGTCTCGATCCAAAGTGCCCCTTTTCGGGGAACTGGATTTTCCCCACATTAAAAACTGACCATGTTTCACTCTGCTTTTGTGGAAAGGCAAGTAAAAATAAGATCTCCCTCCACCTTTTTTAAGAGTACAAAATTAAAATCATCGTCCAAGTTGTTTGTTTTAACTTGTATGAACAAATTAAAATTGACAACATTAAGTAATATGGTGTGGATTGGAATGATAATCTCAATGCTTTGATCCGGTTCTTTTTTGTTTTTTCCTTCAAAGGTCAAGCTGTTTTGATTCTTTGAGTGAATGTTGCAAATTCCATAGAGAAATTGGAATGGAAATTTTTGTAGTGTTTGAATTTGGAGTTACTGGACACTGGTTGATCTTGAATTGAATTGCATAAAAAAATGAAAGAGAAACTACTTGAAGTCTATATTCATCCGTTGAAAGAGTCGAGCCGTTGAAATCAATTTACTTTCTCCTCTGACAAATCTATGTTTTTCTATGACACATGTTGCACCTTTTTAGTGCATCTGACCTGTTGAGTAAGGCAAATTTCTCAACCTAACAAAGTGTGTCATTCTTGATACTCTATGATATAGATTATTATGTCAATTTTTAAGCGCAATATTTATGACAGAAATGCATCGTTTTCTTAATATATCTGACCCTGTTTTTGATGACTGGTTGATATTCGATTAGCATTAGGTAAAGAGTTCAATTTGCCAATTATGGATTTTATCATTTTTTATTCAAAGAAGAATAGAAGTTTTTAATGAAAAGAAGAAACTATTTACATTTCAAGTAATCATTCTACTCTCTGATTGCTTAGTTTTTTTTTTCTCTACTAAAGAATAGTTTAATTTTGAGAAGGTTAGAGATCTGGACTAGAAAACAACAGGTCTGACTCCTTGATTTAAACATTTAGGCTAAGCTCGTGTAACCAGCTTCAAGAATCTTATTTTAAGAGGTGAGACAGAGACTGTTTTAAAATGTTTTTTTTTTTTAAAGATTACTGAAGAGGAATTGATTATCCAAGTATTTGTTTACATTAGACTTGAAGACGACCACGTTGTAGTTTGTTGGGAAGCAGCCTCCACATATGTCAGTTTCTAGGAAAGAAACTTTGTTCATGGAAGTTCTGCTATGCCGGTCTCCGGACGTTTCCGTGCCATGCTATGCCGGTCGAGACAGGGGGAGGCAGACATATAGCCAGTCAGTAGCAAGCTAGCCATTTTCCTTTTTTTCTTTCCCACTTATTAGTAAAAATTTTTGCATTTTTTAAGGATAGTTTTTGGAGTATTTTTTCTTAAGTAATCTATTTTTTTTATTAAATTATTTTAATAAATTACTGTTAATATTGAAATTATTGCACATATGTAGATAAAATTGTACAATAAATTAATATTGAATAACATCAAATATTAATTATGAACCATTTAAAAAATAGATATGCAAATTAGCTATTCCAATGAGCGCCTTTAGATCGTTCATCTCTACTATATATAGAGTATTTCAAAGTTATTTGTTGTATTATTGATTTAAATAACAGTAACCCGTTTTAATGGCTATATAGGAATATTCAATGAAAAAAAATATTTTCATATTTATTCATTTATATATATATATATATATATATATATATACACACACATATAGGATTTTGAAAAATAATTAATTTAAAAAGTCAAATTAAAAAAAAATTTGTTATTTTTAAGCCAGAATTTTGGAAAAAAATCTCATCAAATTGGATATTAAAATACAGATCATAAAATTTATGAAATTATATGAATCAGTCTTTCAATTAATGGTGTTACAGCTATGCAGAGTTGAAATAGTAGATAGACCCCGTTAGAACTAATTTTGTCAAAATTACCATGAACCTCCATTAGTCTGCATTAGAATTTTAAAATATATTGAACCTGCATTTACATAATATTTTTATGTAACTGTTAAAGTAAATCATTTTTCGAAGTTTTAATGAATTACATTTGTTTTGGCATCAATTCTATTTGATAAGGAGATACATTTCAAAATATCAAATACGAATAGCTATTAACGTCTGAATTTATTTTAAAGTCTACATTATTTTATTTATCTTCCTCCCACAAGGTAAGATGTGACACAAGGTCGGGAAAGTGGGATTTGAAAAGCCAGCGCCCGAGAAGGTGAGCACTCTGGCCTACAAAAAATGCCTGGGCAGCCCTGTCGGCATTCCCCGGTAGGGGCGCCTCAGGCAGTAAGCAATAAACTTACTCCTCCCCAAAGAGGAGGCAAAGTCTGGTAGGGTGGACCTCCTAGAACTTCACAGGACAAACCCACAGACCGGCGTAAATCAAACCCCGAAGGCCAAGACAATACCAGTCTATGGGGTGTAGTATCCATCGGAACAGATACTACACTTTGATCTTGGCCAAAAGAAAGATTTGCTGTACGAGAAAACTTTGAAGAAAAACAAAATCAAACAATGATTCATTTTTCGTAATAGGGATTACTTATTATTAATAGTAATAGGGATTACTTATTACTAATTATTTGGTATTTTTGTATCCTTGATGCCAACGGTTTTAAACGAAAAATAAAAATGAGATTCCATTTTTTTCCTGCGATTACATGTCAACAGTTAGATATTTCACAGCAAAAAAATGATTTTAGACTGTAAATTCGGGGGTCACTTTACTATATATTTTGAATGTAAAATGATCACTCACTTCCTGACCAGCAAGCATTAATAATCACCCATTTCTAGATAACATAGTAAAAACGAGTTTCCATTATGGCCACCATCATACTTTTTTTTTATTTCCAACATGGCTGCCATACAAAAACTTTATTTACCAATAGGCATTAACATATTTTTAAAAATTTTATTTCAACCAAGACTTAGGATTAGCGATCACCATCAGTGTTGGAGATAATAATGAAGAGTATGTTTTTTTGTTTTGTTTTTAGTATTAGAAATGTCTTAAAAAAAAAAAAAAATCACTTGTTTGGGTTTAAAAAAAATTGGTTACCCATCCTTTTATGCAATATCTGTTCGGGAAGTGGGTGTTCATTTTACTTTAAATTTATATAATTAAGTGATTCCCCATTCAAAAATCTAAACATTTTTTCTTATAAATAATGTTTTTTCAGATATCTTTCTAGGCTATTTCTAGATTTTTTTAGATGAGGATTGATAATTTGTATAATTTTGATTATTCGGACTACATTTTTCATCTTGAGTGTTATCATCACAACATTTCGGCCACTGTAACCTCCGACCTTCGAACTATCTCTTCGAACTCTGGAATGTTTTTGTCGAACTTGGGAATCTGGACGGAATTTCCAACGGAATTACTGAAGACTTCTAGTCATGACTGACGGAACAAGAGCATTCTACCCCCGTGGATTAAATAAAGGGGTCCGTTTGAAATTCCGTCCAAGTTCCCGAGTTCGATGAGATATACCTGAAGACGGTCGGAGGTTACAGCGGCTGAAACGTTCTGGTGATAACGCTCAAGAACACGGAGAAATGTAGTCCGAATAACCAAGATTATACAAATCTTTCTAGGCTGTTGACATGTAATTGCATGAAAAAAAAAAAGTCTCATTGTTATTCTTTTGTTGAACTTATTGAGGTCAAAGATACAAATTTACCCATTATTTAATATGAAAGCATGAAAACTGCACCTGAATTGGTGTTTAAAAAAGTTTTTGTTTTTATGTTTATTCAGTTTTTTTACGGTCTGTCTACTACAATGAATGTTAGGACAAAGTTTTCTTGAATTTCTCATTACTCAAGTCATCTTGGTTTTTTTTTATGTAACAATTTATTTTTTTTAAAGATCATTAAGCGTGAAAAGTTTATTGACAAACAATCGGCAAGCTTGACTATCTAAAACGTAGAACTGATAATTTAATCTTAAGAGAAAAATATTCCATAACATTTTTAATATTTGGTAAGAAAACAATGCTAGGGTTCCTCAAATGTTTAAATATTGTCAAACTCAAGTTATTAAAAGATGTGTGTGAGAGAGAATTGGGTAAATTTTATTTCAGAATGTTGTTTTCTCTTTAAAAACATCTATTGTTAGAAGATTTTTTTTTCCCAAAATAAAAATTTTATGACATGGTTGGACTTATAAGTGATAAGTCCAGTGTGATGGGGTCATTTAACAAAAGAAAAAAAAATGAATTGTTATAAAGATTTGCTTAATCAGGATAGGGAATTCAGATTATCTGCTGTATTGGACACTTAGTTATGAAGCTGGAAAAGACTTGAATGAAATCCCCAAAGACAAACACTTGGCTGTAAAAAATAACCATTTCTTAAGACATTACAGTTAAACTATTGAAAAATTTGCAACATGTTTAGCATGTGACTCTTTGGGCCCTGGAGGAGATGAAAAAAAATGGATGCAAACATATGTGCCGAGCATATTATCAAATTGAGGATCTCCTATCGGAAATTATTTTTAGATTATAGCTACTTTGCACTATCACTGAAGTGACATCATCCGGTTCCTTGGGAATACCAAACATCGGCATTTTCTTCTGTGTTTATTCTGCACTGGATTTCTCCCTCTACCATACACGGTCAAAGGCTTGGTCAGAATGAAGTCCAACCGTCTTGATCTTGGTGTTGGGTATCCTACCATCTTTGTTTTGACTGCCCTCTCTGCCTTTTCACAGAGACCTTGAATCCATTTTTATGATGATGTCATTTACACATTATACATTGATGATTTCCCTTTTCTGAGATGGGTATAATGTTGTAACAGTGGCGAATGTCGATATTTCTGGTATAGTCGAGTCTAGTCAGACTGCAATATCTCCATGATTGATAGGCTTCTTTCTGCCTCCTTTGTCAGCTAATACCCAAACCTGTACAAAGCAATAGGTTATACTACAGTCCGATAGATCTTGGACTTAAGTTGATCATTACTCCATTGATTATAGAGAACACCCATGACAGTTTGCCATTTCAGCCATGAAGCATTGATTCAAGCGATGATTTTGCTGATGATACTGCAGTCAGTGCTGATAGTTGAACTGAGATATTTGAAACAAATCTTCCTGGGAAATTTTAGTCTTCAATCTGGATGACCCCTCGTTCGTCTTAGGGGGAATTAATTTTACCTGTCTATATATATGTGTGTGTATATATATATATATATATATATATATTAATGATTATAACAATTGCTTGTTAGCTAATGATAAACTTTTGTTTACAAACATTTCTTAGTATTTTAATTGATCAAAATTTTGGGCTATTTTTATATTTTTTTTTGCTACTTTTTGATTTCACCCGTTTTTTTAAGAGAAAATAAGATTTTGTATAATATTGTTCTGAAAGGCTTGAATTGAATATGGGCAGCATCCCCCCCCCCACACACTCTTTTTCAGATTGATAAACTGACAAAAAGAAGGTATTGTTATTGTATATTTATCACAATGACATCACTAAGATGTGGATGTGAAGTTAATTGTTTGAATTGTTAGAATTAATATTATTTTACTCGCAGGACAGTCATAATAAACATTCTAATTAACTTGAGTGATGATTATTTTAATTCTAATAACATATTTTTGAATTGTATTAAAACCATGTGCATGGCCAGTTATTCCCTGCCTTTTTTGAGTCATAACTTTGAAGCTAACGAAGGAAGTTGTGAACTTTTATTTATTTCTTAAAATATTACCCAACACTTGTTTCTATTATCTTCTTTTAAATAGATTGCATAAATTATTTTTATAGAACGTGAATCACAAGCTGGATGAATCTTCTTTGACCATTGATCATTTGAGTTTCGCTGGATTGAAGCAATTTTTCAACTTGTTGCTTTTAAATTGTTTCCTCTGCTGTGATTACGTGTTTGTCTTAATAGCATAGATTTTTGTGAAAATAACGGTTGTTTGGAGCAAATTGATGACCTACAGTTAACTAAAGTTGGATCTGATCGGCTTGTCAACCGTAACAAGCTTCTTTGCCCCTTCCCTTTCTCTCTTAAAATCTGCCCTTGGTTGGAAATCTTTTAAAGCGAGACTACTAATTTCTCACTTTTGATTTTGAATTTATCTTAGCTCTGCCTTTGACAAGATGCGGTAATACGCATTGAAACGTTGATTGATTGACGTAAGGCTATAATATTGTTTATATAATATATATATATAAAGTACTGTGTGGTAGGGCAGGAAAAATCCAGCAGAGTGCTCGATTAATTAAGAAATCCGAGATTTCGAAGGATTAAGAGCGTAAATATTTATTTATAAAATACAGAAATTCAATGTAACATCAGTACCATCGGTTTCAAAGCGGGAGGTTGATCCCGATTATTGTCAGTTGATAAACATATTCAGGAATACCGAATAAGTTCCACCATTCCTGAATATGTTTATCAGCTGACGATAATCGGGATCAACCTCCCGCTTTGAAACCGACGGTACTGATGTTACATTGAATTTCTGTATTTTATAAATAAATATATCTATCTATATATATATATATAAATATATATATAACAAGAAAACCAACCTTTCAACAAAAGGCTGGATATCTTATTGGATAAAGCTATATTGATAATAAATGATAATTAAATGTACTTAGTTTAACACTTTACTGCAGTTTCATGGTATCATCGACAATCAGTAGTGCATCTAACATGGATCAATTGAAAAGTGAACCGGAAGAATTAATAGTACTTATACACATGATGTCATGTGTCATCCATATGTCTAAGTGTATATGGGAACAAAAATGAAACTGTTACCTCTAATATCAATTGGGAAATCTTCAAATTAGCTGATCCTCCGTGCAATATAAATAGTAGAAACTGTAAATTAATGCTTAGAGGAAAAATACCAAATTATAATCTTCAAAAAAACAAATCAAATTATTAAATAAAAAAAACAAAAAATTTAACTAAACGTAGACATATAAATATTTTCTTTGCTATTTAAGCCCGAAAGAAACACTTACATGCTCAATCTTACTTAGCTTCTGCAAAAAAAACCCCCAAAACTTTCACTTTTATAGATTGATAAAAAACGTATTAAACATAACGTCATGTGTATAACTACTGTTTATTTTTCTTGTTTGCTTTTCGATTGATCTCAGTCGTTGACACTTCTGATGATTTGGTGATATCATGAAACTGCAGTTTGTAAACATTTTGTGATAGATTCCCTCCTTCTCAGTTCCAAATACACAGCCAAATACAACAGCAATACTTGACTTATGATAGCTGCAATGTTATTTATTTCATCTTTTTCATAAAATGTCCAAATAGCAGATATAGAATAAAAATAATAAAATTAGCATTTAGACTGAGATTTAATAACCATAAACTTAGTATCAGACAAAAATGTCCCTCCTTCAAAATAACTAAACATTTCAATGAAAGAGAAAATACACTAGACAAAATCAAATGCATTTTAATAGACACCAAATTCCTGTCCACATATGCACACAAACAAAAAAATCAAAACTAAACACACAAAAATTGGGTTTGAACTCTGATCTGAATGCTTTTACTATGTTTTTTATAGTGAAAAAGATCGTGTTTTGACAGAAATACTTGTTAATTGAAAAAAAGCATTTGCACTTATCAGTAATAAGAACACAAAAAATATTTGTGTTGAAGACTAGATATTAAAAAAAAGAGAAAATCTCTTGGAGATTCAAATACACAATTTCATTTGGAGCTGGCATAAGTATTAAAGCATATATCCAGTATATAAAACACCAACAGCAATTTTTTTTAAACAACATTTTTCATGTAGTCATCATAAATTCAGTTAAAGCTAAATATATTTTATTCATGTACTTAAATTTGAATTGTGAATAAAATTTTATGCTCGTCTACGCAACTATAATGATGATGAGTCAGTTAACAGTAATTATTAAAAATGAAAGAGTGTTTTTTTTTCTTTCGGCCTCTCTTGTCAACTTTTCCTCTACTGTGATTACGTGTCTGTCTTAATAGCATGGATTTTTGTGAAAATAACGGTCGTTTGGAGCAACCGTAACTGTAGAAGATGGACTTTTTATGAACAATCCTCAACAACTCTGACAATTCTGTCACCGTTGATTCCTTGTCTGAAAAATCTGTCTGACAAGTCAAACTAGTAAAAAAAAATGTTTTAAGAGACGATGCAATTATGTTAAATACTAGTAACCTCATAAGATTTTGCATAACAATCCCAGCGGGGTAGATTTAAAAAATCATCTGAGCTATTATCAGCTCATATCTGGAAAGTTAGTAAACTGGAAAAGATCTAGAGTTTTGGTGAAGTTGTTCTAGATCCTCATCTCGGATGTTTAACTCCATATTTTTTACATTTTTTTTTCTTACTATATCAAAGACAACTCTCACATCTTCCTTAAATTTTTATGTCTCTTATTTCCAACTAAACACTACCTCAAATAGATATTTAGTCATTACAATTGTTAATAAATATGAATCCAGGGTGTTTGACCGGTTATACCTAATCAAGGCTAAAACCTGCTAAAAAAAATGGATACACTTCTTTGTCCATTTTAAATGAAAATTGATTATTAGTTGAAATTTAAAGAAATTGGACTAGAAAGTGCTTGTAAGGTCAAAAAACGTCTATTAAACAACAAAAAAAAACAACCATATACTTAACATTAGTAAAACTAAACTAGTTGGATTGGAAAGCATTGCTTGAAGTCATCACAAGTGATGAATGCAACATTCAACATCATCTAATGGTGGAAACCTTAATATTTAGAGTTTCACACTTTGGATTAAAAACCACTAATATTTTCTGTCAATTATGGC
Source organism: Sepiola atlantica (assembly GCA_963556195.1). NCBI lineage: Eukaryota > Metazoa > Mollusca > Cephalopoda > Sepiida > Sepiolidae > Sepiola > Sepiola atlantica. The sequence continues at coordinate 186,713,147 of OY744515.1, forward strand.
ATGAGGTTTCATATCAGCAGAAAGCTAGAATAACTTAATATCGATGAAGCTTAGATGAATTAAGTTATTTAGAAATTTTAGAGTAAGCTGCTGCATTCAAACATTCTCACTGAATTGAGGAAATTGGATGTTTCAGCACGATAATGCTCCCAGTCATGTACGTTGTTTTAATTTATATTTCTAGCAAGTTTTAATTTTAAACTGACAAGCAAACTCTCAATAAAAAAAATCTATTATTAAAGTTAAAGTGTGTGTGTGTGTGTGAAGAAATTCTTCAATTAAAACAATTGAATAATTTGATACTGAATCTTAAGGTTATTCAGTATACCAAGGAAAATACAATGACATCTCAATATGTAGATTTTTATTGTCTGAGTATGCATAAAAATTTAACAAACATTAAGTATGCACACAATATAATGTCTATTTTTATATTTTTTTTGTTAAAATCAATCAAATTTTCACTACTAAAACGTTTAAAAAATATTTTTCTAAAATATTTTTAGAATAGTTAATAAGGTAAACGAGTGCCATACATCTTACGCAACCCCCTTATGTATTATAAGTTATTTTATTAAATAAAAAAGCCATTAGTGTGCTATATAGTAATAGTACTGAATTTATGATGACTACATGAAAAATATTGTTTGAAAAAAAATTGCTGTTGGTGTTTTATATAATGGATATATGCTTTAATGTGTATGCCAGCTCCAAGTGAAATTGTGCATTTGAATCTCAAAGAGATTTTCTTTTTTTTGAATATCTAGTCTTCAACACGAATATTTTTTGTGTTCTTATTACTGATAAGTGCAAATGCTTTTTTTCAATTAACAAGTATTTCTGTCAAAACAAGATTTTTTTCACTATAAAAAAACATATATAGTAAAAGAATTCAGATCAGAGTTCAAACCCAATTTTTGTGTGTTTAGTTTTGATTTTTTTTTTGTTTGTGTGCATATGTTAACAGGAATTTGGTGTCTATTAAAATGCATTTGATGTTGTCTAGTGTATTTTCTCTTTCATTGAAATGTTTAGTTATTTTGAAGGATGGACATTTTTGTCTGATACTAAGTTTATGGTTATTAAATCTCAGTCTAAATGCTAATTTTATTTTTATTCTATATCTGCTATTTGGACATTTTATGAAAAAGATGAAATAAATAACATTGCAGCTATCATAAGTCAAGTATTGCTGTTGTATTTGGCTGTGTATTTGGAACTGAGAAGGAGGGAATCTATCACAAAATGTTTACAAGCTAAACATCTAGGTTTATTGCAGCTATAGTTATCTTGTTGTGCGTTTTTTTTTTTTTTTTTTTTTTTATATGTGAGCATCGTTAATCGACTTGGTTGTTTTTTGTTTTTTCTTAGCATTAATAGATGGTTTCTAAAGATGGAATCGTTTCTGGGGTCTAATTAAAGAATTGTAAATTTCTAGTTAACGCATTGCTCGGTTTCTAGATATGTTGCCTATCAGATAAAATACATATGGATGCAGTGATTTGTCATATCTATCTATCTATCTATCTATATATATATATATATAATGTGAGCGTGCCAAGTAAAGACAAAAATCCATTATTGCGAACCCCACCATAGCTCGGGATTAACACAAGAAAAAGAAGAATGATGTACATTATAATAATTTCATTAAATGAACAAAACACTGTCAATGTTTCGTAGTTTTATGGTGAAACTGAAATGCTCACTGTAGTGATCTGGGTCGTTGTAAATTTAAATATGTGAATGTGAATTAATAAACAAATATATGAGAAAACTTAGTATGGACAAGAATTAATTATTTATTTACTTTTTACAATTGGAAGAGGAGGATTTACTAATTCATTTGAACATTTATGTAGGAGCTTGATACAACAGCGTCTTTCTAAAATGTCTGTCTCTGTTGGAAACCCCAAGGGAAGTAACTCTGACAAGTTATCTCCCTTTAATGTCTATTTTATTTTCCTATGTAGAAATGCTTCTACCTAACACCGACAAAGCAGAACTTTAGCATTGTCATGTTATATGTATAGATGCCTATCAAATTATGTCATTTAAGATGAGTCTTTATGAGCAGGAAAACCCTGATACTTGACCCTTGAATGAGAAATTGTACATTTTTGCGTTAATCCCATAACATCATATTACCATTATTTAAAAAAAATTTTTTTTTACATTTTATAATTAATTTTCCAGGTGTGGCTTGAACGATGTTCTCAGCATGGATTGAGTGGGGTGGGGTGTACGTAAAGTGACATTAATAGAAATAATTTCAGTAAATCTATAGTTTTTCGCCCTATCGAGTTAACACTCAACATTTTCTGGAAATTCATGAGGACCCCTGTGCACTTCTGCTTCACACTCTGAACCTCTTAACATTTCTATTTTTTAATTTCTATAATTAGGTTATAAATAAAATAAAGTAAAACTATTTCCTTTTTATGGATGTCAAGCGCAAATGCATACAAAATAATAATGTACTTCTTTTGATCAAAATAAGTTATACTTCTCCAAGTATCTTGGTTTATGTAGTTTCAGAATATATACTATATGGTGTGTGTGGGGAAGAGGGGGTTATCTCCTAAACTCTAGGAGGAGTTTGTGAATTAATACACAGACAGGAACTACAATTTTATTATATAGAGAAGATTATGGCCTATTATGGAGATGGGCTTGGAACAAATCATTGGTTTATAATCCTAAGGATAATGGTTGAGTTTGTTTTAAATGTCTACTGCTCTGTTAATTTTACATTCTTTAGTAGTCTTAACTTTGGCTTTCTGTGTAATCATACAATTGTTCTTTGTATCTTTGTGTAATTCACACACAAATATTTGGTCAAAAATGTGATTGTGCAAGAAGTCTTGTTGGCTTTTACTTGTGTTACTAATGCACACTTACAGGGAAAACTATGTTCTATGAAATCTGTGATGAAGACCATGATACTTTAGGCATAAAAGGCAAAAAGGAATTGTGTGCATGTAATATAACATCTCAAGTGTTTAAGGATATATTTAAAATTTGGTTCAAGTTCTTCCACTTGAATAGTACAGCTAATGAGACTTTGTTTGCATCTGCTGAACATTTTTATTTTCATTTTTTCACAGTCGAATTAAATGAGTTACAACCAGAGAAATTGAGCAAAATTATTTTACAAAGATCAAAATCAAACAAGGGCATGAACTCTTCTAAAAAAACATTTTTATTGACTGTTAACACGGAAGCAACAGTTTATTATTGTTGTTATTATTATTATTATTGTTGTTATTATTGGTCCCCCGATTTATAAAATCGGGAGACCTATGTTTTTAGGCATTTCCGTCCGTCCGTCTGTCCGGATTTTTCTCCGCAACCATCCATTGAATTTCTCTGAAATTTTGCATGAAGTTGTAACTTTGGTCAGGTTAGAAAGTGACATTCTCCGATTTTTGAAAAAAAATCTGGTTAGCCCCCCAGGGGGTCAAAAGCCCCCAAAATGGCAAAAAAAATGACCCTTTTCTCCCATAACGTTTGATCCATCCATTCAATTTTTCTGAAACTTGGCCAAAATGTACAGGCAATTGTTCTGGATATAAAATGAGCATCCTTGACCTCAGAAAAATTCTGGTTCGCACCCCCAGGGGGGTACAATGGAGGTCAAAAATGCCCCAAATTGCCCAAATTTATTGCATTTTACACTCGTCACATACAGAGAGGGACCACGCATGCACGGCTTATTATTATTGTCTAAGATTATTTATTCTTTATGCTGCTTTTGAATTCAGACTCGATTTTATAATCAATTATTCCTTATTTGGAAGTCCCTATTTACTTGCCTCCCCACGAAGGTCAGTTTTTAATATGGAAAAAATTCAGTTCCTCCAAAAAGAGGCACTCAGGATTGTGACAAAAATAAAAATTGCCTCAGTCTAGAAAAGTTTCTGAGGACAGAAAAGATGAAGCATAGTATCAGAACAGATACTATGCTTTGCTCCTAGCCTAAAGGATTTTCCTTGAGTGAAATGGTAACTAATGCAAAAGTAATATTGGTGTCCTTTCAAAATACACTTGCGAAAAAACCCTAACATACATTTATTCAAACCTATTTGCTGATTTCTATTTGGCTTCTCTTAACAAAAACGACTGAACATTTTTCTAATCATTTGGGATTGACTGATGTAATTCATTAGGTTATGACTTTTGTTTCTGTTAAAAATCTGAAAATCTTAGAATTGTTTCTCTAACAAATATGTAAACTTAGTTTGTGTAAGTGAAACTTCATAATTCTCCAAGGTATTATTTCATATCCTTAAAGTTTTTTTTATTGCTTTAAAAGTTTGAAAAATATGAATGTTTATCATATATGTTGCAGGGATTTGAGTTCTGCTTTATTTGGTCCAGAAAAAGCGGATTTCTGCTGAAACCAGCGTTTGTTCAAAATTCGCCTTTTTCCCCTACCAAATTACTAGAGCCCTACTTCCTTATTTTATTATTTGGCTAGACTTTCTTTCTTCGTTTTGTCTGTCTTTTCCTCTCTTATGACAGTTTATGAAAGCTGAAGCTAAGACTTCAAATGATGATTTCATCAAAGAATGACTCCTGTTTCCTTCGCTAATGCACTGATGCCTTCTTCTGAATTTTGACTTTCTCAGTTAAAACTGATTGTTTATTGGTTAGGAGAAAAGTGTAGTTTCTGTTCTGATACTACACTTCATCTTTTCTGTCCTTGATCGATGAACGAGTGATCCTTCTAAACTGAGACGATTTTTTATTCATCTCTCTATCTAGAGCGCCTCTTTTAGGGGAACTGAATTTCCCCACATTAAAAACCGACCTTGTGTCTAACTCTGCCCTCGGAGGGAGGCAAGTAGTAAATAGGGAGTATAAATGAAGCTAAAGTGTAGCAAATAGATGCAGTTGTAAATAAAAATTTAGGCAAGATTGGTTAAAGAAGGTTTCTATTTTTAGTGGTAATGGTGAATCCCTCCCACAAATGGCAGAGGGTGTTTTATTTTTGATTTGAAAATATTCCTTATCCTAAGAAAATTAATGAATAAAAACAAGAATGAAATATAATTTTGTACAAAAGTATTTACAAGAAAAACATTTTATTTATAAATGAGGATTTTAAAATTGCTTATATTTCTGAGTATGATAAAGATTAATTCCAAATTAAATTTTAAAAACTTGAATGTAAATTTTATGTATTTTTCTAGGTTAAAAATTAAAAAAAAATTCTCCCACTGCTAACCTTTTAAAAACATCTTAAAGTCACTATTTAAACATTCAATTCAAGCATTGGTTAAAAGCTATTTCCTATTTTATTCTATTTAAAACTAAATATTTGAATCTAGAGGCAAAATTTGAAATGCATAGAAATTTTCATTAACCAAAAATAGATTTTTTTTAAATATCTAATTTTCACTATAAAAATATATTGTTATAGGTGATTTCTTATTGAATCAGTTTATATTGGTCTGAAAAAGGTCATAAGAATGGTAAATTTACAAAAGTCAATAATTGTTGGATTTAGTTACAATTTTCTAAATTCATTTCAGAAAAGATTTCTAACTATTTGAAGGATTAATAACTAAAAGATATCCACTTATTTTATGTTAACAACATCTTACCTCATTGATTGCACTTGTTGCAGAGAGACTAGATCTTCAGGGTTTCTCATTAAGTTTATTAAGCAAAATCGGATAAAAAAACTAAGGAAATAAAAATAAACACTTCAAAGAGTTCAACCAAATTCTGTTCGGCAAGTTTTCACAAAACGTAACAATTCTAGTTAAAAACTTTTTTAACATGAATTCTATGCTTGTTAAAACTAAAACGGCATATTAAAAAAAGATTTGAAAGTTTTTCTTCAGAAAATTTCTTCAAGTTAATGCCCTAAAATGTTTTATCATTCTTCGTTTGAATAATTTAAAACTAAACTCACGTTGTTAGCATATTAGTAGTAAATTGATAAATTGTGGCGTTTCTGTCAATTTATTCCAGCGTTGTTTTTTCTTATTTAAAAAGTTTAAAAATTCAAAACCTAAATTTACATTACAAGATTGTTTTTCACAAACATCACCTAATTGTACTTCATTCAAAAGCTTGTTAAAGTAAAAATTTGTTTAAATGTCTTTAATAATATTAATGAATTTGTAGACCTGAGGTCTAAACCATTTATAATGAATTAAGAAAATTAGTCCTTAGAGAATCGGAATAGCAACTAAAAATTATGAGGAATCGCGTTACATTTTCAGATAGTTTTCATTTCTTTTTTTTTTTTTTTTTTTTAAATCTAATTATCTGGCACCATTAATCTTGGAAATTGCAATTGCTCTGATAGCCTTTCTAAAGTTACCATAAGCTTCATTTTTATACCAAGATTGTCATAATTGATGGGCAACAAAAAGTTATAAAAGTTGTGGTCTATCCTACAATAATGTATACATAGCACAGATGAATCTTCATAACTTGAAGATATATCACTTTCATTATGATCTATGGTGACATTGTTTTTCCATAGTTTTTATTGATAGAACTAAATGCCATGTCATACAATCTGACCTCAATGATTTGAATCTTCCCCCCAGAAAATTGTAGAAATTCTCACACGTCTGATAAAACTATTTAGAGAAGGAATTTTGGCTCGGTACTTTAGGTGGCGGTTATGTGATTTTAATATTTTCTTTATATGAACAATTTAATCTTTATTGACAAGACCTAAGTAGGATGTACTATCAAGGGATAAGTCTGTTTTTGCACTGACAAATTATGTATTGTTTTCAAACCATATCTCTTAAACAATGAAGAAGTAATTAAAATAAATACATTTTTATTAGATGTAGAATTTATATATTCAGGTTTAAATATTTAATGAATTTTCTTACAACAATATTGTTTTAAGATACTAAAGAGGAGTCTATCCACCTAGACATATTTGGAGAGTTTGTATTCTGGAAATAGGTAGAATTGATATTGTTAGTGGGGGTAACCATGTAGAACAGTTGAGGTAGAAGGATTAGTTCATAGGAGAAAGCCAAAGAAAAACATGTGAGGAAATGATAAGGATTGATTTGCGAGAAAGAGGGATAAAGACCTGGACAGAAATAGGTTAGTTTGGAAGTCAATTTCTAAAAGCCGTTCAACATATGCTAGCATTTAAATAATCTGTATGTGTGTGTGTGTATATATATATATATATATATATATAAGATCGCTCAAAATCAAAAATTTGTAAGCTATACTTTAGGTTCCGGAAAATCAATGTGGGAGAATTAAAAAAATAAAATAAAAAAATAAATAAATAAATTGAAGTCTATAAACTCTTCAAGAACAACCTCTTAGTCATCCGAAAACATTAATGGGATTTGCAAAGTTTTTAGCTTTTTCATTGAACCATCACTTTCAAGGGTTGAAAAAAAAATGTAGAAATTCATTGAGTGTCTAATTAAATGCTGATGGTTACATTGCGTCGTTTTTGATATTATAGTGTTTCAGAAAAAAATAATACATTTATTTATATTTTCATGCAATTAATAATTTTAGAAGTTTGTTTACTGTTTCGATGCAAACAGCAGAAAAGCAGTTATATTTTCATTCAGGAGATATCTTATAAAGTTATTGAACTGTAGCCATACGCATTGTCTGTATTAAAGGCCTTTTATTTCAACTTTTACTATCGTGCTTTGCTATTGAGTCAACTATCAAATACAAACAATGGATTAGTACAGATCAAAGTCAGCTTGTTTAAAACAGATCATTTTGAAGACAATTTTGTTCAACTTTTTATTCAGTTGACTTAACATATGTATCAAAGAAAGAGTGAATATTTCAAAGAAAGCAATGTTTGAAGGAAGTTGAAGCAATTTTAGTGCATGATTTTTCTGATTCATTGTACAAGATGCTGCACAGGAACGATTTTCAAGCGGCTGTTCATCCATTTATATTTTATCTTGATCCTGCAACTAAGTCAAGGAAAATAATGTATAGGCTTGTATAAGTGATCATGACACTGTTATTTATGCCTTTCAAAAGCATATTATAATTTATGAGTTTATCGAACTAATGATTCCTGAACTAAAAAATATTGTATTTCAGTGATGAGTCCTCTGCACAATACAAGAACCATAAAAACTTAATACACCATGAGCACAATTTCAGGATTGAAGCAGAATTCCACTTCTTTGCCACATCCCATGGAGAGAATTCTTGCAATGGTGTTGGTGGAACAATTAAGCACTTAGCAGCACAGACAAGTTTACAATGAGCAATGTCTAACCACATTTAGAATCTAAAGCAGTTATTTATATTTGCTTCTAAGAAGATTGAAGAAGTTCCCTTTTTATCGATAAAAAGTCAATCAACCGTACTTGTTTTCTAGCTGTTTATAAAGTCTACAACATCTAAAAGAATGCATAGGAATCACCGGTTGATCTCAACTGGAGGTAAGATTTCCATTACTTCAAGTTCTGGGAATCATTCTATTCCCAGTTTTTTTGTTACAGAATAATGCAAACATTATCAGTAGAACTTTCACCTGGATCCTACTATGCTTCTAAAATGATGCTGACTGCAACTTTGTTGCAAACTTTGTATCTGAAGATTCTGAGGTTAATGTGAAATTTGTTCAACCAAAAAGGCCAGCATACCAATTTTTCTGGCCCATTAGGGATATCTGTTGGATTCAAATAGAGGACAACATCATCAAGAGAATTGACTCCGTTTCTTCTGGAAGTACTTGGTATTTCTATCGTTTTTGTTCTAATGATATAAATGATATACCAGGTAGAATGCGTATATGATTTAGAAGTTGTAAAAAGTTTTTGTGTTCTGAATTTCTTAGTTATTATTCCACAAATCTGATTTGTTTCAGTTCTTTAAATGTTTAAAATAAAAAATGTTTAAAATAAAAGCAATGTCAATTTTGGAAAATCATGATTCACTTAACACTCAGTAACCCATTTTTTACAATTTTTTCCAATGCTTGAAAGCTCTGGCACATTGAAGAAGTTAAAAGCTTTGTTTGCAAATTCCACTAATGTTTTTCGATGACTAAGAGGTTGTTCTTAAAAGGGTTTTTCGAGGTGGGATATTTTTGAATTGCCCCACATTGATTTTTCAGACCCTGCAGTATCGCTTAAGAATTTGTGATTTGGAGTCATTTTTAGATGACATAAATAATAAATTTAGATAATATACTTATAGAGATTTTAATCCATTTATTTTTGTTTTGGTAAAATTACTTTGTGTATTTTCATAAGATGGTTCAAAGCTATGAAGATTCAAATATTAAAAAGAAAAAGTTTTGAATTTATGATTATTTTTCACCGTTTTATTTTTAGTGATTCCCCAAAACATTGAAATTGTTACTTTGAATAACTAAATTGATTTTTTTTTTTACAAAGTATCTTGACCAGGCCATAGAAATATAAATGCCGTTAAGTAACAGATATCCTAAATTTGCGAAATTTCTAATTGTGCTATCAAGACTTATATTTTTGCATTTTTTCAAATTTACAGATTAATCATTTTTGATCTTTAGTAAATTTAAAATAAACGATTTTAATATTTCAAAAAAATTCCGATGGTAGACCTTGAGAAATTGCCACTGAGCATAACATAAAAGCTACTCTGAAGTATAGGTGCTCAAAGATCCAGAAAATTAAAAATGTTCAAAATTTCTGAAATTGCTCATTTCTTCAAATGGCCATAAAAAAAAAACAATTGCGTTTAAATTTTCAGGAATCATCTAACTTATAACTCCAAAGAGGTAGTGTGAATTTGAAAACAGAACTTTCAGGACAGACACTTGTTAAACTTGGCTGGAATAACCTATAAATTTGTGCCCATAACCGATTATGTAGGTAAATTAAATAGATATTTAAAATGTTCATCAGGGAGTAATTTGATAATTACACATTAAATCTTTTCCTACTATATTGATTTTAAAAAATCCTATCTAAAACTACTAATATAATGACATAAAAATCCACCAGAATGTATTCCCCATTTGCTTGCCCACAGAATGTAGCCAGTTTACCTTATTCTTGCATTTGTCACTTAATCAGAATTCTCTTGTTTTTTGATTTGATTTTTCGTCTTTTCCAAATCATAAATCGACTGACAATCTTTTCAGACAACGTCATGCAAACCCCCAACGAATCTGCACCCTTAGCTGGTTTGAATTAGTTCAGTTATCGATCTGGACCCCCCTCTACACACAAAGCACTTTCCTTGATTTTAGTTATAGTTTTATAACAATTTGGTTCAGTAAGTAATTTAATGACCAAATGGTATCGTAATTATTAAAATTAACTTTTAAAATCCCCCTCCCCTTTTTTAAAGTTAATTTGGTTTAAAGAAAAAATATTGAAAATATTTATGAAATTTAAAGATCTCCAAACAATTTTATTAAAAAAAAAAAAAAAAAAGCAATTAAATTTTTTTATTTTTTTATTTTACGAAATTATAAATCTTTATTTAATAACAAAATTGAACGAATTAAAAAAAAAGAAAAAAAAAGAGGTTAAACATACCAGTCAGTAATTTAAGAATAACTCATTATCAAAAAGAAAATAAATAATTGACAAAATAGTTCAATTTTATACATGTTAATGTAACATTCTTTCATTAAATTATTTTTCTAAAAAATGTACATATTTTGTGACAAGAAATTAAGAAAAAAGACAAAGGAAGAGGAGGAAGGTCAATAAACGAAACAAAAATGAAAGTAAAGGCTTCTGGGCGATGCTGGGTAGGTACAGCTATTTTATTATACTATTGGCATAGAATAAGTTCTTTTTAAATTTCTTATTGGCAAAATATCTATATAATAATATGCTAAGGCAGCTTCATGTTCTTATGTACATTATCACCCTCCACCCCTTTTATTTAAAAGATCGGATTGTCCTATTGCTGAAGATGCAATGCAAAATAAATTAAAATTTTTTTTTTATCTGATGTCGCTGTTGAATTGAAATGCGTCACAAACTTCTACAGGTCTTTTGAAGATAGACCCCATAACCAGAAATATTCTGAAACTACATTAACCAGAGTACTTCGATAAGTATGTTACAGTTTGAACAAAAGTGGTACAATGATATTGTGGGGTCTTCGTTCGCGCTGAGCGTTCATAGAATGCACTGCAGCAATATATAACAAATGAAGGATACAACTGTGGAATTTCCACGGGTCCTGCTGGTAACCAGTAATTTCACTAAAACCTTGTTTGCTCATTCTTGATTCTTCTTATTTTACATGACTTGTTCAGTTCTTTTTTTTTTCTCTCTCTCTCCAATACTTAAACATACACTTGATGACCTAATTACTGTAATACTGTTTTTTCAGTTCAAAATTATCTTTTTACTTTTTTTTTTTTCTTCTATTTTCTGCTAATGTTTGATTTTTAACACTTTTTTTTCCAGTGCTATTGTTGAAAAATACCTGCTGGAAAAATCAAGAATTGTTTCTCAAGCCATAAATGAAAGGTAAATAATGATTTTGATTTTTATATTAGTGAATTCCTTTTACAAAAAAACTTTTCCTTTTTCATATTAACTTTGGTATGTAATAAGTGTACAATTACATTTTGGAAGCTTTTTATCAGGTAAGAAGTATAAATCACGAATTGTACCATCTGCTTCTCCATTCAGTTTCATTATTCTTTTTTAATTAGTGATTTCAATCTTTTGAATAAAAGAAATGTTTTTTGTCATGTCCTTTTGTGCTTGGTCAAGATCAGTATAAAAATATATGTATATAATAATTACTTTGTTTTTGGTTGAGTTTGTTTGTGTACAGCCTAACATCCACATTCTTTGACCAATCATCACAACATTTTATCAAATGTCGGTAATGCTTTAATTTAGAACCGATTTAATTTTGGGAAATCTAATTCAAAGTTCTAGTCACAGAAAGTGTGAAAAATCACACTTTTGCCGATAACTTTGGTTCTGTTCATGATAGACTTGTTGGTTGACCCATATTGTAGTCAATGAAGTCCAGCATCTTATGACTTTGACCTTGAAGTTAGATCATGGTCGAAATTTGGATGGAATTTCAACTTCCGAATTTTCCAAATTTGATGAATTCTTTGATAACAGTAACTGCCATGCAAAATTTAGTTTTCATGACATAACTTTGGGAATACTTAATACAATATGGAGAAGTAAGGCCCAGATTAGATTTTGGCCTATCCTTACGTCGTAAAGTGGAGGTATGCAGTCTGACTTATGTTCTTGTAAAATATTAATCATTAGATTTGAAGTTAAGAAAATATTTGATGTATACATTCATTTTTATTTTGATATTTGAATTAAAAATTTTTTTTTATCCAATTTCAATACATTAAAATGTTTTCACAAAAAGTAATGGGTTTGAATTCATTTTTCCATACTTAATGTATTATTTTTTTAGTGTTTCTCAAAGGAAAACTTGTTTTGTCTTTAGGGAGTGAATAGGATAGTTTTTATGATGCTCTGCATCTTTTAAAGGTTTAAAATTCTCTTGTGTGTTGCAAATCTTTGTTTTACTTTTCGAATCATTTTCATACTCGGCTGTTTTATAAAATACCACATTCCACACATTCTTTACTTATTCCTTATGTTGCTCTTTTTACAAGACCAACATTGGACAATAGTCTTTTATTCCTTCTCATCTTACTCTTGAAAAGTAACAGCTTCCTTTTGCTATTTTGTCAGTTGCATATTTTTACTCATTTTCTATTGGTGTGTGAAGAGTTCTTTACTTTTCTCCCAGACTATGGCATTTTATACAAAAGAGAATTTTTAATACTCAATGTATGTTTCATCTTTCATTAAAGAGGCTTGTCTTCTAAAATATAAATTATAACTTTAAATGTTTTTTGCATGTTCTTATTGGTAGGTAAGAATGTATTCATACATGCCCAGTCGATTGTTGATAAATAAATAAAATGACAGATCAGTTATCATACTGTGACATTAAAATTTAATGTCAGTTTCGGAGCAAAGAAAGACTTACACATGTTTCTAGGAGAATATTGTAGTCAATGAAGTCCAGCATCTTATGACTTTGACCTTGAAGTTAGATCATGGTCGAAATTTGGACGGAATTTCAACTTCCGAATTTTCCAAATTTGATGAATTCTTTGATAACAGTAACTGCCATGCAAAATTTAGTTTTCATGACATAACTTTGGGAATACTTAATACAATATGGAGAAGTAAGGCCCAGATTAGATTTTGGCCTATCCTTACGTCGTAAAGTGGAGGTATGTAGTCTTTTAACTGACTTATGTTCTTGTAAAATATTAATCATTAGATTTGAAGTTAAGAAAATATTTGATGTATACATTCATTTTAATTTTGATATTTGAATTAAAAAATTTTTTTTATCCAATTTCAATACATTAAAATGTTTTCACAAAAAGTAATTTTATACAAAAGAGAATTTTTAATACTCAATGTATGTTACATCTATCATTTAAGAGGCTTGTCTTCTAAAATATATATTATAACTTTAAATGCTTTTTGCATGTTCTTATTGGTAGGTAAGAATGTATTCATACATGCCCAGTCGATTGTTGATAAATAAATAAAATGACAGATCAGTTATACTGTGACATTAAAATTTAATATCAGTTTCGGAGCAAAGAAAGACTTACACATGTTTCTAGGAGAATTCAAAGCATACTTGATCAATTTCAAGTAGTAATGCAGATTCATGTCATCAGAGTTTGTTGCCAAATATAAACCATGCGATATCGAGGCAAACTTTCATGCAAGAAGTCTTCAAGATGTCCAGAGGAAACATAAAAACGCAATGGCAAAATGGGGGTGACATGTCAAAAACATTTTAAATCTCAAAACTTATATTCGAATGTTCAGAAAAACTCTGGTACACATAAAAAGGCTCGCTGAATACTCTCTCAAAAGTTAAGGTAAAACTTGACCAGAATAACTGAGAAAATATCAAAATTAATTCTGACATTTGACATCCACGACGGATTTTTTTCTTCTTCCATTCGGTCAATTGTAGTAAGTAAAAAAGTAAAAAATATCTTACCTGAAAAGGATTACCTTCCTCTTGCACTTTTTATTCAAGCAAAATTGTCTCAGAAAGAAATTGTTGTAATCTTAAAGAGATATGCTATTATTTTATTTTTATTTTTTTTTTCCAAAGTTTTATTGCACTTTATTTTTAACGTGCAATAAGCATCATGATGGAGTAGCCTATCAGAGCAGGAGTTTCTAAATGTATTTATCTGATTCTATTTTAGAGCCTCACATTAATACACTCTATAATAATGACACACACATTTTATTTAATACAATTTACAACATGCTTACACACTTATGTGAAATGGTTCTCTACAAAATCTTTTTATAGCACTCAAGAGATTTGTTTTTCAAAGATCCTTGAAAGCTGTAAGTAATATTCTTGATGATAACTAGTCGAGATATATGCTAACTCATCTAATATAAAATGTAAACATAAATATAGAATTGGGAAAGATTTCAATATTTCGAGTTGTAGATATTAATATACGGTGACTATCATATTTAACTTAACTGAGATGGTTTGAATAGTTATTTTTATCCTCATATGTCCCATAGGCTAAAATAACATTTTTATTAGTCGTCGTCGAAGAGATTGGCCCATCCTTATGTAATCAGGTGGAAATATGCAAAAGTCTTATCTGAGCCTTACTTCTCTATATTGTATGAAATATTCCTGAAGTTATGCCATGGAAACATTGATAACTCAAAAACTCTTTATCTGATCAGGCTGAAATTTTGCATGGTGGTTGCAGCTATTAAAAAAAAAAAAAAAAAAAAAAAAAAAAAAAATCAGTATTTAGGAGATGAAGTGTTATTTTTATTATTAGCATGTTTTGGACTCCATCATAAATTCACAATGTTTTGAATGAAATATTTGCTAGCCATCTTCAAATGTTTCCTGTTTTTAAAAAATTTTTTTTTTTATAAGTTTTTGACTTCTCAGGATTTTGAATTGAACTTTTTATTGAATAGTGATATAGGTGCAACACTGATTTTGAATTGAACTTTTTATTGAATAGTGATACAGGTGCAACACTGATTTTGAATTGAACTTTTTATTGAATAGTGATACAGGTGCAACACTGATTTTGAATTGAACTTTTTATTGAATAGTGATACAGGTGCAACACTGATTTTGAATTGAACTTTTTATTGAATAGTGATACAGGTGCAACACTGATTTTGAATTGAACTTTTTATTGAATAGTGATACAGGTGCAACACTGATTTTCCAGCAATTGATGGTCTGGCACCTTTTCAATCTGGACAAAATCACAAGAGGGAACTTGATAGTCCTTCTGTCGTCACCCTAGTTTACTGAACAGCCAACAGATGGCTCAGTGTGTAGCTCGTCATCATTTTGTTTGTCTGCACTGCAACTGCTGGTGATAGTCTCCTTTTACTTTGAGATTATATCTTATTTTGCTCAAATTATACACTAGACAGATTCAAGTGGTAGTCGTTGCTTTAAATGTAAACACTCGTTTATTTCCAAGTTTTCCAAGTTTTTAGCAATCCGTAATGGCTTAGAGACAATCTATATAAGTGGGTTAGATGTGTATTGAGGAATTATTATTATTAAGGTGAAATTGGATGGTCTGGCAAAGCTCTGGAACCAAAGGTGCCGGAAAATTGGTGTTGCACCTGCATTTCATTCTATTTTATTGAATATATTGTGTGATTTAATTTTTACTTTCTTCACACTTAAAACCAAGTCCAAGGACTAAATTCACAATGTCTACGAAGAATTCACTTGGACTATATTTGAACCGACACTTTTATACACTCGGCCATGTAGTCTGGAGGTTGAGTTTAATCCATGGATCTAGTTTCAAGGAGAAAAAAAAAACCTAAGAATAATAATCAGATTAACTTGCATAACATACCCAAAGATATGGAACTTAGAATAAAAATAGTTTACTCCTATATTATAATTAAACTAACTGAAGTACCTGTCAATACCAGGTTTCTGAAGCATTTTTCTTGTGCATGTCAGTTTAAATTAAAATATTAAAATTTTTTTTTTTCAAACGATTATAATAAACAGGTGCATTATTCAGGTTTATGGTGATAGATATCTTCTAGGAAATAACTGGAATGATATAGCAACCCCCCCCCAAAAAAAACAAAAAACAAAGCAATTGTCTAGTATGAGATTAGAACCCTAAAAGATGCCATCAAAGATTGGAACTGGAGGCGAATGCTTTATTCACACAGCTACTGATCAAACGAGTATATTTTGTCTTGTTTAACCTACTTAAATAGTTCAAGTTTTTATTTTTTTTACTGGTAGTGAAAAGGTTCAGATTATTATAAGTATATTGTTCAGTTGGCTAATAATAAAAAATATTAAACTGGAAAGAGAATGCTACAAATGGCGGGACATTTGTTTCTAATATTATTTTAACATACTTTCAATTTTGAATAATAAGTTTAAAAACAGGTTCAAGAACTTGACATCGGATCAAAGATGCTGATTCCAAATTTTGTTTCTGGGTATGACCTTAAAGTGTATTCCGTGGTGGGATCTTTGGGAGTGTAGAGTCACCTCTTACTTATCACTACTCAAAACTAATAGTACCTGTCAGAGCCGAACTAATAGTACCTGTCAGGGTCCCATTTATAGGTTTATTTACAGACTATTTATCAACAAAATATGCTTGAAAAACAAATTAATCTACACACCAATTGTATGCAAAACATGCACATACTATACAATTTAAATTAAATTGATAACTTAATTTCATTTCAATAATAATTTTAATGTTTTATTCAGAAAATAAAATTAGTAGTGAATGTTTTAATTTAATTTACATTTATTTCAAAATCAATCATTTAAAAATATCTAAAATAAATTTCTAAATTAAAAAAAATATTAAGTAATATTGTCTTTTTATATTTACCAATCCAATTCTCTCTATATTTTTTTTTTATTAGATATTTAAAAAAAAAAAATATTGTAATTTAGAGTTTTGCTTTCACACCAGACAGATATATACAGTAAACCCTACCAAACTAAAAGTACATTTTTCTGAGTAATTCAAATCTTATAATATTAATTATTAGTGAAGTGTTGATTGCAAATGGCAATCCATTTCTAAATTTTAAGGAGACCGTTACAAACAATAAGTTTCCTAGACTACAACTAAGCAAATTTCCTTTTATTTGGTCATATTCTTTCAGAAAATAAATAAAAGTAAGTACATTGCTTTGTTTTTCTTTTCTGAGTTCTTTCTTTTCCTTTTTTTTTTTTTAACAATGACTATAAAATATGCTAACTGCACCTCAGCGGAGGGCTAAGACTCCCCTAATGGGGCCATCTGTTGGCATGGCTACATATGATGTTTAAGGATGGGATCCTGGTGATTGAGAAATCTGTATCCTGGTAGCTTAAATAACCAAGTGATTTATAACACTCCATTTTAGCCCTTACTTGGGCTAGATGAGATGTCAGAAAGACCTGATCCAACCAAGCTAGTCACGACATACCCTAGCAGAAAAAGATGAAAAAAGTTGATCCCGATTGTACCATTAAAACTGATCTTTCTTTGATCAGACACTCATCCTACTTTAACTTCTAAACGCTAGAAAGTGATGACTAATGTTACGTGCTGCCTTATTAAAACACATGTTGTCTAAATTAAACGTCACTCACTTCAAATGTTCTCAGTGGCTTTATCTCTTTTTGTATACTGACATGCTGGCGCTGTCATCATCATTGTCTAGTCGGCTGCATTTTGCCATCATCATCATAGCCGTGTCTGTAATCAAGTACTTTCCATGCACAGAAAGGAAAAGGGCAAGACGACGGAGAGTTTAAATTGGGTCTTTATTTTGGAGAGATTTTCTCGTCATACAAATAAAAGTCACACATTAACATTAAATGGAGAGAGGTCAAAATTGTTTTTCTTGACTTAACTATTTAGTTACAGCAGGGGATGGGGGGATGGGGCATACAACAAGTGGCACTATCAACTTTTTTAGGAATTAACTCCGCCCCCCTTTTTTTTTTCTGCTCTTCACCGTTTCCAAAAACTGACTGACTAAAAAACGTCTTTCTTTCACATCTTTCACATGGTATCATGATGTCACTGCTCCAAGGGGGAAACTAGCGACTCAAACCTGTATTTGATACAAGTATAGTGGTTGTGTATCCCCATTTCAAACAAGGTGCTTGGAATTCCCCCTTGGTATATTCCCAACACATGCCAGCTAAACTATATTTACCTGCTAACCTAAAGAAGTGACGCCAGAACTATATTTCACAGCTAAACTGAACAAGTGCCGATCTTTTTATATTTCACAGCTAAACTATTTTCAGAAAAGAAAACCAGATGGATATATCATACTGATTATGTAAAAAAAAAACAGCTCCTCAGAAATTACCCCTTAAAACCATGAACATTCTGAATAATCCTGAAAGTTTTGTTTCAATGATTTCAAGTAGTGAATGGGAATTCGTTTGTGAAGCTAGCTAGATGTAAATATAACCAACTGGCAAATACTGTTATTCAGAATAATATTTGACTGTCATAAATAAGTTAATGAGAATTTGTTTCAACAATTTTCCAATATCAAACATGATACAGTTGTATAAGTAGTGTAAATCTGTTAATTTCTACATTAATTAACTGATTGTTTAATGTTTAGATTTAATCAGGTAATCTTCTATATAAAATAGAGCCAATTCCCCCCCCCCCCCCCGTATCCATGTGATTTTAAATATAAGGTATATAATAAAATCTTTTTCGTCAGTCATATAAGGCAAGTATTGGTCCGTGTTGTTAAAAAATAAAAATTATATTTCCATTTGTATTAATATTTAATCATCATCGATGTTTTATTTTTGATTAGTCTTAAATAGAGGAAGAGAAGAGGGGCTTTTATCCTCACTCAGAAGTCCTAACACTACCACCTATAACACCGGGACAAATTTAATAACGAACAATGTTTTGATATTCATCGACTAACTCAAATTTGACTGTAAAGAGAGAGAACTTAAATAGAGGGAAGAAAGCCGCCTGTACTTGGTTTATGTAAATAACGTTGCTTTCTCTTTACTGCTGAGGTGGAACATTCAGTTTGTGCGCCGTACTTACAGTTTGAACCTCACTTAGATATTTTAGCACTAATTTTGTCTCAGAATGAATTTAAACATTTCAAATTACAATATTAAGCAGATTATCGAGTTTTACTTTTATTAGTTCTGTAAATCTATTTAATTTACGGAAATTATAACCCTGGCGGACATTGGGTATCTGTTAGTTAACTATATTTGTTTTTAAGATATTAAAGATACATATCTTAATATTTTATATTAAAATTTGACAACCAAAACATGATGCAATATAAAAAAAACGAATAAAATCATTTATTTTATTTTTTTTAGGCAAGACTTTTGATAAATATCATTTTCAAGCTAGACATTTTCCTTTTTGAAAAATTTTTTTTTAAAATTTATTTATTTTTTCTCTCTTCATTTTGGTATTAAGCAGGGAGGTTGGCAAATCCACCATAAAGCTAGAAAAATGTAAAAATGTACGTCTAGGTGTTAAGACGACAGTCCGGTCAAGTCCGGCTGATGTGTTACCATCAAAATGAAAAAAAAAACAAAAAAACGTCTCGCTTGAAAATGATATATCTATTGAAAGTCTTGCCTAAAAAAATAAATGATTTTATTCATTTTATATTACATCATGTTTTGGTTTTCAAATTTTAATATAACATATTCATACACATGGATGCTTCTTAAGATGTGATCAATTTTCTTTATATATCTTAATGTGTTTTTCATTTGATTCAATGCATCTATTTCAAAACGGTTTATTATACCGATCTCTTCATGCTTTATTAGTTAGTGTTAATGCTAAAGAAATAAAGTTGTTGTTGACATCTGTCTCTGGACACAATGGAGTTCTGCGCCTCAGATTAGTCCGTTGCCGAATTGCAGCGTCTACTGTGACTATGTAAGCCTATCCTGGATCAGCAGGCTCTGGTGCAGTTGCCACAGATGTAGGTGGTGTCTCGTTGTGAGAGCTAGTATTTGAGTATGCTGGGATTGTAGACCTTAACAAATCAAGACATTTGATTAACTCGTATCTTTTGTTTTCTATTTCTCACATTCTACGACAATATTTTGTTTTTAATCAGTGTTTTATTTGAGAGCAAAACGGAAAAACCTCTTGACTTGATAACCATGTGTTCAAATGAAACAGAACAGTTGAATCTATAAAGAAAATGATATATCTGATTTATCTTTGCAAGTTTATTTTCTATTGGTGATAAATCCATGTCTTTCTTGGCTGATAAAACCTTTTTGAAATCTCAAACATTGACTCTGCTGTTTGTGACCAAATAAGTGTCATTTGAAGTTAGGCTCTCATTATTCACACTCAACTGTATGTACTTTCTTTACTCTCCACTAACAAAGAGTTGTGTATCTATTCTGCAAATAGGAATCATCTATTGAAACTACCACCTCCCTCCATAAACATTTGAGTTGACAGCAAACTGTTTTGACTTTTCTCGTGGAGCAAATGGATTGCTTGATAATTAATACTTGTAATACTTGATAAGCGGACTTGTGGATCAACACGGATTAATCTTTATGTATAAAGTCGTAGTCTTCGTCTAGCTGTCTGTTTGTTCACAAACGCAGCCTAGAGTATTGGAGAAAGACCCCCATGACAATATATATATATATATATTCTGAAACTACATTACCCAGAATATTTGGATGAATACATTTATTATTGATTAAAGAAGGCAGAATATTGTGGGGTCTGCTTATGTGCTGGACATCTATAAAAAGAAAATAGGTTTTATGTTGTTTTATTTATAACTTGAAAATTATAGAAAGTAAACGATTCTCGACTTGGAGCAGGTGTACAGAGAGGTTCTCACTGATTCCTAGGAAATATGTGTGCTACAATGGGGTTGAAATGTGTGTGTGCTACAATGGGGTTGAAATGTGTGTGTGCTACAATGGGGTTGAAAACTATAAATTTATCAAATCATGTCGCTGTACTTCATCTGCACTCACCGAATTAATGAATACATCCTTGGGCCTAACCCTCAAATTTGAATACTATAACCTGAAAAAAAAGTAATGACATTGTGTTATTAGATGTGTACAAAAGGACACAGGGTTTCTCATTCAATCCCGGTCAACGATGAATCATGAATCATCTTGCTAGTATTCCTATAAAAATGGAAAAAAAATAAATTGAAAATAGTTGAACATGAATAACACTACTCACTTTTGGACTCGGGTAATTGATTTGAGATTTTTCTTTAAAAAAATCTCATTTGCATTATTTTGGTTATTCGGACTACATTTCTCATCTTGAGTGTTATCGTCACAAAGTTTCGGCGGCCGAAACGTTGTGATAACACTAAAGATGAGAAATGTAGTCCGAATAACCAAAATAATGCAAATTATCAATCATCATCTAAAAAATTCAGAGATATAAAATCTCATTTAAGTTTTTTTATTTTGCATCAAATGAACAAAGCGAAAGTATTTGAGATTTATAAACATAATTTTATTTTGCTACATAAACTTAAAATACAAATGTTTATCTATCGATTTCATCTTAAAATATTTTCTTTCCAGTTTCTTATTTTTTTTTTTTAAATCTTTCACAATTGTATTACTTTTTTGTTAATGCTTTTATAATTTTGTTTTTCTTGCTAGGAACTACCACGTTTTCTATTATCTCCTCAAAGGAGCAACGGATGAAGAGCGGACACAACTTCATCTTACACGAGCCAATGATTATCATTATCTTTCCCAGGTATCACTTTTTGAGTGCATTTTCTCTTTCTCTCTCTGTTGCATTGTGTTTTAAGCATCTCTTGGCTTTTTTACATTGTGTTGTTGATGCACTCGTATCTCCCTGCCTCTCTCTATCGCATCTCCCTCCGTCTGTCTGCCTCTCTCTCTCTCTCCGTCCCTCTGTCTGTCTCTCTCTCTCTCCGTCCCTCTGTCTGTCTCTCTCTCTCTCCGTCCCTCTGTCTGTCTGTCTGTCTGTCTCTCTCTCTCCGTCCCTCTGTCTGTCTGTCTGTCTCTCTCTCTCCGTCCCTCCGTCTGTCTCTCTCTCTCCGTCCCTCCGTCTGTCTCTCTCTCTCCGTCCCTCCGTCTGTCTCTCTCTTTCCGTCCCTCCGTCTGTCTCTCTCTCTCCGTCCCTCCGTCTGTCTCTCTCTCTCCGTCCCTCCGTCTGTCTCTCTCTCTCCGTCCCTCCGTCTGTCTCTCTCTCTCCGTCCCTCCGTCTGTCTCTCTCTCTCCGTCCCTCCGTCTGTCTCTCTCTCTCCGTCCCTCCGTCTGTCTCTCTCTCTCCGTCCCTCCGTCTGTCTCTCTCTCTCCGTCCCTCCGTCTGTCTCTCTCTCTCCGTCCCTCCGTCTGTCTCTCTCTCTCCGTCCCTCCGTCTGTCTCTCTCTCTCCGTCCCTCCGTCTGTCTCTCTCTCTCCGTCCCTCCGTCTGTCTCTCTCTCTCCGTCCCTCCGTCTGTCTCTCTCTCTCCGTCCCTCCGTCTGTCTCTCTCTCTCCGTCCCTCCGTCTGTCTCTCTCTCTCCGTCCCTCCGTCTGTCTCTCTCTCTCCGTCCCTCCGTCTGTCTCTCTCTCTCCGTCCCTCCGTCTGTCTCTCTCTCTCCGTCCCTCCGTCTGTCTCTCTCTCTCCGTCCCTCCGTCTGTCTCTCTCTCTCCGTCCCTCCGTCTGTCTCTCTCTCTCCGTCCCTCCGTCTGTCTCTCTCTCTCCGTCCCTCCGTCTGTCTCTCTCTCTCCGTCCCTCCGTCTGTCTCTCTCTCTCCGTCCCTCCGTCTGTCTCTCTCTCTCCGTCCCTCCGTCTGTCTCTCTCTCTCCGTCCCTCCGCCTGTCTTTCTCTCTCTCTCTCTCTCTCTCTCTCTCCGTCTGTCTGTCTGTCTCTCTCTCTGTCCCTCCGTCTGTCTGTCTGTCTATCTCTCTGTCTCTCTCCGTCCCTCCGTCTGTCTGTCTCTCTCCGTCCCTCCGTCTGTCTGTCTCTCTCCGTCCCTCCGTCTGTCTGTCTCTCTCCGTCCCTCCGTCTGTCTGTCTCTCTCCGTCCCTC
This sequence comes from Sepiola atlantica, assembly GCA_963556195.1. Lineage (NCBI taxonomy): Eukaryota > Metazoa > Mollusca > Cephalopoda > Sepiida > Sepiolidae > Sepiola > Sepiola atlantica. Next base: position 186,736,247 of record OY744515.1, read on the forward strand.
CGTCTGTCTGTCTCTCTCCGTCCCTCCGTCTGTCTGTCTCTCTCCGTCCCTCCGTCTGTCTGTCTGTCTGCCTCTCTCTCCGTCCCTCCGTCTGTCTGCCTCTCTCTCCGTCCCTCCGTCTGTCTGCCTCTCTCTCCGTCCCTCCGTCTGTCTGCCTCTCTCTCCGTCCCTCCGTCTGTCTGCCTCTCTCTCCGTCCCTCCGTCTGTCTGCCTCTCTCTCCGTCCCTCCGTCTGTCTGCCTCTCTCTCCGTCCCTCCGTCTGTCTGCCTCTCTCTCCGTCCCTCCGTCTGTCTGCCTCTCTCTCCGTCCCTCCGTCTGTCTGCCTCTCTCTCCGTCCCTCCGTCTGTCTGCCTCTCTCTCCGTCCCTCCGTCTGTCTGCCTCTCTCTCCGTCCCTCCGTCTGTCTGCCTCTCTCTCCGTCCCTCCGTCTGTCTGCCTCTCTCTCCGTCCCTCCGTCTGTCTGCCTCTCTCTCCGTCCCTCCGTCTGTCTGCCTCTCTCTCCGTCCCTCCGTCTGTCTGCCTCTCTCTCCGTCCCTCCGTCTGTCTGCCTCTCTCTCCGTCCCTCCGTCTGTCTGCCTCTCTCTCCGTCCCTCCGTCTGTCTGCCTCTCTCTCCGTCCCTCCGTCTGTCTGCCTCTCTCTCCGTCCCTCCGTCTGTCTGCCTCTCTCTCCGTCCCTCCGTCTGTCTGCCTCTCTCTCCGTCCCTCCGTCTGTCTGCCTCTCTCTCCGTCCCTCCGTCTGTCTGCCTCTCTCTCCGTCCCTCCGTCTGTCTGCCTCTCTCTCCGTCCCTCCGTCTGTCTGCCTCTCTCTCCGTCCCTCCGTCTGTCTGCCTCTCTCTCCGTCCCTCCGTCTGTCTGCCTCTCTCTCCGTCCCTCCGTCTGTCTGCCTCTCTCTCCGTCCCTCCGTCTGTCTGCCTCTCTCTCCGTCCCTCCGTCTGTCTGCCTCTCTCTCCGTCCCTCCGTCTGTCTGCCTCTCTCTCCGTCCCTCCGTCTGTCTGCCTCTCTCTCCGTCCCTCCGTCTGTCTGCCTCTCTCTCCGTCCCTCCGTCTGTCTGCCTCTCTCTCCGTCCCTCTCTACCCCCTCCCTTGCCGTCTCGCTCTCTCTCTACCCCCTCCCTTGCCGTCTCGCTCTCTCTCTACCCCCTCCCTTGCCGTCTCGCTCTCTCTCTACCCCCTCCCTTGCCGTCTCGCTCTCTCTCTCTACCCCTTCCCTTGCCGTCTCGCTCTCTCTCTCTACCCCTTCCCTTGCCGTCTCGCTCTCTCTCTCTACCCCTTCCCTTGCCGTCTCGCTCTCTCTCTCTACCCCTTCCCTTGCCGTCTCGCTCTCTCTCTCTACCCCTTCCCTTGCCGTCTCGCTCTCTCTCTCTACCCCTTCCCTTGCCGTCTCGCTCTCTCTCTCTACCCCTTCCCTTGCCGTCTCGCTCTCTCTCTCTACCCCTTACCTTGCCGTCTCGCTCTCTCTCTACCCCTTCCCTTGCCGTCTCGCTCTCTCTACCTTCTCTTCCTCTCCACCTTCCCTCCTTTTCTTCCCCCTTTTTTGCCTCCCCCTCTTTCTCTCTCCCACACCTCTTTCTCTCTCCCACACCCTCTCCTTTCTACTCCCATTCTCTTCGACCTCCTATTCTTTTTTGTATCCGTTTATTCATTTATTTCTTTTGTTAACATTTCAATAATTATCTTTATAGTGTCTGTGTCTGTGTTTTCTTTCTTTCTTTCGTATATCTGTTATTTTTGCATGTTTATGCATTTATCTTTGTCTATGTGTGGTGCATCTGATTCAGTAGTCTATTTTGAGATGCATCACATTTTCATAATTTGTTTTACTAGTTTAAAGAGAAATTCCAATGCATATTGATAGAGTTCATAATCATATTAAACGCGAACATTGTTGCCATGATTGTCTTATTCTGCTATTCTTGTTGCCAATATCATTCTACTACTTTTTATTTTTGCCACAACTAATACAGCCTATAAAAGATCTATCTTATCGGAACCATTTCATGAAGAACTCGGAGAGTTCTACATTAAATAAAGTTAAAATTTCCTTAGATCACAAAAATTTATTCAATCTAGATAATCATGAAAGGTTCTAAATATTGTCATTTTGAGGCAGGCCTGAACTCTGAATGTTGATGCTTATCAATGGAACCATTGATATAAGATATTCAAAAACTTAATTAACGTTATTAACAACAAAATACATATACTTACATGTGCTTAACTCTTTGGTCCCCCGATTTTATAAATCGGGGGACCTATGTTTTGAGGTCCGTCCGTCCGTCCGAATTTTTCTCCGCAACCATCACTTGAATTTCTCTGAAATTTTGCATGAAGTTGTAACTTTGGTCAGGTTAGAAAGTGACATTCTCCGATTTTTGAAAAAAAATCTGGTTAGCCCCCCAGGGGGTCAAAAGGCCTCGAAATGGCAAAAAATGACATTTTTTGTCCCATAACTTTTCATCCATCCATTCAATTTCTCTGAAACTTGGCCAAAATGTGGAGGTAACTGTTCCTAATAGAAAATAAGTATCGTTGACCTTGGAAAAAATCTGGTTCGCACCCCCAGGGGGTCAAAAGCCTCCAAAATTGCAAAAAATGACCCTTTTCTCCCATAACGTTTGATCCATCCATTCAATTTTTTTAAAACTTGGCCAAAATGTAGAGGCAATTGTTCTGGATATAAAATGAGCATCCTTGACCTCAGAAAAATTCTGGTTCGCGCCCCAGGGGTTAAAGGGGGGGTCAAAAATGCCCCAAATTGCCCAAATTTATTGCATTTTACACTTGCCACATCGAGTCACATACAGAGGGGGACCACACATGTGCGGCTTGTTTTTTTCTATAAACATGTAACAGTATGTATCTTAGATACTGTACATAAAACCTAAGAATAAATTATCTGCTCGACATTTGCTTTCAAATCGCAAACAAGATCAAAATAAAAGTTTAGATTAGTAATTTTGAGACACATAAACTTCTTTCAAATGATTGAATTTCGAACCCACACAGCTGAGTAATGCGACTATCTTAGAAATGTCTTTATCAATGGAATTTGATCAAGCTACATTTGCCAGCACCTGCTTGAGAATAGGACCTTAGAATGAGAGATGACCAATGAACAGTCTCTTAGAAGGCCCCCCCCCCCCCCAAAAAAAAAACCTAAATAAAAAGAATGACATTAGCATAAAATTCAACCATGCAATTAATACATCGGTTCATAATGCTACTCCCGTTAAAAACTTTGATCAAATCACCATAATTGCATTGAGGGATAAATATTTCTTCTTCGGATTTGTAATAGGAGTGGCAGCCTTGAAAAGGTTTAGCTATCAAATTATTACAGTTATGAATATTTAAAACACGTATGCTTACATCGACATTGACCTTTTGGCTAAGAGCAAAGTGTAGTATCTGTTCTGATACTACACTTCATCTTTTCTGTCCCTTGTCAGTAAGGGAGAAATTCGTCTAGACTGCGGTAATTTTTTATTTTTGTCCCAATCCAGAGTGCCGTTTTTTGTGGAGCTGGATTTTCCCCACATTAAAAACCAACCTTGTGTCTTCGTGGGGAGACAGGTAAATAGACATTGTAACAATATGTGGATGAAAAAAAATCTGAACACAATGCCAAGTTTCATAGACTTATTGAAGCTGATAAACGTGTTAATTTAACACCAAATGTCAAATTTCGCTCATGTTGACTTCACTCTTGTGATTGTACTGAGTTTTGTACTATTGTAGAGTATTTGCATAAGTGACAGCATTACCCGTTAGGAAAATATTTTCAGTTGATCACTGATCAAACAGTTATCGTTTTTTTTTTATAGTAAGAACAACAACAACAAAAAATTCAAGATGACGACTTGGCATCCTTTATTCTTATTCACAGAAACAAAAACTATGCTGCTCACACTTTTCTAGACAACACTGCTCAGCTTTTAATCCAAACAAATTAGCAGGGGCTCATGTTTTTTTATTTTTATCTCACTCTTGAATAACATGAATTGTCCATTTTGTATGCGGTAAAAAAAAAACTTATCCAGTATAATAAATGAAAATAAAAATAACTTGTCCTACTTGCACAGAAATAAAACCTGTAGCCTTTTGAAACCAACTTCAAGGGACCTCTTTTTGCAAATAATAAAAATTGCTATAGGTTAACTAGAGTTGAAGAATACAGTACATGACTTTCCAAACAGTTATTGTTTGCAAAAACTTGCCATTTTGGAATAGCTACATATATTAATTCAGAAAGAAGCCGGTCATCATCTTTTCTTCTAATATATAAAATAAGGTCAGTCTTTTTCTTGATTTTTGTAATCGATAGCATTCTTGCTACAAAATCAGTATTTTATTCTGGTTCATCAGTTCTTTTGGTGGATTGTTGCAGCATGTTAAGAACAATGAAATGTAATTCAATTTAATTCCTTCCAGAAAATACTTTGAAGATGCCATCTTAAAAGAAAAAAAAATGCAACTCTGTATTAGAGTTAGTCCCCTTTGTTTGGAAAAAAAGAAAAACTGGCATAGTTTAATACTAAAGAACACCTTAGATTTTTTAAATACACATGGTGTAGCTACCAAGCGTTCAACAGCCTATAACCAGCATGCGAACTGTCAAATAGAGCACTACAACGGAATAATTTTGGAAAGATTATAACTGACTTTCTGGTTTCTGTATATATGTCTACATGCCAGCATGTGAGAGATTGTATCAGGTGTATGCTTTCTACATCCACTAACGAAATGTTACATGAGTGAATGCTTTGTCACTTAAAACAGAATTGATGTTCACTCCTGGCATGATTTTCTCAACTGAGCGCTGGCGGCATGTATGCCAAAATAAGTTTTAACCATTTGTCCACAAAGTTGAACTACTCGAGGTCAATCCAGATTCTGCTCACATTCACTTACAAAATGGACATGAAACTAGTTTTACTCCGAGACTTGGTTCCTCAAGATGACAGCATAAAACTTTAACAAATTTAGCAAAAACTAATTCAAAATTAGACTGAAGAGAGATTCTAACCCAGTTCCTGTAATGGACAGAGCCAATCACCCCCTCCTGACATAAACAAACAAAAAAAAAAAATAGCCTGTGCCGTGCATGGAAGCTTAGAAGGAAAATTTGCATAGTGTTCACGTAAACTGATAAAAAGAAAAGATGAATTTGCTGCTCTGGTGCCCCAACGACGTAAATTCACTTGACCAACCTGACAATCTGCCAAATCCCATACATTTACTGTGGAGGTCCCCAGATGCCGAAGAGCTTTCTACTTCAAAAGCTATTTTCCTCGTGCTGCTGGACTCTTGAACTCCCTCCCTGATCCTTGTTTTCCTGACAGTACTGACATGCAGAAATTTAAAACTAATGTAAACAGACATCTCGCTGCACAGCTCCCAATTTAGTTCCCCCCTCCCCCAAAAAACAAAAAACAAAACAAAACAAAAACTCTCATCCTTTTTCTCAGTAGCCCCTTACGTCTACAGAGGTGGTCTTCCTTGTTTGGGGTGAACTATGTTAAAAAAAAAAAAGAAAAAAAAAAAGAATGAAAATAGAATGAACTGGAGAGAGATGACAGTTATATTATTAGAAGATTCTCGGATTGTTTTGGTTTTGTGCATTGCTTTCTTACAGTACCGAAACAAGACAAGTAAAATGATGATGTAAACAAAATGTGCCTGATGGTTGAAAATGGCAGAAGCACAAAATAGTTTGATATCTGACCAAATTGAAGATTTAACAAGACCTGCTCCACCAGTTCTATGCCATTCTACACATATCAGACACAAACTGCAATACTTGCAAGAATATGATCAATAAACTACTTTTAGTATAATTTTGATAATACCGAATGTGGTTCTTTTGAGTTTCATTATGGTCTTAGTTTTTTATTGTCACTATCACCCTGCTACCATTATTCTGGCCATTACTATGATTACAGTTTATAAAACTATATAATCATGAAAATGGCCTGGGAAGACATTGGTTAGTTTTATGTTCAATAGTTAACATTTTGTTATTGCAATTGTTGGGTGTGTCTTTTTTGACTAGTACAGAACATTTCTTAGTCATTTCTCTATATAACTTAAGAACTTGCATCTTGCTCATATTTTTAACTCTTGAATTTTAAAGTGGTCAAGTAGCTGTCAAAGTTTGAAGTTTTAGTGTCAATTTTCTTATTAATTAAAGACATGTATTTATTTTCAAACCACTTAACTTTTGCCTTGAATCCCAAAGGCACCATTATAAAATTAGTTCAAATATTGTGATGTTAATATACTTAGAGGTCAACAGTTCTTATGACAAATCAAATATAACAAATTTTTAATATACAGATCACTTTATTTAGCCGTCCTTCCCAAATGTACAGATTTGAAAATAAATTATCATCTCTTGAAGGGTGATACTGATTTTGGTTTAGCTCCAGTGATAGCTTGGTTGGAGTAGATATTCAGCTATCTTACCGTTGTTAGTTCAACGTCTGTTTTACATGCTGGCATGCATTGGATGGCTTTAAGAAAACCTATTTCTGGCTAGTTTTTTATTTCTCCCTCTTTCTCTAAAGTCTATCCTTATCATTTCCTCCCACGTTTTCTTTGGCCTTCCCCTGCCAACTGACCCTGCTACCTCAACTGTTCTATATCTACTAACCTAAGAACTCTTATCCATTCTTTTAACATAGCCATATCATCGAAGTATCCTGTAGATATCTCTCTATACTGTTCAGAATTAATCTTCCTCTGAGGTTATCAGAACTAAGCTAGTCTTTAAGACTAGCATTACACATCCATCATGTGATGTAATAAAATTCATATCAGTATTTTGACTGTATTTACATGTTTGAATATAGACCTGTGTTTATATACAGTGATTTGACTGAACAAATGCATCTAATGATATGTATGTGTTCATGTGTAATGTAATTCAACTAATACCTCTGATTAATCTTGAGTCAATTAAAATATTTTGTTTTTCTTTTTTACGTATAACATTTCACTGATTTATAATGTGATAAAAACGACTGTTTCGCCTAATGTATGTTTTTAGTTTGCACAATTAAGATGGAGAAAATTGGCGATAATTCTTTTGATATTTGGTTGTAGTAATAACGGTTCTCTTCATTGCTACTTTTTCTGATTAGTCTTGTTGTGAAATTGTATCATTTAATTTCTAAAACTGTTTTTATTTGACACCATATTAAACTAAGCTGATTAACACCTGTTTAAGGGTAATCGACTATTTCACTTCTATTTCATGTTTATTTAAGAAACAACTTTACTACATCACCATCTGTTTGTGAAACAGATGGTGATGCAGTTAATGATGGCATCCATTTTTTTTTTTAGCTTCAATGAAACCTTTGTTTTTCATAAAATCTTGCAAGTTCATTTACATAATTCAGAGATTCAGTTGAACTGATTTGCTAATTAAAAAAAAATGATTTTGAGAATTAAATTCTTCATTGGTTTTAATTTTGAATTTACCATAGTTACTCATAATTTTCTTAAAGCCATCCAACACATGCCAATCTGTAAAACAGACATTATACCGAATATGATGATGCTGATGATGACTCAAAGTAGAAGATGCGCCTTGGTGCTCCTCTTGCGATCAACTAGTCTCAAACATAATTTAATTGAGGGTAAATGATAGGAATTCTTGCAAGAAATACTGTAACGCACCAAACCTCGGCATACTGTTCGGAAATGTGCCTTCCTCTCAAATAAGACTACTTGAACAAATAAATCGCTTCCAACTACTCTAGAAGAAACCAAAGATACAATTGAAAAATGCTGTATGATGTCTTAAAGGATAAATTTTAGTTAAAGTAAAAATTCAATAAATAATTAATAAATCCCTTATTCGTCACTTGGACATTGTTTAGTTCAATATCGAGAAATCTTGATTCCTTATGTATCATAGTCCATGGTTTTCTTTGAATGTCCGGCTGGCTTGGCAGGCTGAGAGCAAACTAAAGGCGTTTCCACGAATAATGGCGATAGAGAGGCGCTCGTAACGCGAAGACAATTCGCGATTGTATCCGGTGTTGCGCGTCATTAATAGACCAAGGAAGTCACGTGTGGCAGAGCCTATCACTCCACTCGTCTCCACAGTGATCGGTTGAAATACAAATCTGTCGAAGATTGGTATATTTTGACTGCTTGCACCTCTCAGGTGACGCTGCTGCATGTCCAGGGTTTGTTGCCGATTCTATCACTGACGAGGGCGCAAAAGTGTCGACACAAGTCGCATCCCATATCAGTGACTTACCATTTGTAAAGGGAAACACTGTCAGGCCATCACGTCGTTTGCAATCCCCTCTGTCAAGGCCAACAATTAAATATCACTCCCACCTTTCACCCAAAACCGCATCATTTTTTCTTTTTCATAGCTTATCAAATGATTATTCTATAAATACATTGCATGACACAAAATGGCTTATAGGGTTGATGTGCTGTAAAACGAAAACCCCAATCCTTTAAGATTCCTAATTACCCCGCCTAAAAATGTTATAAATAAATTAAAATGATGATTATTATCTTTAAAAACTTGTATTGTTATTAAATAACAAAGAATAGCAATAATAAACTATTTATAGAGATTTGTTTTCGTAGAACTTGAAAATCTTTGTTGGAAATAAATATCAAGAAAATATGATTGATCCGTGCAGCCAAATTTGGCACTTTGTTAAAAAAAATCTTTTCATACATGTTATAAAGTTTTAGATGCATGGATAAAAAAAAAATTGTTAAAAAAGAATGCATTACTCTTTAAATATGTTGAAATTGATTTAATTTATCAAATCATAACGTTTTTTTTACCATGATTTTAAAATTTAAGACGATTTTAAAGTCTTTTCAGATCCTCATCTCATAGTTTAATTAGTATATTTTGCCTCTGATTGTATCAATAACAAATTGTATCCCCACTTGTGTCTAATTGAATTTAGTGCAATTAACGAATTGTTATATTCTACACTACTGGAACAAAAATAAAGATTGCTTCAGTCTATAATTGGTTCTCTTTCACTGATCTAGGAAAGAACATATGAAGTGTAGTATCAGAACAGATACTACACTTTGAATTATTTGCAGAAAATATAAAAAATTTACATTGAAAACAAATTAATCACAAGGAAAATGAGTCTCGTTGGTCATCTTTGGTTTAAAGTTATAAAGATGTCTATCCTATTAACTAGAATTAGTCACCACAATACCACATTTACACTAGGGACTGTCCTATTTAAGATAACCTCCAAATTGATTAGAAATTTATTTTTTTCATAAATATATTTATATACAAACATTTCATTGGAATAAAACTGGCAGTGGGGAAAGAACGAAAAACAAAAAAAATGGTTACACTTTAAATATTAGCTAAGTTTTGTGCATCTAAACTGAAACTGAATTTTATTTTAACGGAGATTGAAATGCACTTGAACATACTAAGCAACTCCGTACATTTACTTTCCTTTGTTTTTCATTGGTTTTCTTTTGTGTATTTGAGTCAGGCTTTGTTTTGGTTTTCGTGCTGTGGATTAGTCACTAAAAATGTACATGACAACTGAAAAATTTTAATTGTAAAATGTTGATTTGCAAACTTTGACCATCCCTCCTGATAAGAAATTTATTTTGCAACTTGCACATATTGTTGTAATAGTAATATAACTCTGAAGTTTGTGAAGAAGTTAGTCTGACTATACTGTAATAAAAACAAATGAAGCGTAAGCAAATTTTTAAAAATTCCAACAAATTTACAAACAGAAACACTCATGAATGCTGTGTTAAGTCTTTTAGAAGTAAAAAAAAAAAAAAAAAAAAAAATAAAACAAGACTGACTCAGTTATATTTTATATTAAAACAAATCTGCATATTGTTTACTTAAAAATAATTCTCAATTTAGAAAAAGTGTTCATTTAATTCTTTTCTAATTATTATAGCCAAAGAAAAAAAAATGGAGATAAACTTTCAAAAAAAAAAAAAATTGTTTAATATGATAAAAATCTAAACTCGATTTTAAATATGGTTTTATTTTTTTAAGTTTGGAAAAACTAAAAAAAAATGAAATATAATGCAACATTTAATATGCAGATATTTCAATTTTGATTTTCAATTTCTGTAATTTTAATAAATACCATTTAAAAAATTATGATCAAGAATAGGTTTGTTAAAATTTCTAATCATAAACCCCTTCATCTACATTTTTGTTACTGAAAAAAAAAGATACTGTTGATTAAACATTAAGTTTTCCTATTATGAAAAAGGTGCATTTAAAAGAAAGGGTTACATTTTCGAGTTCAGTTCCATATTTCTATTAAATTGATCAATGCAGTGTGATACTAACAGACGAGCATATAGACCCCGGAAGGGATGATTTCACCAGTGTTCTAGAGGCCTCTTTAGTTTTTTCCCCCTTTATTTTTAATATTGTCAGAAAAATTATCGTTCCTTTTTATAGGAACAATATCTAAAAAAAAAAGAAAAAAAAGTTAATGTATATGTACTTTAATCTGGCCCAAACTTGAATTCTGTCATATTTTCATTCTTTTTAAAAATCACTGACGTTAAATTTGAAATCTTTATCTCTATCTCTATAAAGTTAAGTATGTTTATATGTTTACATATTTGTATGTACAGGATTCACTCCTAAACTAATAAACCGATCATTATGAATTTTGGAACACGACTACTAGGCATAAGGGATCCAAATGTGGGCTATATTTAGTTTAATTTAGTTTTATGTAAAGGGGGTAGAAGACACTTGTGAAAATTCAGATACCTCCGATTTTTGTGAAATTTTAACAATAGGTATTAGTATAAATATTTTTCAAATGTCAGTTTCTTTGAAGTATTTTAAAGGGTTTTCAGGAGGCACAATATGGGCACAACGTCCCATTTGAAAATTCAAATATGTCAGATTTTTTAATTTGGCCGATAGTAATTAGACACAAATTAAGTAAGAGTTCCTGAATTTCAATTTCTTTGATACCTCTTAAGCTTAAGCCTTAAATGTTAGATATTTTCTAGAATAAAAATGATGTAATAGATTTTGATAAAAATGAGAATAAGGATTATAGACACAAGTTTTAGTATCATTATATTTTGATTTTAAGCTTCATAAGTGGTGCAAAACTTTTTTGTTTGCAGAATTGATTTTACTCGTCCCAGGACGGGTATTCTAATAAATTGTAATTTATTAAGTAAATGCTAGAAATTTATTAAAATTGGGAAATTCTCTGATTTTTGGTTTGTTTACAAATAGTAATTTTCTAGTGAATGCACATTATATCATGGCTTATGGGATGGGGCATGAGTCGGTAGTGCCGACACTTAATTCTCGTAAAGTTTGAAGTTACGGTATTGGTACATAAATAAAACAAACATAATTTTTGTTTGATTGAAGAAGATCGCAACATGAATGTGGGTGATGAATTTACAAACTGAATTTCTATTAAACATTTTAAAAAGTGACTGTACAGAATTATTTTCTGAAAATTTGATCAGTTTTATTTGATAAAAATACGGTTGAATCTATAATCTGAAATTCCACCTTGTTTACTCTAAAATATTATCAACATCTTTATTTAAATATTCTCTTGTGTGAATAAATCTATATTAATAAAATTATCAGATACCTATGGTTTTCTTGCGTCAATGTAATTTCGATAATTGAACATTTAATTATTTATTTTATTTTTATTTTATTTTTTACTAGACTAACAAGGACATTTTATTAATTAACTAAAATAAGAAACAAATATATTACACTGATCCATTCGGTGAAAAAGTAAACTATAATATTAATAATTCAATAAATAATTAATACATCCCTTATTCGTCACTTGGACATTGTTTTGTTCAATATCAAGAAATCCCGATTCCTTATATATAATTGTATCACAGTCAATAGTTTTCTTCGAATGTCCGGCTGGCTTGGCAAGCCGAGAGCAAGCTTAAGGCATTTCTACGAATAACGGCGATGGAGAGGCGCTCATAAAGCCAAGACAATTCGCGATTGTATCCGGTGTTTCACGTCATGAATAGACCAAGGCTGCTGAGGAAGTCGCGTGTGGCAGAGACAATCACTCCACCTGTCTCCACAGCGATCGGTTGAAATTGAATTATTATTTTTATATTTGTGATTGATTAAATATTTATTGAAGTAAAAAAAAATACAATATCATACTCACACTCGCTCACTCACTATCCAGGTTTATCGTCTGTTCCCTTTGACAAGAGGTTTGACGTTGTCGGGCTGTCCTTATGCTAAATCTCCAGTGATCACAATTGTGAGGATTGACTGTCCATTTGCCACTGTTTACAGTCTTGCCTGATGGTTTCTTTCCATGTCTTCCTAGGGCGCCCAGCTTTCTTTTTGCTGTCCAGACTTAGGTCTCTGCATCTCTTCTTCTTTCAACATGCCCGAACCAGCGAAGACGGTTTGCCCTTATTAAGACATCAAGTTTTGAGATGGCAATTTCTCAAGTAGAGTATTCGACCTAATGTTCTGAATCTGATTCGGCTTTACATTGCGTATCCACCTAATCATTGCCCTGTCATTTCTCTGAAGTCGAGCAAGTGAGGGCCAGCACTCACGGCCATATAACATCATGCTTCTTACACAGCTATCATAGACCTTACTCCTGGTAATAATTGGGATTGGCCGGGATGTTAGGATTGGGAGAAGTTAACAACCACTGCACTCTATGGGTGCAAAAAAAGTGTAGCAGGGTGCATGGTAGACTCACATCAGATGCGGACTTCAGATGTAAGCGATGACTTGAGGGCTGCCCTTACACAGAAGTTGAAATCATAATTATAACTAATTTATAATTTGTTTAAACATATAGTACGGTCTGTTACTTCTATATGTATATGAGGGTTTACTGTTGATAAAGGAGGCAGAAGAAAACTGTCATAGAAACAAAGATGTTGCTTTGGACTTCAAGTCTGATTAAACTCGATCATGTCTGAAGTGTCACTATTAGCCACCGTTATGTTATTATTTATTATTCTTATATCTTTTTTTAGTAAAAAGACTTATTTTGCCATCTAATTTACATACGTGTTTGTGGTATGTAGATATGTAAATTAGATGGCAACACTGAAGAAAAAAGGGTCACTCTTTCTCTAAATGCTCACAGAAATATTATAGAGTGGTTGAATCAACATAGTGAGAGAAGGTGAGAGAAATACATAGATATCTCAGAGAGAGATAGGTGACTTGTTCTGTTAATTATGAATAAAGGTTAATTAAAACAGACTTTTTTATCAAATATTATTCAATCCAAAAACTAAAGTATATTTTTGCATGCATTTTGTGTTATTAAAGTATGTATGAAAAAAGCTATAGGAAAACAAATATTGATAAACTCGTATTTAGTATAATAATGGATATTGAAAATCGTAAAATCAAATCTCTAACATTAATTTGTATTATTCAGACTACTGTTCTCATCTTGGATGTTATTTTCATAACGTTTCAGCTGATGTAACCTCCGGGCACAAAAGATAAAGTGCTAAGTAATAATCAGTTCTAAGTAACAGTTTTCTGGAGGTTGGAAGTTCAATCCTCAGTATAGGCAATACTAAGAATACAATTAAGAATTACTTGAGACTTTTACTGTCATGGCTGACAAAACAAAAGCAATCTACTATCCCTGCATTAAATAAAGGGTTCAGTTCAAAATTCTATACAGATTTCAGAGTTCAACAAGACACACCTGAAGAAGGTCGGGGTGGGGGGTACATCAAATAATATTCCAAATAATACTCTAACAAAGTTCTTCTAAACACGTGACTGTAGAAATTCATATAGAAAATTTTTTTTTTTTTTTTTTTTTTTTTCCTTTCAGATAATTTTAAATGAATCATAATTTAATTAAAAAAAAAAAATTCTCTGCCAGATTATTGCATCATAGAACTGTGATAGATAATTTGTTTGTTTTAACTTTTACTTATTTATTTCCTCGCAGAGCAACTGTTTTACAGTTGATGGGGTCGATGAAGAACATGAATTTGCTCGATTGAAACAGTCTATGGAAATGGTAGGATTTTCCACCGAAAGGCAAAACAGGTTTGTGTCTTATCTTTCATTTGATATTTACTGCATTCCTTTTGGAGTGTTTAACATATTTTTTACTAGCTGTTTCTTATAATGATCAATACTAATGGAATGTTTGTATATAATATATATATATCCCCCTTTAGGACTTATTAAACAATATTTCATATATTACTTACATTTTGTATGAAAGCAGTAATTGTCCCTCTACTGTCATAAGCCTGCTAAAAAGATATTCACTGTCCAAATTCAATTTAGCAGGAAGCTGTTCACAGCTATCATTTGGATCATTTGATGTCAATTATCATTTTAATTATGTCATTGTATGTTATGTACTAACTGATAATATGATTAGCATGTGTGCTATTGCTTTTGAAAGCCATTAACATTGGTGCTGAGGAATGTTCTGAAAATCATTCTATCACCTTGTACATTCTTTTGTCTTTTCCGTTTTCTTGTGCTTCTCATTAACTTGACCCTTCACCCACATCGGAATCTAACCTGTTACCAGTAATTTTATTCTTTCCATATGTTATTTCAGTAAAGAAGTTTATTTCTATCAAACCTACATTACATAATATCTTAAATTAACCAGTCTTTCGAATTTTCGCTTGATGTACTTTGATTTTGCGGCAAAGAGACAAAATGGCCATTTACTTTAGCTGTTATGTCGTCCTTCAGTCAATTAAGTTTTTTGCAGCCTTGCTCATGAGAATTTAATTGTTTGTAAAAATTTCTTACTATGAATAAGCTCTCTGAATCTATAGTATTTTACGTCTCTGCTTAATAGATACAACTGGCGTTTCATGCTATTGCATAAGGTTGAATTTTATTTTATAAATTATGAGAGGGCAACAAAATATTCATAATGATTGGGTCATTTCTCTTGTTTATCTCTGGAGTGTCCAATCTATGAGTTAAGTAGGAGCTATCGTTTACAGACTTTGTTTACAAAATATGTCTACAAACCAATCTTAAACAAAACATGTACAGCATAAGATGACCCAATAACGGTTGACATGCTGTATAACATAACAATCAATCAATAAAATTATCCCCACACTATGCATTACTTAGGAGTTCAAATCGTTTTAAGATCATTTTAAATAAGTTTTTAGTTCTTAAAGTTTTCAAATGTATTTTTTTTTTTTAACGTTCGTTTAGTTTTATATTTTTAGTGATATCTATTTAAAATAATGTTTCAAATATACACAAAATTAGATAGATGCTATCTTGGTTTTTCTCTCTAGGCTTTCTGATCTTTAGAGAGATTCTCTCTTGGATTTCTTCTCTAGGCTTTCTAATCTTTAAGCTTCTAATTTTTAGAGGGATGCTATCTTGGGTTTCTTTCGGCTTCTAATAACTGAATGACATGTTACAAAATCATGATCTTCCATAAATGTTATATAAAAATGTCTGGCATATTTCAGTATTTCTTGCTGATGGTTGTATAATGAAATTGTTAATAAAATTTCATAAAAGTTTTACCTCCCAAAGATTTTTTTTTTTTTTTAAAAAGTCAACCCACACCCCATTCTGTCATTCCAGAAAAATAGGTGACTCTACCTATAGACATTCCCTTTCGGTGCCAATTTTCATGAAGTGAGTGGTATTTTCTTTTATGGAGTTTCTCTGTTATGCTTTCTCCACCTGCTTTTCACCAATCTGAAATCTCTATTCAAATTAAAGAATATACTTTAATTTGCATAATCTGAACTTTCTGCTCCAAGACTAACCATTTTCCAGATCAAAGGTTTTGTAGGTTAGAACATCAATGCTATTTGTTGTGTTATGTGAAATTTTTCAAAAGGAAGTTTGATGTTTACCATTTTTCTCCTCCCATGTCTCACTGTCACTCCAGTCTGCTTTCCAACTCTCTCCATCTGATTCTTTTTGATTTCTGTATTTCATTTTTGTTCAGGTAAGTTTACATATTTTTAGATGTAAAAATTTAATCTGCTTTTGTTGTTAAATATTACTTCGTTTCGGAATTTTTGAGATGAGGATTGATAATTTATATTATTTGGATTATTCGGACTACTGTTCTCATCTTGAATGTTATTTTCACAACGTTTGGCAGATGTAAACTCTGATTTCTTTAGATGTGTCTTGTCGAACTCGGGAATCTGTACAGAATTTTGAACCAAACCTTTTATTCAATTCATAGGGGTAGCTTGTTCTCATTCTATCAACCATGGCTGAGTCGAAGTCTTAAGTAATTCTTAATTGTATTCTTAGTATCACCCATACTGAGGATTGAACTTTCAATCTCCACATGGACGGATAGTGCAACGGATAAAAGTGCTAAGTAATAATCAGTTCTAAGTGACATTCTTCTGGAGGTTGAAGGTTCAATCCTCAATATGGGTGATACTAAGCATGCAATTAAGAATAACTTTAGACAATAACAAGCTCCCCACGCCCCTTCAATCAACTAAAGGGTCCCGTTCAAAATTCTGTGCAAATTCCCGTGTTCGACCAGATGCACCTGAAGAAGGTCGGAGGTTACATTGCCTGAAACATTGTGAGAAAAAATTTCCAAGATGAAAGTAGCAGTTCAAATAATTTAAAATATTATTTTATTTATTTATTATTTTTTTTTTATAGTTTCCATGTTATTTACATTGGTTAACATAAAATTGTTGACAAATTAGTTTAAAAACTTAGAAATAATCCTAGTATATTGAAAACCTGATCAATTACCAATTAACAAGTTTACAATATTATGCCTTTTGGTAATTCTTTAATTGAATTATTTCGATGTTTAAAAAAAATAAAAATGAAATTGTATTACAATCTAAAACCAAAATAAATAAGCCGTGCGTGCGTGTTCCCCCTCTGTATGTGACTCGATGTGGCGAGTGTAAAATGCAATAAATTTGGGCAATTTGGGGCATTTTTGACCCCCCTTTGACCCCCTGGGGGGGGCGAACCAGAATTTTTCTGAGGTCAAGGATGCTCATTTTATATCCAGAACAATTGCCTCTACATTTTGGCCAAGTTTTAAAAAAATTAAATGGATGGATCAAACGTTATGGGAGAAAAGGGATTTCTTTTTGCAATTTTGGGGGCTTTTGACCCCCTGGGGTCGCGAACCAGATTTTTTCCATGGTCAGCGATACTTATTTTCTATTAGGAACAATTGCCTCCAAATTTTGGCCAAGTTTCAGAGAAATTGAATGGATGGATGAAAAGTTATGGGGCAAAAAATGTAACTTTTTGCCATTTCGGGGCCTTTTGACCCCCCCCCTGGGGGGGGCTAACCAGATTTTTTTTCAAAAATCGGAGAATGTAACTTTCTAACCTGACCCAAGTTACAACTTCATGCAAAATTTTAGAAATTCAATGGATGGTTGCAGAGAAAAATCCGGACGGACGGACGGACATGCCTCAAAACATAAGTCCCCTGATTTTATAAATGGAGGGACCAAAACAAAATATTAAGGCTTTTACTTAAAGGAATGTTTTGTCTTGAGTCATCCATCAATAGTGAACCATTAACAAAGTTTGTGAGCCATGATACCTGCTCACTCATTGCGGCCAGCGACTCCAATCTTGAGAGGCCAGTGTCTTTCTCTAGGAGAGTTTTGATTATGCTATGAGGCCTTCCAGCTCGTCGCTTGATCTTCTGAAGACCACGGAGCACTGTGGTCATGTGGTTCAAAAGAATGTATTTACATTTAATATACAACCTTTCAGGTATTAATGAATTAAAAACTAATAATTCTTTATAGCAAATTGTAATTAAATGCTTTTAAAATCAATACAGATAGTATGTGCTACTCATAAAGTGATGCTGTTATTCTGCTTACATACTGAAATATATGTAAGTGTATGAGTCGTTAACAATATGTGTTCTATTCTTGATGACAAGGTTGTTGTTTTTTGGGGAGGGGGGGGGTTAAAAAAAAATTTAAAAAAAATTTTTTTTTTTTTTAAAAGTCACTCTTTAACATTTTAATTTATTTATACATTTCTACAGTCAATTTCCCAAACCATAAAATAATTCTGTTGTGCTTATTTTCTAGAAATTACTTTTCCATTATTCACTAAGATGAAGGTTCTGTACTAAGTTATAGATATCTTTATCGTTGTGAATTCTTTTGATTTGTTTACAGGTCTTTTGAGTGTTTTTTTTTCTCCGAGTGCTGAGTTCATAACCCAGAAATTATCTTAATAGCCAGATAAAGACTCATTCAAATGTATCTAAGAAATATATTTGTCAAGTACAAAACTTTAAAGCATATCTTAAGAAGATCCAGGTCGTCTTATAGGATTTTATAATTATCTTGTTTTTCTTTCTAGTCGACCGGGGCTACTATAATAGGTTTGAGGGAATTTGTTCCTACTGTGTCACTCTCATTGTGCAAGAAAAGTCTGGTGCTTCTGCTGTTTAGCAATGATATTAAAATATTTAAAGAAATGTATAAACTTTATATAACTTACGTATTAGCTGAAAATAAGATTGTACAGAAAAAATTACGCAAATTCATCCAGTATTTATTAAATTATAAGAAAAAAAACTGCTCTTGCGTATCTGTAAACATTTCAGCTTATTAAGTAGGCAAGGGAGATAACTTCTATTTTGTTTTGGAAAAAGTCAAAATATAAAAAAAATGGCGACATAGAGATAAAATCGTTTTTTATTTTTAATTTAATAAATACTGGATGAATTGGCATAATTTCTGGTGTAGTCTATTTTTCAGCTACCACGTAAGTACATCACAAAGTTTATACATTTCTTTAGCTATTTCTTTTTTAAGAGAGGCCTAACATGTCATTGTGAAACAGCAGAAGCACCAAAAATCCTATTTCTTGAATAATACATAGGTTTTGATCTTCTCGAAAAAGTGAAAATTTATTTCAGCTTTTTATACACGTTTTTTTTTTTTTTTTTTTTTTAATACAAAAAACTTCTAGTAGTTCCGCTATAGGGCCTACTATTATGATGCATTTTATAATGCATCATAATAATAGCCTCGCTGTACAACACGATTATAACCCGCGTTGTAACAAAGCACATTAACATCCCTTGGAGCAGAAAAAGATGAAACGGCACTTTTGCGTTTTCTTATACCAGACGTAAATGGACCCAAATCAGCAAGATTGCGCGATTAAACAGCTGGTCTTGGAGATATTTGGTCCACGTTTTGTGATGTTTTCTCCTTTGGTAAAATATATTCCTCAAGCATACATTTCCAAGAACTTCTTGCACTGGCTTAGCATTGGCAGCAAGCATAAGATATGTTACAGTTGTACCATACATATATTACAGCCCAGTTTTAAGGGTCAAACAAATCAAGCAAAATGTTACGGTTTTACATTCTAGTAGCTCCGGTTGATGTTATGTAAAAATTGAAATCATCCGAATTCATTCTTTTGCCACCTTCAGTGTTCATTGTCTTTTCCTTGTTCGTTGTACCTGTACATTGTTTTCTTGTTTGTTTGTATATGTGTTTAACAATCCATGTTGTAATAATTCAAAATGTCTTTGTAATAAAGCGTGTATCTCTGAGCAGAAACTGCAATGCTAACAGCACTTGTCTAAAGTTTGTCTAAAGTTTGTCTACTGTTAACTTTTATTTATGTATTTTGTGTTGTATTTGTGATGAGTGAAAACAAATCATAAAAAAGTAAAAAAAAATTAAAAATTAAAAAAAATTATTTTTTAAAATACTGTTGTATCTATTTTTCCACAGAATTTTTTCCGTCTTATCTGCTGTTTTGCACTTGGGAAATATTGAATTTAAAAAGGTAAGAGTGGTCACTAATCTTAAATTAATCTCTTGCAATGAAAACAATTTTTTGGTGGTTGAGTTGTATAAAATTTTAAATGTTTAAATATTTATCGTAGACTAGCAGGGCTATCCGGTTTTGTCCACCGGCTCAGATAACAAAATAGAAAAGTTAAAAAAAAAACGTGTGTGCAACATTTTTCTTTAAAACTTCTCCCTCTAAACACTGTCACGTTAATTTTTAAACATACCTCTTCACCCCCTGTCTCTTTTTTGGCAACTTATTCACTAATTTGGTCCCTGGTGAATCTAAAGGAATGAATATTACAGTATTTTTTTACCATAACCTGCCCGGAGTTATACTGAATCCGGTGATGTAAAATTTGCAATTGTTTCTTTGATAGTTTCTGAAACTTAGCCAGGCACATACAAACGGAAATAAGTCTTCATCATTCCAGTAATCACATGAGCTACCAAGCTCATCAAATAGAATTTAAAAAAAATACCTGACGAATATAAGTGCAAGAGAAATCCAAACAGGAACGGTTAGAATCCTAAAAAGATGAGGAAATTGAAAAAAAAAGAAGACTTTTCTTGATCTAATAGAATAAATCTAGACCTTTGATGGCAAAGTTAATTTCATATAAGTAAAGACGATTTCACCCTTATATTTGTGATGAATAGCTTTATTCACAAAAGGTCCTAAGATGGAGAACTGCTGACATTTGGGGAGGTGCTACTCTGACAAAGTACAAAATCAATCCTTTTCCATCTTTCAGTCTTTTATACAGAAGAGATGTTGCTAGCCTCTCTCTACTGTGGCGTTATGTTCATGGTAGGTGCATTTGACAACACAGTAAGCTTTAATAAAACTGTTTAGTGATTAAAAATTATTTCTTGTAAAAAAATATCTGACAAAAATTATGTATATCGTATTCGCATATTTAAATAGCCAATCCATTTTTTTTTTTTTTTTTTCAACAGACTTGTTACAAAAACAAAAGAATATGTAAACTTATGGTATCAAATAGTTATTCATTGGCCAATTCATTTGAAAAATTTCCAGCATTTAATTATAGAAGCTGGCTAATGTGTTTGTTTTTAAAAGTATTCCTTTATTATTCTAAACTGTAGGTTAAGTAAAATTATAATGTCTATATTTGAAATTATGGAGAACATGATGAACCAGAATGTTGATCGAGTTGTGGCAATAGTCTTGATTTACCTCTAGCCACCATAAAAGAGCCTATCTTTGCCTAGCGTGTAGAACCTCATTGTGAGAAAGAACAAGTACATACTGGAATGAGAGTGTTTATATGTATTAACCATGTGTGACTGGCATCCTTTGTTATCCGTAAGAGATGAGCTAAACGGAAGTTGATAAAGCATTTTAGCACTCGAAGGGCTAAGATCATTGCGTAATAGAGATAAGTATTGAAAACGGTGTTGTTGGAGAACAGTTCATTACGTGATAAAGATTTAGTGGCAAACATGTTGCATTGAATATGGTGTCTCCAGAGAAAAGTATACCACGTAACAAAGTTCCAGTAGTGTGCACGTTGCTTCCATTAACAGAGACCCTCTTTTTTCTTTCTTTCAGAAACGATTATAGTTCTAAAATATAACCATTCTCAAAAACATTCTGAAACATTTTATCCTATTTTAATATTAATACAGTTCCATCTGAGATAAATTTACTTCAAAACAAACTGTCATTAATATCTATTAACATATGCTTACCAAATGTACATTAAAATACAGGTTTAAAGAAATTGTTGCCAAGTTTTATGCAGAATAGTTTTGCATTAAAATTTTATGAGAAAAGCATTGAACCAAAAAAGAAAATAACTGATCTTTTTATATATCTTACCAAAACGTATGTGTCCAAAGGAGAGACACAACGTAGACTTACATTCACCTTCCTTTCTTAAAGTTCAGTCTTTCTTCTTTCCTACAGAAAGGAGATCTCCATCATGATGAATCTGTGGTTATTAGAAATGAGCAAGTTATCACTGTGATATCTGACCTGTTAAAGGTAAGGACATTTTTTTTCTCTTCATTTAGCAATTTAAAATTATTTCAGTCTGCATTTGAATCGATCAAAAGATTTCTATTCTTCAAAAATACCCCTTGTTGGAATGTGACTTTCTAAAAACAATGTTAACTTTCATTCGAAAGATTTGAATAATTGGCTATAGATAAGCCCTCCCCTGTTTTTTATTTTTTTAATTCTTTTTCATTTTTTAATAAACTCAAACAAAAGAAAAATGTCTTTTAAATAAAGTATTTTCTAATCTGGTAAATATTTTTCAGTTGATTCCTGACAATTTTCTTTTAACTTTCAAGTAAGCAAAATTAATGAATTAAGAGTGTGTACAGTGTATTTTCTTTGCTTTTTCATAAGAAAATTAGAATCAGCCTCTCGTCAAAAATAGCTCTCAACATGTTGCATACTATTTGGTTAAGAGTTTGTAATGCTAGGTTTAATAGATGAGGTTACTGTAATTGGTTATCCATGACCATTATAATTAAAGTTTGAGTTGAGGTCGACGCTCATCTTACTCCATTTTGAAACAGCTAGATAAACTGCCCCCCCCCCCCCCCTCCATACAATCCACAAAAGAAAGAGTATATGATGCGATTTCTTGCCTTGACAAAGTACAAATTTAACAGAAAATACTTTTTATTTCGGAAGAACTGGAAAGGAATTAAAAAGATCCAATAGTAATCTTTACAAAAAGTCAAATGAGTTAGATGGAACCAGGCTTAGCATGTCTGTTTCCTTGTGCAGCCTGACTCCAACTGTTTAAAAGTGTGGGGGGGGGGGGACACTTGTGTGGGCATGCTTCGAAGAACTCATTTAAAAAACTATTCACATGCCAAGCCACTCTATTGGTCGATGCACAAATTACTCGGCACTAAACTTTGTCTATTTACATCAAGAGAAAATAGTACATCAACATATGTAATTGTTGCAAGTTCTTCCACTATTTTTGTATGTGCTTTCAAAACACCATCTTTTATTTCCCAACATGTGTTTTCGTTTGGCCGAGAAGATGTTAATGCAATAACTGTTCAAGGCTTTTATTTCCACTGGCCAGGGACTTTTAGACGCGAGTCGAAGTGTTCAAAAACTGCCGTTTTTACTTGTACCCAACTTACCCCCAAAACTGTTTGGTGTTCTTTACGAGCACCTTTTAAAAATGTCCATATTATTCGATGGCCTATTAGAGAAGATTGCCATCGTCAGGCAACTCTCGTTATGACATCACTCACAAGATCTCGTACTCCCCTTCCGATTTTCTTATTATACAGCAAACAATCTTAAGAAATTTGCATAACTTTAAATTTGAGAAAACCTTTTTCCAAATTCTATTAATTTTTTTTTATAATTGTAAGATTTTTTAATATTAATCTTCCAAACAAAAAAATAAATTTTTTTTTTTTTTCCTTTTAGGTGAAAGAAAATACCCTTATTGAAGCCTTAACCCAGAAGAGAACAGTTGCGGGAGGAGAGACAGTGTTCATGAATTACAAGCTGGAAGATGTAAGTGTTACACACACACACACACACACACACACACACACACACACTATTCCAATGACCACTTTATTCACCTTTCAAAAAATCCATATAACTTGACGGTCTGTTTCGTCTACACATGAATGACCAAATATAGATATATATCCTTGATTTTTCATACGTGCAACTCTTCAGAAGTCCAAAAATCGTGTCCAGAAACATAAAAAAAAAAACAGTACAAAAAACAACACTCACATTATTATAGGATTCATAAATACATTTTTAAAAAAGGAACATGAGGTTCCTTTTAGCTATAGAACGCCATCTTTTATACGAACAGAGCTAGAAAGGGTATGTATAACTTAAATATCATGTCGTAAATAGTTCTAAAGGAATAAAAAAAAAAAAAAAAAGTTATAAAATGAAATTAGAACTTAAACTTTCGAGGTTAAAGCTATTAATAATAAATATGTACATAAATATTAGTAATGCAGTGATTCCAATATTTTTCCCTGATTCTGATACAATTAACGATTTTATTCAAAATTCCTGATTCTGATTCTTTTCAAATTTCTAAATATTTAGAGTTTTTTTTATTTTCGTATTACTGTAAAAATCCGTGTAATATGTGCATATATTTTTGCAAAGTAAAATTAAACTTGCATTAAACGAGTTGATCTTTCTAATTATTTTAGTCTCAATTGATTAAAATGGTGATTTGATAAATTCATTGTTAGATTTTCATCTATATTTTTCATTTGTGCCAATTTTTCCTATTTATCCACTTGTGCCATTTTTTTTTCTTGTTCTATTTGACCATGCCATTTTTAGCTAAATTTGTTATTATAATCTATAGATTTTAGTTTTACTTGTAGTTTAAAAATGATAAATATTTGTTATTTTATCATTAGTACTAGCAATGGAAAATTAAGTTTTAAACAACAACAAACAATAAAAATTGAAAAATCGTTTTTGGAATTGTAAAATAGGCTAAAAATTTTCTGAGGCGTCAAAAAGTTTTGTTTTTTTTCGATTCCAGACTCCGATTAATCGTCCCAACACTAATAAATAAATAAATATATATTTGTATTTAAGTGGCAGGTGAGTTATAAAAAGAAAGCCTTTACACAATCAAAAGACGTGTACAATGTTAAAAGTTAAAACAATTACAGCTACATGATAAAGTACAAATCCTTTTCGAATGGGTTCACACTTTTTTTCCTACATTTTCTTCGAAATCTACAAAAGCTAATAGGTTCATTACAGTAAGTATATTTTTAGCACAAGACAGTGTACATATATCATGCATTTCTTAATGACATATTTCTGAGATTTACCCAAACTTTCTAAATATGTTTCGGAATTTCAAAGATGAGGATTTATAATTTATATTATTTGGATTACTACTATTTTCGTCTTAGTTGTTTGAATTCACGATGGTTCGGACAAAACTTAGGAACCTAATAGTCGAATTTGGGAACCTATATGTAATTTCAAACTGAACCCTTGATTTAATCCACGTAGATAGATTGTTTCGGTTATGTTAGCCATAACCAAGTAGAAGTATTAATAATTATAAATAGTCGATTAAAACATCACTAAAAATACTATACATCTAAACAAGATTGGGCTGAAGGGTCCCAAAATCCATACTATAATTGTCCACATCGACACGTGGCATAACAGGTAACAATATTGGTTAACAATCGGTTCAAAGTGACGGTCTTCTAGAGGTTGAAGGTTCAATCCTTACTACAAGTGATAATAAATAAGAATAACATAAAAAAAAAGGGCTGACTGAATGAAAACAATCTAACCCCATAGATTAAATAAAGGGTTCAGTTTAAAATTTGTATAGGTTCAACTATTAGGTTCTTAAGTTTGAAAAGATGCAACTGAAGAAGGTTGGAGGTTACATCGGCCAAAACATGAACATAAAAAACGAAATGAGAATAGTAGTAATAATATAAATAATACAAATTCCTAAATTAGTTGTGTTGATTCAGATTGTGTATAAAATTTATGAAGTCTACTTAAATCGTTTTCTTCTTCATTTACTTTGTGCACCGGAGTCCACATTGGATTTCTCCGGCCACCATACATGGTCAAAGACTTGGTTTAGATGAAGTTTGGCTGTTATAAAATCTTGGTGAAAGATATCAAACCACCTTTGTTTCGGCTATCTTCCCGGCCTTTTTCCAGGAGCCGCTATCTTGAATCCTGTTTTCGTAATGGTGTTATTTGCATGCAGCACAAACAATTTCTCCTAATTTTGTCTGAGATTGGCATAATATCGTAACAGTGAGAAATATCAACATTTCAGACATGAAAACACTAATTACTTATCATTTGATAAAGTCTACGTAAACTAATAAGTAATTGGTACACTTCCTGTTAAGACTGCAAAATTCAACACTGTGTTTGGAATAAGATATTAAAAATGGTTTTCTAAAAAGATCAATTTAAAAAAAAAAAAAATTTAATTTTCTTTGTAATATAAACTCTTTGTTAGATTCATTTTCAACTCCATGTATTTATTTTTCTAACAAGTGGATTTCTGTCAAATAATTCTTTGAGTCTTTATGACTCGAGCAAGGATCGAACCCTTGTCTCTCGGGCCCATTAGTATTTCTTAGTATCTTTTAGAAATCGTCTTTCTTTATTAATTGGGAGAATTACAAACAGTAAGATGAGTTTAAAAGTGAAAATCTTTATTTTTAATGTGTATATAAATTATACACAAATCTCAACACTTTTACCAAAAAGAGTATGTATCTGAGAAAGGGAATATGTTACTGCTAACCTTTGTCTCGTATTTGACTGCGTCGGGCTAGGGAATCATTTTTACCACGTCGAGGGGTTGTTATTGCTTTTATTCGCCTGTCTGTTTAATATGCATTGATTAACCTGAGCAGATCGTGCAGCTCTTTTTCCTCTTTACATCCATGCATTTTTTCTAACTCAGGCAATCTCCTCTAGCAGCTGGCTCTGGTCGAAATGTACTATCAAGCTAACTCATCAACACATAAGCTTTACATGTTCTTCCATGTAATACATCTATTACCTCATTATAATTTTGTCTTTTAAATTTTCATTTCTTTTATTACTTTTAATTACTTGATCGGTTAGAATACAAATCTGTCAGAGAACGACATATATTGATTGCTTGTTATATTCTGCTGACTTTGCTACAGGTCCAGCGTTTGTTGCTGATTCCTGATTCAATTGGCATATTTAAGATTTTATTCTGTTTTTGTAATGGTAACTTTTGAACATTCTATGTGGCACAACTAAAATTGCGTATTCTTGATTATCTAATAATTTCTATTCGTTTTGAAATCATAAAAATAGAAAAAATCTAATTTCTGAAATAAATTTTTTTTCTAATTCCTAATTGAATTTGTTTTTCTGTTACAGGCAATTGCTACGAGGGACGCACTTGCAAAATGTTTATATGGTGCGCTGTTTGACTGGATTGTGTTAAAAGTCAACCACGCCCTCCTCGCCAAACGGCACAACAGTGAACATCAGGTAGACTTCCCCCCTGTCCCATCTTGCACCCGGAATGATCAGCCTCCCCCTTACACACAGGCAAGTTCAGGTCAAGCTACTGCCACCATGACTGAGACATCATTTGTTCCTTCATTCTTCTAAATTGTTTGCATATTTTGTTGCCTTTATAGAATTGTGGCCAATGGTTTTATATTTGATGCTAATTGCTATGTATGTGCTCCTATGAATGTTTTGTTTTATCTACAAATATTGAAGAATTCATTTATTAAAAGTATCTGTTTCAGTGAAAATAGAATGGCAACTTATTTAATTTTTATTATGATATTTAGTCGAACCTCTTGTTAAAGAGAACATAGACGATAAACCTGATTAATGAGTAAGTGATACAGATGATTTTGTCCAAATTAACAATCTTGACATTAAAGTTCGAGTAAACAATGTCTGTGGAAGCATTTAATCACCAATCTCATTTAGGGAATCCTAGTTGTTTTGTTAAATCGATCAGAAAAATAACCCTAACAGCCAAGGCCCATTATGGCTTAGAAAGCATGCTTAGAAGTAGAGCAGTTTAAAACACATCTGATCTGCTTGTAGGTTGTGCCATATTTATGACCATATGAAATCTTGTAACAGAAATGCCATCTTGCATTAAAATCTCCAAAGAAGATTCCTCTTTGCGAATTGAGATGTGAATGCGTCATAAAAAACAGAATATCTAAATAGTCATAAGCTTAGCTAGAAATGATTTACCTGAAATAAAGACTGTTAATTTTTTTAATAAAATTTAATATTTTCTAAATAAGGAACTATGTGCATGTGATGTAGGTTTCTTCATTTTACATGTAAACTTGTAACGCCATTCACCCGGGGTGGGTTGAGCCAGCTCCAAATGATTCACTGCATCCTGTTTCAAGGTGGTCCACCCACATCGATCAATCATTCCCGGTTACAGCGACGAATATCAAAAATACAAGAGTTGCTATCAACTCCATGTCTGTCTTTACCATTTTAATCCATGTCTTCTGTTGGCCACCTTTGTGCTTCCTTCTGCCAGTGGGTGCAATTAGTGCTACCAACTTGCAGATTAATTCCTCTTCAGAGCATCAAAGAAAATATCTAAACCAGCAAAGTCTCCTTTTCTAGTTTGGATACATTCTTTGATGCCCTGAGGAGGAATTTATCTGTAAGTTGGTGGAGGAAGAGCAAAGGACAACTGAAGAGGTTGATTAAAATGGTGAAGACAAGCCATGCTCTTAGAATTGTTATTATCCACATTGATTTATGTACAAAATAAATATATTAATTACATAAAGATTTTGAAGTTTATCAGTTTAGAGAACAATAGCAAATCATTAATCTTGTAAAACGAAATAATTTCTGATATTTCCTTTTAAGGTC
The DNA here is from genome assembly GCA_963556195.1 of Sepiola atlantica. Classification (NCBI taxonomy): domain Eukaryota; kingdom Metazoa; phylum Mollusca; class Cephalopoda; order Sepiida; family Sepiolidae; genus Sepiola; species Sepiola atlantica. Next base: position 186,764,479 of record OY744515.1, read on the forward strand.
ATAAATGAAAATATTTTTTAAGTTTGCAGCTTTCTAAGAGACATTGGAAATAACTTAATATTACATATCTATGTAAGGAAAAGTAGATACACTACAAAATATAAGAATCAAATCAAAAACACATCAGTAGACTAATGTTTTTAATAAAAGAAACAGTCAAAATGAATAGGTATTTTTAATCAGGACCGGCGGGACAGTTATAAAAGTGGGAGGGCCCGGTTAAACACATGCATATATAACTTCATTATTGATGACCATAAAGCCGTCCATGTTAATAACTCTTGTACAAGAAACAAATATAAGGAAGTGGTGGAGGAAAAGGGTTGGGTTGAATGTGGGTAGACAGTAGTCTGAGGCAACAGACAAGTCGTTGATTCATCTTTAAATCTGGATGGTAGCATCATCCTGGGAAGTGGAAGGACAAAGTAAGCAAGAATCGGGGTGTGGGACATATGACTCGTATTTGGATATTTATGTAGTAGAAAGGGGAGTAAAAAAAAAAAATTGTAACGTTCTTATTCTATTTGGTTTAAAGTATGAAAGAGTGCGGAGGGGATTTTATCCTCTTATGAATCTTATACTTACATATATAAGCTTGATGTTTTTCTTTAGAAATTAAACATATGTTATGTCATTTAGAAATGTTTCTATCTACTGAGGTTGAGTTTTATCAAACTTAAATCTAAATGGATCATGTATCTGGCTACTTGTATTGCAGATGATTCTTTGAGATAGAGAGAGAAAGACTTAAGCTCAGACATTTTTTAAGAAATAAATGGCATTTGCTGCCGATACAACTTTTTCCTTTCAGTTAACTTTTGTGGAAGATTGATGTCCAGTCAGTTGGTGCTATTGTCACTGTTGTCATGTAATGTTAGCATGAAATGCATTGTTTTATTTCATTTTTAAAAATTTATTTACATTTCTATGTGTTTGCATATATATTGATATATATATATATATATATATATATATATTTATATATATGTTTTGGCAAAAGTTTCGAAGGTAATTACTTGACTACATATAAAAAAGAACTGTAATAAATTATATAGGTAAATTGGTTTTATTTAGCATGTCTGTTTTTCAGCATATCAACTTTTCAGAGTGTGTATTTAATGTTTAAACAATAACTATTGTAAACAATTCATTGTGTACCATTATATGAACACAAGTTGCTATTCTACCCATAACTGAGGGTAAGTTGTTGGTGCATAGCTTTCCCAAAGTAGTGTGTAAACACTATAGATCTGATCGAATTAAAACTCTATTAAAATGCCATTACAAGAGATGACTTAAGCAAGACTGTTTGGAATATATATATATATATATATATATATATATATATATATATACACATATAAATATACATGTATATATACATATACATGTATAAATAACAGAAACTTTGTCAAAGTCAATTGATATATTTTTGATACTTTTTGTACAATAGGTGAATAAGAGGAGGGAAGAGATATATATATATACATGTATTTGTATATATACATGTATTTGTATATATACATGTATTTGTATATATACATGTATTTGTATATATACATGTATTTGTATATATACATGTATTTGTATATATACATGTATTGGTATATATACATGTATTTGTATATATACATGTATATGTATATATACATGTATATGTATATATACATGTATATATACATGTATATATACATGTATATGTATATATACATGTATATATACATGTATATGTATATATACATGTATATATACATGTATATATACATGTATATGTATATATACATGTATATATACATGTATATGTATATATACATGTATATATACATGTATATGTATATATACATGTATATATACATGTATATGTATATATACATGTATATATACATGTATATGTATATATACATGTATATGTATATATACATGTATATATACATGTGTATAGAGAGAGAGAGACAGCTGCAGAACCTTGAATTTCTAAAATTAGTTTAAAGTTTATATTTTTAAAGATTAAAACAAAAGTTGTAATCCTGGTATCTTGTTTTACTGAGCATTTTTGTATTTATTATTGACATAAAGTATTGAGGTTTCATAATATCTTTCACATAAATTTGTAGATTAGTATTTCTGTTGACAATTCATAGAAATTTGTTTGCATAAAATCATTAATTAGTTTTATTCACATAATCACTTTTTATTATCAGTCTCAATCTGATTTTTCTTTAATATGTTAAGGACTTAACATTTTGATTGTAGGTTTTATTTCTATATAGAAATATCTTTTAAATCTTCTTCTGCAAAAGAGCATCACTTGTATTGTTGGAGTAGCTGACCATTTTACTTTCCTTTGCTCTGAAAAAGTTTAGTTATATCTTAGATCTTTCCATATAAAGAAAAATACCCGTCTTAGGATAGGTCAAATTAATCCCCCCCCCCTCCCTCTGAACAAAACAGTTTTGCACCAATTTTATATTACCTTACAAAGATTAAAATTAGCAAATAATGCTATTAAACCTAATGTCTAGAATCTTTATTCCAATTTTGATCAAAATTCATTATATGATTTTAGTTCTAGAAAATGTCTAAAATTTATGATTTAAGCTTAAGGGGTCTTAAGAAGAAATGGAAATTCCAGAAATCTTGCTTGATTGGTGTCTAATGACTGGATACAATTTAATGCAAATCTGAAATATTTGAATTTTTAAATTTTCAAATTAGAGGTTGTGCTTATATTATGTTTTCTGGAACTAAAATGTGCCAAAGAATCTGAAATTTAGTGAATATTTATTAATTGATGTCTAGTACCCATTGTTAAAATTTCACAAAAATCGGAGATATCTTAATTTTCAAAAGGGCTTTCACCTCTTTGCCCCCCCCCTCGTTGCATAAAACTAATTTAAACTAAATATAGCCCATATTACCTAACCTGACATCCAGCTATGGGTAGGATAGGTTGAAAAGAGAAAGATTGGAGAAATTGTAAGGATTAGGTAAAACAAAATGACCCTCAAGCCATGTTTGGGGCATTTTTGTTTATAAAAACAAACAAAAAAAAATGCATTGCACTATTCTGGCATAGCCAGATCCATCAGATTGTCAAGTTTTTTTGTTTTTTTTATTTATTATTTTAATAAATATATATAAATTAAAAAAAAAATAGAATTTTTAATTTGAGTTTTAACATTTTGATTAAATTGTTTTTCAATTTGCATTTCTTTAACCAATTTATATGGTAAGTAATGCCACTTCTGCACTGTCTTTTTCATTTTTTTTCTTCATTTGAATTAAATGCAAATTCAGATTTATTTGCTATTCAGATTAGAAATATTTAGTTCACCTTTTTCTATCATTCTCTGCATGTTGTGTGGCATGCCATTATTTTTAGCAGATATTTATTTCCTTTTGTTTTTACATTTGTTGTTTCTTCTACATAAGATCCAAGTAAATCATTTGTTCAGTTTTCTATTGATAATCAAACTTTTCATGAATGGTTATTCAAATTAAACGAGTAAATTAGTTGCCATTTTTATCTTTTTTTGTGTGTGTGTAGAAGTTATAAAGTTAACAAGTTATGGTTTTAGTAAAAGTGTCATCTTCGACTAACACTAAGTTCTAAATAGTTGTTTTCGATTGGTTATAAGGTAAAAGCTTAATATTAGGATAATATCCGACAGAAGGTATAAAAAATATGGAAAAGTGGAAAAAACACCAAATATAAAGGATAATGATACATCAAAGACACTGCAGTAGAATAATATTTTGTTTCTTTTAATAACAGAAACTTTGTCAAAGTCAATTGAGATATTTTTGGTACTTTTTGTGCAATAGGTGAATAAGAGGAGGAGGGAAGAGAAGAATAGGTGATTTTTTTCCTCCTCCTTCTCTCCTCATATTTGTTTGTATAAAAAAATATCTCAATTCGCTTTGATAAAGTTTCCATTATTAAAAGAAACAAAATATTAGTCTCCTGATGTGTCTTCGATGTAATCGTTTCTTTTATATTTTGCTGTTTGTCCACGTTTCCATTTATCTTTTCTATGCATTTGTCATAATATGAACAAAATGTAATTGATCTTTTTAGGATATTGCTGTTTGACTAAATTAAATTTTATTTAAAAAAAAAAATGGTTGTTTTAAATTGAAAATAGCTAAGTCATACGATTGTACCTAAATATTTTCCACTTTGTCTTTTATCCATTTTTTTTTTTCTCACCTGAGCAGAATAATAATGAATCGGACTTATTTCCAGGTATTCTGCTCTTAACATTCTTTTGCTTCTTTGGTCATCTATTAACAGCTTTTGCCTGTTTGAGCTGCTCTAGAATCACTCACTCTGATGGCTGCATTGCCTTTCTTTTATTATCACACAACTTGCCGACTTCCCCTCACGTGCAATAAGCAAAACATAGTTTTAGTTTTCAACTAATTAAACCTTTTTTTCAATTTTAACAATTCTTTTTGGGAGAGTTTCTATCTGTTCTTCGATAACTGCCTTTTTTCTCGAGAATTTGGAAGTTCATAGACAAATTCTTGTAACATTTTAAAATTCTTTATTACCAAGATATTGGAAAACCTTTAAAAAAACTTTTTGTGTCATTTGTTGATTTAAACATTTTTATTGTTTTTGAAACAGTCAAATTGAAATTGATCAGGTTCCAAGAATTTATAGATTACTATCAGAACCCCATGAAAAGTCCACGGTTGCTTACCTATTGTCTCCTTTTTCTTCTTACCATAAAAATATTTGCTAGCTAAATATCTTTTTTTATATATCAAACAAACATTTTAACACATTTATTTATTTATTGTAACAATTTAAATCTTTTTTTAAAGTCTTATCGTAAAAATAATTGTAAGCTATATATTATTTAAATAAAACAAATGTAAGTTTTTAAATTTATTTAACATTGTAACAATTAGTATGTTTTTAAAACAGTTTTAAATCGATGAGATGAAATACGTTTATACGTTTTGAAATGACGGTTTATTCGATTTTGGGAAAATTCGTTTTGAAATAACTTTTGCCAATCAATGATATCAGATATTGCTCAATTATCTTTTTTGCATTTTATCTTTGATTGGATCATCTCATCTTTTTAAAATGGGTATGGAAGATGGAAACATACATAAAAAAAAATGACTGGAAATATTATTATACAGACTAGTGGGACCCATGGGAATTCCATGGTTGTATCCTTTATCTGTTGTATATTGTTGCCGTGCTTAAAAATATTTCCATTCTATGGACGTCTGGCATGAATGAAGACCCCACAATATGATTGTACCACCTTTGTTCAAACTGAAACATAGTTATCTAAATACTCAAGCTAATGTAGTTTCAGAATATGTCTTGTTATGGGGGTCTATCTTCAAATCTCTTGCAGGACTTTGTAACATATTTCCATTCTATGGAAGTCTTGCATGATATTATTTTACACTTTGATCCGAGCTCGGAGACCAAGAAAATGTATTATAGTTTGAGTTTCACGTTCGACATAAATAGCATCAGATGAAATTTTAAAAATTACTTTTTTTGTATGGCATCTTTTTTAAAAAAAAATGGTGGAGGGTGATAAGGTATGTATGGACTTGAAATTGCCGTAGCATATTATTATATAGATATATTTTTATAAATTAAAGATTTCTAATTAAAGTATAATTAGAAAAAATAATCATATACAACATTTAGAAGTTTACCTACATTTATTCTAAAGTTTATATCAATTCACTTTAATGCTGCCAGAAAAATGATTTCCTTCCATTCAATATACAATCCTGAATCTTTGTCTTAATTTTACTTAAATTCCGTTGTTTTTATGCTAACATAATCTTTTTCATCAACTAAAATGGATAGTTTCAATTTTTTTTCAAATGTTTTAATCGATTTAGCAGTTTTACATCAGAGTTTAAAATGATCGTTTTTTTTTTTTTTAGTAAATCGGAAGATAAAATGTAAATTGATTACTTGTACCATTTAAAATAATTTCCTTATTTTCTGATCAATTTCAAAGAGACTTCGTTTATGGTTGTCAATTTAGTATTTATCCTGTATTAAGTTTAGTTATTGATATTGGGCTGTTGATTCCTTGAATTTTAAAAATATTTTAAAGATATTTTTTCTTTCTGTTCCTTTTTTCTATGAACTGATAATTTAAAACATTCCTTTGTTGTGAAATGTGATGTATCTTAATGGGTTCTTATTTTGACTTTTTTCCTTTTTTAAATTAAAAAAAGAAAAATTGAATTGAAAAAAATAAGGTTTTGATACATTTATTTCAACTACTTTAATTTTAACTTATTTTCATCAACTAATCTGATCTGATATTTTGAGTGGCTAATTGATAAATCATTTTCCTTTTTGCAGATGTTGGTGTCTTAAAACTCCTCAATTCATTAAGTTTATATACATCATAACTTAGTTTTGCTTTTTGATACAATCTTATGAATAGTTGAGAAATAAAGCTATGAAAACATTTCTGATTGTTAAAAATTTAATATTTAATCTTAGCAATAACAATGTTACCCTGCACTCGTCTTATACATTCTTCATTTGTATTTAAGATGTCTTCTGACTACCTCTGTTAATTGAATGAGGAACTTGTTTACCTTTTTACCAGACTGAGGGTTGGCTGTCCTAAAATCAAAGCTCATTATTTATACTTTCAAAAAGGATTGTCGAGACGAAACTGATGAAAGACAGGAGATTTATTCAACTTGATCTATGTTCCAAATCACTGATCAGTGCGGGAAAGGAGACAGACAATCACCGTTTAATCATGTTGTCAGCCCATTTCATTTACATGTCTGAACATGCTGGTTGCTTCCCCAGACTGCCTTCTCTATCATCCTTTCTTTAAGCCATATGACGTCATATCTGTTTTAGTACATCCCCCAGCAACTAAGCAACTGTCAACTAGAGGTCATCTAATTGACATCGACAAAGCCCCCAACGGTTTCCATTTCCTGTTATTCTCAACTAACTGAATTATATACTGGTTTACCTATCTGTCCAATATTTAATATTATGAATTTGTCAATTTTATAATTTCTGTCAGTGATCCTCATTAAACTCAGTCTTAAATATCATAAATATTGAAATTGGTAAAAATAATTACCTGAATATGGCACGGTTTAGTTTTGACCAAGTTTGCATCACAAATTACAAAGTGGAGAATTCTTGCCTGTTTTTAAATATAAGCATCGAAAATCTTGAACCTGGGCTCAAACATTGACCATGCTGATCTAAAATAGTTTTAAGAAATCTTATCACCTGTCCTTCAATTTTATACTAAAAATTATATTTCAGGTTCTTTTTAAGTTTTTATGTTTTATTCAAACCCGTGATATTGATCCTTCGTACTATTTTGCGCGTTCAATTTGATATACAAAATTTAAGATACTTCACCCGAAACAAGGCAGCTCGCCACTGTAGACGTAAGGGGCTACTGAGAATTAGGGAGTAGGTTTTGGGTGTCATCCTAAGTTTGTAACTGTGCAGCGAGATGTCTGTTTACGTTAGTTTTAAACCTCTGCATGTCGGTACAGTTGGGGAAACAGAGAGCAGGGAGGTAGTTCCAGAGGCCAGCAGCATGAGGAAAGAGTAGAAGGCTCTCGGGCATCTGGGGACCTCCACAGTAAATGGATGGGACCTAGCTGAGTGTCGGGTTGTTCTAGTGTATTTATGTCGAGGGGGCACTAGAGCAGCTAGTTCATCGGAACACAATCCATTAAAGTATTTGTAAAAGAAGCACAAAGATACAACATTGTGGCGATGGGACAGGGGCTGGAGCTTGGTGGATAGTGAGGGACCTATTAAGTTGGCGACTCTTTTTTGGACCTTGTCTAAGAGGGAGAGATTAGTGAATGATGCACCAGCCAGATCCTCTTGATAAAACTATTGCTGTTTTTGATGATTTCTTATCAACAGTCTAATGGAGTCGCTATGGGCAGTCCTCTTGTCAATATTTTTTTATTTTATAAACAATGTATTACAGAATACCAATCAACCTCCTGGTTTCTTTTGGTATGTAGGTGACATTTGTCATTTTGAAAAATAAAACGAAGTTATGAAACTTTTCAATCAATTTAAGGAGAAAAAATCAGTAATGCTTTATCTTTCCTTGAAGTTTTAGTTGATAGATGACATTTAATTCATAAAACGAGTGTCCAACCAGCTGAGGTTCACCATGGCATCATTCTGGCAACCTACGGTCTACTTGACTGATAATCTTTGTCGGGATGAAGTATGTTTTGGCTCAATCCCAGGCATTACCTCCTCCCTCAAGAGGGGGGAGTTTATTGTAGAGGAATTCCGAAGGGTCAGTATGGGTTGTACCTGACTAGAATGCCCCCTCGGAGGGGAGGGGGGCTGGTTTTCCCTGTCTTCCGATCTTGTGTCACATTTTGCTGCAGTGGGAAGCAATCGTTTTTTTTTTTTGTTTATTGCAAGAGACGCTTTCAATTCAAATGAAAAAAAAAAATTAACAACACTTTAAGCTTTGATCATATATTCCAAGTGTAAATTGGATTTATCTACAAAACTTGAATTTATTAAATCTGGTAAGCAAAAAAATCGATTCAGGAGTGACGAACAGTTTGGTCCATTTAAATGTTCTCTTTATCTTAATCTTCCTGCGTTTGTTTAGTCTTTGTTTTTCTAATCAATTAATAAAGTCTGTTGCACAATGTTTTCTTTCTTTCAATCTTCATTTAATCAACAAATAGAAAGTGTTTTTTTTTTTTTTTTTTTTTTTTTTTTTTTTTTTTTTTTTTTTTTTTTTTTTTTGAGCAACAAAAAATATTTTCCTTTCTCTTAAAATAATTTACTAATTTTTGTGCCAGTTTGATTCTTAATACATTGAATGTATTTCTTGAAAGTTCATAAACAGTATAAAGCACATTCCACTAAATATAAGACAACATAACCCTCTTTCTACTTCTCATTTTTCTGCCCAACAAATTATCTCGGCCATTGGGTAACATTTAATACATCATTCTAATTGTTCATTTTAAAGTTTAAATTAAAAAAATATAGTTTCTTTAGTCGTTAATCTTATACAGATTTTGTGCCAAACTTTTTCTTCAATATTTTCTATTGATTCAACTAAATGTTATTCTTCATATTTCTACATAAATTATACTGACGTTAAGTCGATGGTTTATAATTCAAAATGACTACTCTATGATCCTTGTTCAAATATCCAAGTTTAAATGGGTTCCATAATTTTTTTTTTTAATACTTGTTTTGAATAAAGAACCATTTATTTTTCAGGAACTGTCCATATTTACTCTAATTTACTATTAAAATCAGATATACTTGTTTTCAGAATTGTATGTACACAAAAAGTAGATACTAGAAGTTTTTTTTTCTGGATTCTGATGTCTCTTTTTTTTGTTATCATTTGTATTTGCAGGGGAATTCTATTGGAGTTCTGGATATCTTTGGTTTTGAAGATTTTCAAAAGAACAGTTTTGAGCAGTTTTGCATCAATTATGCGAATGAACACCTCCAGTACTATTTCAATCAACACATCTTCAAGTTGGAACAGGTTAAACTTTTTAAGCAACGCTGATTACTTTGAATTCAAATTATACACTGTCATCATTAATTTTATTTTTCAATTGTTTTTTAAAAAATTCTTTTTATATTTGCTCACTTTTATGCTACAAATTAAAACAGAATGTTATTTTCTATTTAATTTAATGAAGATTTTTTTGTAACTTTAATTTATTTTACAATGTAGATAATTTTTGTCTAAACTTTACATAAATGTGTTACTTTTCTTTTGTAGGAAGAGTATCAACGAGAAGGTATTCAATGGAAGAACATTGAATTTATTGACAATACTGGTTGTCTTGAGCTTTTCTCCAAAAAACCCAACGGCCTCTTTTGTCTGCTGGATGAAGAGTGCAAGTATGTATCAATTTAAATGGAGGAAAATGATTTTGGTAGAATTTTGTTTAACAGAAAATTAGACTTTTTTTTCCTTTCAATTGTTCAATATAAAATGGTTTCCATTTATTACTTAATTCTGCAATTAATAATTATCTGACATAAACGTTTTACTGATATGAAAATTAATTCAATAAATCAATTAGAGCATTTGGTATGTTTTTAAAAAATAAATCCATACAAATAAAGTGAAGTCTTTCCGTTAGTTGGTCTGCTATGAAATGGATTTCAACTAAATGTGTCCTAGTCCTAAGATCTGCGTCAACCCTAAATGTCATAAATGCGCCCAAAAAAAAACAACAAAAAAACTAAATAGAATATAGTAAAAGTATTTTGCATGAAAATGTAGTTCTAATAAAAGTAACTTTAATAAATTAAAAAAAATAATCTTGGAAAACTTTGTATATCACTCACTCACTATCCAGGGTTATCGTCTATGTTCCCTTTGACAAGAGGTTAGACGTTGTCTAGCTGTTCTTATGTTAAGTTTTCAGTGATCCCGATTGTGGAGATTGACTGTGTCCATTTGCCACTGTTTACGGTCTTGCCTGATGGTTTCTTTCCATGTCTTCCTAGGGCGCCCGGCTTTCTTTTAGCTGTCCAGACTTAGGTCTCTGCATGTGCTAATATACTCTCTTGCTTCTTTCAATATATATATATATATATTATATTATATTATATTATATGCATATAAATACAGACAGACATTTTGCAGTATGCATTTTACAGATTGTTCAGTTCTCCGTTTTTACATTTACCCGTAGAAAGTATTGGCTGCTAGTAATGTCAAAAAAAGAAGTTCCTTAAATCTGCAAATTCTTGAAACTCAGCTGCTGCAAATTGTTGGCCGTTTTCTGAAACTAATTTTAAAAGAATTCCTTGTTGTACAAAGACTTTTATATCTCTCAATGACACTAGTCTTGTTAATATCTCAAAGTTATCGAGATACCTTGAGAAATAATCAAGGTAATATTCTCCTTTCAGTTTACAGAATTCAACTGTTACCATTTGAAATGGCTCTTCAGGTAAATGAGTTGGATTTAGGTTTTCCTTCTCATTTCAATTCATTTCTAATTGTGTAGACTTGATGTAAGTCAATAGTCAGCCTCTTGTAGGTAGTCCATGTGATAGCTTGTTACAGTATCCTATGTTTGAGCATCACTGCTGTTAGATGTTTGTCTGTGGTTGGCCAGGTCTATCAGACATGGTTTATTTGAGATTCAATGGTGTCTGTCAAACTTATAACCCCCCCCCCCATTAGTGGGTTTCTTAATGTGTCAGCAAGTATAATTATGTATTCATATAATTATTATGCTATTTCCTTAAATAGAAAATGATTCTTTTAATTTGAAATGCATTAGTCTCAGCAGTAGTATCTGTTACTGAAGAAGACTCCTATCAGTCTTGTTTTATTAATAAAATCCAGGTTATATGATCTCTTTTTAGCGTAAAAGATTCTAATCCAACAATACATTGTAGAGGAAAAAGCAATTATCAAAAAAATGACATGGTAATCCACGCAAAAATATGTTTAGTTTTATCGAGAATAGGTAACAGCTTGAAAAAATAACTAAAATAAAGATTCCAATAATGAGATCTCTTTGCTCTTGTTGGTGGTCTCGTGTGGGAGGTTAGTATTAATTGTGAGTACTGTGTTTCATAGAACGTTCCATAGAGCGGATAAAGCCGCAAAAGAATCCTTAAATATGACACCAACAAATATTAGGATCCCATACACTGATCTTCGACCTTCTATTAACAAGATAACCAAACAAAAATGGCAAGAATGTTGGGATGAGTGTCAAAATAACAAATTGTATAAGATTTGGCCAACTATAGATGAGTGGCCCCTGGAATATAGAAACGTAAGGAGAGAAGAGGTTATAATAACCAGACTTCGAATAGGTCACACGCAGATCACTCATAAGCACTTATTGGAAGGAGAGGAGTCTCCAATGTGCATAGCGTGTCAACAAGCTTACACAAGTCAGACATGTATTAGACTGTCAAGATCTGCAGCAAACCCGAAACAAATATTACGACTCCCCAAATTTAAAACACTTGTTTGAAAACATAAATGTGACAAAAATTTTAAATTTCATCAAGGAAGTTGGACTGTACCAAAAAAATTTGATTGCAAGTTCTTCATTTTCACCTTTCATTGTCTTTCAAGACAATGTGAAATAATTTGAATTGTATTGAGAACTTTATTCGGCATTACATAACCCATAGTTGGTTGCTATGCCGTAAACCAAACCAATCGTAGCACGTTCCAAGTGAGAAGGGTGGTTTAGTTTGTGTAAGACGAGTGGTGTAGATATGTTTGTCTGCTGTCACTGAGTGACTTTATGTTAATAAGTTTTGTAGCATTTTCTCTTGTCGTGTGCCGATGGCCGGGAGAGAGTCTAGTTGTGTGCCTTCCTGTGGCAGATCTGAAAGAAACTGAGACTGATTTTCTGAGCTGGGTCTTTTTGCTTTAAATATGAGAGGATCAATTCTCAGCATTAAGTGCGAAATATTGAAACAGCTCTTTCAAAAATTTTAGGAGGGGGGGGGCGTATATTTTCGGTGCTTCTGATTTGCTGAAAGATGTGTATATTACGATTCTTGTCCAATCAAGAATAGATATTTTTACAAATATTTGCTTGCTTATTCAACAAGTTTCTACAATATGTAAAACTTTTCAGACTCGCACTGCTTCAGCTTCTTGGCCTTTTGGCTAGGAGCAAAGTGTAGTATCTGTTCTGTTACTGCACTTCATCTGTTGCGGTCAGTGAAGAAGTTTTTCTAGACAGAGGCCATTTTTATATTTGTCCCCATTGAGAGTGCCTATTTGTAGGGAGCTGGATTTTCCCCACACTAAAAACCGACCTTGTGTCTAACTCTGCCCTTGCAGAGGGATTCACACTGCCTCAAGATACACTTTTTTTTATTTCGGCATAACTCTTTACTGCTGCTAATAAAGTCTGTGAACAGTAAGCCACAAGTTTCAGTACCTGTTATTTTCTTGGAATAAAATGCAACCAATTCCATAATTAGTTGTATCTGAATTGATAACTGTTGATTTTGTTAAATCAATAAATTCAAGTGTTGGTTCTTTACAGAGTCCTTTTTTAATTAGAGTAATTATTACTCTGTGGTTATTCTCAATGCCATTTAGTGTTATTTTCTCAGAGTTCTATTGGTGGTTGAAGGGCAATTGGTGGGTGATGCATATATTTGCCTAGAAAATTTAACTGGCCAAAGAGTTACCCTGGTTGAAAAATGTTCTGTGAGACATGGACCCAAAACACTTCTGATCTGCAATGGCTTCAGTGTGGTCACCGTACCGTTATCAAGTAGATGTGCGACTACAAACAGGAGGAAACATCCCTTCAGCTATGTTTCATCACAAACGGGGTATTGGTGCGATGATGGATGTCTTATGTTCATCAGCATATTTAATATGGCTGCTACTTTCTGATCAGGTTGTAGTCCATTACTACTGATGAGATGCCCTCAACATTCTATTTTTAATATGGCTGCTACTTTCTGATCAGGTTGCATCTCATCAGTAGTAATGGGATACAACCTGATCAGAAAGTAGCAGCCATATTAAAAATAGAATATTGAGGGCATCTCATCAGTAGTAATGGGATACAACCTGATCAGAAAGTAGCAGCCATATTAAAAATAGAATATTGAGGGCATCTCATCAGTAGTAATGAGATACAACCTGATCAGAAAGTAGCAGCCCTATTAAAAATAGAATGTTGAGGGCATCTCATCAACATTCTATTTTTAATAGGGCTGCTACTTTCTGATTAGATTGTATGCCATTACTACTGATGAGATGCCTTCAACATTCTATTTGTTACCTTTCACCAGCTACAACTTTTCTTTAATTTTAGTTTGAATGTAACTTATTTAGGACCCTGTTAAAATCTTTTTGATTGATAATATCATCTTTCTGTAGACTAGTATGACGTTGAAAGCCACCTTTAACGTGTGGACAAGATTGTCAAATCACCGTTTAATATGTCATTCTTATTTTATAGTTTCAGTCGAGTGTTTAAAGTCCATGGCCACTATCACGCGCAACACCAGTCTGTTGACTTGCTAATTCTCTTTATTGATATAGTACCTGCTTTAATGAGGCTGTAAGCTTTTGTATTGTCTTTCAACAAAATTTAAACTCGTCTTTATTGAACAGGTTTATTTCTATCATTGTTACTTGATTACAATGTTTGGCATCGACACAACTGTCGGGCTAGGATCAAAGTGTAAGGGTCTTACTAACTGGTTTTTGATTTTGGTGTCACATTTTCAATGAATTATATAATTTTTTATAAACATTAAATTTTATAAAGCTCTACTTTGTATTGAGCACTTTTGAAAAATATGTACGGAATAAAAAAAAATTTTCAATACACATTGGGGATATTTTAAGTAATTAGAGTAAATGTGGTATTGTGGTGACTGCAATGATTCTATTTAAGTAGAATAGACAGAGGATGACCAACGACCCTATTTTTCCCCCATTTTTGATGCCCTTGTGTCAAATTTGTTGTATTATATCATTTTACTTTATTGCAAATAAATATTTCAAAGTGTAATATCTGTTTTGTTCTTGATCGATGAAGGAGAAATACTTCTAGACTGAGACAATTTTGAAATTTTAGTCCTAATCCAGATGCCCCTTTTTGGGAACTGGATTTTCCCCACATTAAAAAACCGACCATATGTCTAACTCGGTTCTCGTGGAGAGCAAGTAAATAGGAACATAGCAACCACTGTTAGAATGTAGGCAAAGGGAGTTAACTCTATTTTGACTTGATGACGATAGTATCTACATATGACTTTTGTTTTTGTTTTTTCAAAGCAGAAAATATCAACATTTCACAAAGCTTATAAAATTTTATGAATTCAAAGAATAACTTGTCAATTCTCATTGTTCTTTCTGATAAAAAAATATATGTTCACATATTTGAAATTCCAATTTTTTTACTTTTTAATCAATAAATTATAATGTGACATTATCAAAAACTAAGTACAAAATATCTGCACTATTTCCTTCTAATGAATATTCATTTATAAAATCAATATTTTCTAAAAGATATGGTAGATTTTTCATGGACAAATCAATTTCTACTATTTATATAAATTTTTATAAACTAGAAAGTTATTTCTAATTAATTTCTTAAAGTTTTACATATGTCAGAAACCGGTTAGTAGTTATGAGGTGAATGCATTGAACCCTTTTTGTATAGAGTAATTAAAAAAAAGTAAATTCTTGCAGTTAGAAATATTAAAATAACTTGATGAGATGACTCTGAAAAACGGAATACTAAAGAAAGAAATACATGATTAAAATAAAAAAAAAAATGTCCCAAATCTTTCAGTTTAAAATGCTTGGTGTAATTCTGGCATTACAATTTGTCGTCAACCATCAGACCCTTCTTTTTTGAAGAGGAGAGGGTGGATTATTGTCGATTGCCTGATATGGCTCTACCAGGGTATGCCAACAAATCTTTTGATGGCTATTTTTGTACCTAACCAGAGTGCTCCTTTAAGGGAGCTGGTTTACCCTACTTTCTGGTCTTGTGCTGCATCTTGATGCAGTCGGAAGCAAGTAAATCCCAAAGTTATTACCCCCCCCCCCCCCCAGCAATACTGTGTTTCTTCACTAGTAAATTAAAAAAAAAAAAAATAATCATACAAGAAATGTTATGCTTTGGAATTCTTCAGATGAAGATTGATTCCTTGGATTCTTTGGATTACTATTCTCATCTTGGTCATTATTTTCACAACGTTTCGAATGATGTAACCTCAGACCAACTTCAAGTACATCTTAACACTTCTATCTGGTCATGGCTGACGGAAGGAGAACAATGTAACTCGAGTTTCACATGAAATTTCCAGCGATGCACCTAAAGAAAGTTGGTGGTTAACATCAGCTGAAACGTTGTTAAAATAACAAACAAGATGAGAATAGTAATCGGAATGATCCAATTAATACAAGAAATGTTATAATTTTCAATGCTTTCATGTGCATTTCTTTTAGATTTCCTAAAATTTTCCAATTCCTAAACATCTGTTTTGGGTATTGTTGATTTTTTTCTTTCATTTTAATTCTTTTAAAACTTTTTTTTCTTCTCAGTTTCCCTGGTGCTAGTAATGACACTTTGTTGTCAAAATTCAACCGTCATCATAAGGGTAATCCCTACTATGAGGTGCCTCAGTTGCGTGAAGGTGTCTTCGTGGTTGTCCATTATGCTGGGAAAGTGAAATACAGCACAGTGGTTAGTTATTTTTTAAATTTTAGTTTAGATTTTTATTTTATTGAAAACTTATTTTCATTTGTCATTTTATTTATCTTATCACGATAAAAGAAATATTTTTTTTTTTTAAAACGTATTTTATAATTTTTCTCACATTTTCTGTTGAATGGCAATCTCATGTGTTATCTGTTAATTGCAATTTTCATGACTGTTTTCTAAGCACATTGTTTCGGCAAATACTAGAGAAATGATTAATCTAAGTTAAAATGAAGACCTATTTAATTGTGATGATGGCTATATACATTTTTTTTTTTCAATTCAATAAATTTGGAAAAAAATAAAACAAGTATGCTTTAGTTGTCATGTTGGGGAAAGTGGGTAGCGGCCTAGCACCTGATTGAACAAGTAATCAAAATCGCCAGTGAAACAGTTTTTGGTAATGCCAGTACAGACCCCTTTCAGGTGCAGGAGTGAAATTGTAGGCCAAAATTAGATCACCACATAAATATTGGTGTTCAAATGATAAAAAGATTCAGTTTCTTGAATCGGCTTTCGTAGGGTAAATCCCGTAGTCTCTTCACCATTCGAGTGGCCAGTCGTTGAACTCACTCCAGATGATGAATATCACATTTTAGATATAGAGGAGAAACCTGGATACCATACTTTAACAGTGGTCTGATGAGGGAGAAAAGGTGGTAAAAATATTTCAGGAGTGAATTTGCAGACGGAGTGTTGAATGAGAAATAGGGAGCTCCTTGCTTTTTTTTTTGGCAGCCTGAATGCAATGTTTTGCTCAATTCTTTTTATCGGTTGTATTTTGTATATATTTGTTACTGAAAGATAATTAAAAGTTAATAAATATAATAAAATAATAATAAAAGATAAAAACAAATCTTATTTAAAAAAATCTTTTTCTTTTTAAACAATCATTTTCTTTTCTAAATTACTAGTCACATAAAAATGGAAATTAAATGTTTTTATGATAAAAAAAGTGACTTTATTTCAAAATGAAAATATAGGAAAAACTAAAAACATTACTTTTCTGAAGAAAGCCTTTTTAAAAACTTGGTGAAATTAAATGACACCGATGACCTCTAAAATTTTTTTATTGAAATTTATTTTTGAAAGAAAAAAAATTTGATTAAGAAAAGATTTTGCCTTCTGTGAACTCGGGCAAAGTCATATTCCATGATAAATGCCAGTATACTGAAATCATATGCCCTTAATAGGGTTAAGATGAAAATTCATATACACTAAATGTACAAAAGCAAGGAAATTCCCGAATTTTTACACTTTTATTGTCATTAAGGGTATGGCTACATTATCAACCAAGTCATTTCATTATCACATCACTACAGTATAAATCTGTATGCACGAGTGGATGAAGTGTGTGAGGTGCACTGAAGAAAAATTCCTACCAGTAAAATACATAGCCCTGTTGTGCTCGCATACCCTTAATGACAATAAAAGTGTAAACATTTAGGAACTTCCTTGCTTTTGTACATTTAGTGTATATGAATTTACATCTTAACCCTATTAAGGGCATATGATTTCAGTATACTGGCATTTATCATGGAATGCCACTACTTTTGTAAATACAATGGTCATTTTTAAGGTTTTTTGGAATTTTCTGGAAAACTAAGGTATATGGTAAACTGAAATTAAAATGCCATCAACTAGACCCTAGAACCTCTATCTCTGCCAAAAATCAGCTGAATCCATCAAATAGTTGATGAGATACAGGGTGGCGCATACGTACGTACGTACACACAGATAACACAAAATCATGCCTGACCTTTCTGGATCTCTGGGTTGCCTTGACTAATGATGCTGAAATTCTACACACTTATAGAACCTATCAAAAAAAAATTTTGTACAAAGTTTTAACTAATTTGGTTTATTAGTTTTTGAGTCATGATTGATCAAAGAAATGAGATTTCTAGCATAGGCCGTTTTTGAAGTCTATTAAGGGATAGAGCGCTCTCGTGCCTCCCTTGATTCTCATTTTTTATACAGTTTTTGCCTTAAGATTACACTGATGAACTTAAAGAAGTCTTTTTTTACAAAGTATTTTTTTTTTTTTTACCTTTTCTACCTTTTCTTTAATAGGATTTCCGAGAGAAGAATTCTGATCTCATCCGTACTGACATTGTTGGTGTTCTCAAAAACAGTAGCTCAGCTTTTGTGAAAGAATTGCTAGGCAAGTTGCATTCTGTTCTTTTTGACATATTTTGTACAAGGATTCCATATTTTTCTGTTTCCAAAGATAAAATGTGGACGTACAAAACTTAATTTTTCTTTCAAAATACTTTACCTTTTTTTTTTTTCTTTCTTTTTCCTAGGTGTTGACCCAGTTGCTATTTTACGTTGGGGTTTGTTGAGGGCATTCTTTCGCTGTATAGCTGCCTTTAATGCTGCTGGAAAAGCTTACCAAATGTCTGGAAGTAAGTTCGTTTTTATTCATTCATTGTTTTCATAGATGAAAATTATATTTTAGCTTTCATAAACATCTTAGATTATTTTGTTTGTCAGTTGATTTAGTTTAGAAATAACCATTTTCAGAATGTTTTCTCTGCAGGTGTAAAATAAAATTAAAAAAAACAAACAATTTTTTTATACTTAATATGATTTGTTATTTATAAAGCTGTTTACCTATATACAACCATTGTTAAATTAAATGGTGAATTTATCTACAGTATTTGTTACATAGAAAATTCACAAAGCGAAAAGTAAAATCTGTACAGGATTCAAATTTATTTGCATGTCTAATCTATAATAAGCTAAGGCAATTTCATATTCGTACATATGTTATCACTCTCCACCCCTTTTTTAAAAGATGGGATTGCCTGATCGCCAAACATGCAATACAAAAATGTAATTAAAAAAATTTCATCTGACGTTATTGTTGTGTTGAACGTGAAACTCTAACTAAAATACACTTAATCTTCGGGCTAGGATCAAAGTGTAATTTCTGTTTTGTTCAAAGATAATACAATACATCGATGGAATGGAAATATGTCAAACTCTTACAAGAGTTTTGGAAATAGATCCACATAACCAGATACATTAACCATAGCCATTAGATAACTATGTTTCCGTTTGAACAAAGGTGTTACAATAATATTGTGGGTGTCCGTTTTCATAGAATAGAAATATTTTTAAGCACGGCAACAATATACAACAGATGACTGCTATAACTGTGGAATTTCCATGGGCCGGCTAGTATAAGAATAATATTATTTTTCTAAATGGACACTTTTAGCTGTTTCAATTGAAAAGCTAACTTTGTTTTTTTTTTTTTGTTCTTTTATTATTTCAACCAAACCTCTCTGTTTTCGTTTGTGTCTGCAAGTTTGATAGCCTCCAACCCAAACTTTTTAGATCTGGTATTATCATCTTCAATAGTATGCCAAAACTGAACTGAGCAACCTTCTGAAACAAATTGCTTTTATCTCAATTCATTCTGTTGAAATTTTACGTTGATCAATTTCTGATTGGTGGCTCTCACATGCCATTCATAATAATCTAATTGACATCTGAACAGAGTAGATGAACAGACGTTTTTAATCTACTTATTTGAAAATATTGTTTTCTGCAGAGTTGAAAGGATTCTCTGTGTGTGTGTGTATATATATATATATATATATATATATAGTCCTAGAAGTTTCTCAACCTTTAAAACTAAAAAAAAAACAAAAAAACTCTTAAGTCTCAAGTCGTTCAGTGGAAAATCACTCATGTAAGTCAATTTAGTTTTTACAGTTATATTAGTTTGCTTCTAACATTATTTAAGGGATCATCAGTTGTTTACCATGAAAAACTGTTTCGGGAACACACACACATATATATATATATATATATATATATATATATAGTTCCAATTAAATGTTTGAGGTAGATCTATTAATTTAAGTTACAGAATCTAATCATGCAATTATATTTTTTTAAATTCAAACTGAATACCATATGGAATATTTACATTAAAAAAATCTGAATTTATCTGAATTTATTTCAGACTATACATATTTTGTTTAGTAAATGATTAATTTATTTTAAGTTAAATTTAATCTTAAAAAAGTTTTAAACAGATACAACAATTCTTTTTGTTTTAAATGTTATGCCAGCACAATTTACTTAGAGAATTTCAGCTATCACTAGAATGAAACTTGCTACTGAAACGGTAGCATGAAGTGAGCGAACAACAGAAGATATTGTTGTTTGGAATAAACAGTTAACCTTGTGGGCTTGTATATAATCATCTTTCATCAGCTGTTTTAAATAGTGGAATATTTCATTTCTGCCTTCAATTATTGGGGCATCAAGAGAATACACACTGTTTCAGGGCCTTACGGCTTTTTCGCGTTCCCCTCCCCCCACTGATGTGTGGCCACATTGCCATTATAAAAAAAATTGGTTTTACAATAAAATAGGACGTTTTACGAATGTTGAAATTTTATTCTCATAAATGCTTTCTAATTTTTGTTTTTGCTTTAGCACTTAAATTTATCAATAATATGAAGCTAAGAACCCATTTCATGTCATCTTTTTTTACCAAATTATTTAAAAAAAAAAGAAAAAAAAAAGACTTTTGTGAAAGTTTGGCCATTAAATTATTTATTGAACAAAATATTTACACGTTTGGAAAGATAATTTGGTGAAGGATTATATGTATTTCAAAATTTGTCTTGCAATAAAATCTATCTGATGTTTTACAAAATGATAGAAATTTAAATTCTGTAAATACTTTTCAGTTTTTGTTAATTCTTAAATTTACAAGAAAGAAGCTGAGAGCAAGAGGTGTATGCCATTTTTTATCAAATTATTATTGAAATAGAATTTTGAAACTTAAATTTATTCATTACGTTTTTATTTTTAAATACATTAATTTATTTTTACTTTTTAAACTTTACAAATCAGGCTAATGCATAGTTACACACTCACTATTTTATATATATATATATATATATATATATATATATTTATGCAAATATTGTTAAAAATAATAGAATTTGTCTGTTTAATTATACCTTTTTTATTTTAAAATTTTTTCTGATGGTCTTTTTTGTATTAAAATCAAAAAAATTAACAAATGTTCCATAGGTTTCACATTTTCAAACTTGTTCTGTGATGCCATCCAGTGTTGCTGAATTTAAAATCGCCAACGACTTCCTGGAACAATGCGGAAAACATTCTATGTGCATTTCTCCACCGTCTTTTTAAAATTCTATTCTTTCTCCAGCTTTTTTGTTTATTTGCTTTAGACGAAGAATCGAAAACGTTCGTGAAACCTATAGAACATTTATTAATTTTTTTGATTTTAATACAAAAAATAAACATCAGAAAAATTGAAAGAATAAAAAAATATATAATTAAACGAACGAATTCTGTTATTTTTAACAATGTTTGCATAAATGAGAAAATGCTGCCTAAATACACACAATTATATATATAAATAAATAAAGATTTCTTCAAACTTTGATCCTGATTGTTTTTCTTTTGTAAACCATCTGTTTATCATTTCTACTTATGCTCTCTATCCTTTAATGTAACAACTAATACTTTTGCTAGGAAACCGTAATAAACCTGTGATCAAGCATGATACCACATCATATCCACACTATCGAGACAATGCTAAACTGAATGATAATAATTTACTGAGGTAGGTCATTTTTTTGTTTATCCATTGAATCTTTGTTAGAAATTAAACAGTATTGTTACATTTTTTTTATGTCAAAGAATATTTTAATTTTAAAGTATCAGTTTGGACGAATTCAGAGATGCAGTAATATCAATAAAGAATTTGAATTTTTTAATTTTTTTTTTTAATTCATATAAATGTGACTCTTTTGAACCATTTGCATTATAACTTATCTTCCTTACTCGTTTCTGAGTATTTATAGTTTGGCTTAACCAGAGTAGAGCTCTTCACTTGCAAGACATATTGTAATTATTAATTTCATTTTTATCAGTAAGTTAAATAAATTACTTAAAATTTTCTTTGGCATCAGTTAATTTATCAAATGATTATTTGAATTTTTGCTTGAAATTTAAAAAAAAAAAAAAAAAAAAAAAAAAAAATTATGCCTGAATAGCTATTTTCACCTAACAACTTTTCAAATAAATGTCAGAATAAATTGAAATGTCCCCACCCCTTCCGTCGACACCTTCAAGTTAGGTAAAAGAGTTCTGCTTGAGAAATACTAAATGAATTTGTTTTCATGTTGGAATTATTTAATTAATGTGCTGATATTACTCGTGCAAAACTCTTTGATGTCACTTGAACCTTTCGCCCTCCCTCGATTCTTCTGACTTTATTTCTTTAAAGAAATATCGAATGAAAATAGCTATTCAGGAATATATATTTTTGTTTTTTAATTTAAAAATAATTTTTTCAAAGCAGAAATTAGAAACATTACAAAAAAAATATTTTGAAATAAATTCTTATTTTTGTAGAAGAAATTAGATGTTTATATATTTTATTCTTTAATTTAAAATATTTAACTCTAATGTGTCTGCATTTTAAAATTTTAAAATGTATGACTGAAAACTTTTCCACGATAGTTTAAAAGAAAATTCATTATTTGCTAAAATTTCTTGTTTTTTCTCTTAATTTTCAGGTCAGATTTGCAAAGATCATGCTGTGGTAATTTAGGAAATAAATTATTTAACAGTTTAGAAAGGTAGGCTGCTTCATGTTTTACTGTCTTTTGAATATTTGTGTAAAAGTTTTATAACATGTCATGGTTTTGGTAGCGAATGTATAAATAACATTGTTTTAATAGACATAGAAAAATATTGAAATATTTGACAACTCTAGTGTGAACGCTGGATACAAAAATCATGTTTTGTTTTCAGATTAAAAGTGTAAAATATACAGTTTTAATCTAGATACAATGATCATATTTACATTGGTGATATTTTGAAGCATGACATCTGTTTTATATTGTTTCTATCAAAGAGTGAATTAATTTGCTATGTGAATGGCCAATTAAACTTTCTGAATCTTTTTTGCTTGTCTTTTCTAATTTTTATTATTAATAAATGTTCTCCAACTTGCAAACATTTTGGTTTCAAACTAAGAAACTTTTTTGTCAATTCATATTTTGAACACAATTGTTTGAAAGGAAGTGTCATTCTCCAGATCACTTGACTGTAGCTTACCAATGTCAATCTGTAAACACAATGCAATTGTATCTCTGTCACTATTATCACGGTTGATTGTGGGTTTCTAAAATAGTTATGTTGTGAGCCACTAAGATCCGCTGTTGTCCTTTTATAAATTGCCTTTTTTCTTCTCTAAATTCATATTAGTATAAACTCTTTACAATTAGAAGTTACAAATACTACATATTCAGATGGAGTCACGCAGATACTGCAAATAGCAGGACATAAAAACGTGTTATAAACAAATAAGATCATTTGTGAAAAATGATACTAATAAAGAAAAAGAAATGTCTTAATATACCAATAATGAAATCACTTTTGTGATGGTATTGATTTTGCTTAAGGAGAATTAATACAAAAATCCAGTTTCAGCAATAAAGTAAATTGAGTGAGATTGCAAATAGTTTTAAGTGTTTAAAAAAAATTAGACTCTCAAACTCTCTTGTTAATAAGTATATACAACAAACTGAAACTGCAAGTCTGGTATGAAATTCTATAAATAATCAATGTTTAACTCCAATTGATATTGAAGTAAATATAATATTCACTCAAAATTAGTTCCTTTTCTCTTTTTATTCGTTTTTCTATCTCTCTCTTTCCTGTTTTTTTTCTCTCTCTCTCTTTCCTGTTTTTTTTCTCTCTCTCTCTTTCCTGTTTTTTTTTCTCTCTCTCTCTTTCCTGTTTTTTTTTTCTCTCTCTTTCCTGTTTTTTTCTCTCTCTCTCTCTTTCCTGTTTTTTTCTCTCTCTCTCTCTTTCCTGTTTTTTTCTCTCTCTCTCTCTTTCCTGTTTTTTTTCTCTCTCTTTCCTGTTTTTTTTCTCTCGCTCTCTTTCCTGTTTTTTTTCTCTCGCTCTCTTTCCTGTTTTTTTTCTCTCGCTCTCTTTCCTGTTTTTTTTCTCTCTCTCTCTTTCCTGTTTTTTTTCTCTCTCTCTCTTTCCTGTTTTTTTCTCTCTCTCTCTTTCCTGTTTTTTTTCTCTCTCTCTCTTTCCTGTTTTTCTCTCTCACTCTCTTTCCTGTTTTTTTCTCTCTATCTCTCTTTCCTGTTTTTTTCTCTCTCTCTCTCTTTCCTGTTTTTTTCTCTCTCTCTCTCTTTCCTGTTTTTTTCTCTCTCTCTCTCTCTTTCCTGTTTTTTTCTCTCTCTCTCTCTCTTTCCTGTTTTTTTTCTCTCTCTTTCCTGTTTTTTTCTCTCTCTTTCCTGTTTTTTTCTCTCTCTTTCCTGGTTTTTTCTCTCTCTTTCCTGTTTTTTTCTCTCTCTTTCCTGTTTTTTCTCTCTTTTTCTGTTTACGCTCTCTCTTTTTCTGTTTACGCTCTCTCTTTTTCTGTTTACGCTCTCTCTTTTTCTGTTCACGCTCTCTCTCTCTTTTCTGTTCATGCTCTCTCTCTCTTTTCTGTTTACGTTCTCTCTCTCTCTTTTCTGTTTACGTTCTCTATCTCTCTCTCTCTCTTTTTGTTCTCTATCTCTCTCTCTCTTTTTGTTCTCTATCTCTCTCTCTCTTTTTGTTCTCTATCTCTCTCTCTCTTTTTGTTCTCTATCTCTCTCTCTCTTTTTGTTCTCTATCTCTCTCTCTCTTTTTGTTTTCTATCTCTCTCTCTCTTTTTGTTCTCTATCTCTCTCTCTCTTTTTGTTCTCTATCTCTCTCTCTCTTTTTGTTCTCTATCTCTCTCTCTCTTTTTGTTCTCTATCTCTCTCTCTCTTTTTGTTCTCTATCTCTCTCTCTCTTTTTGTTCTCTATCTCTCTCTCTCTTTTTGTTCTCTATCTCTCTCTCTCTTTTTGTTCTCTATCTCTCTCTCTCTTTTTGTTCTCTATCTCTCTCTCTCTTTTTGTTCTCTATCTCTCTCTCTCTTTTTGTTCTCTATCTCTCTCTCTCTTTTTGTTCTCTATCTCTCTCTCTTTTTGTTCTCTATCTCTCTCTCTTTTGTCTGTTTTCTTCATCTCTATCTCTTTTGTCTGTTTTCTTCATCTCTATTTCTCTCTCTTTTGTCTGTTTTCTCCATGTTTTTTTTTTTTTTAAAATGTTTACTATCTATAAATATCAGTGTTAAAATCCTACATACTTGAACTATTACTAGCTTCTGACAATCATTACAAGTTTAATTAGCCACAACAAAATTGGTTGCTTTCTTCTTTAAAAACTGTTAAAATGCAATATGCTTTATTCAGATGTTTTCCAGTAACATAGTCTTTAAGGTTAATTGACTTATTTGCTTACTTGCCGTTATCTTCAAAATAATCAAAAAGAAACTTAATTGAAATAAGAACTTGCCAATGTGTTTGCTGATTTTGTTCATTATAAATATTTCTTGTAATGCTTAATGATTTTTGGATGTAATGCTTTATTTTCACTAACCTTTGATGCATGTGCTTTAACAAGGCTTGCATGTTATTTAGGGTATATAAACTTGCAAGTAGTTTGATGAATTACTTTCTTTTTTAAATTTATTCTTTTTCATTCACCCGAAACAAGGCATGTAGGGGCCAGATTTATGGGGGGGGGGGGCAACCGGAGCGAGAGTTATGTTGCAAGATGTTTGTTCACATTACGTTTAAATTTCTGCATGTTGGTATTGTCGGGGAAACCGGAAGCTGTAAGGGAATTCAAAAGGCAAGTGGTTCGAGGAAAGGATCTATCAAGAGTAGAAAATCTTCCGGCTTCTAGAAACCTGTACAGGTGGGATTTAGTTGCTAGTCTGATTGTTAAGGAGTATTTTCACTTAGAGGGTACAAGTCCAGTAAGTTCATGGGAGCACTTTCCGTGAAAGTACTTATGAAACAAACATAGGTATGCAACACTGTGGCGATGCGACAGGAGCTTGACAGACGGTACAGGACCTGTTAGGTTATAAATTCTTTTTTTTTTGCACCCTGTCAAAGAGGGAAAGCACCTATGTATGATAATATGCCTGTATTTTCATTGTTACGTATATTATCACCTTCCACACACATTTTAACAAATAAGATCGTCTAATCACTAAAGATGAAAGACAAGGATGTTGCTGTATGTCCAAAATTTAAACATAAATTCTTCCAAAACAGAATTGTTATTCTATCGACTTAACCAGTTGTAAAAAACATAATGTTCACATTCTTTTTATTTTAATACAAATTTGATACACATCTAATTATGATTTTAAATAAATAAATTTATAAAATGACATTCGTTTTATTTATTTAAAAAATATTTAGCTGGCAATGACAATTATTATTACAGAAGGAGAGATTTTTTCTTAATATTAACCGTTTCAAGAGAAATATTATTGACAGTAAATTATACAGATAGATGAAGAAAGCAAGTGCAGTAAATCTTGCTAATCATATATTAATTAACTGTAGGGATCTGATTCTGGTACAAATCAAATATTAGCAAACTGATAGTTTGCAAGAACTAAACAAAATGCCGTTTGTGGTTTTCTAAAACAAACGTAATCTCTATAAGAAAATATAAAATATATAAATATAAAAAAAATCTACTTAAACTATATTTGCACTATCATTTCATACTCTCGTCCTATTGGCTGGAGCTGTAGAATATACTGATTGCACCTCTGCAGAGGGGTAAAATAAATGGGGCCACCTGTTTGCTGTCGGTGGCAACCTATGATGCCTGAGTAGTCCATATACTAGATGCAAAAGTGGTCACTTGCAACACCCCACTTTGGTCCTAACTTGGATGAGACAGGTGGTCGTAGAGGTCATATATAACCCACATGAAACTTACATCTAACATCACATATATTCACCAATTCCGCACTAATAAACGACTAATCCATTCCCAAATGTATGATAGAAAGCCATCGCTAAGGGTCAATTGATTGTTTTACCCCCTAAGGAAACTAAGAAGGGAAGAGATGGAAATCAATATCAAGTTTCCACTCATAATAGATTTGATATACTCAAAGATCTAGTCAAAATACGCAAGAACATGATAACACCAAAATGGAGAGTACTACTCAAGAAAAACCAAAAGAAAAATGATTCTAAAAAAACCCCCAAAAAACCTTAACTAAAATGATGCCTTGAAGAGTAAAACCTAAATACAGAAAGTAAGATTACTTTTCGTCAAACTTGAAATGATGGCCAAAAGCATCCTCTAATGGAATATTTGTAGCATCAAACCCAATCTGACAGAATTAATTAAGATGCCTCCTATTATCATTTGTCTGCAGAGAACTTAAAGGAATAACCATAAAAAATGATGCAGCCTACAAATATATATATATATATATATAAAGCATAATATAAAATGAAATAATAAAATAAGATGCAAATCAAATTTTATTAGAATTCAATGTTCAGGCAAAGTACCTTAAAGTCCTTAACTCATGAGTTTTCAAAGAAAATTCTTCTCCTCAGAGGATCATTACCGCAATGACATTACTGCAGGTAATAAAATTAAACTTTGAAAATATATAAAAATTTTTAAAGATATTTTCAAAGTTTAATTTTACCTGCAGTAATGTCATTGCGGTAATGGTCCTCTGAGGAGAATTTTCTTTGAAAACTCATGAGTTAAGGACTTTAAGGTACTTTGCCTGAACATTGAATTCTAATAAAATTTGATTCGCATCTTATTTTATTATTTCATTTTATATTATGCTATTAATGCTCTATCCAGTATATTGAGTTTCAGTTTTATCCGGATGTTCACTAATTAAAGATATTAGTTGCCTCTTATATCTTTTGTTGGATTAACTTATATATATATATATATATATATTAGTAACTCTGTGTATGTGTCTGCGTGATCTTTGTGTCTTATGTTCACACAAACCGCTGGACAGAATTGCTTGAAAATTGGCATGTGGTCTACTGACCTCTCAGTGAAGGTCATAGGCTATATAAAAAATATATAACTTCAATGCTGGGGGTCCCCGGGCGGCGACCCCCCCCCCCCCCATTGAAAACTGTTTTCCCTTTGAGTCAAATGAAATTTAAACCATAGGTAAATGACCAAAAATAATGTCTATTCTCAAAATTTCAGCAAATTTTGATAATATTAAGAAGGTCCCCAGGGGCACAATCCCCCCCCCCCCACAGACACACACACTGAAATTTAAACCATAGGTCCACCGAAAATTCAAATAGGTCCAATTTCAATAAAATGTATACCTTATTTAATACATATTAAATAAGGATGATTTACATATATATATATATATATATATATATTAAAAATAAAATCAACCAACGTTTCAATGCATGTTACCGCATCTTGTTAAAGGCAGAGCTAAAATAAATTCAAAATCAATGAATTTATTTTAGCTCTGCCTTTAACAAGATGCAGTAATACGCATTGAAATGTTGGATGATTGACGTAAGGCTATAATATTGTTTGTAATTTTATAAATGCTCTACTTGTTAATGAGCACTCTAGAAAAATTTGGTTTATGTTCACTTTATTAACACATTTGAACTTGATCAATTAATATATATATATATATATATATATTAATAAATGTGAAGCGAGAGCTAGCGGGCGAAGCCAGCTAGTTATATATACGATCAAATGATGGAGCATCAATATAAAATCATAATAAAATACCACATAAACAATTAAATTCGAACAAGAGTTTACAAGCAATTGATATATCAGCAACAATTAAAAACAAAACAATTATTATACATTCAGTATAGATGGTCGGTAGAATAGATGAAGTGATGGCGAGTGGATATCTAAGACCATCATAAAAAAGGGTTTTTGTAGAGGTCGACAATATTGCTGACTTAGAAACAATTAAACGAAATGTCTTTCTGGTGCAAAGAAATGATTTATCCACCTCCCCACAGCGGTAAGATGTGACACAAGGTCGAAAGTGGGATTTGAAAAGCCAGCGCCCGAGAATTTGAGCATTCTGGCCTACAAAAAATGCCTGGGCAGTGCCGTCGGCATTCCCCGGTAGGGGCGCCTCAGGCGATTAGCAATAAACTAACCCCTTCTCAAAGGGTGAGAAGGCAAAGCCTGGGATGGTGGACCTCCTAGAACTGCACAGGACTATCCCATAGACCGGCGTAAATCAAGCCCCGAAGGCCAAGACAATACCAGTCTATGGGGTGCAGTATCGGAACAGATACTACACTTTGAAATCCCTTTTTTATTTCGGCTGAACTGGAAAAAAGATTAAAGACTGACAATAGTAAACTTTACAAAATGTAAAGTGCCACGCTCCATGCGGGCTGATAAGTTGGAAGAGAACCTGCCTATACACTGGTAACAATTCAACTGAATATGTAGAAGAGAAAAGTACTTATGTGGGCATGCTTTGAAGAACTAGTCCAACTAATTGTATTCATACGCCTAGTCATTCTATTGGTCGATAGGCCAAATACTCGGTGCTTGCTTGTCTATTTATATCAAGAGAAAATAGTACAACAAAATATGTGACTGCTACAATACATTCCTCCAAGCTACAATATTACAGAACACGACAACTTTGAAAGCTCATCTCGAATACTCACAAATATCTATTGAAAGGTGAAGAGGCCCGATATGTACGTCAAGTGGGACTATCTGTAAAACACACATTGCTTGATTATCGAGATTTTTATCATCAAACCCAAAAAAGATATTACCAAGTAAACAATTTAAGAGAACTCTTCAACAAAATCCACTTTTCCAAAATAATAAATTTCTCAAAGAAATAATGTAACAGTTTTTTTTGTTTTTTTTAAAGCGCTTTTAAATTGAATATTATTTTTAATCAAAATCAATTTCGGCATTTAATGACCTAATAAGTGTTGGCTTGTCGTAAAACAGAAAAAACCTTTAATACTCACAATAATATTCACAATGTTTCTTGATATCTATAATGGTTAAATAATTGGTGACATAAATTATTTTAACGGCAATACAGTTGTGAAATTAGTCAAAAACAATTTATTTTTGTTTCCTTACTCATTTGTGACATATTTGCATTAAAATTGAAAAAAATATTTAATAGAAGATATAAGAATTTGAAGTTACCATAATTATTTGTTGTGGGTAAAGTAATAAGGCATCTGATACTTCATGAAAAACAAGATGTCTGATCCCTTATTACTTTACTCAAAACCAATAATTATGATAACTTAAAATGCTTCTATCTTCTATTGAATAAAAAAAAAAAAGGTGCAACTTCGGAAAAGCCTCAATAAGGAAAAACAAATAATAAATAAAACTAACGACATACTGGTATTATGTATGTGACTGTGACGGAACAAAGACATTGTACACCAAAAATTACGTAAATTGAGCAAGTATTTTTTTTTTATCATACAATCAAATTTTGTCATTTTTTTTCCATGCTCACTTGTCATGTCGCCATCTTTAAAAAAAAAAAAGAAAAAAAAAGGGGACGTAAGTCAACCCAGCGTCATGACAAGCGAGTGTAGGGGAAACAATGACAAAATTTGATTTTGTATGATAAAAAAAAAACTACTTGATCAATTTACTTATTTTTCTGTGTACGATATCTTTGTTCTGTCCCGGTCACATCCATAATACAGATATGTATCTATTATTTTTTTTGTTCTTATTGAGGCTTTTCCGAAGTCGCGCCCAAAAAATTATAACGCAAATACATCACAAATAGATAGGTAAACCAAAATAAATTGTTTTTGACTAATTTTCCAATTGTATTGCCTTTAAAATAATTTGTCACCAATAGTAACGTTTAGCTTTGCAACTGTAAAGTTTCCTAATACTTAGATCTTAAATACCTACATTGTTTATAATATTTGTAAGTTTTCCCAACATTGTTTACCAATAAATACTTATTTCTTAGTATGAAATGACCATAACGTTGAACATACCATATAATAAAAAGTTTACTTTGACCTATCTATAAGACTATATTTACAAAATACATTTTTCTGTTGGTTTAATTTCATAAATTATATTGAAGCTGAAAACTTTCTAGAAAAGTGGATTGTAAATTCTCATTCTCATTTTGTTCAAAGATTTTTTAAGGCTTTTAAGTAAGTTTTTTAATTTTTTTATTTTTCATGCAACATGGATTGCCAAGCGATTTTCTCCGTTAGTTTGCAGCTTTTTCTTTGCTTCATTTTAGAGCCCGGCATGTCGGAACCGGAGATGTGCTTCCAGTTAATGGTGTGTCGTCTCCTCCTTCTTCAAGGGAACGACCAACGCCAACCAGCCTGCATGATAGACCGATTTCCAATGTTGCATGTCCTCTTTCTACTAATCACAAATATGCTGCTGCTGTTGCTGCCACCACCACCACCATGCCCTATGCTAATGAGTACTTGCATCATTGCAACCCTGCCGACATGACCACAGAGCATATACTTACCAGTCCTGTGGAGAATTTCTTACCTGAAGCTGATGCACTAGCTTTCAAGAAAGCCCATCAGGTTATCATGTAGGTGTTGCTGCTGCTGCTGCTGCTGCAAGCTATTCTTCACTCTCATTTGTTTTCTATTTTTCTCTCTGCATCATTCAAACTTCAAACTAACAAATATTTTGTTTTCCAGAAATTCTCAGAAACAGTGTAAATTTTTGTACAACGAAAACTTCAATTCTCGTATATTTCTACTTTAGAAGTGAAGGTATTATTGAAACATTTTTTTGTGTTTTAAGGTCTGAAGGTTTTTCTCATTTCATACATATTTCTATGTATAGGATTCATTCCTAAACTAATTAACTGATCATTATTAATTTTAGAACACACCTGCTAGACATAAGGGTTGGTAATTTGAGCTATATTTAGTTTGATACAAAAGGGGACGGAGAGGGACGGAAGCCTTTTGTGAAACTTCAAATAACTATGAATTTTGTGAACCTTCAAATAACTATGAATTTTGTGAACCTTCAAATAACTATGAATTTTGTGAACCTTCAAATAACTATGAATTTTGTGAACCTTCAAATAACTATGAATTTTGTGAACCTTCAAATAACTATGAATTTTGTGAACCTTCAAATAACTATGAATTTTGTGAAACTTCAAATAACTATGAATTTTGTGAAACTTCAAATAACTATGAATTTTGTGAACTTTCAAATAACTGAATTTTGTGAACTTTCAAATAACTATGCATTTTGTGAAACTTCAAATAACTATGAATTTTGTGAAATTTTAACAATAGGTAGTAATAAATATTCTCAATATTAAATTTTTTTTTTTTTAATTTTAAATTTTTTTTTATTACTTTAAAGGGTTTTTAAGGGGCATAATATTAGGAACAACCTCTGATTTGAACATTCAAATATTTCAGATTTTCCTATGTGTGTGCATGTATAATTATCGATAAATATACATCTACACATGCATGAAAGTATTTTAATGCATTTTAGTTTCTTCATAGTCAGTCATTTTAATCTTTTGTTAATAGTTGAAAAAAAAAATGAATTACTTCGCGTCCCTTCAAAATCATGTATATTTCTTGCTTTGCTAATTACACATTCAAATTTTTTTTTACTATTGATTGAATATTTATTGAAATAAAAACTCCAATAAAGTAAAAAATCAGTTTAAAAAAATCCTATTTAAAATAAAAATTATTTACGAAATTAAATCCACCAGAATGCATTTTGGTTTCTTTGTAGACAAGTCAACCATTTTATTTTGTTTATAGTTGAAAACAAAAAGAATGTATTACTTCGAAACTTGAAAGGAATTTGAAAACATTTAAACTGTCAAATAGAAAATAATTTTCAGGCCTTAAAATTCTTAGCAAATCCTCATGTCGTAAAAGATTAAGTTTTGGAAGCTATTTACATCCAATGATTGTGCTCACATTTCCTCCAAGATTTAACATAAGAAAGAAAAAAAAAAATTTTGTCATCATTGTTGTGCAGTATGAGAAAAAAACTAATTAATCTCATAAAATAACTCTAATCTTCAGAAGTAGAATGATTATTTATAGAATGCTGTTTGCAATTTCAAATTGATTTTCTTTCACACTTCTCGTTTATTTGTTAGCTTTTTGTTGCCATGTTATTGATTAAAACATTGACTTGCTAACAAAAAGGAAGTCTATTTAAATGAACTGCATCCCATTAGTTCATTAGTGGACTTTAAATCTGGCTTAGTCTGTTAAGAATGCCAACACCCTTTTATTTTCTTTATTTTCTTTTGTTTCAGTTGAAACAATTGAAAAAAAAATGATAAGACATCTGGAATTAGCTAAAAATTTTTTTTAAATATCAGACAATTTCCATTATAAAAAAAAGTCTTGTTACTTCAATTATTATATTCTAACCTTAAATTCAACAAAAGTGTTGAACCATGTAAAGTACTAACTTTACGTGGTTCAACTACTGCTGAGCCTGGAAAAAATTGGGTTTATACAATTGCATCAATAAATTTAAACAAATAGTGGCTATATCAAAGATGTTAACTCGCAAATGAAGTGGCCATTTTTTCATGCCTATCTGTTTTTGTAAATGTTAGAAGTCAATCATAGTTGTCT
The DNA here is from genome assembly GCA_963556195.1 of Sepiola atlantica. Classification (NCBI taxonomy): domain Eukaryota; kingdom Metazoa; phylum Mollusca; class Cephalopoda; order Sepiida; family Sepiolidae; genus Sepiola; species Sepiola atlantica. The sequence goes on from OY744515.1 coordinate 186,798,259, forward strand.
TCCATTGAAATTAAACTGGCCAAATTATTTTTGTGCGCTCATTTGATATGCTATTTAAATTTTTTTGACCCGGACTTAGGGTTAGTGGCAGGGTCAAGGGAGTTTCTTTTTTTTAAGTTGCTGAAAACACTAATCTTTAATCATAATTCAAAATATTTGCAAATTAAAAAGAAAAAGAACTCTGCAAAAAATCAGCAAACAAATTAAACATTTTTCTTGAACACTCAATAATCCTAACCCTAACCCATAAAATCAAACATTTTAGTGAAAGAGAAAGAAAGGGGTAAACCGAGCAGTTTAATTTCAAAAGGTGACAAGTTTGACTTGTCACCGCTACAAAAAACAGACAAAACTGGCAGTGAAAAAAAAATGGTTGCCTCATTTGGGAGTTAACATCTTCAATATAGTTCAAATAGCTGAATATTAAAACAAGTGTTTGTTGCTCTTTCTTAGCTGCTTAATAAGTAATTAAAACAAAAGACCCATTAAAAAGGAAATGGTGGAACTGGTGTTAAATTAAATGTACCTTTAAAATATCTTTCTATTAATAAATATAAACTTATATAATTTTTGAAGTTATTCATATTTTCTCATCAATTTAGTTTTCTAATACATCGATTGAATTTATTAATGTGTACATTTAAATAAAATTAAATATTAAACACCTTTAATTGAATATTTAAAATTTAATTACGATAAACCACAGCAGCATGTACTCTAGTAATACTAATGCCATTTATACTGTTTCAAACACTAAATATTGGTCTTCAATATCTTTGAAAGTTAGTATTTAATATCTATGTGGAGTTTTCGGCTTTATTAATCCCTCTAATTTGTTTAATCCACCATTTTTCTACATCACTTGCTTGATAACTAATTGAAGGATTAATTGATTTTTTTTTAATCCGTTGCTTCCACCTGTTATTTTTTATCTTTTAAATATATTCATTTGTTTTGATCTTTGATAGGAAAAACAAGTGTCCGAAGCCGAAATATAGACACAATGTGGTAAGTTTTTGTTCCCCCCCCCCCGACTCATTTGTTTTGTATAACTTTTATTCTAAGATGTTAGTAAATTATTCTATGAAATCTACACAATAATACTCATTGAAGTTCATGTTTAAAGAAAATTTTCTTTTTGTCCTAAACATTGAAAATATTCTATCCTGACTTATGAAATAGAAAGGTTTTTTTAATATTAACAGTAAATTTCATTTTGTTTTTCTTTTCTTAATAAAAAATTTAGCTTTTATTTTCTTTCTCATTTTGGAAAAAGGGGGTAACATCAACTATTCGTGTTTGGAAAGTACTTATTTACTTGCTCCCCACGAGAGCAGTTAAACACAAGGTCGGTTTTTAATATGGAGGAAATTAAGCTCCCCCCAAAAAAGGGGCACTCTGGATTTGGACAAAAATTAAAATTGCCTCAGTCTAGAAGCATTTCTCGAGGATAGAAAAGATGAAGTGTAGTATCAGAACAGATACTACATTTTGCTTTTAGCCAAAGTGTTTCGAAAGTAATCAACCTAATTAAAATCTTAAATCTAATTTTCTTTTTATTTATCAAATTTACATTAAATTTAGTTTATAGCATTTTGACTCGGGGATTTTAAAGAAAAATTCCCGATATTTTTTTCGGCACTTTTTAGGAATAGATATCTAAGAACATTTTAGTACTTACGTCATCAATTCTGAGTTTCACTGGAGACTCCTGAATGTTAATGAAGTTATCGAACAAACAATGTATTAGCTTTTTTTTTTTTGCAAAGTTATTTAAAGAAAGAAACTCTTGATTTTATCTTGTATTCAAGTGAATTATTTAATGTGTTTTTTTGTTGGGTTTTGGTTATTTTTAGTTTTTTTTTGTTGGTTTTTGGTTAGTTTTAGTTCTTTTTCAATTTATTTTATTACAATGTTTGTTTTACTCCCCCCCCCCCCCGAACTTTTATTTATTTACTTTTTACTTTGATTTAATTTTTTTTTTAACACAAATTGTTTTGAATGTATATTTGCTGTCTTTATTATGACTCTATTTTAGTCTTTATTTTTTTCATAAGTGCACAGAAGAGGCTAAATTTTTTATTTTCCTTGTTTATTTTTTCTTTGCAAGCTATTAAACGCAAATTGTGATAATTTCATCTTGGCACAGAAGAGAGTAATTGTTTTTATTTTATTTTCAAGTTAATGAAGTTAACATTGTTTTTATTTTGGGGGTGAATATAGCAAGACATGGTTCATAGAGATTAGACATTTAAAGTGAGGACATTTACAAGCTCTGCTCATTCGCGGTTTCTGTTTCATGGGCAAACGAGTGTGTTTGTCGTTCATTTGGGCATCCTTTCTGGTGGTACTCTGAGGAGGGAGAGGCAACTGGCATTTTCCTGAGACCACAAATACAAAAAATTGAAACAAAACCGTCAATGCTCTTACAAAAATTTAGCCTCTTCTGTGAACTCATTAAAAAAATACACTTGAATGTACTCAGGTGTATTTTTAATGAGTTCACAATCAAGTATATATTTTTTTTTTTTTTGTTAAATGCAAAAAATGCCAACAGCTAATGCCTTTCCAATCGAGAAAAGGAAAGCATTTCATCAAACTACTGTTTGGTGTGTACAAAATGCAACTCTGCCTGAAACATAATGGACTTTTTTTGGATTAACACTGGTTCTAAATTTCCGATTTCAGATACGGCAGTCATGACGGAGTGGATATTTTCTGTTTAACTTATAAAATATGTTACAAATTTACAATTTATATTCATTTATATACTTAATGAAATAAACTAAACCCGAAACACAAGTAAAAGGTATCCAAAAAATTTCAAATGAAAAGGTGCAAAAGTAGTAAGGGTATTGAAAAATAGTCGTCTGCCAAGAAAAGTAACGGCACCTTTTATATTTATATATTTCTGTAAAAGTCTGAACCTGATTTGTCTTTCCCTCTTCGTAGTCGGAACTGCTTATGTCATGACTGCAAATCTATAGATACCTATTTCTAAAAGACACCAATGGATACCTATTCCGAAAAACGCCCTATTATTTTTCTTTGAAAATTTGACTATACAAGCAGGCTGTCTTGTTTTTTTTTTGTTTTTTAATGTACTTTCTTATTTCAGTCACATCTTGTATATTTTAATGATTAATCTCTTCCAATTAAAAAAAAAAGTGTTAAATAAATTGTAAATAATTGAATTCTTACTGACTTGTAAATAAGCCTGTAACAAAAATATTTTTCTGGCTTTCGACGTATTTAAAAAATATATTTTTTTCATGTTACTATTTCATTGGCCAACGTTTCAGCTGAACTAATTTAAAACTTCTCAATGTAATTTTGTAGAGTTATCGAGATGTTCGGACATTGAAAGCAATTGCAACTCGGACGATGATTGGTGGTGGCAGAATACCATTCAAAAAACAACCACCCAGTGTCAGTGCTCAGTTCCAGGTGAGGTTCATGTTTGTTTGTTTTTTCAAAATTGCAATTTGATTTTTTCTCCGCCACCAAGGCAGAGGTTATGTTTTTGACAGAGTTTGTCACTGTTTGTGTATAGCTTAGCATTCACATTGCTTGACTACTCGTCACAAAACTTGGTCAAACTATCAGTCATGTTCTAACTTAGAACTGATTTCATTTTGGGATATCTAGGTCAAAGGTCAAGATCATGTAAAAAATTACACTTTTGGCGATAACTTTGGTTCTGTTCATCGTAAACTCACTACTTGGGCCATATTGTAGCCAATGAAGTCCTACATCTTATATGAACATAACTTTTAAAAATTTGGTCATGGTTGAAATTTTACAGAATTTCAACTTCCGATTTTCCAAATTTGATGTAGGGATCTGATGTTCTTTGATAACAGTAACCAAAATTTTAGCCTGATCAGATAAAAATAGTTTTGAGTTATAAACATTTCATTGACATAACTTCGGAAATACTTCATACAATATGGAAAAGTAAGGCCTAGATAAAACTTTGGCCTATCAGACAGAGGTATGCAGTCTCACAGCCGACTTATTTTAATGTTCCATTTCTATTCGTACATTAATAACTATCTCCATACTATTTGAAGGTAACTATTTAAAGTAAAATGTATTCGTTTAAATCAAGACATAGAACCTAATTTTTCTGTTTTATTTTCAATTATCTATCTTATATACTAAAGCTGAGTGAATCAATGTTTGTTTCCTAATGATTTTTTTCCTATATACTTTGATGACACAAAATACATAAAATATATCTGAGATCTGTGATGGAAGTTTTGTTTGAAAAAAAAATTCCATTTTAATTCTAATTAGCCGTAATTTGTAATTAACTGAATAAGTCGCTCATCTCCTACTTAGCTACCTATGTATTTCTCATCCTCTCACTGTCTAATAGTTTTTAATGTTTCTGAGCATTTAAAGAAAAAGTTACTCTTTTTTTTTTTTTTTTTCAGCGTTGCTTCTGATTAGCTTATTTCGCCATCTAATTTACATAGTACACACTGTAACCACATGTAAATTAGATAGAAAATTAATCAGTTTTTTAATTCTATATTTGTAAAGATAAAATGGAAGTAAAGAGTCTTATTTTTAGTTATGCAAGAAGAATGTCTTAACAGATATGTCAGAGTTCATGAATTTTGATTGAAATCAGTTGAATAAATAGTTGTAGTGGTTGTGACCCAACGGGGCAGGGATGCGTCTACTTTTGTGATTATTCTTTTTTGCCTTCTAACATATAAAGTTATCTTGTTGGATTTTCAAACTCGGAACCAAGTAGCATTTCAGCTTACAAATGAAACCTTGCTTCTGACTAGCCAATTTTCATTTCTTATTGTTTTACCATGTTATTGGCAACATTATAACCTACTTTGCTACAATTTATTTTAAAATTACTTAGTCCGGCCTAGATGACTGGTAATATGACACATTTTTAAATAATCAACTAAAGGTAAAAAATCAGCAAGGGGATAACTAATATTTTACATTTAAGAGCATAATAGAAGTTATCTACGTTCTTTATGTTTTTTCTTTTTTTAACGGCACTGTAACATTTAGCCTTTTTTTTTTTCAGTTTAAATACATCACTGGCTTTGGATATTCTCCAAGCGGCATAAGTCTGTATATGCCAGCCACTCTTTCTTATTGTTATCACTTGTTAACCTGTTCAACAAATGATGCAGTCACAATTTAAGCCAAGATTTCAGCTCAACAAACTGAACACATTCAAAATAAAATAAAAATTCATTACCATTGCAACGTAATAACATGAATGTCACGTATTTGAGAAACAGTTTCTTTTTAGTATGAATTTAAAACAAACTAATGATAGAAATATATATATATATTTTTTTTTTAACTGATCAATATTATCTCTTTTCACTTTCAGTGGTCACTGTCCAGATTGATGGAAACCCTTAATTATGGCAATCCGTTCTTTGTACGATGTATAAAGTCCAATTCTGAAAAGGTACCATCTAATATTGACACATTTTTTTTTTTTTGACAAAACTTTCATTTCTTAAATAGGTATTCTGTAGTTTATCTGAAATTACGCAAATCACATAAACCTCAATAACTTGAATTTGTTTTGAAAAGAAAAAAATTGTCAAATTTTAAAGGATCAATTTTGTAAGTCAAAGCAAAGCTAGTTACATTTTTAAGTAATTTCAACATGTTTTATTAAAATTATTGGCTCTTTTATAAAAACTATAGCCTGAAGTTGTGCCAAATTAGAACATCACTTTTTAATTCAATAACAAATCAATAATAAAAATCATCAAAAATTGATCAATTCTTATATTAACAAGATGCAAATTTCTTAAGCTTTCATCTAAATGAATAAATGCAAAAGTTGAGTTCATTTCCCATTAATTCAATTTAACACAATAAACACCCAATCTTTTTTATATACTGTTCATGTATTTGCGATATCAGTTCAAAATTAACTAATTTGCATATTGGTTGTTCGCTTGTTTTATTTTTTGCCAAATTAATTAAATTGAAACTATTATTTTTTTTTTTTTTTTTTAATTCAATGATTGTTTGATTTTAGTATAACAAATAGTTCTGTTTTTGCAATATTGTTTTATTTTTTGAACAAATATTTAGCATTTGCGTTCAAATGTTCCTTTCTTAGAGAGACTGACATGATTTTTAACATTTTTAAATTGCAAGTGAAAGGTCAATAATTGCAGTCCATATCATCATACTGACGTCTCTTTGCTGCCTTTTTTTTTTAGCTGCAGCCACATTTGTATTGGTTAAAATCCATTCTTTGGTTCATCCACTGAATATCGCCTGAGATTCGTCAATGTAAATTATTTCAGAAAAGTCAATGACATGCGTTTCATGAAGAGAAATGATATGAGAATGATACGATGGATGTGTAATGCGAGTCTTAAAGACAGGTTTATATTTGATGACCTAAGATTAAATCTGGACAGTATAGGAAAATATGTGCAAAACAGGAGACTCTGATGGTATGGCCACATTGAAAGAATGGATGAGAGTTCTTGGGTTAGTAGGTATAGAACAACTGAGGTAGAAGGTTCAGTTCACAAGGGAAGAGCAAGGAAAACATGGGAAGAAATGGTAAAGATGAACTTAAGAGAAAGAAGGATAAATAAAGACCTGGGCCAGAGATAGGTTAGTTTGGAAGTCAATTTCTGCAATTCATCCAACACATGATGGCATATAAAACTGATGTTAAGCTTATGATGATACGATGAATTTTCTGAAACAAGATTTCCTAAGTGATATTTCTTGGCATGCCAATTTCTGAAGTATTCAACATCTTTTGTCCTTGACTCCTCAACTCCAGTCTTCAAAATTCTGAGCGCTCGTCTCAAAAATGGTTGTTTCTTTATAACTTGCTTCAGTTTATGTTCATCTTGGGGAAACAAATTCTTAAAGCCTTCTATTTGGTCCCCCAATTTATAAAATCGGGGAACTTATGTTTTGAGGCATGTCCGTCCATCCGTTCGCCCGGATTTTTCTCCGCAACCATCCATTGAATTTCTCTGAAATTTTGCATGAAGTTGTAACTTTGGTCAGGTTAGAAAGTGACATTCTCCGATTTTTGAAAAAAAAATCTGGTTAGCCCCCCAGGGGGTCAAAAGGCCCCGAAATGGCAAAAAATGACATTTTTTGCCCCATAACTTTTCATCCATCCATTCAATTTCTCTGAAACTTGGCCAAAATGTGGAGGCAATTGTTCCTAATAGAAAATACGTATCGCTGACCTTGGAAAAAATCTGGTTCACTCCTCCATGGGGTCAAAAGCCTCCAAAATGGTAAAAAAATGACCGTTTTCTCCCATAACGTTTGATCTATCCATTCAATTTTTCTGAAACTTGGCCAAAATGTATAGGCAATTGTTCTGGATATAAAATGAGCATCCTTGACCTCAGAAAAATTCTGGTTCGCGCCCCCAGGGGGTCAAAGGGGGGTCAAAAATGCCCCAAATTGCCCAAATTTATTGCATTTTACACTCGCCACATCGAGTCACATACAGAGGGGGACCACGCACGCGCGGCTTGTTTGCTTTTCAATCTAGATTCATCTAGATTTTTGTCTCTGCCTGGTTCTAGAACCTGGATGTGAGAAAGAACAAGCGCACACTGGAACGAGAGTATTTATGCGTATCAATCACACATGACTGGCATACTTTGCTATCCGTAAAAGAGTGGTGTAATAGAAGTCATCACTAAAATGATTAAGCAATAGAGATCAGTATTGAAAACTGTTTCCAAATTTTTTTTTTTAGATGAGGATCCATATGTGCAACAGATATAAATTCTAAGTAATAATCAGTTCTAAGTAACAGTATTCTGGAGTTTGAAGGTTCAATCCTCAGTACGGGTGATACTAAGAATACAATTCTATCCAGTCATGGCTGACGGAATTTTTAAAAGATCTTTTTATCGTTTGATGATACATAAAGTTCCTTTTAATACCTTAAAGTTCACATGTTATTTCGATTTTATGGATTAAGAAATAATTTTCTTATGCTGACAAAGACTGTTTCAATATTAATTTACGTAAACATTTTAATTCTATCTTTTTTCCTTTCCTTTTTTAGGCTCCTTGTCAATTTGACGATGAGTTAGTTTTACGCCAGCTACACTACACAGGTATGTTAGCAACAGTGAAGATTAGACAATCAGGTTACAATTATCGGCTCACATTTGATGTAAGTATCCATTATTTTTAGTTTCTATTTTAAAAAAGTTTTCTTAAATCGTTTTTTTTTTTTGTTTTATATTTCTGTTGTTGATGATATATTTGATCATTTTTAAGTGTTTCTTTGTGTATCTATTGTTTTGGTGCTCTTTGATTAAACAAAATACATTCTAGTACAAAATAGGAAGTTTTTTTGTTTTTTTTGTAGGAATGGAAGGATGAGAGAATCTCATCTGGAGATAAGATTTCTATTAATACTTCCATAGTTTAATAAAATGATCATGTTTTTATTCTCTTTAGAAATTTTATACAATTATTAAACTCTAATAATTTGTCTTTTCAAAATTTTATTCGTTCAAATTTGCATAGAATTTTAATGATTGTATTGTTAAATATCCAAGAAAAATATATTGTTTTTGGTTTCAGGAGTTCATTCATCTGTACAAAATCATTCTTCCCAATGGTCTTCTCAGTTCCAAAGATGATGTGAAGAAATTCTTGGAATCCATGGATCTAAATAAGGAAAATTATCAAATAGGAATCACAAAAGTGAGTTTTAGTTGAAATCATTGTACAAACTATATAGTAAAATGTGTGTTTTGTTATAAAACTAGAATTGCCTGATTTTTCTAATCTACTTCCTTTCAATAGTAACATCTTATCAACTTTGTTGACGGCAAATTCGTTCCCATGATCCAATGCTCTTTTTTTCGCATGTCATTATTTCCATTACAAACTCAGTTTGGATATTTAAAATTTTAAAAATCTTCTCAGCTTGAAAGATGACTTGAAGAATTTTCTAAAATTCATGAACCTTAATAAGAAATAATTTAAAAACTTAAAAAATTGGCAGTTTTATTTGAGTTTACTATTACAAGAAGATATATTCCTAAAGAAAGATTATGGAAGAAGTGTAAAAGAAATCTAATTGTTCATTTCAGACATCAGTTTGGATATGCCAAAATGCTTCATCAGTAGTGTCATTTTTGGAATCATTAAAAGTTGGGCCTAAAAAATGCATCAGACTTTCTTGTCCAGGGATCCAACTGAGAGCTATTAATTTCTAGATAGATTTCTAGCAAAGTTTCAATTGGTTTTCGTTGATGGGAAATGTTAGTTCTTTGTTTGCAAAATGTAGGAATTTGGTTCTTTGCTTGCAAAATGTTGTGAAAGATGAGCTGAAATGGAATGAAGAAGATACACAAGACTATTTTATTATTGATTATTGAAATTTTAATCAAAGAAGTGTCTTGCAAACAAAGTGTTTGTAGCTTAATTAAAAGACCAACTAGTCTCATACTTTCATGCCTCTGTTTATGTATGACACATTTATGGAAGAGTGTTTTAACATTACAAGGACAGCTCCGTAAATGTTTCTGGTACAAGAAAAGAGAATGAGAATTGGTCTTTTTCCCACCAAATAGCATTCCTAGTATATCTTATTTTAATGTTCCTTTATTTCATGTCGACCTGCAATATAATTTTATATTTCTTCCTGAGGAGACAGCTCAGAGTGATAAGAAAATGTTAACCAAAAATAAGGTCTTACTCCTAAAAATTTCTTTATTTTCCTTTTTACTTATTTTTTCAAATGTTTATTGATATTTCAATTATATATATATATATATATATAAAGTTAGGTAAGTTTATTCGTACGTACAGAATTAATTCCTTAACTAATTAACCGATAATTATGAATTTTGGAACACAGATGCTAGAGGTAAGGAGTCGTAATGTGGTCTATATTGAGTTTAATTTAGTTTTATGAAGAAGGGGTGAAAGTCCTTCATGAAAATTCAGATACCTCTGATTTTTGTAAAATTTTAACAGTGAGTATTAGACATCAATTAAAAAAAATCCCCAAATTTCAGTTAAAAAAAATTTTTTTTTAAAGAGTATTTTAAAGAAGTTTTAGGGGGCATAATATGGGCACAATCTCCATTTGTAAATTCGAATATTTTAGAATTGTGTTAAATTTGATCCATAGTTATTAGTCACCAATTAAGCAAGATTCCCCGAATTTAAATTTCTTATCAAGACACCTTAAGCTTCAGCCTTAAATTTTAGCCATTTTCTAGAATCAAAATCATTTAATGGATTTTTATCAAAATTGGAATAAGGATCTTAGACTTAAGGTTTAGTAGCATTATATCTTGATTTTAATCTTCGTAAGGGGACATAAAAGTGGTGCAAAACGGTTCTATTTGAGGAATTAATTTTACCCGTCCCAGGATGGATATTCTTCTAGTATATATAGACAGCTTTTTGCTGTCTAAGTCTTATCAGTATGACTAGATGCAGCAAGATTTGAAATGAATGAATATATACACACACCCACACACACACACATATATATGTATATGTGTGTGTTAGGTTATATGACAAAACAATAAATAAAATAAAACTCAATTAATTCCCAACCAATATATTTCTTCCAGAGATACTTTCCAGAAATGCACTGTTTTTTTTATCGATATGACGCCATTTCTCGTAATCTGACCTCATTCAGAATGCTGACGATTCCACTGGGCATAGAATTAAAAAAAAATGTAAATAGTCTGTCCATCTAGATGAAACCGCGGTACGTTTCTGAAATATGTAACATATAGTTTTCAAATAAATTATATATATATATATATATATGTAAGCAAATATTTGAAATAGAAAAATTTAAAAATAAATTCCTAATAGGACCCTAAAAATAAGGAAGAGGCTATATTGCCGGTCCCGGCAAAATAACGATTCCTGCGTTATTTTGCCGGTTCATGTATATTTAACTAAATTGTTAAACATACAGTGACGCCCGGCACAATAATTATTTACTAATGTAAAGGGATCGTTATTATGCTGGTTCATTATTTTTTAAAACCTAATTGTTATGGCCTTGCGAAAGAAAAGGTAATTAAATAAATAAGGGCAAATATTTAAAAACAATTTGTTTTCATCATCAGTTGTGTCGGTTAAAGAAATAAAAAAAAAATCGACCTGCCCTATTGTGTCGGTTAAAGAAATATCTGCTTACTTTTCATAATAGAATTAATGTTGATGAATTTTCCCAACATTACTAAGTCTGCTCTCGATTTAAGTAATTGAAATTTTCCTTAAGTTATATATAAGTTATATATAAAGAAAAAAATAAGCAACAAATAAATGTTACCAAAGGCAACATAAATTATTATTCTATCTACCTGTATAAGTTTATTTGTTTATTTTATTATTTATTTTGATAAATGATTTTTTTTTATAAAAATAAATAATCAAATAAACAAATATACTTATACAGGTAGAAGAATAATTTATGTTGCCTTTGGTAACATTTACTTGTTAAAAATGTGCTTTACAAAGGAAAGATTTTAATGTAAAATTCTCATTTTCTTTATGAAGAAAAACTTCGATAATGTTAAAATATACAGAAAATCACTGGATTTAAACAGTTTCTATTTTAAAATGTTCTTTCAATGAAATCATAAAATAAATCGTAATTTTGAAGAGTTCACTCCTAATCGAATCAACCGGAAGTAAAAATTAATTTTATCGTTATTTTAAAATATATTGTCGCTTAATAAAGTTTTAAATTATACAAAAAATCAATCAGACAAAGATTAATTAAAAACAAACAAAAAAAATCAATCAGGCAAAGTTTTAAATTATAAATAAAATTTCGTTTGATAAAGTTTTAAATAATACAAAAAAAATAATTTAAATAATAAAAAAAAAGTAATTTATAGTTAAATAAACACGAGCCGCCAAAATAACGTAAGACTCATTATTGTGCCGGGCGTCACTGTATGTTTAACAATTTAGTTAAATATACATGAACCGGCAAAATAACGCAGGAATCGTTATTTTGCCGGGACCGGCAATATAGCCTATTCGTAAAAATAAAGCTAAGAAAGGAAATATATGATAAAAATTGCCCCAAACTGTCAAGTTTGAAGTTATTCAGCACAACAGTAGGTTTCTTCGCTAGTTCTAAATGAGTTCATAAGATTAATACTGGGTTAGAATCAGGAATTCAGTGAAAGATTGTTTTTTATTTGTTTCTATTCCAAAGGTATTCCTCCGTGAGGTGGAGAAAGTAAAACTTGATGAGGCCTTACACAGAGCCATTATGGGTAGAGTGATTACAATTCAACGATGGATGAAAGCTTTACTGGACCGTCAGAATTTCATCAAACAGAAAGCTGCAGCTCTGAAGATTCAGGTAACTACATCCTCCTCCTCCTCCTCCTCCTTCCTTCCAATTTGAGATGGCCTTTGACTAAATTTTATTATGTTGTTTTATTTCCGATTTCCTGCCTCTTTTCAGTGCCACGTGAGACAGTTCTTGGCTCAGCGTATATTCACCCAATTGAAACTCGAGCGCGATGCTGCTATTGTCATCCAGTCTGCTGTTCGCATGATGAGAACACGAAGGAAATTCTTGATAGTCCGACAGTCTATTGCTTTTGTGCAGCCTTTCATCCGAGGTTCTTTAACGCGAAGAAGGTACTAACAGATTCTTTGTTGACTATATAAATTAATTGAAGCCAATAAAATGTTTTATTCTAACACATTTAAGATGAAAATGTTTGTAATTCTACATTAGAAAATAATTTAGTAATTGAATCTGTAGATGATTATAAATCTTTAACTTTTAAAGTTTTTTTTTATAGTATATTAGCTGTAGTTTCAAATTTTTATTTGTTTGCATATTTTAAAAAATTATGCAGAAAAAAATAAGTTTAGTTGTAAGAGAGACAACTCTTATATATATAAAAATGAGTTATTCCTCTTGAATTTTATTTTTCAGTGATTAGTTGAAAAAAAACATTTTCATATCAGATTGTCTGGGCTGGACTATGTAATTAAACAAAAAAAAAAATTGTTGTGAAGTTCTGGCCTATTTGCCATAATGGTTAGTGTGTCTTATGTGCCAGGAAACCTAGGTACAATCCTCAGTGGAGTCATACCAAAGACTTAAAAATGCTAAATGTCCCCTTGTAAAAATTCAGCATTATAAAGTGAGAATCAAGGATGAGTGGAGTAATCCTGAGAAAGGAATGGCACCATCCCCATAACCTCTGTGTAGTAGCTTATGAAAAGGAAGCCTTCAGGTCATCCTAGACTATGGTTGACCACTTTATTTTTCTTTGCCAATAACATGGTACAACAATAATGAATTAAATTTGCTTGTCAGAAACAAAGTTTAATTTGTCAGATTAAAGGCTGTTTATGTCTGACATTGACAATCCAACAAGATAACTATATATTAGCTAACATGATTAATTATGAATTAGATCACTGTTTCATTTCTCTTTTAATTAATATTGAATGTCGCATTTTTTTTGTTCTGCACTGGTAAAAGCTATTGGTTAAGGAAGTGATGCTGACAGGCTAAATCCCCCAAAATACAATGTGTGCTTACATAGTATTATCTCAACTGTATCTCTATAAAGCCACAATCCATCCGTGCATGAAGTATTGTTGCCACCTCTGGGCTGGTGCACCAACCTTTAGCCTCTCCAGGATAGGGTGCAGAAAAGAATTTCTACTAATGGGTCCCGTTCTGCCTGCTAAGCTCAACCCCTGTTGAATCACCGCAGTGTTGCATCTCTGTGCTTGTTTTGCAAGTACTTCCATGGAATGTGCTCCGATGAACTTACTGCACTTGTAACCCTCAACATAAATATACCCAACCCACCCGACTAGCAACAAAATCCCACCCCTTCACTGTAGAGGTCCCTAGATGTCAGGAAATTTTCTGCTCTAATAGTTTCTTAGCTCAGATCACTTGCCTTTGGAATTCCCTCCCGGTTTCCCCGACCGTACCAATATGCAGAAATTGTAATGTGATTAAACATTTTACTGCTCGACTCCCCACTCAGATTGTCTCCCTATATATCTGGGCCCCATATCATAGTAACCCCTTGTGCTTCAATAGCAATATGTCTTGTTTGGGACGAACAAAAAAAAACGATCTCAAAACTTTATATCTCTTCCTCTATGTATTTAGAATTTGTGTTTGTAAAACAAATGTAAAGTATTTTTAGATTTGTTTATCTGATGAACTCTACAAATGACCGTCTCCTTGGATGATAGACATTTTCCCTTTTTTGTTAGTAAATTGTATTTGTTTTAACCATTCAAATAGATTAGTTTTGATTTTTTGGTGTCAAGTGAAATTAAACACCATTTAAATGTTAATTAAAGATATCATTATTTGTGATAACAATCAGAATAATCCACGTTAAAAACGCTCTCATTATTAATTTTACTTATTGCTTGAAATGTTTCTCTTCCTTTGAAGGATAACAACGTTGCTGGAAGAAGCTCGTTTAAAGACTATAGCTGAACATCAAGACAGACAGTCCTCCGCAAGTGATGAAGGTGTACTTACCAAAGGCTCCAGTGCTGAAGAATTGGAACTTGATACTGAACCTTGCCGTGTTTACAGGCACGATTCTGAGGAGTACGTCACCTTGTAGCCGGAGTCCATGCTTGCACTGTTTTGCTTTGCTTTTTGTTGTTGTTATTTCATCGAAAATCTATCCCCACTTTTGTGCACACATTACGAATATTAGTTACGCAATTCGGTGGTCATTTGGCTAATTTCACAAAATAAAAAATTTCTATTTTACGTATTTAAATTAAAAAAAAATTAATTTCTTTAATTATTCTAAGAAAAAAGTCCAAATATTTCTAGCAAATAATTATGAGAATGAATATTTGCATAAAGATATCAGCTTGGTTGTAAATAAAGAGTTGAAATGCAACACATGATAAACACCATTTTACAAAATTACGAAGCTATCGCTATGAAAAGTGTTGCATTTCAACACTTGTCCAGACACCAAAATCATGTTTTACATGGTATTATACCGGCATAATTTCTATTTGCTTTCAATTAAAATCAGCTTTTTTTCGAAGTCAAGATTTAATATAGTCGTCCTTTTATTGTTTAAGGTCTCAATTTAAACAAATTGGATTTATCGCATTTTTCATTCAAACTTTTCAAATTAAAACAGGGAATTTCCAAATTTTTTCATTTGTCAGGAGAGACATACTTAGCTGTCACTATCCGCCATTGCCAGGGAGTCTTTACTTTCAGTTTTGTTTCACATTCTTTTACACTCTATCATTTTTTTTAAAATTTTTTTTTAGCAAATTATTTTTTAATTTTAACTATGATTTTGATAGTTAACATTAATTATGATATCATTTGGTCTTTAATTTATTAATTGAACAAATTTATTAGAAGTTATTACTAATTTTATTAATGTAATGTTTTAATCTCTATTAATAAAATTATTGGATGTAAATAGCTTCCAAAGCTTTTAATCCTTTAATTACATGATTTGCTCAGAATTTTAAAGTCTGTAATGAATTTCTATTTGACAATTTAAATGGTTCCAAATTCTTTTCAAATTTTTATGGTTTACAAAGTAATTTATGCTTTCTTTTTTCAAATATTAACAAAAGATTATAATGGCTGACATTTTTATGAAGAAAGCAAAATAGATTTTGGTGGATTTAATTTCATAATTAAACTATTTTTTAAATAGGATTTAAAAAATTGTTTTATTTTATGCTAATACATTTTATATTTCAATAACTATTTGATTAATAGTAAATAAAAAGAAAAGAAATAATTCAGTGTGAAAGTGCAATATTTATTCTAAGACTATTTCTTTTCTGTCCTAGATCAGTGAAGCAGAAATCCTTCTAGACTGAGGCGATTTAAATTTTTGTCCCAATCCAGAATGCCTCTTGTTGAGGAGCTAGATTTTCCCCGCATTAAAAACCAACCTTGTGTCTAATTCTTTCCTCGTGGGGATGGAATAAATAGAGACACACGTGAAGTTGTCTCATAATTTTGTTAATATGAAAAAGCTATTAATGCTTTAAGTGCACGCACTTCTGAATTGTGATTGCATAAACACCTCCCATTTTTAGGATCGTAATTCAAACTTAGCATGTATGAATTGACAGCAATCATGCCATCACGTATGTTTCTAGCTCTTGATTCCTGTTTGATATGGTATATGTTGTAATACCAGTTAAGTGAGAAATAATCAATCAAAACTACTGATATTTTGTAATTCACTCAGGCAGGCGCTCACACACATTTATTATACTAAAGCTGAGTTAATCAATGTTTGTTTCCCTACGACTTTTTTCCTATATATTTTAATCCAACAAAATGCATGTTAAAATATTCCCCAGTTTTGAGATCGAGTTATTAAAAAAAAAAATCATTTTTAATTATTTTAATTAACCTTAATTTGCAATTAACTCACCGACTGACCCATCTCAACTGACCCGTCTCTTACTAAGTTTCTGTCTATCACTCTTCCTCTCTCACTCTATCTTGTTTGATCCTCCGCTCTTAGTTTATACCATTTCTATCACTGTTGTTTCAGTCAGTCTCTCTGTTTATTATTAGTCAAAGTTTATAAAACAAAAGATTGGAATAGTTCATTATAAACAATAGTGACTGTCATCTCAAGTATTAATACTATTTAACCCATAGCTGGAGAAGAGCGATAGATATTTATCTTCCCGGAAACATTTAGCTAAGCATGAGTTTATTTCTTACATATATATCTATTTCCTATTAATTTTCATACTTTCTTTATAACAAAACAAATTAAATTGTCATCTTCTTCGACCATAATATTTTACTTTTACTTCAAGACAAACCGACTGGTGGAGGAAAAAACAAAAAAAAACGCATTGTGACTTATAAATCAATAAGGGAGATAACTCCTAATTTTACTATTTTCTTTCTGAACTGACTGTTTTACCATTTACAACGAAACAACATTCAAGTAACAAGTCCTAGGCAATGCCAAGTACGATGTAAATATTTTCTTAAAAAGGGAAGGGTGTACTCTTTCAGCCGATAGACATTTAAATAGAAGAAAGATAATTTCGGAGTTATCACCCTACATTATTTTAAGTATACACAAAAATGTCTTATTGTTTGTCAAAAATAAAGCTTTTTTTTTCTCTTTAACTATTGCTTGGTTTTTGCGATAAAATTTAGATTCTCACTAGAAATTAATTACTTTAGCTTTAAGAGTTTTAACATACGTCTCAGCCTTCAAAGATAATTTTGAAGTCTTTAAAGTATCGATTATAAGAAAGTAATATTTGGATTGAATTAAAGGGGCTATATATCACAAAAGTAAAAAATGAAAAATAAGTATTTTAGATAATAGGTCACAAAATGGGATTATTTGACTTGCACATTAGTTTTTTTTTTTGTTTTTTTTTACAGTTAATCATATATGCCATAACATAAAAATTAAAAAAAATCATATTTAAAGAATAGTTTAAATACAACATTAAATCCACCATAATGTATTTGTTTTTGTAAAATCATCAGCCATTTGAAACTTTTGTTAATAGTTGAAAAAAAAAATTACTTGCTTCATGAAGACAAAAATAGGGGAAAAAACTGAAAGTAAACAGATTTTGGGATAATGGCAAGTTATTAAATGACACAAGATTCGTTTCTGCTGCTTTTATTCATACTTGTGAGTTTTATTTTAAGGTAGAAAAAAATTGAAAATTATTTGACATTTTTAGTTCTTGCTCAATAGTGTAGCCCACTCACCCATAAGGTTTCCATAACTGAAGGATGCACAAATCAAACATTTTCTTTTTGATTTTTACCTTCGTCAATGCGGAGGTTGTGTTTTTGGTCGAATTTGTCATTGTTAGTTTGTCTACAGCTTAGTGTCCACATTGCTTGACCAATGGTCACCAAAATTAGTCAAAATATCGGTCATTGTCTAACGTAGAACTGATTTTCACTTTGGGATGTCTAGATCACAGAAAAGGTCGCACTTTTTGGTGATAACTTTGGTTCTGTTTATCGTAAATACTTGCTACCAGGCCTATATCATAGCTAATGAAGTCCTGCATCTTATATGCCAATGATGTTTAAAAGTTCGGTCAAGGTCAAAATTTTGGCAGAATTTAAACTTCTGATTTTTCCAAATTTGATGTATAGATCTGATGCTCTTTGATAAAAGTAGCCACCATACAAAATTTCAGCCTGATAAGATGAATAGTTTTTTTAATTATTAACGTTCCCATGGCATAACTTCAGGGAATACTTCAATATGGAAAAGAAGGGGCCAGGTAAGACTGTGGCCCATCCTTACATTGTCATGACTAATTTATGTTTTTGTTAGTAATAAAATGATTTCTGTTAAATATTTGATAGACTTTGTAGCAGCTGAGATATTTGTTTCACTATTTAAGTTTAGCTGATTTTAAGTTCAGCTTATTGAAAGCGCCGTTTTAAAGAAAAGTAAGTTCGATTTGTCTATTATAACCACTACTACTGCAGCCACCATTGTCTTCTTGTAAGCCTGTATTTTATGAATATAATTTGGTTGCACGTAAGGGATTTGTAGGTATTTTGTTGCCTTACTTTATTTGTACTACGTTTTATTAATTTATTTAACTTTGCGGTTGTCGTTGCATCGCCATCTCTAAATTGTTGTTGCATCCTTTTCTTTCCCAAATATTGAATTTTTTTTTTTTTTTTGCCCCCTCCCACTCAAGACTTTATATGAAATAAAATAATTCCTTTTGTTGCATGGATGATTCGTTCAGTTCTACCCATTTCACTACTACAACTTCTGTTGATAATCTTATTTTATATTGTAAAGGTTACTTACTGCTATACTTTTATTTTGATTCAGATTGGGGAATGTCCAGTATGGGCTAGAAAATCTTTCAGAAATGAAAGACTGGCTCAATTATAGAATCACATCTAGATTGCTTTTAACTCATTTTTAATCATTATTCATCAAATTATTTGTGGAACCAATTTTAAATTTAGTTGTATTTTTGATGGTAAAGAAAAAGTGGTGGGTGAATGGGAAAACTGGTAAACTCTCCTTCGTGTTGTCAGTATTGCTACCCCCTGCTCTACCGTGCTACTATACAGGTGACGTTCACTCAGCGTTTATAGTCTTCCTGTTATTATGATGATTATATATGGATTTTTATTCCAGTACTTCACATACAAGGCTAAATACTGATATTCTTATAGTTTTTTTTTCTTTCTGTTCATTAACTATACACATGAAGTTGTCCATTTGTATATTGCAAGATGCATGCTTATTTATCATGTAAAACAAAACTTGAAAATGCTTCGTTTTTTTTTTTTTTTTTTTTTTTTTTTTTTTTTTTTTTTTTTTTTTTTTAAGATGCGGATTCATAATTTGTATTTTGATTATTCGGACTACTGTTTTCGTCTTTGATGTTATTCTCACAACATTTCAGTCGTTGTAACCTCTGACCTTCTTCAGGTGTGTCTCGTCGAACTCACAATTACCTATGGTGCAACGGATAAAAGTGCTAAGTAATTATCAATTCTAAGTGACAGTCTTCTGGATGTTCATAGTTCAATCCCAAAAGCAAGCGATACTAGGAATATACTTACAAATTACTTAAGCCTTCTACCCAGTGATTGCAGATGGAACAAGTTACCCCCATGGATTAAATAAAGGGTTCCGTTCAAAATTCTGTATAGATTCCAAAGTTTGACAGAAAGATTGCCAAGTTCGACAAGATGCACCTGAAGAAGGTCAGCAGTTACATCAACCGAAACATTGAGAATGACATCCAAGATAAGGACAGTAGTCCGAATAATCCAAATAATACAAAACTTGAAAATTTGATTGAACTTTGGAATTTGGTGTATAAATTTTAGTTTTTGAAATGAGGATTGATAATTTGGATTATTCGCAATACTATTCTCAATTTAAAAAAAAATCTATTTCTATAGTAATAAGTAGTAATACTACACGTATAAAACATGATTAGGTTTAAGGCTCCCAAAATTCATACTAGAATTGTCCCATGGCATACCTTTTAAAAGCGTTGATTAGCAATTAGTTCTAAGTGACAGTCTTCTGGAGGTTAAAGGTTCAATCCTTACAGCAGGTGATAATAACTAAGAATAACATAAAATTAACACTTCTACCCTGCCATGGGTGACCGAATGAGAATAAACTATCCCTGTGGATTAAATAAACGGTTCAGTACAAAATTCTGTACAGATTTCCGTGTTTGACATAAAGATTCTGAAGTTCGACAAGATGCTTACATCAGTCAAAACGGTGTGAATATAACAACTAAGATGAGAATAGAAGTCTGAATAATCCAAATAATACAAATTTCTTTAGTCTTTTTAATCAGTATATGAGTTTACACTTTATTTCAAAGATTTTTCTTTTTAATAATTCTTAGTCTTTGATTTGTAGCAATTATTTTACATCTTAAATCTTCTCAAATACTTCTAGGAAAAGGTGTTCGGCTTTATTTAAATTTTAGAATTCATTTAATGACAAGATTTGTAAGACTTATATAAAACATTGTGGTTTTTACATTTACTTAGTAATGTTGCTGTAATATATTCTATATATTCTGTTGATTTTCCGTCTCAGAATTGCCGTTTTGTATTATTATTAAACAATTTAGAGTTTGCTGATTTAGAGTTGCTGATTTTAAGAATTCTATGATTGTGACTATTAAGATTTGATTAAGGAAAATATTTTTGCTTATTCAAGAACTGGATCAGTTTATAATTTTTAGCAAATCCATATGCAAAGATGATTGAAGTCAATTTAGTAATCATGTTAATGAATTGTTCAGAAAATCAAAACTTAAATGGGAATTTAAACAAGTTCTTATAGAAATGTATATGATTAATAATTTACAAAATATATTTGTCTTATATAATCATTGAGTTATGAGATTTTAAGATTTTTCACCAAAATATGCATAGGGATATATATTAATAACTCATATATATATATATATATATATATACTTATATTATAAAATAACATATCGTGTATGTATTTTTTGTTTCAGTATTTACTTTGACAGTGCTCAATACACGAGTAGAGCTAAGTAGAAGTATAAAAATATACTTATGGCAAGTAAGCTATACATAAACTTTTGTGTTTCATTCAACAAAGGGATTCGTCGGGTCAACAGTTGGCCTGATGAATTCCTTCGGGAAATGAGCCACAAACGTTTCTGCGTAGATTGCTTGCCATAAGTATATCTTTTATGCTACTATATATATATATATATATATATATATATAGACAATTTTAGGCTAAATTCAATTGATCGAGGTTTTATTCATTTACTGTTCATTATTTTTTTATTCAAAACTTCGGTAAATTTTTACGGACTGTTTCGCTAATAGACGACTAACCAGAATTAGTATATCAATTCTGGATCTTTCGACTATGGACTTCTCAGAAAATCAAAGTTTGCCATCAGAAAAATACATTGTAAGGTAGAAAAAAAACCAACGCGCATTGATTACATATTTTCTTGAGGAAAAACATAGATATTGCTTCCTATAGAGGCAGTCATCTTATTTTACACAGTAAAGCCATGAAAAAATATGCACAATGTAACCCAATTGAAATTGCTAGAATAGTTAATAAATTTTTTTTTTAATAATAATAATTATAAAATCTATGCAATTTAGAGTTAGATTAAAAAGAAATTATTTCAAAGTATAGAGATACAAAACTATATGGTGTTAAAAAGAGCTAAATATGAACATCTAGAATTTAAGGGTTTTATTAAAAGCCTTAGTTGCATATAAAATAATATTACTGTAGTTGCTGGAAAAATATATTTCTAAATTAATAGGCTGATATTTTAAGGATGATATCTTATGGTCTTTTAAAGATATTACTATACAATAAATGAATAGGTAAAATAGGTGAATATATTTAAAAGCTATTATCCACAAACCGATTAACACAATACACTAAATGATAGGTTTGAGATAATAAATAATTACCTTTACAAGATTGGATTAATTTATGGCAAGGGGATGAAATTGAATCACTATTTCAAATTTATTTTAAAGGCTTCCATCCAATATCCAGATGCTATGTTTCAATTTTTGTTCGAGTAACAATAAACGCATTTAATAACAAATCTAAGGGCGACAATCCTCAAATTATAGCTAATTGAGTTATCTCCCTTATTTACCAAAAATAAATGTCGAAATCCCTTATAAATTTTTACACGGGATGGCACGGTGGCTAAATAGTTAACCGCGTCGACTGAGGGTTCGAATCCAGTTCGTTCCACAGAAACACTTCCATCAAGACACAAACCTGCCCTTGTGTCTAACCTCCTGGAAAGGAGGTAAATAAAATACCTTAAAACTCAAGAGATTTAAAAGTTATTTTCAAAAATGTATATATTTGAATGCTTAGCGCTAGAGAAAAACAAGATATGTTTCTAATTAAATTAAATTAATTAAATGAGTTTTTTTATTTCAGAGTTTATATGAGAAGTATAGTAAATATGTTAATCAACTAATCTACATTTTGAACAGCCTGATTTAAGAATATTTTTTGATGTCTATAATGGACAGGACATCACCAAACAGAAATTAGTAAAGTAACATTTGTTTAATGATGAAACTAAACCGAATTGATATGGTTTCCATTTTTATACAAATATCTAAAGTATCATATGAAATTTAAATTGGAAATATTATATTACTAAAATATATATCACTGTACCTAAAATAGTTTTAAAAATTTGCTAGTATTACCTATTAAAATGTTCAATCAATTATTTATATTTTATTGGTCGTATATATGTTCAGTTTATATTCCGATTATAATTATTATTCATTTTTTGTAATTTACTGCTGCCAATCATTAGTTAAACCAGTTGTATTGCACATATGAACACTGTGAGATTGTTCCTAATTTAGCTTGAGATAGTCACACAAAATTACTAGCTTTATTTTACTAATTGGTTTATCTAGTTAATCACTAAGGTTTGAAAAAGTGATGCAGCAGTCTGACAGAATCTGAACACCAAGCCCATACCTATAACCACACTTCGACACACACATATATGTTGCATCACTTTCACTAATACCCTTGGAAAATATATGAATCCATAATACATCCTACCTTAAGTTATGGATTAAAGAGTAATGTAGATTAAACTCTCAAGCTTTAGTTGTAAAACTCTGAAATATCACCAGTCTTTCTCTGCTTATCTCTCTATTGTTTTCAGTCATGGTGGATTTGTGGCCACTCGACTTAAGCAATGTTCATTCAGGAGAAATGTGGCTGACAAGTCTACAACCCTTGCTTCGCTATAGACTCCCTGTACAGTCATTCTTACAGAGGGTACCATTATCTCTTGAAAGTATATAAAGTTAGTTTTGTGTGTGTGTGTGTGTATATATATATATATATATATATATATATATATATATATACACACACAAAACTATATATGTATGTACAGAATTCACTCCTAAACTAGACATAAGGGTGCATAATGTCGGCTATATGTAGTTTTATAGAAAGGGGTCAAAGAGGGAGGTTTTTTGTGAAATTTTAACAATAGGTATTAGACAACAATTAATTAATATTCTCCAAATTTAAGTTTCTTTGAAGAGCTTTTAGAAGGCATAATATGAGCGCAAACTTTCATTTGAAAATTCAAATATTTCAGATTTGCATTGAATTCAATCCATAGTCATTAAGCACAATACATTGAATTTCAATTTCTTAAGGCAGACATTTTCTAGAATCGTGATCATGTAATCGATTTTGAGTAAAATTAGAATAATGCTTTCTAGACATGTTTAGTTGCATCATATCTTGATTTTAATCTTCGTAAGAGGATATAAAAGTGGTGCAAAACTGTTCTATTTGGAGAATTCATTTTACCTGTCCTGGGATGGGGATTCTTCTAGTATAATATATATATATATATATATATATATATATATATATATATATATAATTTTGACCTTTGTATAATGAAAATTGAAGTATGTATAGGCTGCATAATTCATATTTAATATGGAGATTTTCAAGTTAAATCTTGAGTTTTATGGCAACATTTTGTCGTATCTTAAAAAAAATTCAAACAGAAATTGAGAAATCCTCTTCCATTTTAACACTTCAATGTCTTTCTAGAATATTTTTATAAAATCACGAAAAAAAAGTTTTTATCTTCCGCCTGAGAAATGAATTTGTATTTGCTAATATAAATTCATTAACTAATTTTAATTAAAATCAAGGAAAGTTAATGTTAGCTTTATTTTAAAAAAATGATTCTTTAGTTTTTGGTTTCCTTGTTATATTTGGACTCATATTTATGAAAGATGTGTTTTGTTGTCTACAGGAGCAGTGGGATTTTGGAAGATTCTGAAACTGAAGCTGTATCCAACACAAAAAATAGCACTGATCCAGTTCTGTCTCCTGTGGAGACCCCAGCCTCACCCGATGATAATGGAAACTCAGCATTTTTATCAAAGGAATTTTATCATGGGGATCACCTTGAGAAGCGGCCATTATCAAGGTATATTTTAGTCTCTTAAATTTTTCTGATTTTCTTTTGAACACTCTTCATGTGTTAATTGCAATACATATTTTAGTAACTTGTCTTAAAAGTGAGTGTTTGTTTAAAATGGATGATTTTAAGTTGAGCCATCTTTCTACTTTTATTTTTCTACTTCTGAACAGCCATTTTTACATTTATTTCATGATCTAATAAATGAACTTCAATCTTTGCTCTCTCTCTCTCTCTCTCTCATTATCTTGTTTACTTCACAACATTTCATTCTTATTTTTGTACAGTTCATTTTTGGATCAACGATTTGATTGCTCACGTTTAATTTCTAATGATCCAAGGTAATGTACAGAGATGCATGTTAGAGGGTTATTTATACTATAATGATGATGACGACTACTACTGCTTGGAAAAACTCTACATATTTTATAAACTTTTAGCTGAAATAGATATTTCTCAGCTTCTCCATTGAATTAACTATTGTTCTATTGAAAGAAAATTGTAATCTTGCTTGCAAACTTTAAATAATATTTTTGTCAGTTTTTATTTCTGGAAAAAAAACAAAACAAAAAAAACCCTGAAAACTTGAACTATTGTTACTCTGGTTTCCATTACTAAAATAATGTAAAAGCTACCAACTTGACTATTAAGTTTCTTCTTCGGGGAAACATTAAACGCTTTTATTATAGCTGAGAAATGTTTTTTTCTTTTTATTAGATTCATCTAAAAGTTTAGAATTGTGACTTTCTCTTTTTTCCAACAACCCCACAATTTTTTTTTTAATCATTTGTTAAAATGTTTTCCTCTAATTTTTTTCTCCTTTTGAATTGTTTTGTTCCTGCAGCAATGTTTCTTTCTTGGCATTTTTGTGTCGAAATTTCTTAACAAAACAACAAAAAAAATCTTGCACTTTAACAAAACCTTTTCCCATTCTCAAAACATTTAAATTGCTACTTTTGTGAAAAGGTGAGCAGCTGTTCACTTTTTTTTTTTTTTAATTTTTTTTTTGAATAATATTTAATTCTATTACTTTGTCATAACTCTTTTTTCATAATTGAACCTTTTAGATATGTTAGCATTATTCTCTAATATTTCTGATACAAAAACTTAAGATGTTCGTTTAATTGTTGGTGTTTGGTCCATTGAAAAGACCAATTAGAAATGACTTCAATTTTTTGAAGTTGTGACATTCAATAACGCGTCTCAAACACCGCCATCAACTTCAGGTGAGGCATGCTGTCACCTGGTCAAAAATTACATCTTTTAATGAAATAGCTGAAACATATTTCATTTGGTGATCTTTAGCAAAATACAACTTCTGATAATGCATAATTGTGAATGTCGAGGGTTTGTCACAAAATAATTCACTCTTTATAACGGTCACCCCTGTCCCTGTTGATTTCACTCACCTTATGAAGCTTTTGTTTCCACTTTGATGTGTTTGCGCTATCATTAAACCTCTCTTTCCTCACAAATTGTGTATTTTTAAATACAACTTATCTTGCTTAATTTCAAGCATTCATACCCATTGCT
This sequence comes from Sepiola atlantica, assembly GCA_963556195.1. Lineage (NCBI taxonomy): Eukaryota > Metazoa > Mollusca > Cephalopoda > Sepiida > Sepiolidae > Sepiola > Sepiola atlantica. The sequence continues at coordinate 186,824,335 of OY744515.1, forward strand.
TTTTAAAAATAACAACCACCTCTTTTTTTTTTTTGTCTTCATGAAAAATCCCCCCTCTCTTCAATTATTGATTTTGTGCAAAACTGTTTGACCTCAACAGTTGTTCCTTCTGAATATAGTTTAGGTTTGAAAAATAATGCTATGGCTTTTTTAAAAAAATATAAACTTACTAAGTATATTTTTATTTTAAGGATGTCTCTTCATTTCCCTATTAACTCTCATTTTGAATTTGATGCTTTAAAACAAATGCTTTCTCATAGAGCTTGAGGTTTGAAACCTCTTTTCACCTAACACTTCTCGCTTGGATATAGTGGCTGATAATTTGCCTGGCACTTAGGAATGTTTCGTATGAATCTTTCCTTCCATTTTATTATTCTTTGATTATTTTAACCGATATTCCCTAAAAATGGGAAACCTCTTTCTTCTCCACTTGCTTTAAAAGTCTTAACCATTTTACCTTTTATCTTATGCATACCACCCTCTTCCCTTAAACAGTTTCAAAATGTTCTGATTTTTGGAAACCTTTTTTCCATAAATCTTTTTACTTGGTTGATTCTAGATTTACAACATTTTATTAAATTAAATTTTTATTAAATTAAAAAAATTAAAATAAAATAAAAAAGGAAATATCTAAGTTATATAAAATATTTTGTTTTCATTAATGAAAATCTATTGTATCTCTTTTAAAGATATTGGGAAAAATATTTACCTTTTTATCAACAAAATATTTTTTTTTCTGTAATTTTAATTTTACTTGAATTTATTTCTCTTGTCTTGTAATTGTTATTCTTTTTGCATTATATATAATTCATTTATTAAATTCCAACAAATACTTTTAAAATCTTGCATGCTGTTATGGCTATTTACTCTTGATTATAATTTTTTGCAGTAATTCTTTTATTGTATATGTATTTTTTTATATATTAAAGCTAAAGCAAGAACATTAAATTGATTTTTTAAAAATATCTACTTTCAGTTCTACAAATAAACAAAATAAATTTAAGATATCTACAAATTAGTTTTGGTTCTTTAAAACTAGAAAATATAGCTTATTCAATTTTGTTATTAAAATAGAAATTGTGAAAAATATTTTTGGTGAATTAAGACATTTAATTTTTTAATTAATTTTGACTCTTTTAAACATTTTCTTTAAAAAAAAAAACATCAAAATATTATTAAAATCTTTTAGTTATTTTTTTAATAATTTCCTTCATAGCTTTAACAAAAAATTTAAAAAATGAAAGAAAATGCTTGCCAAAATATTAATTACTGCAATTTCTGAATATAAGTTGTTTGGGTTGTTTTCTGACAATGTTTGTTTGGATAGATATTTAGTATTTTTTTTTTTTTTTGTAAATAAACAAATTAAATATTTTTTCTTTTTATTAAACAATTTTTCTGCAAAATAACTGATGAAAATAAAATTTCTTTCTTTCATAAATAGATTGACCCTGCAGCACAGTGTTAGTTACCTATATTTCTTATACCGTTCTCTTTCGACCCAGGGTTGTACCTTCCTTAACACTGTCTCTAAAAGCATAGATACAACACTTTCACTTGACTCTGATGCCCAAATTCATGTATTTGGAGATTTTAATGCACACCACCATTGCATCCTTGTGCCTGTTTTACAAGTACTTCAATGGATTGTGCTCTGATGAACTTGTTGCCCTGGTGCCTCCTTGGCGTAAATACACTAGTCAACCCAACAATCAGCTAAATCCCATCCATTTATTTTAGAGGTGCCCAGATGCCAGAGTGCCTTCTACTCCAATAGCTTCTTTCCTCGTCTTGCCGGCCTGTGGAACTCCCTGCCTGCTCCCCCGACTGTACAGACATGCAGAAATGTAAAACTAATGTGAACAAGCATCTCACTGCACAGCTTTCAATTTAGGATGACCCCCAAAACTTTCACCCTAATTCTCAGTAGGCTCTTATATCTACGGTGGCAACTTGCCTTGTTTGGGGTGAACTATGTTCAAAAAAAAATAAATTTTTTTTTATTTTCTCGACTGAGCTAGCTTTAGTGTCTTTGGCTTGAATTGGTAGAGTATGGATCCGAGAGTTGTTATTTGCTCAATCTCAAACACTTGATCATCACCAGGAGTTAGTCTTTGTTTGCTATATTATTTTTATTATTGTTTTTAGAATATTTTTATTATTTCAGACTAAAATAATAAAAACGGTCTCAGCATCAGAATTTTGGAGTTATTCAATTTAACCAGTCAGTTCATAACTGTTATAAAGGAAGGAAAAGATAAATAATGAGAAGATTCAGTCATTTTTTTTTTTTAAATATAGTTCACAGGACACCACTGTAGACGTAAGGGCTACTGAGATTTAGGGGTCATCTTAAGTTGTGAACAATACAGCGAATGTTTACATTAGTTTTAAATTTCTGCATGTCAGTAGAGTCAGAGAGAGAGTTCCAGAGGCCGGCAGCATGAGGAAAGATGCTATTGGAGTAGAAGGCTCTCCGGCATCTGGGGACTTTCAGTGAATAGATATCTATGCCGGCCTCTGGAACTCTCTCTCTCTGACTCTACTAACATGCAGAAATTTAAAACTAATGTAAACATTCGCTGTACTGTTCACAACTTAAGATGACCCCCAAAACTTGCACCCTAAATCTCAGTAGCCCTTACGTCTACAGTGGCGTCCTGCGTTGTTTCGGGTGAACTATGTTAAAAAAAAAATGACTGAATCTTCTCATTATTTATCTTTTCCTTCCTTTATAACAGTTATGAACTGACTGGTTAAATTGAATAACTCCAAAATTCTGATGCTGAGACCGTTTTTATTATTTTAGTCTGAAATAATAAAAATATCCTAAAAACAATAGTAAAAATAATATAGCAAACAAAGACTAACTCCTGGTGATGATCAAGTGTTTGAGATTGAGCAAATAACAACTCTCGGATCCATACTCTACCAATTCAAGCCAGACACTAAAGCTAGCTCAGTCGAGAAAATAAAAATTTTTTTTTTTTTGAACATCGTTCACCCCAAACAAGGCAAGTTGCCACTGTAGATATAGGAGCCTACTGAGAATTAGGGTGAAAGTTTTGGGGGTCATCCTAAATTGAAAGCTGTGCAGTGAGATGCTTGTTCACATTAGTTTTACATTTCTGCATGTCTGTACAGTCGGGGGGAGCAGGCAGGGAGTACCAAAGGCCGGCAGCACAAGGAAAGAAGCTATTGGAGTAGAAGGCTCTCTGGCATCTGGGCACCTCCAAAATAAATGGATGGGATTTAGCTGATTGTTGGGTTGGTCGAGTGTATTTACGTCGAGAGGCACGAGAGCAGCAAGTTCATCGGAGCACATTCCATTGAAGTATTTGTAAAGCAAGCACAAGGATGCAACATTGCAGCGATGAGGCTGGAGCTTGATGGTTAATGAAGGACCTAATAGATTAGTGACTCTTTTTTGTACCTTGTCTAAGAGGGAAAGACTAGGGGATGGAGCACCATCCCAGATGTGACAACAATACTCCATGCATGGGCAGATGGTGGCTTTGTAGAGATATAGGATACTGTCAGGTGTGAGAAGTTTTCTAGCATGGTAGAGGGAGCCCACTTTCTTTGCAGCAATCTTTTAATTAAGAAAAAAAAGGGAAAACTTGTCTTTAACCAGATTTGCATCGATATATATTATATCATATGTTGGTGCTGATAGGTTTTCGATTTAATAAGTCTCTGAACACAAAGCTGGTGATTTGAATGTTTTACTCAGAGATTTAGTTAGACCTAATGAAACTAAACAAAAAGTCACTTAATAAATTGTGGTGTTTATATTCAAGACTTCAGACTAAATTTTTTTATCATCATTCTGAAACAATTTTTTTTAATTGTCTCGAATTATTTAAATTGGCAGAACAAAGTTTTTGTGAAATATACAGTGGATTGTAACCTAAATTTGGGGTTTATCATTCAAATAAATTTAATCAGAGCTAAATTTCAAATGTTTACATTTATGGTGAAAGAAGTCAGTTTTTTTTTTTAATGTCTGTAAAAAAAGGATTTAATTTAACAGAAAATAAAAAAAAAAAAAAAAAATTTCGTTTTTTACCCCCCCCCCCCACTCAATCTTTCTGTAACTTTAAATTGACAGTTTGCAGTTAATATCAAATAGAAGTAGGATTGTTAATATATTAAAGATATGAAATTCTCTTATTTTGAAAGGTATCATGCCTTTTTTAAGATAAAATTGCACAAAACCAAGTCATAGGAAATCAGCATTTCTGATTATATATTGGTACTGATTTTAACGTACAACATTTTTACTGAAACTTTCTAGGACAGTTAAAACCCCTTCACATTTATTACCAGAAATCAATTCCTCCTTATTTTCTCTTTTTTTCTCTCTCCTGTCATTTATCTTTCCTTATTCACTTGCTATCTCCGATGTGAAAAGATTTTTTTCTTCATCTTGGCTTTTACATATCTGAAGAAGCTATATAATATACCAAAACATTGTATGGACTGAAAAAGCCTTTTTTTTTTTCACATAAAAAGATTTTCTAGTGATTTTTTATATCATTTTTATATCATTTCTATATTATAATATATATTATATACTTTAAAGTTCACCTTAATAACTGTTGTTAATAACTACTTTCTAATCTGTATTCCATTTATATTGCTTGAAAAATCATTTCACTAATATTTCCTTTTATCTTTTAACACAATGGCAAAAAAAAAATAATGATCATAAATTGTTGAGTGTCATTTTATATTTGCAACACATCTTTTTGACTATTCTGCAAAGAGTGATCTATGTTGCTGAAGACACCTTATTTGCTTCTTTTTTTTTTTAATGATATTCGTGCTTTTGTTATATTCCTTTGAATTTCTTTAATCCTCTCTCTTTTCTAAATGCATAGAATGTTTCTTAAAGACTAATGTTATTACACCTGATTATTGAAATTTTAAATTAATACAACCGGCTTAAAATTAATTTGAAAGACTATATTGTTATTTTTAAAATTATATAAATTACTGCATACTTTTTATAGTGTCTTCATTCATCAACATTAATTGGATGTCATATTTTTAATGTTAGTGGCTATGTATGATAAATCTTCGATTTTTAAACTGTTATGTGCATTTAATTTGATAGTTTTCTTTGCTCAATTCATATGTAAGTTATGAAAATCAAAGCTCAAAAAGTGTTGAAGCATTTATTAACCTGACCCATATTATTTATTCACTGAGTTTTCATGCAAGTCATTATCAGTGATTACTCATTAACAATAACAAGTGATGTTCCCTGGAGTTTGAGTGACAAGTATCCCCAGACTTACAGCACTTTCCACCTCTTTTGATAACCATTGCAAGTCATTTTGTATTATCACAACAGCCGTTTACCATTCAGTTCTTGTTGATAATGACCATTGGCTTTCTAGACGAGGGCAATTTTAATTTTTGTCCCAATCTAGTGCCGCTTTCGGGGAGCTGGATTTTCTTTACATTACAAATCTACTTTGTATCTAACACTGCCCTCCTGGGGAGGCAAGTAAATAGGGATTGGTCGAGTTATCATCAAAATTAATTGAATCTGTTACATATGTTCTCATTTCTTAATAATTTTTCATTGTTTTACAGACATTATTTTATCAACATTATTGGTGAACCTATGTATATTATTACGATATTTGATGCATAGTAGTCACCCAAAGTTAAAAACTTAAAATATATGGCCTGGAAGCATTGTAGATGTATTAGTATACAAATTTTATTTCGTATAAATGTACATATCTACTAACTGGTACTCACAGGACATCATGATAATGTTGTGTACTCATGTCCCAGCCCTAAAATCCATATTACCATTTTTATTTTAGAAATTAAAAAATAAGATGTTTTTGGATGTATGGCGTGAACAGTACAAAATGCACAAAACTTTTTTTTATTTTTTAAATCTGCTAAATTGTTTAAAAAAAAAAATGTAATGAATTGATGTTGCATGCACATTTTTAGTTGTGCAATTGTTTTCTTGTTTGTAAATCATCGATATTTTTATGTTTTGTAATGAGTAAAATATAACTAATTAGATTTTAATCCCTCAAAATTATAAAAAATCACAGCCATGACTGATAGAATGAGAACAATTTACTCCCGTGGATTTAAAAAGGTTCAGTTTGAAATTCCGTACAGGTTCCTGAGTTCGACATAAAGATTCCAAAGTTCAACTAGAAAGTTTCCAAGTTCGTAAAGAGGCGCCTGAAGTTGGTTGGAGATTACATCGGCTGAAGCATTGCGAATGTAACGACTAAGATGAGAATAGTAGTCAGTCATACAGAGTCCAAGACAAGATTTTCAGAGATGCAAGTAAGCAGGACACTAGTAGTATACTGATATCATAGTGGTATTCTCTAACCATCTTATCTCTTTTCTGATGCGCTTCCTCAATAGTTATGGCTGCTATCCTTGTTATAGCATATCATTTTGCTCGGCTTTTTGCTGCGTTGATAATCTCAACCAAAAAGATGTGGTGCCATAAAAGACATTCCCTTAACATGTTATTCTATATGGAAGACCTCTTTTTCTATGGCCTTGTATTATATAAGTGCACTCATGATACAAACATACGCACAAAATACAATGATACAAAGTCACGAAGACAACTCGTAATGACATTGCAAAAAATTATTTAAAATATCTATTAGTGGGTATAATGTTGGTTATTCGGACTACATTTCTCATCTTGAGTGTTATCCGGCCTTCTTCAGGGGTATCTCTTCGAACTTGGGAATATTTCTGTCGAACTCGGGGAATCTGGACGTGGATTAAATAAAGGGTTCAGTTTGAAATTCCGTCCAGATTCCCGAGTTCGACAGAAATATTCCTGAGTTTGAAGAGATACATCTGAAGAAGGCCGGAGGTTACAGTGGCCAAAACGTTGTGATGAGAAATGTAGTCCGAATAACCAAAATTATACAAATTAGCAATCCTCATCTAAAAAATTCAGAAATATAATATCTATTAGTGTATTTGTAATATTTAGATTTGAACTACTGTTCTCATCTTGGATATTGTTCTAACAAGGTTTTGACCGATGTAACCTCCAACCGTCTTCAGATGCGTCTTATCAAACTCGAATCTATACAGAATTTCGAATGGAACCCTTTATTTAATACATGTGGGTAGCTTGTTCTTATTCCATCAGCCATGACCGGGTAGAAACTTTAAGTAATTCCATATAGATTACTCAGTTTGATAAGACGCACCTGTAGGTCAGAGGTTACATCGGCTAAAATATTGTGAGAATAAGATCTTAAGATTAGAACACTAGTTCAAATAATACAAATTATCAATCCTCATCTAAAGAATTTTGAAACATAATATCAGTGTATGTCGGCGTCCGTGCATCTACAGCTCCAGGATAAAAACTGTCGTTAAGTCGTTTTTTTGTTGTTTTTTTTCTTCCATTGAAGCATCCTATATATGGTACGAGTTATTATTTCATCTCGTGCATGACAAGTTTCTGTTTAAAATATTTCCTTATTCAAATGACACAACCTTTTATTTCTCCTGTAAAAAGGGTTCAAGAAATGGCAAGAGCATTCCAACGAAAATCTGAATCTTCCATCCATGACTACAATGTAAGTAAAATAAACTTATCCTTTACATTTTTTTTAATACAATTTATTTCTCTTGTATATTGATATTTTGGAAGTTGCAAACATCCTGTGACAAGGAAAATTGAAACCTGTAATTCTTGGTGCATAATAGGTAAACGATTATTGTTTGAGATGTAACTCTGGTGAACGTGATAAGCAAGAAGCTGAATCAAGTGGTGGAAATAAGTTTTGGCTTATCTTATCGCCGCCGTAAAAGAGCTCGTGTCTGCCTGGCGTGCAGAACCTGGATGTGAGAAAGAACAAACGTATGCCGAAACAAGAGTGTTTGTGTATCGATCACATGTGACCAGCATGCTTTTCCATCCATAAACGATGAACCATAATAGAAGTTGCCACATGCACTCAAACGGCTAAGATTATCGAGCGATAGAGATCAGTATTGAAAACGGTGCCCGCTGGGAAGAGTATACTACATAATGAAGGTCCAGTGACGATCATGTTGGTTCCATCTACAGAGATCATCTTCCCTTTTTTTTTTTCTTCAGTAACAATTTTCTGAATAATGTTATCCTGCCAGATTAGTCTATTCTGATTTCAACTGCTTTTTTTTTACCAGATAACAAAACTGATTAATAGACATTGGCTCATTTCTTCACTTTGGTTGAGAAAAAAAACGAGCTGTTAAATAATTAAAATGTATTATGTTCTCATGTCTTTTCAATTTGCTAATTTAAAAAAAGTTTTCTTATAGATTTTAACCATTTTAATGTTTCTGTTTTTTTCTTTCTTTTTATTTTTAAAATGCAAACTTCCTTTAAAAATATTTAATGAAATATTTAAAATGAATTTTTTGTTTTTGCGAGGAAGATCTGAAAAATGAGTTTCTTATTTTTGTGAAGATCTGAATAAAGTGGAAAACCCGTTCAATATGGTTGATACTTTTCTAAAAATATGAATGCGTAGCTTGACTGTCTTTTTAGCATATAATCAGCTCTTAAGTTTGTAATGGTGATTGAAATACAATGTATGCTAAGTGTGCATTATTAATAACAATCCCCTCCCCGTGGTTTTACTTTGTATACTACTAGTCTCAGTGGTTTGATGGGAAACAAAGAGTCGCCAAGTCTCACTCAGCTGATATACCTCGGAATAATGCAAAGTTGAAACAGAAGCAAGGGCCTTCTTCCGGAGGAAGTGTTGACACTAATGATGCAAAACGCGAAGGAGAAGGCCGATGCGAACCTGAAGAAAATGGAAAAACGACGAAAGCCAAACCAAAGGCTCCACTTGCTCGACAAGAATCTCTGTCTGATTTGGTAAGAGTGCCACCTGCTGCTGCTGCTGCTCTTCAGATTCCCTCATTCTGCTGTTGCATCCGTGTTCTTTGTTTCATACCTTTTTACTGCATTTTTTTTTTTTCAATGCTACAACCACTATGCCCTTTTAGGTTGCCCCAACCCCATTTCCATGTTTATGCCAATTCTGCTATGTGCTATATTATAATAGGCATTATCACATTCTTGGTTGTTTCTTCTTTTTTTACCCCCTTTTTTTTTATTGGCTTTGATTTTGAAGGCTGCACTTCATTCGCTAAACAAGTTTTCAATAAGTGTATTTTTTTTCACGTTTCGCTTTATTTGTTGACAGTTATACTCCATATTTTTACAAACTGGACCGAATAAACATTAAGATAACATATATACAAAAGTAACACAAATATATTGATTTAATAGATAAACAATTATTAATTTTAATAGAAAATAATTACTTTTGTCAGAGAGTGTATAACCTGGGAGGCCAGTAATTGAAAAAAAAAACTTATCAAAAGATTTGATTACCTTTGATCCATGTATGTATATTGGGAGCAAGGAAAAAACAAATGGAAATCTGGAATGTTCATCTACCATGGTGAAGATATAAACCTTATTTGAGGTTCAATGGAACTTTAAAATCAACACTCGGCCATTACAAAGGCTGACTTGGAATAAGGTTCCATTTTTTTCATGTCAAAAATTTTTAGTTTGAGTTCAGAACAAGATCAATATGAAGAACATACTTGGCCTTGACGAGTATTACGAATCTTTTTGCATTGTGGTTATGTTCTTCTTGGTTTTTCTTCACAACAATTACGTTGTCGGTGTATGGAAGCATATCTTCTAGAGTTTGTTCTTGAATAAGCTTATCCATTTCTTAAAAGATATTTACCATTTTGTAACACCAAATGAACTGCTATAGTTTTCTGTTAGCTTCAAAGACTACATTTCTTTTCATTTTGTCAATTTGTTGACAATTTCTTCATTATATAGAAACGGATAAGCATCAAGTTCTGCGTATTTTTTATTTGTTTTAATTTTTACAATTTAATTTTAAAAGTTTGCGTAATGCATTTAAAAAAAATATTTTGAATTTCTTAAAAAAAGCTCACTTGTTGTAGAAGTTACTTTGCAAATAAAATATTTAATTTCTTTAAATTATCAATTTGTTTATTCTTGTAAGATGATTCATTTTTGGTGTTTCTCTTCAATTCCATTCATCCATTCTGGTTTTTCCTGTTGATTTATTTATACAGTGATTAAATATGTTTATTTATTTGGACAGTGATTAGATATGTTTATTTATTAATACAATGATTAGATATGTTTATTTATTTGGACAGTGATTAGATATGTTGATTTATTAAATATGTTTATTTATTTGGACAGTGATTAGATATGTTTATTTATTAATACAATGATTAGATATGTTTATTTATTTGGACAGTGATTAGATATGTTGATTTATTTGAACAGTGATTAGATATGTTTATTTATTTATACAGTGATTAGATATGTTTATTTATTTGGACAGTGATTAGATATGTTTATTTATTTGGACAGTGATTAGATATGTTTATTTATTTAGACAGTGATTAGATATGTTTATTTATTTAGACAGTGATTAGATATGTTTATTTATTTGGACAGTGATTAGATATGTTTATTTATTTGGACAGTGATTAGATATGTTTATTTATTTGGACAGTGATTAGATATGTTTATTTATTTGGACAGTGATTAGATATGTTTATTTATTTGGACAGTGATTAGATATTTAATCAGATTGTTCATTGCTTCTTTTCAATCATCTGTCTAAAATAGCAAAACATACCATAAAAATATATCTTACGCATTTTTAAATATTCATTTTCTCAAGATCCTTTTTACAAACTACGCTTAGCTTATTTTCACAACATAATATGAGAACAAGAATTTCTTTCACTGTTGAATTTGTTTGGATTTTATGGTCCTTTTAAGTGATATCTTTTTCTCTAGATATTTCCTTATTTAAAGCAAGATTTTTATAGGCCACATGGTTTTCCTGATTGCTACCGAGTGCTTTTATGGAGACACCATCTCTGAGTGATTGCATACCAAGACTAAAAAGTACTTCACCTCCCTTTTTCGGTTTCTTAAAAATTTGTTTTTCCCTTTCAAAAAAGTAGAATTATTCACTGCGGGGTCTAACTTTTATTGGAGATATCCTAAGGGAGAATTCCAATCGCGTTGATTGAGACGGGGGTGCACGCCCAGTATACTTGCATCAAGTACAGTTTTGAGTTGCTCCTAGTTGCAGAATTAGTACCCCAAAATTAATATTTAGTAACAGGAAGTAGTGATCAAGCCTTTCATTTCCTTGGTACGATTGACTCTCAGCCACCATCTGCTTCTCGCATTTGAAAGTTACATGTTAGATTTTCTTTTGCAAGTGAATGGCTTACGATGTGAATTTTCAGATGATGATTCTTAGTATTGTCTCTCCTTGTTTGCTTGATGAAACCTCAGCTGTGAAAATTGACAGTGATTACCATAACCTCCTTCCCTTCCTCCCTCCCACCCTCACCTGCTTCCATGATTAGCATCTTATCGCATCCGTTCTTGCATGATAATGTGGATAGCATTGCAATGTATTGTAAGCATGACCTGTTGTGGAGTACAACTGCCAAATAGGTAGGTATTCACTGCAACTTGTCATTTACTTGTAATATTGTCATACAATTATTAAAAGATACTATAAACTTCAAGCACATCACAGAAGTATGATTTTTAATGCACTTAATGTTTATCTATATCATAGATTGGTGTTTTCATTTATCTATTACTTTTCATTTTGTTTTTATTAATCAAAATAATAATGTTCTGTTGTCATTGTTCACTGTGTGTGGATGTGTGTCAGATTTGTTGTTTATGGCAACATAAATTTTCTTCTGTCACCATCTTGGTTTAAAATTAAAATCATAGCCTTAAAAAAAACTTTAACCTTGTAAAGTGCAGCTATTCTTCTAGGGAAACATTGGAATCCATTTTGAAGTATTCATTATCACTAATGCTGCTTTTCTAGAAAAAAATTACATCTTTGACAAAAAATTGAGATTGCATGAATTCTGAATTTTCTGTAATTATCAACTTTAAATCATCTTTTCCATTTAATGTATTTTCAATTTCTTTTGTTTTTCTTCTACAAAGATGATATTGAACTTTCTTGCTCAGTTTTCTTGCATTAAAGATAAATGTTGTCAAAGAAATCAAGTTTTTTCAAACGGTGAATCTGATTACAAAGTTTAATATCTAGAAAAAAAAGAAAGGTTATGATCCACTCAGAAAAAGAGTTGCCATATTGTTTTTATGTTCTATTGTATTTTCTTTTCTCTCTGTATCCGTGAATATGTTAATAATATCAATATGTTGTGATTCTCCTTCTGATATGCAAAGTGTTCTTAGAATCCATACCAATCAACCTCCTCCCCCTTCAACCATTCAGCACTATTAGTATGATCTGCTCAAGTATTGTAAATCAAGAGAAGTTCAGATTGAGATTTATATAAACATTTCAGTCGCATCTTATTTAGATAAGATGTGTGTGGGGAGTACATTTTTAGAAAATTGAATTTTGTTTTTATATGGAATAATTAACTGTACCTACCTGATTATTGCCCAGGAGTATTTTATTTTATTTTATTTTTTAATTATACTATTTGTTTGTTTTTTTTTAACAAATTATTACTTGTTTTAAAATAGGATTTTGAAAGTTAAATTTAATCATTATGGTATCGTTGGGTCATTAACTTGTTAATTAAACCAAATTCTTATAAAACTATAACAAATGTTGTTAATGTTGTTTAAATCTCTATTTATAAAATTATTGGATGTTAATAGCTTCCAATACATAAAGATTTGCTGAGAATTTTAAAGCCAGACATGACTTTCTATTCAACAGTTTAAATGCTTCCAACTTCCTTTCAAATTTTGAAGGGTCACAAAGTAGTTAATTTTTCCCCCCACTATTACCAAAAGATTAAAATGGCTGATTTGTTTAGGAAGAAAGCAAAATTCATTGTGGTAGATTTATTTTCGTGATTAAATCTTATATAAATAGATTTTGTCCGTCTGTCAGTCCTAATTTTTCTAAACGTAATAAATACATTGCGGAATTTGTCTCATTCTGAAATATCAGATCTTAACTACTTTTAGAAATGGAAAATATTGCATTAATAGTAAATAATAAATTACCAACAAATAAAGCTGATGCCAGGTCCGAAAATTAAAACTGAAACCTTGAAATCTTCAGCCTTATGTTCTACCAACTGAGCTATTTGGACTTTCTTATAAATAGATCTGAAACATTGCCTTAACAAAAAATAATTATAGCTTTGGTGTGACATCATAGATTTACATCATGTTTCAAAACATGAATTAAAACATAAGCAATAATAAAAAATAAGTGAATGGGTAAACATCAATAGCATTGAAATTATTTTAATAGTTCAAAACAATTTATTTTTTTCTTTAACTATGTATTGGCGGTAAAAACAATTTAATATATACTAGAATTTGGGCTCGTAAGGCCCATAATTCTAATTTCTTCAAATAAGATTTAAAAAAATTTATTTTTCCATTTTTTGATTTCAATAAATAATTGATTACAAGTGAATAATAAAAATAATAATTGAATATGTAATTATCAAAGTCACATAGTCACGAGAAAAACACATGCAAAGTTGTCTTATAATTTTATTCTTATAAAGATTATAAATTTAGTTTTTAAAGCTTAAATTTAAGTCCGTATAACATTTGTTTTGTTTTTTAAATCATTGGTATTTATGACTATCTTAATAAAAACTGAAATATTTTTTGAACTATAAATTAAAAAAAAAAGATTGTTAAACTGATAGTTTTGAGCCCAAAAAGATAAAGCTTTCTTACTTTATGTGATTAAATTTATTATGAAGGGCGACTACTTTTGATGACTGAAACCATTATCAGTTACTTTTTGTTGACTTGTCAGAAAATAAATTAAAAAAATGTTCAGTTTTAAAAATTCTTTCTGATCTGAAGTTTTTCTATTGTATTTAGCACTGACATTTTGATCAGTCTGCAATACTTCTCAATCTTTTTTCTTTCTCTCTTACAATACTGGAGCTATGTATGTTGTCAGTACGTAAAGTTCTGTCCCTTCCTCCTTTTTTTTCTTAGCAGCTATGACTATCTATTCATTCATAGTTTGTATGTTTTCTCTTGTACGGATGTCAGTGAAACTTATTAAAGTTCTAATAATTAATAAGATTTAGAGGATGATATTTCTTAATACTTTTATTTATTCAATGATACAAAAAATAAAAAAATTTTTTTATTATTATTTAAAGATTTTTTTTTTCTTTTTTGACTTTCTTTTCTATATATGATGTTTCTTGTTTATTCAACTTTTTAAACCATACAACATTTCTTGCTTATCTCTTTTTTTTCTTCTTTATTTTAATGACTTTCATGGTTTGTCCAAAAGTTTGTCCAATTTTTTATGTTAAAATATATTAGGATTGTTTAATTAACTTCAATAACAAAGATGAAGTTTGATTGTATATTTGAGCTTTTATATTGGTGTATATTTTGTTAATGTTTATTTTTTGTTGATTCTAACATAGATGATGTTTAACATATACTTTTTCCTTTAAAAAAAAATTGTAAAACTGTCATGAAAAAAGTAATTTGTGCTATTTATGGAAAATCTACTTTGAATGACTGAACACATCAAAAATTGTTTATATAGTATTCTACTGTGTAATAGCCAATATATTCATAATATTCAATTCTAGTTTAAAAAATTATTCATACCATCTTGATTATATTAGAAGTTTATAGGCAATTTAAACATGTTAAAAGTTTTCTTTTTCTTTAAATTTCTGACTTAAAAATGACCTTGTTTTAAGTTAACAATTCATTTGATAAAAATATGTATATTTTTAATATTAAAAAAAACTTATAGTTTTTGTTATGATCTGTAATTTGTAAACAAAATGGTGCTGGAAAAGAAACCTTTCAGATACAAGTTTTCTTTTCCCTATTGAAGAGGCCTGTCAAGAGAATTTATATATTAAACATACAATGGAGCAAAGCATTGGCATCTAGTTAGAATTTTGGCTCACCATTTTGTTAAAGCATACAATTAGTTTTAGATTTGCTCTGAAATTTACAAAATGTACTGTTTGTCAAAAATATTTGAAAAAAATAACCATATGTTATGTCACATAAGTAGCTTAAAAAGATTTCCTAATTTCAATGTGATAAATGCTCAGATGAACATTGTACATGAATTAAGTTTTAAAAATGTTTGTTTTTTTATATATATATATATATAAGTAATCCAACAAAAGATATAAGCGTCAACTAATATCTTATAATTAGTGAAACATCCGGATAAAAACTGAAGCTCAATATACTGGATAGAGCATTAATATTATAATATAAAATGAGGTAATAAAATAAGGTGTCAATCAAATTTTATTAGAATTCAAAGTTCAAGCAAATATATATATATATATATATATATATAATTAATGGAATAAAATCAAAAAATATATATATATAATTAATGGAATAAAATCAAAAAATATATATATATATATAATTAATGGAATAAAATCAAAAAATATATATATATATATAATTAATGGAATAAAATCAAAAAATATATATATATATATATTGAATATTCAATTGAATAATTTAATGTTTTATTAATTTTTCTATTCAGATGGATAAAATTTCACTCTGAACTAATACATAATTATAATGGAGATTTACAAAAATAAAATAAATTGCCATAAAAAATGAATCTAGAAGAAAACTCTTAAAATACTTGGATGAGGGAGTATGTACATCTCTTTTAGTTTTGACTTAGAAACGGTGCCTCATAATTTTATTTCAAAGTAAGGTGAACTAATTGGGAAGCATTGGTTATGAGGACTGAGTAACACAGTTTCGTACTGGCCATTATATATTTAATTAATGTTCCTTGCGATCCTACAATTAGAATAACATAAGAAAATAAACTTGTCACACTCTTAAATGCTTAAAGTATTCAGCCTGAAGATATTGAAAAAAATGTACTTACTAATTTTCAAGGGTGATGTTACACTGCCACCACCGATGAAGCAATTATATTGAGCTTTTGCCAAACCTTTTTTTTTTGCCAGTGCCAAGATTTTTTTCTAAAAAGAAAACAAAAATGATTGATTTCTGATATACTTCAATTGATTTGTGTCCGTCTGTTTCCCTTAAGTGTGCTTTATGAAAGTAATGCTTGTATAAATGCCTACTTATGAGTTCTCTCTTCATTTCTTTCTAGAGATCATACATACATAAGCTAATATGCAAATGATGTGCAATAAATTACATTAAAATAGTCATGTGATTTTCTTTTACAATGCTCTTTTAGTATAATTACTTAATTATCCACATCATGTTTTGTTGAAGTTCAAGGCATCTTGAAGGGAATAATATTAGCTTTGCCACCAGATTATTTCTGTACTAAGTGAAATTTAGCCACAGCTTATATGACATGGATGTTTTAACGAACACAATCTTTACAAACTGTAAATTTTCTCTAACAAATTATCATCATTTATTAGTTTCTTGTTTTATTTTTGTACTAGTGTACACCCTCTGTCAAAAATGCCGAAAAAAATAATGCTTCAATCAGTGTTCACACTACTATTCATATAAAATCAAAAAATTATGTCAGTAATTTAATTCTTCATATATCAATTATTAACTTCTGATGACCTAAAAGAAAGAAGGAAAAAAAACCTGTTAACTTTTTATTTAGAATGGAGAATTTCTTTCAGAATTCATTTCAGACGGTGGGGATTGTCTGACTTGCTATTTGTTTTCCAATGTAAGTCTTTTTAATGCTTTTTTTATTTTAATAGGATAAGACTGAACTATCGTGAGTTGGAAAAAAAAAAAAGCAAATAATTTCTGATCTAAAAAAAAAACCCCAAAAAACCCAGCAACCATTACTTTGCTTTTTTTAAAAAAAATTTTCCTTTGATTATTGGGAGGTGGGTGGTTGGGGGGAGGTGCCTCAACTTAAAATAAAATGATGGCTTATGTTCAAACCATAAAAAACGTTAATGAAAACGCAACTAGCATGAAGTAAACTGGTGCGAATTGCGTGTATGTATAATCAGAAAACTTGAAGCATGTCTACCTCTTTTCGGTCTTCAGGTCTTCTTTTCGCCTTCTGTTTCCAACAGTGCTATTTCTGGAGAATTGATACTTTCCCCAGAGTATTTTGATTGACAAATGAGGTCAGCAATGGTCATTTCTTCATGTTCTGAACAATTGTATTTTTTATTTTTTAGATTAACCACACTTCACATATACTTTTTATACTTTCTTTAACAAGTCGAATATGACAGCACCAACTCTGAAATTTGTAATGTAAATTTTTTAAGTAACCCAAGTAGACAGTCAGTAACGTAACTTCAATTCTTCGTTATTGAAAATGTCAATTCAAATTTTTATGCGCGATGTGGTTCTTATCTTAAGGGAAATATTATGCAATGTGATTTCAACTGTTTATAGAGTTATGTTGCTTTTTATCTTCAATAGTTGTTATTTGAATTCCAAATAGTTGTGGGTAACATAGCTCCTTTTAGTTATGTGTCATGTAGCCATTATTTCTGTTGAAGGTATTTACTTGAAATTTGCCAAGATGCCACATATCTAGACACTGAAAATCTACACTTACTTGGTTTCTTTCCTTCGGTGGTCGATCGTCTAGCATTTAGAGGGTTGTTTGCTCCAGCATATTAGAACTAAAGGAAGACTCTAAACAAGAGGATTTTATGTTATCTTCTTTTATTGTTGATTGATGATATCTTATTTTCACCCACATTTTCAGCAAGCTCCCTAATGGGTAGCAAAGGACAGGACGTCCACACTTGTTGAAGTCAAATAAGTATTTGCCATATTTTGTGATTAGCTCACTGTATTTAACAAACATTTGTTTATATTTGTAAACTTTAACCTACAGAATTTCATTATTCCATCAGTCTGTCTAAATAAACAAGCCTTGTATTTCTAGATGCAACAAAATCTCACATTCCATTCGTCAACCCTGATCAATGTAACCTACTTTTGTGGAAACCACAACAGTCATCATTGACATGGGCATTACTTGTTATTGCATTAGATATTGTTACATAGGTACCTTGTTACAAGTTAAACAAATCCTTTTGCTGGCTAACATTCTTATTTTAGTTATTAGCTTTCGGAGGTGACTGTGGTTAAGTGGATAACGACACGGACTGACGACCTGGTTGTGCCAAGTTCGAATCCAGTCGATTCCATAATACCACTATTACTTAGGGATGTTGGTAACCGTTATGTGGTCCCTCCTGCAAGAATGCCGACAACAGAATCAAACCGGTCAACAAAGTTGTACCATTCTGATTCATATGAATTTACTTTTATTGAAATATTTCAAAAGCGTTTTGTCTGATATTTTAATTTTAAAAATTATTATTTTGATATGAAACTGATGTTTTGTCTATAGTATTCTGATGAATTAAGAACATTTTTAGAAGTGGGAAGATTCATCCACGTTCATCTATTTGACGGTGGTTAAGTGTATAACGACACGGACTCACGACCTGGATGTGCCAAGGTCAAATCCAGTCGGTTCCATAATACCACTATCACTTAGGAATGTTGGCAACCATTACGTGGTCCCTCCTGCAAGAATGCCGACAACAGAATCAAATCGGTCAACAAAGTTGTACCATTCTGATTCATACGCATTTACTTTTATTAGCTTATTTATTTTTTATACACTTCAAAGATGCTGATAACTAAGCGTTCTGCATAAAAGACGCATAAAACTTTAGAAATTTGCAGTAAAATTTTACACATGCACCCCAAGAGCGCAAGTCAATTTTTATATATAAAAAAAAAAAATAATACATTCCAGTAGACACAGAAAACCAACCCATCAGGGGTTGTGGTTATTTTATTATTTTTCTTCTTTTTATTCCCCCCAAGCATTTAAAACTAACTATAAGTACAGTTGATCCTACATATCTACCGTATTCTTTGTGACTGAACAATTTAATTTTATGGATTAGGGAATATATTTATTGGTTGTGCATACAGCTGGCTGTGATCAAGAGCAGCTTCTTAGGGTCAACCTTTTTTTGGAATATGCAATCATGTGATTCCTTTTTTTTGGGGGGGGGGATTCACATTTATACTGTTATATCTTTTATGATTTTTCCTACATAAATCGAATTAGGACTCTTTTCTTATTCATTAGATATAAAAAAATTCTTTTTTTTTCTCATCTTATTCCGGTAATCGTAGCATAAATTTCCCAGGGATGCACAAAAATTAAATTTGTGGGTTCCAGGTCTTAATAAATTAAAACCCTATCAGCATCATTGCACTTGAAAATCAATTTTTCTTTCTTGATGTCTTGCACTATCTATCCATGAACATATTGCCCCATAACTAAAAAAAAAAAAAAAAAAAAAGAACTCTGTGGTATCCTGGCAAAATTGAAGTGTCCGTATGTATATATGTCTGTGGAAAGAGCAGCTTGTGTAGCATTTCTTGTCAATGGATATTTTGGGTGTTGTGTATTTGTGATTGGTATGCTCTCTGCTGTTGCCGCTATCATTAACTCTTTCTTCTTTAAACTCTCTTTTGAACATTGGCAGACTCGTTCTCTTCGGAGTGGATCATATCCTTTACCTTATGATGCTCCCTTGCTGTTAACTATACTGTTGCCGCTACAACACCATGGACTAAAGCATTCTCGAGTATGTGTGAAAAAAAAAAAAGCAACTGGCATGAAGTAAACTTTTTGTCTTGTGGTGCCATGCGTACTTTTAGCACAGAATGTTTTCCCAGATTTGTCACTGAATTGTACATATAGTTTTTCATATACATACATATCTGTTCGTCTTTCATATACCCCCCCCCCCCCTTATGACCAGTCAATGGTTTCAACTCCATTTCATGTGAACAACCATCACCATTTGTGTTATGCCCTTTTCACTATTGCCTCTGGTTCCCGTATCTTACTTAAATTGATCATTTCTTGAATCAGAAATGCAATATGACCTGCATTTTCTTTCTTATAATTGTTTGTATCTTTGACCAAAGCAAATCTATATTATTTAATCTATATATAATAATGCGTTAAGGCATTTCATATTCGTACGTATGTTATCACCTTTCACACATTTAAAATAAATGACATGTGGCCAATCAGCAAAGATAGTGATTAATCTGATACTGTTAAGGTAAAAAAAAATCTGACTTTACCAATTTTAAAATAAATTGTTCCAGAATCAAATTATGTCGTCTAAAACAGTACAATTTGGAATAAATACATTTCAAAAAGTGACATTCGTTTTATTGATCTGAAGAATATTTAGCAGACAATTATTTTTAAAGTAAGAAGACAGAAAATCTTGTATTTAACAAAAAAATTAAATTGCTACGATTTTGAATAACTAAAGAGACATATTTGTTTTATTTATTTAAAGAATATTTAGCTGACAATTATTTTTACGGAAGAGTGATTTTTTTTTTTTTTTCTTAATAGTATTGATCCTGACAGACATTTATTATTTCAAAAGGAATATTATTATTAACAGTAAATTATACAGATTGATGTAGGAGATACCGTGGAATTTCCACAGGGTCTTGCTAGTTATATAATAATATGCTTATCTGCGTTTGTACATACACGAAAGATGAAATATGCAAGTATTTTGAAATTAACTGGTGTCGCTAAAGTAAAAAAATCGGACTTTACCTATTAAAAAATACATTTTTCCAAAATCGAATTCTGTCATCCCATAGACTCGAACAAGTTTAAAAAAAAAAACACTCTTTGCATTCATTTTAATTTAAATTTAATACATCTATTTGTTACAATTTTAAATAACTTTAAAATGTGACATTCGTTAATTTATTGTATTTTGCTGACAATTATGTTTACAGTTACAAGAGACTATTTACTTTAAAAAGATTTAAATTGTTACAATTTTCAATAAAGAGACATTCATTTTATTTAGCTAAAGAATATTTAGCTTACAATGACAATTATTTTTAAGAGAAAGAGACAATTTGCTAATATTATCAACCCTTTCATATGTGTTAACAGTAAACGATACAAAAAGATGAAGAAAGTAACTGGAATTTCTACAGAGTACTGCCAATTTAATTATAATAAATTAGATTGTTTTAAGCAATTAAGTTAGTTTTTTTTTTTAGCAATTCCTGAAATATAAATCTATAATTGTCAGTTGTTGCTTTAGTCTTTTATAGCCAATCTAACTTCATATAGAAAACCTATAATCACTTTTGAAAATAAGTTTTTTGATAATAGTCATTTAAATTAAAAAAAAATTTTTTTATTTATTATATATAAAACGTCTTATGTTTTGTATTAGCCATAAACAATTTATTTTTGTTTTTTAGAAACAAAAATTCTGATTGAATTTTCATACTTGGTTAGAAACAAAATCTGATAGCTTTTTTTTTTTACTTTGTTTTTATTGTCATCACTACTGTTTTTAATTTGAGGTAGTTTGTTGAGTAATTTGAGAGTAATTTATTGCTAATATTTATTATTTTGGATAGTAAAAATACATACAGGTTGAATTATAAGTTAATTCTAATATACACTCCTGTGTCTGATTAAGGTGAATTAAATTTCTTTTGCTTAGCTCGATGACAATACAATTTCACCTAAATTTTATTCTATTTGTTCTCTGAAATATGTGGACAAATACTTTTTCATGATTGTTTTGATACAGATCCAAACTCAGTTGACTCTCTTTTCTAATGAGTCACCACTCAAGGATAATGGTTGATGAGATGTGTAGATTTTTAGATGAATTATAATGAATATTATGAGAGGACCATAAAATAATGAATTTCATTAATAAAATTTGATGACTTATGAGGACGGTTTATAACCAGTGTTTGACATTAGATTTGAAGATGTCCCTGTTGTAGCCCTAGAGAAGCAATCTCGTGGCAACGTGTTTCACAGATGGGATGTTCTTGGAAATAAACTTTGTTCATGGAAACTCTGTTTGATGTTATGCACACAAAGGAAGAAAGGAAAGTTCTTAACAGTGATGATAGCAAGACAATTTTTTTAAATACAAGTACTTGTCTAGTTACCACCACTGCAAAGAACTTTCTTTTCTTGCTATGTGTCCATAAAACCAAACGGAACTCGTTTCCAAGAACTTCCTATCTGTGGAACACAATACCAGGCAGTTGCTTCACTGATGACTACAACATAGTTGTCTTTAGGTCCAATTACTGGTTGAGCCATCATTTTAAGTAATCAAATTTTGCCCTTTTCACTCGTTGTTTTCAATCCTCTCATAGTATTGTCCTACATCCACTTGACACTCTTTTTAAACCTTATCCTCAAGTGGCCTTTGGACTTTGATGTGGGGACTTGTTAATATATAAAAAAAATTGAAAAAAAATACTATCGGCCAACATTCAGATAAGTTGAATCTCACCATAAACTATGTAGCTATCACTCTGGTCGGATTGAGCCAGCTTTCTTCCTGAGCAAGTACGGTGTCTCTGACCGTCATAGCCTACCTTCTCTGGTCCTGAGCTAGGTCAAACGATATGGCTGGTCAATCCTAATTCCATCGTCGAAGGAAAACTACTTGTGGGTCTGATAGTGCTGCTAGGTCACCTGATTGTCACTGGCCATGTCTTCAGCTGCTGATCAACACATTTGCGGCAACCAGGTAGAGAAGAAGGGAGAAGGACCTCATGAATGAGCTCTCTCTCTCTGAACACCAAGCTGCACACCTGAACCAGCTTAGATGGTGCTGGAGAATGACAGATGGAAAGGATCAGAGATTAAGTCATTGCCGGAGATCTTGAGTTGGTACTCTATCCATACGGTGACAGTGAAGACACTCGTTATCGAAGACGTACAGCTGATGTAGTTTAACCGCTCCTAGTGCATGCAGTTAAATCAACTTCATGATTTCTGATTATTGAGATTCTGCAAAGAAAAAAATCTGAAACTGTAAACTAAATTTGTTCAACATTTGCTTGTGAATCATAAGATGTTAGTGAAAGTTTGGATCAATATCTCAACATTTTAAAGGCCTAAATGCTTCGTTTGTAGACGTATAAGACGCCATAGGTGTCCAGCTGAAGCGGCTGCAACTTATGCTGTCAGGTTAGACGTTGTGCCAAAGTTCATAAATCTACTTAAGAAACTGACACATTTGGCCCGAGATCAGCTGTTTCATCACGGAACTTATCCAGAAGCTTCACTTCAACCTAAATTAGGAGCTGCGCAGCGAGATGTCTGTTTACATTAGTTTTAAATTTTTGCATGCCAGTAATGTCCAGAAAGCAGGGAGGGAGTTCCAGAGTCCAGCAGCACGAGGAAAGAAGCTTTTGGAGTAGAAAGCTCTTCGGCATCTGGGGACCTCCGCAGTGTATGGATGGGATTTGGCAGATTGTCGAGTTGGTCTAGTGAATTTACGTTGTGGGGGTACCAGAGCTGCAAGCTCATCAGAGCACAATCCATTGAAGTACTTGTAAAACAGGCACAAGGAAGCAACATTGCAGCGATGGGACAGGGGCTGGAGCTTGGTGGATAGTGAAGGACCTATCAAGTTGGCAACTCTTTTTTGGACCTTGTCTAAGAGGGAGAGACTAGTGGATGATTCACCAGCCCAGATGTGGCAACAATACTCCATGCATGGGCGGATAGATCTCAGACTTAGCTTTTTGGCTAGGAGCAACATTTAATATCTGTTCTGAAACTATACTTAATCTTTTCTGTTTCCTGTTAGTGAAGAAGAAATTCTTCTAGACTGAGGCAATTAAGATTTTTGTCTCAATCCAGAGTGCCTCTTTTTGAGGAGCTGGATTTTTCTCACATTAAAAAAACGACCTTGTGTCTAACTCTGCTCTCATGGGAAGACAAGTAAATAGGGACAGTGGTAGCTCAGACATTTTTTGAGTTGCACATTATTACAGAACTGCAAGTGTAAAATGTTACCATCTGACAGTTATTTCAATGAAGGTTACTTTGTATTTCTTAACAAGGCTTTTATTAAATGAAATACTCAGTGATTTGTCAACTGGCGAATGACAGTAAAGGGAGGTAATTACATATATACATATAACAAGAAGCAATGGGTAGATGAATACAGACCAGGGTAGACTACTCTTGGTCAATCAGTAATACATACCTAATGTTGTTCTTCATTCCTGCAAGTATCAAATGGTTAAAATTATCATAATAGACAACTTATGCAATAATTTGGCAAAATATTTTGTATCAACACTAAAATGTTTTAGTAGACAATCCTCCCTCGTTAATCGTATGTGGTTTAACAATAATTAAAGTTTCATGTCCCATTTTTTAATCTTTGTGTTAACAATAAATCTTAGTAAAGTCCAGGCAATATTCAGAGGCAGATACTTTAAATTAACCGTTTATTGGCAGATGATATCAAGTTAAGGGAAAAGTTTGTACACTGTGTCAAAATAATGATTTATTATGCCAGTATTTAAAAAAAAAAAAAAAAAAATTTCAAAATGAAGACCATCATTAGTCAAAGTACCAATCCTACGACTTTCAATCAAATAATTCTTCACATACTTCGACTTCATTGAAAGACTCAAATTGGAACTCTTTATGAAGTGATGCATGGTCAGAATAGACTGTAGTCAGATGGAGCAACATCTGGACTATAAGCTGGATACGAATAACATTTTTGCACCGCCAATTATTCAATCTTGTCTGGTCTTTCTGGTGGTTTCATGCGGTTTTGCATGACAGGTTGCCAATTTGAGGAAGTTGAATAAGCTTGTATAGAATTTTTCAAAGCTGAAGACTTGCTACTCTGACTAAATCCATAACCTTGCAACTCGTGGAAGATGATAGTTTTTATTTTGCAGAATATTGGGTGTATTTGAAAAAAAAATAGAAAAAAATAATAAAAATTATAATTCTATAGTTATAAGTAATAATACTACACATCTAGATATTAGGCCTAGGGCTCCCAAAACTCATACTTGAATTGCCCACATGGACATATGGCCTAGTGGTTAATAGTGTTGGTTAACAATCCGTGTAAGTGACAATCTTCTGGAGATTGATAGTTCACCCTTATTACAGGCAATAATACCGAAGAATAGCATAATAATTGACTTATATTCGGTCATGGCTGATAGAATGAGAACAAGCTACCCCTGTGGATTAAATAAAGGGGTCAGTTCGATATGTCGTCCGAGTTACAGAGTCTTACATAAAGATTCCCACATTCGACTAGAAGATTCCTAAGTTTGAAAAGATGCAACTGAAGAACTTGAGAGGTTAAAACTTGAATACAGCAACCAATATGAGAATAGTAGTACGAATGATACAAATTATCCTCATTTCAAAACTTCTGAAACATACATTCTTATTGGTCTGTTTCATAGAATATATCTATTTTTATTTGGGTAGGGGGAGATACGAAGTTAAATTTAGTTCATAACTATAAGCTAATTAATATTATTTCTTTTTTTTTAATTTTCAAAATCAGAATTATATAGTCTATAAAACTTGCTAATTAATTCAAATATAGATTAATAATGAATGCTTTCTTGTCAAATTTATGACTTCCAAATCTCTCCTATGGCGATGCCGTTTTTGAGGCCTTTTCTCATTGTGTAAACCAATATTTTCCTTGATTATAAGGTTGTTTCCTTCCCTTGTCATTTGATGCACTGAAACAAGAAAAGCATGTCTGAGCTCGCCATCATTTACCTTTACCTTCATTTCTCACTTTGCTCAAGTTCAAAAAAAAAAAAAAAAAGTAAAGAAAAATTCATCAGTTGCATGTTGCATGTTTTTCTCAATTGATTGATTCATTCCATACAAATGGAGAGTATATCAGTTTCTCAAATTATTTCACCAAAAAATGTTTTCCGTCATTGTTAATTTGCTATTTTACTTTTTGATCATTATAAATTCGTTTTTTTTTTTCTGTTAATTTGTTTTTTTTAAAAAAGTTTTTGTTATTTCCTCTTTTTGAAACTTGTCTCTTTTTTTTTTGTTTTTTTTTCTTTACTTTTTAGAATTTCCGTGGTGTTTTTTATGAAGATGTAGGTGGCTAATCTTTTGTGTTCTCCTCCTCCTCCTCTCCTGTGCACTTGACTCACTTTGCTTTTGTTCCACTGCACAAAAGGGAGATAATCATTTCTTCCTTTATTTTGTCTTAGTCGTCTAACTTTTGAATCCCTATTTACTTGCCTCTCCATGAGGGCAGAGTTAGACACAAGATCAGTTTTTAATGTAGGGAAAATCAAGCTTCCCAAAAAAGGGGAGAAAAATATAAATTGCCTCAGTCTAGAAGGATTTCCCCTTCACTGACCGAAGACGGAAAAGTTAAAGTGTAGTATCAGAACAGATACTACACTTTGCTTCTAGCCTCAAAGTCTAACAGAACAAAGTATTTTAGTTTGACAATTTCACTTGAATATGTTCAAACTCTTTAATTGGTATATTATGTCAGTTAAAGTTATCTCTATATATTTATCAATTAACTTCCTCCTGCATTGTAAACATGGTGTTAGCTTTGGCATGTGATGTCTTCTTGCTAATCTATTTGCCATATGCTTTTTGTGTTATACCCAATCATTATTACTATTTAGTATTCACTTTTATGTCTTATTTTTTTTCTTTGTTTAAAACAACTGTTACGAAACCTGCATTGTTTTAACAGAATTGCTGTTACTTTTCTATTTTCTCAAGTGCATGATTATTCCTCACTTTTCAACCACCATCTTGAATGAATTCCACTGAGGAAGACACATTTTATATAATAACATGAAGAATACCTGTCCCAGGACGGGAGGGGGGGGGGATTAATTCCCCAAGCAGAACTGTTTTTCACCACTGATTTCCCCTTACGAAGATTAAAATCAACATATAATGATACTAAACATTATGTCTAGAATCTGTATTTTAATTTTGATAAAAAAGACCATTACATTATTTCTAAAATTTAAGGCTTAAGTTAATGGGGTCTTAAGAAGAAATTGAAATTCAGGGAACCTTGCTTAATTGATATATAATGATTATGCATCACATTTAATGCAAATCTGAAATATTTGAATTTTCAAATGGGATTGTGCATATATTATGTCTCCTAAACCCCCTTTAAAATACTCTAAAGAAACTGGAATGTGGGGAATATTTATACATTGATGCTTAAAACCTATTGTAAAAATTTAATAAAAATCGGAGGTATCTGAATTTTTACGAAGGGCTATCACTTCCTTTTACACCGTTTGGATAAAAGTAAATTTAACTAAATATAGCCCACATTTAAACCTCTTACGTTTAGCAGCTGTGTTCCAAAATTCATAATGATCGGTTAATTAATTTATGGGTGAATCCTGTACGTAAATATATAAACATATAAAAATACTTAACTTTATATCAATAGAGATTAGCATTGTAAAAAAATTGTTTTCTCAAATTAATAGTATAATTGAAAATCATTGTTTAGTTAGGTTTTTTCATTTTAAATAAGTAATTAAGACAATGTTCAACTACTACTTCATTTTTTTGTGTGGGTGAATGGTGTACACAATTGTAACCAAGAGTTAAAAAAAAACGGTCTTGAAAGCTGATCTCTTTATGGATAACAATAGAATATTGGCTTAGAAAAGTTTTTGAGTTCAAAGAATTATTAGGATATAGGTTTATTTTTCACGTAAATTAAAAATGTCTTCCATTGTTCTCTTAAATTACCTTTTTTTTTAATTTTGTGTTTGTCAAATTCAATAATGGAACTTTATTTTTTTTTTTACATTTCTTTTTTACATTTTTACATTTCTTTTTTACATTTTTACATTTCTTTTTTACATTTTTTCTTATTTTTTCTTTTACATTTTTTCTTTTACATTTTTTCTTTCTTTTACATTTTTTTTTTCTTTTACATTTTTTTTTTCTTTTACATTTTTTTTTTCTTTTACATTTTTTTTTTCTTTTACATTTTTTTTTTCTTTTACAATTTTTTTTCTTTTACAATTTTTTTTCTTTTACTTTTACCATTGTTTTTTCTTTTACCTTTTTTTTGTTTCTTTTTAAATTTTATTTACAATTTTTATTTAAAATTTTTTTTAAAGAATTGCTGCCTTTTCTCTTGAAAGCTCCTGGTTTCCTCTCTGGAATTTCCTATTGTTTTATTGCTTGAGTCAATGTTATTAAGCACTCCAATTGAGTTTCTTTTGATTTTTATCTGTATGCTTCTATATGATGTCTCGTATGTAACTCTTACCTGCAATTCAGTAATGTATAGAAGTCTACTCTTGATTCTTATTGTTTATACATATTTGCGAGCATTCTTTTTGTAATGAACTTTTCTATTTTTGAAGGAGGCTGCTCTGCCTGTGATATCTCCAGAGAAGCAGCCGCATGTAGAACGCGAGGTCAATGTGGCTAGTGAAAAGCAAAGTAATGATACCACCACGGAGAAGTCAGTTATCAACAGAAGTCCTTTCCGGCGGGCTCGGAAACATTTTAAAAATATTATGGGTGGTGAGTACTAAGTTTTGCAAGGCCTTGTTGAATGTTTACTAGATTTTCTCTTTCAATATTGAATTGTCTAATTTCTGGAGTTAAAGCATCAAACTAAATCTCTTTCTGAAAAACCTATTGAAGAAACTTTATTTTAGAGTCTGTAATTGTTTGTTTTCCTTATGTAATTGTGATATTAACACAATTGCTGATACAGTTAACATATGCATTATATTACACTAATTGGAAT
Source organism: Sepiola atlantica (assembly GCA_963556195.1). Lineage (NCBI taxonomy): Eukaryota > Metazoa > Mollusca > Cephalopoda > Sepiida > Sepiolidae > Sepiola > Sepiola atlantica. The sequence continues at coordinate 186,853,072 of OY744515.1, forward strand.
GCTTCCAGAAATACTATTGTATGTTAATCTTCTGTAAAATGACTTTTAATATCTAATCATTCCTTTAGCCTTGTGCATCTCTGTATACTTAACAATTATGATGATGGCCATCTCTGCAGATATCAAACCTATGAATTAGTTTTCAAAACAAGCTTATGTCTTTTATGATACTTCAAGGTGGAAACATTTATTATTTTTCTTTTCAACTTCATAAGGATTTAAGTTGAGACGTTTTTAATAAAAAAAAGAACTGTTTAAAATTGAAAGTAAAATAGTCACATCAAATATTATAACAAGTGAATGACTCTTTATTGTAGTTTTAGACATTGTACTGCATAATCATGTTCACGCGTTTGTTCCCGTTAGATCACCGAAGTTAAGCAATGTTGAGCCTGGTCAGTACTAAAATGGGTGACCATTTGGGAATATTAGGTGCTGTATGTGCTCTCTGCTTATCTTGGCATTGTTTCCTGTCGTCTTGGACTTCTCCTTACCACTGAAATCAGGCAGTGCCGACTCAGTAGGGGTGTGGTTAGAAATTGCGCAACCCTTGCTTTACAATTACACGCACAGCCACACTCACAAGGGGGTATCTATTGTCTCTCGAGACTGAATGGAGGCCATGGCTAGATTTTTAGACACGTGCATGTATCCAATAAGATTCTATTAAAATGCTAAGTATGTCTCCTTGCTATAAGACACTGACTGCTGGAGAAAATGTTTATTAATATTACTAAAGTTCAGTTTTTACTTTTTAAATTTTATACTATTAAATAGATTGTCATTGTACATTTCATTTTGTTTTTATCCTGTGCAAAGACTTACTTTTTTGTTAGTAATAAACTAGTCAAACAATGGCGGAATACGTGGAATATCCAGTATGACCTAATAGAAGTCGGTTGCAGAGGTTTGCAGGAGAGTTGTGTCGAGCTCTTGCAATAATTGGGATAGTGGGAGTAGTAAGAGCAAAAATGCTGAAAAACATTACAAATGAAGTATTAACTGCTTCCAAATGGATTTGGTTGTAAAGAACCGAGCCATGCTAAGTGGAGTATTCTGATTGGATAGCCAAGTCAATATAAGAGGTTGAGTTTTTTTTTTTGTACTTCAAAAAAAAAATTGTTAAGGTGTGCTTGAAAGCACACCGTAACAATTTTTTCAAAGAGGTGATTTGAATCTGCTGATTTCAGGTCTAGGTAACTGTCAGAGCCGCTATGATGCCAAAGTACCCGAAATTGGCGATGAAGGCAGTACATTACTGACAATTCTCCCTTGATGCATTTAGAAAATGGTGATAATAATGGTGATATACAGCATAATGACTCTGACACACCCGTACTCTACTCGTTAGATCATCGAAGTTAAGCAACGTTGAGCCTGGTCAGTATCAAACGGGTTTGAGAATACCAGGTGTTGTATGTCATTTCCCCCGACCTGGATATACATGCAGCTAGGAACTGTATGTGAATTTGATATTCGCTAGAAACTTCCTCTTTCAGTGGAAGCTGGATGCCTCCCCAGGGTGAATATAACACCAGGTATATAATGATTGTCTGGAAATGTTCATTGGACTTTGTCTGGAAATATTATAGAAGTGGCGCCATTTTACACCAGGGCAGCTCCATCTTTTGATATTAGTTGGTGACTTGATTGAGAAGCAGTTAAATCACATGCTGAGAATTCCAATATACGTTTTATAAAACAATGTATTCATTGTTTAGATTAATTCGTCTCATTTAATTTCTATACAGCAGGTTATTTTAGACTTTTCTACTAAGTTTAAATTTATTTAATCTTAGAGAACCGAGTTTTACTTTGATTGCAAGTCCTCTACAAAGCCAGTCTATTTTACTTGATTGGTCATTACTTGTCTGGTCTATTGTTACTCCTTGTTTATATCCATCAATCCGCCCTCCATTCATCCCTTCTGTTAAGGTCTTTACTGATCTTGATCCTCCTCGTTGTGTGTGTAGATCTCAAGGAATCAAAGCCATGCAATGCTTCCTCTCATTTGATGCGACACACAAGGTCCACCCTTCAGATTATGACGGATAAAAGTGAGTAATGCTTTGGCATTGGGTCCATCTGCATTACACAGAAGTCCATATTACAAAAGTGTGTGTTTACACTCGTTGTTTCATCTCTTCATCCATCACTCAATTATTAGCTCTTATGAATTTGCAATTTCTTGATCGGTTGACTTGTTATACATAATGTTTATCGAAATCCTCTTTTCAAATTTAAGTTTAAACTATTTTTTTTTGTATATAAAACTTTATATTAATGTGATTATTCAAGTTTACCGTTCTCATCTTGGATGTTATTCTCAATGTTTAGGACAATATAACCTTCGACCTTCTTCAGCTGCGTCTGTTAAACTCTGGAATCTGTATGGAATTTCAAACACAAGGACCCGTGGTGCAACGGATAAAGGTGCTTAGTAATAGTCAGTTCTAACTGACAGTCTTCTGGAGGTTGAAGGTTCAATCCTCAATATGGGCGATACTAAGAATATAATTACAATTATTTTTAAGACTTCTACCCAGTCATGGCTGACAGAATAAGGGCAAGCTATCCCCTTGGATTAAATAAAGGGTTTTATGTACAGATTTCTGAGTTCAACAAGATGCACCTGAAGAAGGGTAGAGGTTACATTGGCTGAAACGTTGTGATAATAACATCCAAGATGAGACCAATAGTACGAATAATCAAAATTATCAATCCTCATCTCAAAAATTCCGGAATATAATGAAACTTTATATTTGATTAATTATGACATTAAATTTGTTTTTAGTGTTGTATTCACTATTCCAAAACAAAGTCTCTTATTCCTTAATCTCTTTTGGATTTTAATTACCCCAAACTTGTAGGACTTTGTTCACCCATCAATCTGATTGCTATTTTTCATAAGAGCTCTTTTCTATAAATCTAAATTATTGCCTTTCTTTCATTACACTCATTTTATTTTGAAAGCCTTCATTTCTATTTGGTTCAAGTAACATAGTAATAATAATGAAGAGGAATGTGTGTATCTCTTATCAACATTTTGAATTTTATTTTCGAGTTGATCAACACATTTCAAATATTCAAGCTTTACATTTTTTCTTTCAGAATAAATTGGTTAGAAAAAAAATGATTTTTTCCTAACAGTAATTTGTTGTTTATTCGATTAAAATATTTAATGTAAAATAAGTCTTGATTTTGATTTTCTATACGTTTTGATAACTTTCTGAATTATCGTTACTATTAAAAAAAGATGTATGCCAATTTTTTGTGCTTCTTTGTTGCTTTGTATTTTAGTTTTGTTTCGGGGGTGAAATAAGTGTCAGCTTCAGTATCTGTGTTTTTTTGGGGGGGATTGGAAGAGAAAAAAAAAAAAAGCAAGCTTATTCATTGCACACCTATCTGCCTCTTTCTCTGCTATGTGTTTTAAATGTCACGTATGCTTCTTTCTGTAATACATTTTTAGAATTGTTTATTTGTTGAATACTCATTAGGGAAATCCAGATTGTGTGTGAGAAGGGCTATAATAGAGTTGAACTCGCATCAACATGGCAAAGAGGATCTTAGTAATAAGTAGTAGATTTTTTAAAGAAAAATTTGCTGAATTCGATATTTACTTTTTATTAGTGTTGATTGAAAGAATGAGTGGAGAAACAAAATACACTTTCAAGAGAAATATTTTTAATGCGTATGTTTAATTCAATTTTAGGCATAGACCTACAGTTATTAAAGTTTGTCACTTCAATAAGTTAACTTTGTAACAATTCATTTGTTCATATTGAAAGTATACGTATGTATAGTTGTTTGTCTTGTCAGTTTGTCTTTTTCGTTGATCAATTTTAATTGCCTCTCGTCTCTACCTTCATTATTTTTAATTTCAGCACAACAAAAGTTTTTGCACAAATGCTAATTTCTTTTCTGTTTGCTATCACTCAAGATTTTTCTGTTATAAACCTGTTTTTGTTGTGCCACTTCTTTCTGTGTGATTCGAAAACATCTTATTAAATAAGATCAAATTTAGACTTGGTAAAAGAGCAATGGACGTAGTTTTTAGTAATTTTATCATCAAAGATAATTTTCATCTTTTTGTTTAACGACTACTTATTACGTTTCTTCATTAGTGCTAGTTTACTCGGAATTCTGAGGTTTCTCTTTGATGACACAATCTTACTTAATTAATTTTGAATACTCATTTGGCATATGTTTATTTTGTGCATATATTTGTTTAATTATCTAATAGAATAATCTAAAATTGGATGCTAGCTCCCTTTTGCATCTTTGATGAAGCCCATATAATTTGCAACATCTTTTAATCTGTTTTCTTTATAGCCTTGCTGATCATTTGCATATGTAGACAAAGATGATAATGTTTCACTATTACTCATTCTCTTCATAATAATCTGCTTGACACCCAAACGATTAAGCAAAACTGGTAATAGTTTGTTAGCTTTCTATACATCCACACTTCTGCAATCTATGGACTTCTGCTTATGCAAATGAAGAAAATGTCCTAAATAAAATTTGAAACAATAAAAAAAAAACAACAACTCCAAAAGCAAGTTGCATGTGCCCATCTGTTGTTGATGATGGTGATGCTGTAAGAATGCTGCATGTACATTTTGTGCTTTTTTTTTAATAGTTTATCATTCAACATTTTTGTTCACTTCCGCCATTTTTTTTTTGTCTATTGTTTGTGGTGCTGCTGTCTTTGCTCTTGATATTTGGTTGTGCAACAATCTCTTCAGCTTGCATTTTTTCTATTTAAATGAATGCTGCTCTTGGTAATCTTTATATGCTCTTCTTTAACTGGAAGTTTCTGTTTGTCTAATTTTGCCAATTGTGGTTGCACTTTGACAGTCTTCTATATTTCTTTCATTCTTTGTTGTCCTCCTTTTTTTTGCGAAATTTCTTTCCTCTTCCTGCAAATGGCTGTGTCTTTCATCATTCAGCTAAGTAATTTTCTCAAATGCTTCAATCGCATATTTCTCCTTCATGTATACTTTCCCATGGTCACGGTTATTTGTTGGACATTTTGATTTGTACTTTGTAGTTTGGGTCTAATTGGATCAAAAAATACTGAAATATTTTTGAGATCCAGTTGTTGATTTTTTCAACTCGGTAATTCATTAAGATAATTAATAGTCATGCACATTATAATCTGATGGATTAATATTTATTGTTTTGTCTATTGAAATTAATTTTATCTATGCTTAAAGAAATTGGCTCTTAAATCTTATATAAAGTTTGGTATATGTATATGTTCATATATTTGTATGTATAGGATTCACTCTAAACTAATTAATCGATTATTATGAATTTTGGAACACAGCTGCTAAGCGTAAGGGGGCCAAATTTTGCTTATATTTAGTTTAATTTAGTTGTATGCAAAGCGGGTAAAAATAAGGGTGAAAGCCATTCATGAAAATTCAGACACTTCCAATTTTTGTTAAATTTTAAGAATAGGTATTAGACATCAATTAATAAGTATTCCCAAAATTTCAGTTTCTTTGGAGTATTTTAAAGGGTTTTTAGGGGGCATTATGGGCACAACCTCTGCCTAGGGAATTAATTTTACCTGTCCTTGAGTATTTATTTACTCCTCTCCAGGAGTTAGGCACAAGGCCAGTTTTATCTTACTCCCACAAGTAAGATGTGACCCAAGGTCGGGTCGGGAAAGTGGGGTTTGAAAAGCCAGCGCCTGAGAGGTAAGCACTCTGGCCATTAAAAATTACTTAATAATAAACTTACTCCTCCCCAAAGAGGGGAGGCAAAGCCTGGGAGGGTGGACCTCCTAGAACTGCACAGGACAGACCCATAGACCAGTGTAAATCAAGCCTCGAAGGCCAAGACAATACCAGTCTATGGGGTGCAGTATCCATCGGAACAGATACCACACTTTGATCTTAAGCCAAAAGATTCTTTTAGTTCATCGATATGAATAACATTTTTTAGGCATCTAACACAATATGGTCAAGTGTAAAAAATATCTTATTGGTCAATTTATTTTTTTTATTTATAATTAAAACCAGTAATAAAAGTTGTACAGGAGAGGGGGGGGGGAGGCTCTGAAATCTTTGATAGTGATTTTTTTTTTTCTCTTTGGCTTACTATGAACAAAGCACTAAATTTTCAGAATATAAATTAAATCAAAATTGGGCTCTTTTTTTTACGGCAGGTGGCAAAGTAAGGGAAATAACTTATCTCAACTTGTTGATTGACAATTACACCTATGGCATTTCCATCGACATCCATCTATATTAGTTATTCTTTTATCAAATTCCTGGGTATTTCACATGCTTCACACTTGCTAGAATTAACTATTAAACCTAGAGAAACTGTGATATGGACTTTATTTTCCATTAGTTTTGGTACAAATGAAACAAAAATTGAATATATGGTTCTTTCGTGGTATGAGGACATCCGAAGCCTGACATTTTTTAATTTATTTTTTTATTTATGAATTGCAAAAAATATTAAATTCCAATAGCCGATGAAATTGTATTTTTAGTGTATTTCTCTGTTTCTTCCAATGGTAAAGTTGTTTCCTTTCAATTAGCCAGTAAAAATATGTTTTCTTTACTTCCATTTCAAAACGGATAAAAAAAAATCTTGTTTTTGTAAATAACAATAAATTCTTGAAAAAATCTTTATTAAAATTATTGACAAAAAAATCTAAAGATAAATTACTTTGCTACTCTAAAGTTAAAAAAAGAAAAAAAAAAGAATCAAAATTCATTGATGCTGCTGTATGACGTTTATGTTTAATAATACTGACATTTTGGACATGGACATTAAAATACAGATTTTTTTATGGTATTTGTTGATTGTAGCCTTATTTTTAACTTTGTATTTTGGTTTCCTTGAAGTCATGCAGCATGTTTTGAGGAGGGACAAAACAATGACTACACATTTGCTTAATTTGATTCTCAAATCAAAATAATTTCTCCAAATGTAAATAAAATTTCTTTATTGTATCGAAGTTGAAGGAAAGTTGTGACTGAAAACAATTCTTAGATTGAAAACCAGAGTTGTAAAACTGACCCAAATTAAAATGTTTATTTGCATGTTATCCATTTTATTAGTTATTTTTTCCCGGTTTTATGTTGATTTTTCCATTTGAACTGTTGTTGCCGTCTCTGTTCATTGTATTTATTTGCTGGAATTTATTTTATTCTCGTTTATACATATATTGCAAATAATTTCATTCTCGTTTGTATACATATTACAAATACAATACATATATTTCTGCAACATTTGGAACTTTATTGAAATGGTTTCATATTAGAAAAAACTGCAAAAATGTTAAAACAATATTTAAAAACTAAGTTTTGAAATGTGTTCTTGTAAATATTCTGTCCAAAGTCCTGAAATCAAATAACATTTAATACATTACTGTTTACTAAATTTTAACATTTTTTTATTTTCAGTGAAAACATCTTGTATTCACACACACACACACACACAAAATTGAGAATATTTTAGATAGGATATGAATGTTGTTGAAATGAGTAAATTTGTAAAACTAAATTTTTTTTATTTGATATTTTTTTTATTTCATTATTTTCTTTTCATGTTCATAATTAAAATGATGCAAATTTGTTTTTACTTTTTTATTATGCATTTTACATGTGTGCAGTTATTAGCAAATTTTATTTAGCACATTCCAAGAAATCTTGTATTAACAGTAAATAATCTTTTATTGATTTATTTTTTTGGCTGTTATGATCAAAATCTTCTGTTTGTCCCCCCCCCCCCCCCCGACTCTTCTCTAGATACCTGTCATATATGGTAATGTTGTTTACATAAAAATTGGGTTCACTTTAAAGAATGTTTGCTAACCGTTGAATAAATCATATTTGTGTCGCTGTAGCAAATATGCTAAGCTTCATCCAGAGATGAATGTATGCATATTGCGTGTGTGGTTTTTGTTTTGTTTTTTGTCAGTCATTGTACAGATCGTTGCGCTGTTCTAATGTTACAAACCTTATGTAATAACCAAACTCTAGTAAAAAGCATGATTTTTACAGGCAGATCGACGCAGTAAGTTTAGTACCAACAATTACTAGTCTTATGTTCGATCGAATACTATAATCACATCATGTTCAGTTTGTGACATTTTGATTGCCTTCTTGTAGATCAAGCGTATGATGAAACATATGCAAGAATAGACATCGATGTAAAGATTCTAGAATTAACTAGACACAACAATGACATAACAGCTACTGACTTGGAAATTGTTAATTCAATTCTTGGAGAGGCAGTGAAATTCACACACTCTCGTTCAATGGAATAAATGCAAGCCGTATCATTAGGATGATAGATGAATTAACTAATATGAAAGAAGTAGAACAATTAAAAAACAAACAGAATTGCATACACTTTGGAGAGTTTGCCCGAAGGGTGGTGGTTTTGCTGTGTCAACACATGTATGGATTAACACGTTATACTGAAAAAGGCATCTTCAGAGGTGTATATTTTTTTTCAGGCAGGTCTGCTGTCCTCTGTCGTATAGAATTGGTATTCCCAAATGGTCACTCATTTGATACTGGCCAGGCTCAACATTGCTTAACTTCAGTGATCTAACAAGAACCAGTGTGTCCATGTGATTATGCCATATGTTCTATTAAAAGATGCTATTTTGGCTCTCTGTGGATGATAAAATCAATTTCCATTTCTGGTTCTTTAATTTCTATTGTCTGGATATTTATTCACAGAACTATTGTAGAATCAAGTAAAGTGCTTATTAGTTGCACTTTTAAGAAATCTTTTCCCTAAATGGCTGCAAAATAATTTTTAATATTTTCATCTGTATTACTCTAAGCAATTCATACTTTGAAACGGTAACAATAACGACAAAGACTTATCTTTACAGCAGAATATATAATTCACTTTCTTCAAGAAAACAGAAAAATGTTTGGGGGGAGTTGTAAAAAAAAAATTAATGCTTAAAATATTTGTATTTTCTCGAAGCTTTTCTCCTTTTTCCAACCCAGGCTTTTATTGATAATTCACACCTTTCTTTAAAACACTCCCTTCATCACAGTCACCAACAATCATGGGCTTCTTTACAACACTTCTAATTTTTGTTAATTTTTATTCAAACTTTAAACATAAAAATAGCATTTTTCTAGAAAATTAAACAAAATATTATATACATATATTTGTAACTGATATGGAAAAAAATGGTAGTGGAAGGCACAACTGTGGCTCCGCATGACGGTTTTTAGTTCTGTCACACCTATTGCATCACTTTTACTAATACTCTTAGGAAAGGCATGAATCCATATGTATTCTCTCTCCAGCTATGAGTTAAACAGTAGGGTAGACTAGACTCTCAAGCCTTGGTTGTGCAACTAGTTAAAGAGTAGGAAAACTCTGAAATGACACCAGTCTTTGTCTGTTTATCCCGGTATTGTTTAGAGTCATCCTGGACTTCTCCTTGCCACTGGACTCTAACTATGCCAGTTAAGGAGATATATGGTTAGGGAGTGCACAATTCTAGCTTCGTTATATGCTCCGGCAGGTATCTTTACTAAGGGTATCCACTGTCTCTAGAGACTAAAAGGAGGCCAATATAAAAGAAATTGTAAATATTTTGAACAATAAGATATTTCTAGAACTTTAGTGACATAATAATTTGGAATACATGCGTTAATTAAATTGTCAGCATTTTTCAAATTAAATTCTCGACACAGCAACCGAAAACATTGCAACTATCTTGAAAATATATGTTGGAGGAGGGGGCACTGTAAAATGAACACTTTATAATGGATATAATTGAAATCCAACCTAAAATGTTTAACTTGAATATATTTTCTTAATTGCAAATTGCCAAATTGAAGTAATTGTTTTCTTAAATACAAAAAGTAATAAAACATGTATTGTTTAAATCTAAGCTATTGTGTATAAAGTTTTGGTATAAAAACAATTCAAAATTATCTCTGGCTTTATCATAGGTCATGTTGAAGGCTCCCTTATATAAAGCTTCCTCTACATATCATTTAGTGTCTCAGTGGAAGCAGATTTAAACTTAATTCTTTTCATCTGGGACTAAAATGATTGTACATTGTACATACACCAGTAGAAAGGCCCATGACATTTTGTCCAATGAGTAAGCACCATTTTCGAAATATGGCTGATCCATGAAAACTGTTGAACCTGGGACGATATTTTCAGTAATAGCTGCTTACAGAGTTTCAGTCGTGCGATCTGGGATGTTTTAGGAAGCTTTTTTTTAAATTCTTTTCCTCATCTTGTTAAAAAAAAAAAAAAAAAAAAAAAAAGATCTGTTACTACATGCTCTTTTTTTTTTTTTCAAATGAACTTTCCTCTACCTGAACCTCGGAGTTACATATGGTATGGCCATGCTGGTATCATTGTATGGTTGCCTTATTTATAATCACATTTAATGGCATTGAATAGTTAACAGTAAGTTTGGTAATAAATTCCAAAAATTAAATTAAAGAAAATAATGAATCTAATATTTAATTTTAACTTTTGTAAAAACGTATTTGTGCGTATAGAAATTCTTTTTTAACAATTTAGTACAGCTCCATGTAATGCTGCTGTCAATTGATAGTATACATTTATTTATTGATATGACAGGCCCACAAACTTTTTCTGCAGCCATTTTTTTTTTTTTTTTTTTCTCCAAATATTCCAGAATATTCTCTGGAAAGTTTTATTTTTGAAGAATTTCAATGGATAGTCCTACATTATACTAACATGGAACTAATCAAATTTTTTTTTTTTGTCATTCTTTTTTGAATAAACGCATTCAAAATGTGGTAATAGACAATCTGCAATTAAAGAAAAAGAAAAAAGTGTACACCCTCCATCAAAAATGACAAAAAAATTATCCGTCGCCAGTGTTTGCACTAATATTTATTCATATAAAATAACATCTGAATCGGGGCAGTTAAAAAGAAGAAAACGTCTAAAACTGCAAAGTTAAAAAAAGAAAGAAAACCAAAACTTATAAATCGGTATAGAAAGGAGAAAAAAAGATTTCATTATTAAAATAGATTGAAGGTAAGGGTTGTCTGATTTGCTATTTTCTTTCTCAATTCCCGTAAACACTTCAAATGGATTTGTCCAGCAGTTTTTTACTCACAAACTTTTGTGTGATGGCACGAATATCCACACACACATTGCTCTTTATAGTAGAGTGGAGTATTTCTGCTAAATCTAAAAAATTAAACATATTTTTCAAAAATAAAATAACTTGAAATGGATCAATCTGTCTCTTTCGATAAGTAAATTTAAGTATTTAAAAAAAAAAAAAAAAAAAAAAATTACAAATATATTTTTTATTTAATGTAGACGAATGCCTTTATATTTAAAGTTTGTCAATAATATTATTATAAGCATTAAATTCTATAACTTTTAATGAGTATTAACAAGCTTTCCCCTAACATTTGTTCTGTAATATTGAACAAAACATTTTAGTAATACTTAAAATAAACAAAAAACACAAAAACACCCAAACTTTTTTGTGAAAAACTATTGTTTGTACTAAATGCGACTAATTCTATGTTTGCCATTGTTTTAATTCTTCAAATTTTTTATGTCTTTGTAAAAATCCTTTTTGTGTATTTGCTTTTATTTCTGTTTGCCTCCCTCTTTGCATTATTTTATTTCTTTCCATTTTAAAGCCAAAACATATTCAAAATTATCCAAATACGTTTTAATTGAGAAATTATTTTTACGTAAATCTATTTATGACGATTCCATTTATGTTTCTGTCTTTGGCAAACCATTTTTATATTCTCTCATTGCTAACTGAGGCAGAGAGTTATCTGGTGCTTTTCTAGAATCACATTCTATTGCCATTTATCAGAGACTGAAAAACTCAACACAAGTCATTATCTATCTGTATTAAACAGCAAGTTTCTATTTATTTGTCTCCACACGAGGACAGAGTTAGACTCAAGGTCTGTTTTGATATGGAGAAAATCCAGCTCCCCTAAAAGGGCCACTCAGGATTGAGAGAAAAATGAAAATTGCCTCAGTCTAAAAGGATTTTTTTATTCTCAGACTGAGGACAGAAATAATTAAGTGTAGTATCAGAACAGATAATACACTTTGTTCCGAGCCAAAAGGCCAAAGCCTCATGTTATCCATTTTCAAAGTTGCTGCTGTATGTGACTTGGCAGTTCAGCTACAGTGCATGCCCTCCATTTAGCGTGGACAAGCCTTCGAAGTTTAGCCAAGTATACACCCACAGTCTTACCAAGCCTCACTCATCACGTCGTAAAGCTGTCCAATGCCATATAAAAATCAACTACGAAAGCGGTCAACAGGGCTCACCTAATGTGTTCGATGTCGGATCATTGCTTGTTAAACTGTCTATAGATTGCTAGTGTTCCACCTGTTAGTCACAATGAGATGAGATGTCCCATGTCTGAAAGGTTGTACAGCTCACAAATGAGCTCGGCAATTGCCTCAGTCTAGAAAGATTTCTTCTTCTCTGACCGAGGACAGAATAGATGCAGTGTAGTATCAAAGTAGATACTACAAACTAGCCAAAAAGTCAACTTTTACAATCTGTTCCACTCATATTTTTTCTTTTTTTAATTTAATATAAAACAGTTTTAAAAAAAAACCCTTGTCAGTGCTATTTTTTGGTTCAAGTTTTAAACTTGGTCCTTTTTCCACTGATCTATTGGTTGCATAAAATATGCTTTGCTTATCAAAAGATTCAGTCTAATTAAACCTGGACAAAATTACTTCAACTAAAAATCTCATCTGACAACTAAGGTAAAGACTTGGAAAAAAAAACAAGTTTAAAGTATTTTTTTTCTTAAGTTAATAATTGGAAAACCCTGTATAAAAACAAGGCTGAAAACTTTATTTTGAGAGAAACGCTCAAATTAAGTGATTGCTACTTGTAATATGGGCTCAAGTCAGTTGATCTTGTTTCAGAGATCAATTTTTCTCTCTCCTCTCAAACCTTTTTGCTGAGGTGATTTCTATCAGACACTTCAAATTGCACCTGCCACCCCATTGTTTTACCACAAGGATAGATGAATCAATTGTACCAAATTTTGTGTTCACTTAATACAATATTTTCTGCTTATTTCTTCTTAAACATCCTTTTTCTCCATGACACAGTTGAATTGATATCAAATCTTTAAACTTTTTTAATGCAGATAAAGAAATATTTAATACATAAAGAAACTTTAATTTGTAGCCAAGGCTTTCCTGTAAGGTCATTATAACATTGATTTTAATACCTTCTCTATGGCTTGTCTGCAGGTAGCCGTAAAGTAGGCAAGAAAGACCCCTTATTTGATGACACTGATGACTTTATGCCTGATGACATCCAAGCCAGGACAAACAAACCCCATGAGAGTAAGTGTACAGTTTCCAGGGGTCAGAGAGACTAAAAAGAGACTTTGAGAAAAAGACTCTATTTCTCTAAGCTTCAAGATTTTAATAAGTTTGTTTTTTAAAAGAAAATTCATGGAGACAGTTAAGATCACCTACCCTCATTTTGGGACCTGAAAAAGACTTGATCTTAAGTAAATCAGCATAGTGTATTTGTCAAGAAAACATTTTCGAACAATGATAATTTTTCTAATGAAAATCTTATAAAGCACATAATTTAGTAGAATTAAGTATCTTTCAAATAATAATAAAAAAATGATTTCCAACAATGAAGAAAGCACAGGCAATTCTTATTTCTGATAATTTTGTTAAGTAACATGAAACAAATTGGTGCTTCTTTACTTTAACAATTAAATGAAAATATTTAAAGAAATGTATAAACTTACGTGTTAGCTGAAAATAAGATAGTACAGAAAAAATTATGCAAATTCATCCAGTATTTATTAAATTATAAGAAAAATAAAATAAAAACGATCGGCACTTCTGCTGTATATGTTTAGCAGCACATTTTCTTTCCTTTTCCTGAAAATAAGGGGAGATAATTCAACCGGACATTGATTTTGATTTTTAATTTTTTTTTTTTTAATATAAATAATTTTAACATTTGGGATGTCTGAATGTTTTTTCTTTTACTGAACAGGATAAAGTTCTGCAATTTGATTAACAATGGCTTCCATGGGTTCGCAGAAAACTTCTGCCGCCACATAAATTCGATTAAGTAGGACTCCACCATTTGCGTGTGGGTGCCACATTCTACTTTGTTACGCATCTTGACCTTTTGCCACACGTTTTCCACATGATTTGTTGTGGCACCTGTGGATGGATCCACAAAATTGTATCGGTGATTTACACGCAAATGGTGAAATCCTTCCGAATGTAATCCATTTCCGGTGAATTCTGAGTGAATGGTACTTGGAGGAAAAAAAATAGAACTCTTCAATTTCGATTTCTAAATCGGCAGCTGCTAAACATATACAGCAGAAGTGTCAAACGATCTTATGTATCTGTAGACATTTATACTTATTAGGAAAGGGACATAACTCAAATTTTGTTTTCGGGGAGGGGAATCTCAAAATGGCGAATGATAGATAAAATCGTTTTTTATTTTTAATTTAATAGATACTAAATGAATTAGCATACTTTTTGGTGTACAGTCTTCTTTTCAGCTACCACTTAAGTACATAACAAAGTTTATACATTTCTTTAGTTTTTTTTTTTAAGAGAGGCCTAACATATCGTCCTGAAAGTAAAGAAGCACCAACAAATTATTTAAAATTGATTTTATTTTCCTGTTTAGTATCAGTGATAGATCTTAACAAAATAAAAAATAAAAAATTGCTCTTTAATCTATTGAAAATGTACAAGTTTTAAATGGGGGTTAACAATATTATAAAGTGGTGATATTGATTTCTGAGAATTCTCCCAAATCTTAAATAAAAAGTATTAACATTTGAACATTTTCTCAATTATTTACTTTCAAGAAAAATCAAAATTAAAAATGATAGAGGTGCTTATACCCCAAGTTCGTATATGAGATCTCATTGTAAATTTACTTAGTGAAAAACACATAAAAAAAGTGGATTGTATCTATTTTATTAGTAAGCAAGCTTATTCATGTGCATATCTCAATTCGTTTCTCCAAACTTTGTTATGTGAAGAATCAGCCAACTTTTCTGCTTTAATTTGAATGGCTTTCATCTGCACATGTCCTGCTTTCAAACAAATATCTTTCTCTTAGAATTTCAAAACAGTTTTATATACTAGAAATCAAAATGATGTATTATAACCTTTTACTAAAACATAAAAGTATTTTTGATTTTCATCTCTTTGTGAAATTAAGATCTAATTATTGCCAACTTGATGCCGCCTAATTCGCAATTTCTTCTCCTACCTGCTTTTGAACATCCATTGTTGTGCTGCTGTTGCTACTTGTCATTTCCTTCTTACAACTTGTTGCCATATTTGGTCTGTCATTTTTGCTGCCATTCTTCCTCCTCCTCCTCCTCTTACTGCAATATGTCTTTCACGTTTACCTATTTTTTCTATTGCGCTATTTTGTTAATGCACTTCACATGCATAACTACACGCATCAAATTCCGGGAAATCATAGCTTAAGAGAAATCACTAAAAATTAAAATAGTAAAACCATTTTTACTCTTTCTGAAATGAAGGAGTAGGTTGTCTTGTTTTCGTTAGATGCAAACAAAATAAAGGATAGTGAAATACAATTGATAATCAATGCTATACTAAAATGTTTTTTTCTTTTCTTTCTTTTTTCAAGAATCTTAGGTTTGTAAACAGCTTATTGATTGGTTTAAAAATAAACATGAATTTGCTTGAATCTGTATTAATATTTAAAATGCTTCTCACATTATTTATGCTATTTTTATGCCACTAACGATACAGTAATTTCTATTTTCTTGCAGAAACTTTAGAGAATTTAGATTGACTTGATTCTGTTTCTGGTATCCGATAGAAATTGGTTAAAAATAATTCTATGAAAAAAAAAAAAAGGGACAGATTTTAATTGAATATCAATTCTTTCAGACCTGGACATTTGAATATTTTCTCAAATTTTACGTCCTCTCCACTGAAACTGGATTTACACTTGATTCTTCTATTTATACTTGACTAGAATTCTTCAATATTGTACATGCACCAACAGCAGCATCGTTAAACATTCTGTCCAGTGTTCTATTTTAGTTCTCTACATAATTTTTCTTTTATTATAGAATTTAGATTTATTTAGAACTGTAGTTTTATTTTCTCACCCCCTTTTTATTTTTTTTTGTTTCATATTATTTCAGATTTTATTAATCTTGTGAGCCATTTTTGTTGGGTTTATCTTTCAAAATCAAATTCTCTGTTTAAAGAATTTTAGAAATCTTGTATAACTTTGAATCTGGGTCTTCCAATCAGATCACTTGAAAAGCATACAACAATGACAAACGGGAACAACAGACATGTGGTACGAAAACAACCAACAACACCAGAAACATAAGCAGGATGTCACAAGAGATATTTGCCAGTAGCAACAACAGACTTGATGGACAAAAAAAGGAACAACGTGATGGCACATGAGAGACAATTATGGTACTTGTAAAGAATGAACACCTATAGGATTTCAGTTCTTATGGAGTCAGTTCCTAGCATTGATGGAGAATCCCGAGACAGTCCTGGAAATGACCAAAGCCGTTTACAATTTAAAAAAACCATGAAAAAAATTTAAAAGGCAAACTACATTAAGCATGCAAAAAGTTAATTTTTTTTTAGCTCTCAAAAAAAAGAAAACAACAAATAGATTTGAAAAAAAAACTTCCTAAAAAAAAATAAATTAAAAAGGTGGCTTTCAAATCATAAACTGCTTCGGCAATTTCCAGGGATTTTCCGTCAATACTCAGAACTGAAATCCTCTGGGTGCCCATTCCTTACAAATACCACAATCACCAGTATGTCAACATATGTTTACGTGCCAAATTTTGCCTCCTCATATTATGTTCATATTACACAAATGGCATCAGTGATTGGCTGGCAAGATGACACTTCTGCATAGCTTTCAACATGGATTAGTCGACTACTTGTTTCAGCCAAGAGTTGCTTGGTACGTGCAGACCTCACTTGTTTGGGGAAAATAGACACAGTACACAAGGTGACAGCGCTTTGCCTGACGAGGATAGTCGTCACCACTGGAGACTGGGCAATTAGTTTTGCGTCACTACACTCCTCAATGATCTCATACGTGGCAACCTGGGGCTGCAGTCTCCTCCTTCTCAGACACTTATCTGTGTCGGGTCTAGAGCTGTTCGTCTCCAAAGGTCACCATGTGCACCTCTAGCTTCAAGCATTCTTGCATTCTGGGTTATGAACATGGTGTTACTTTCTGTCCTTGAACTACTTGAATCTATAACCGGGTGCAGGTCCTTTGTTTTGCATGGAATCTGAGTAATGTTAATGTTCTGTGGGTTGATTATGTCAGTCACATGTTCAAGTGTATATCGAGATATACTGTCCGCTCGGGTCATTTACCCAAACATGGTCTCCTACTTCGTAATCCATGCATTGCTGTTTGAGCTCATCTGGGAGCAGTGCATCGATCAAACTTGGTAGCAGTGGATGATATTGGCAGGAGTGGCTAGCGATCACTCATCATCTTTAGAAATCGTGTTATACCCATAAACTGTTTCCATTGTGGAAGAGTTTTCTCACCACAATCGGTTTCATACTCAGATGACATCTCTCTCTGATGCCGTTATCCAAGAAGACGTGTGCACAACTAAACCAAAATTGAATTCCCCAATAATTCAAGAATTCCCTGAAAGGCATGCTGTGAAATGTATCATCGTCAACAAGCATTTCAGTTGGTGGGCCAGACTCATAGAATGAGTGATGATACTCGTTGCATCTCGTCATATCAGGTTACATTGAACAGAGAACCATGTAGGCATGAAGTCAATAAGCATCTAGTAATGTTTGAAGTTGTTGGTTACGGTCATTCCTACTCAACGCCACATGTTACTGACCTCCAACTTAACCCTCATTTTTCATGAGGGTGGTGAGTCTATTGACGGGCATCTCCTGGCCGCATACGCTGAAAACCTAATTCGTTTGTAGATGCAGCGACAACGTTGTACTGTGTGTTCAGTTTCGTAATCAAATTAGCTATCATCGTGGCAATCTGGTTAGAATATCTGCTGAGTTATCTTCACCTCCCACTAGGGTTACAATCTGTTGACAATCCGTGCACTGAAATATTTCATTAAAGTGCAGGAACGATGGTTCATTGTTAAATGTAACTTCACTGAACTTGTAGATGGTAACTCCACCAAGCATCTTGATAATATCAATAGCAATAAGTAGGTCAAAGCTTAACAGTCGACTGTTCATGACTGGGACATCAGCTTCCGTGGTATCAATATTATCCAGTGCTAGCGTGATAGCCCCAACACCATGATCACAGAAGTTTTTCATCAGCTGTCATTATTTCCATTTTCTATAGACTTCAAGTACTACACATGGACTCTGTTACAACAGAATACAAACACCCTGAAATCACTAGTGCATTTGTTTGTATTAATCAGAGCTTTGGCCACAGGGAGCACCTCTTTTAAACCATTTGAGGAGAGACTCCCACTGATGTCCTGTACCGTTTGTCCATTTCCCAGACACTGGGATATAACATGGCCTGTGTTTCAGCACGTAAAGCAGTGCATCTTTACTTGTGCTTTTCACAGGGGCCTATTCCTCCACTCTTCTTGTTGATACTGGTAGTCCTTTGCTAAGTTTAGTTCAAATTACTCGTAATATTTAATATTTCACTACGACCTAATCTCCCTTCTCGTCTGACATAATGGCTCAGGCCTTAGTCAGACACTCGGTCAGAGTCTCTATTTACTTGCTTTCCTATGAGGAAAGTTAGACACACTGTCAGTTTTTAATATGGGGGAAAATACAGTTCCCCAAAGGACAGGAATGACAAACAAGAACAATAGACATGTGGTACGAAAACAACAGGAACACCAGAAATACAAGTAGGAGTTCACAAAGAGATATTTGCCAGTAGCAACAACAGACTTGATGGACAAAAACAGGAACAACGGGAGGTCACAAGAGAGACAATCACGGTACTTGTAAAGAATGGACACCCATATGATTTCAGTTCTTATGGAGTCAGTTCCTAGTATTCACGGAGAATCCCAAGACAGTCCTGGAAATGACCAAAGCCGTTTACAATTTGAAAATATGAAAAAAATGTAAATAGGCATTGCTTGATATGTGCGGACCTTGCTTGTTTGGGAAAAATCACTGTCCCATTTCAACTGCAGACACAATACACAAGGTGATGGCGCTTTGCATGACGAGAATAGGCATCCCCACTAGAGGCACTGGGCAATTACTTTTGTGTCACTACACTCCTACCTGATCTCATGGGCTGCAATCTTCTTAATTAAGCAGGGCCAATACCAGAATGAACTACCTGTGCAACCACTACGACCTAATCTCCTCTTTCGTCTGACATAATGGCTCAGGCCCTAGTCAGAAATTGGGTTAGAGTCCTTATTTACTTGCCTCCCTATGAGAGCAGAGTTATACACAAGGTCGGTTTTTAATGTGGAGAAAATACAGCTCCCCAAAAAGGGGTACTTTGGATTGGGAGAAAATTAAAATTGCCTCAGTCTAGAAAAAAATATTTTTCACTGACCAAGGACAGAACAGATGAGATGTAGTATAATAACAGATACTACATTTTGCTCCTAGCCAAAAGGCCAAAGAATTCATGGCATCCATTTTCAATAATGCCTAAAAGTTGCTGTACCTGACCTGGCAATCTAGCTACAGTGAATGTCATCCATTTTTCAGGGAGTGCTTCTCCCACAAGCAAGGCGAGCCACCCAAGGTCTAACAAATCCTCGGTGATCATGTCGTAAAGCTGTCAAATGCCACAAAAGAATTGACCGCAAAAGCATTCACCGGGGCTCACCTAATGTGTTCAAATCATTGTTTCTTGTTGAGTTGTCTTCTAGTGCTCGACCCGTTAGTCGCAGTAGGATGACACATCCCATGTCCTACAGGTTGCACAACTCACAAACGAGCTCATCATTTTCAATCCATTCCACTATAGTAATATAGGACTTAACGAAATGTCAAACTGCTTGTTTGACATTATTCTTTTGCCGAAATAGCTTGAATCAGGGTCTTCCAATCCGGTCGAATCAAGGTACGAAAACCATAGGAACACTGAAATCACAAGCAAGAGATCAGAAGTGAGTCGGCAGTACAGCAACGCAGCATACATGGAATTCTTTCCAACGAGCCAAATTTTGCCCCCATATTTTATACTCATATTACACGAATGTTGTCTGTGATTGGCTGGTGAAATGATTCATCTGCCTAGCTGGCAATACGGATTAGTCGACTGTCTACCACAGTCACAGCAAACAAGGTGGTAGCATTTCGCTCTATGAGGACGGGCGAAATCACCAGCGATAGTGAACAATTTGTTTTGTGTATCAACTTCACTATAAACAAACCATTTCTGTCTCCCTCATTTGACATCTTCACCTATTTTTATGACCAACCTGAATAAAAAGGAAACACACACACACACTACCACAATCATCGTGTCACATCCACACACACACACACACACACACACACAATTTTGAGGATTCTCTCAATACATAGTGAATGAGTACTGATATTGTGTATTTCTAATATTCCAAAATGTTGGTCTAGAAATTTTACCATGTAATTTCCTTTCTCTCTCATGAGCATTTAAAAGTTGGTGGGGAGAATCCTCTTGGTGGAAGAACTATTTTAATGAATTGAACTAATTTATGGTTAGTGACATTTTTTTTGTTTTCAAAGTACAAAATGAAAAATTAGCTCCATTCTAATGTTCTTAGTGTGGTTTACTCTCATTTCTTCTAATTGAGGTAATTATTTAAATGTTTCTAGTTTTAGAATCTGCATTGTCCATACAATCTAGATGAGTACTTGTTTGACCAGAGTTTCTATCATTTGTCAGAAATACGAATCTGGTCACCCTGTATCTTCATTGACACTGTCAAGTCTGTTTGAGTTGTTTAGCTGCTATTATTAATGACTAGTTTTGGATGCTATTCAATCAGGATGTTTTTAAACAGTGCAATGGCTATCAACAAGAGAAACGGCTACAGCATCAGCGTATAAACACAACAATGGATGTTTTTGTATTAATTTAACTCGAATGCCTACTTGTATCTGCAGCTCTATGTTCCCATTTTATTTATTTATTTTTTTTTTTTTACATTTTTCATTGTATTATTTCAGTCGGGTTGTCCTGCCATGCTGGTCGTGAATACCCATCTCCTTGCCACGAGGATCATGTGCCAATCTCTCCTCGTATATCACACGCAATTCCTGTGCCCTGTGGTCAACTGCTGGTGGATGGCAAAGGGAACACGAGGAAAAAGCAACACCGGAGAGTGTCCCGCAACAAATCAAATGATGTGAAAATTCCCCCTACAAATTGGAGTGTGGCTGGTACCTCACAGTGGCAGTATCCAGAGGAATTGATGGTCACAGACCTTAACGAACTGCGATGTCTTGATGAATTTATTTACAGAAAGGTGAACACTCTTTTTGCGCTTTATTTTTAATTTGGGCTTTGATGTTGCTGTTTCATCGTGGTTTATCAGAAATTTGGTGTTGCTGAGATTACAGATGCTTTACACACACAGTGTCTCTTGTGGTTCGGCCAGCGTGCCACCTCTTGCATAAACACCATAACACATTTGGATATCCTGGGCACTAGAGCATGTGAAACGAGAAAGACATTGTTTGAATGTGTAAGCATGCAACCTGGCTGATTTCAACCCCCTAAATTGAACTACATGGAGAGCAGACATGAGACCTTGTCTGTCCACCCCAAAGTCAGAGACACTCGCAACACCCTAAATAGCAAAACTGGATGAAGCAAGCAAGGATTATGAATCTTTACTAATTTATAAAATCTAAAGAAAATGATTCCATAAAAATCTTTTCCTTCAAGTAGGTATCACAAACCAACCAGTTTAGTGTGTGAAATTCCCTTTAATTTCAACTTTTGATTACTCATTTATTCTTTGGGTTATTTTAATAAAATTCTCTCGTGTCAGTAATAAGTCTTATTTCAGGTTACTTCCAGTTAGTTTACTATTTTCAGTGATGAGTGATTTATTGTTTAATGTTTGTATTTTTCAATATGGTAGGTTTATTTATATATATATATATATATATATATATATATATATATATACAATAATATTTTTTAAATAAATATTAAATATTTTAAATACCTAGAGACATCGATGTTTCATGCTAACGCAATCTTCAGTCTAGGAACTAATTTTCAATGGTCGGTGGGCGCGAACCCCGAACACAAATCGCCACTGATTCGTAGTCGGTGATCTTAACCAAAGGGCCATCGTCAATTAATTAGTAAATGCAGAATAACTTTAACTGTAAATATCGACACGTGGCCGTTATTTACCAGGCAGCTCAGAGTGACCTTCGAACCGGTGTTCGGATCTCGCATATATATATATATATATATATGATTATTTTTATTTACACAGACATGTACAAAATCTGCGACACTGGCATGTTGATCTTATTGATCAACAGCTATTATAAACTGAGATTTCATCAGGCAGAGATAGAATCTGATCTAAACCTTAGATCATATTTGGAAAGAATGAAATGGAGAAGAAAAGAGAAATTTAAATTTGGAAAGTCATGTAGTTGGGACCATTAAGAATCAAAATAAAAAAAAATAATAATGTCAAAAAAAACAATATTCATATCGGATTCTAACTCTGCCTGATGAGATCTCAGTTTATAATAGCTGTTGATCGATAACATCGACATGCCAGTGTCGCAGATTTTGTACATGTCTGTGTAAATAAAAATAATCATATATAAAAGCTCTATTTGATATTGAGCACTTTTTATAAACCTGATTGAAATTCTTTGGATTACTACCCTGTAGATGTTTTACCTGGATTATTATATATATATATATACACACATACATACATATTGCTTCCCTGAAAGCTGAAAAATTGCCTCTGTGATACCAGTTTTCAAGAACTCTGGTAATAAACCGGCCAACAAAATTGTTGACCCATAAGTTTTTACCTGCTCTTCGCTAAAATCTTAGAATCATTAATCAAGTTAGCAATATTGCACCATCTAAAAAATGTTAAACTTCTCTCTAACCAAGATTAGGGCAATCTCATTCTATCACAGATATCCTAACGGTCAGTTCTGAACGCATATATCATACACAGGATTAGGCAGGTGAAGCTAAGGCAATAGATAGTGCTTGATATATCCAAGGCCTTTGACAAGGTCTGGCATGAAGGACTTAGGAAAATTAATTCATACAGTATTACTGGATAAATATTCAACATGATCAGATCCTCCTTAGCAAAAAGAAAGATCCAGGTTGTTCTCAATGACCATACATCCAAACAGCATCACATTAATGCAGGTGTATCTTTGGGGTCAATACTTGGACCTTTATTATTCCTGATCTTTATAAACAACCTCCCTGATGCAATCACGTCTGAGATGAATGTATTTGCTGATGACACCACGCTCTATTCTCGACATGTGGAGAAATTGAACACGCACATATCCAAGGCGATAGCTGAATCCTTAGAAAATGACCTCCAGTCTGTAGTAGAATTGGGCCAAAAATGGATGGCCACATTCAATGCTACCAAGACAAAGCTCCTTTCCTTTAACAATTATAAGAACACTTTCCAACCACTGATTGCCATGGCCGATAACACCCTTCCCGAGAGTTCAACATTCAAACACCTCGGCCTTACATTAGAAGCCAAAATGAATTGGAATACATAGAAGATACTGCCAAGTCTGCAACAAAGGTAGGCTCCCTCTACTGAGCTAGAAAACTTCTCACACTTGCCAGTATCCTATATCTCTATAAAGCCACCATTCGCCCATGCATGGAGTATTATTGCCATATATCTGAGCTGGTGCACCAACCACTAGCCTCTCCCTATTGGGCAGGATGCAAAGAAGAGTCTCTAACCTAATAGGTCCCACACTGTCCATCAAACTCCAGCCTCTGTCCCATCACTGCAATGTTGCATCCCTGTGCTTGTTTTACAAGTACTTTAACAGAATGTGTCCCAACAAACTTACTGCACTTGTATCCCCTCAACATAAATATCTTGACCAACCTGACTAGCAGACATACCCCCCCCCCCCCCCACACACACACACCACCCACCCACCTCACCCCAACTTCACTGCAGAGGTCCCTAGATGCTGGAAAACTTTCTGCTCTAATAGCTTCGTTTCTCTGACTGCTTGTCTTTGGAATTCTCTCTGTTTCTCCGACTGTACCAATATGTAGGAATTTAAATTAATGTGAACAAACCGCTTGCTGCACAACTCCCCACTTAAAATGACCCTTATAAATCTGGTCCCTAATCACAGTAACCTTTAAGTCTCAATGGTAATATGACTGGTTTGGGGGTGAACTAAATTTAAACAAAACAAAAAAAAACATTGTTTGATCATTAGTCTGTCATATGTATTTTTTCTCTTGCGAAAATTTGAACTTCTGTTTGAAGTGTTTAGTATTGTAAATTCATTTTCTTAATCTTTTTTTCTAGCTAATGGACCTCAGCTTGCATTGTAGCCAAAGAGACACCATCTGTGATATTGTATTTAAGAGATCCTTAAAAGAATTTCATCGTGACCTCACAGCCTCACTTTCCGTAGAAATGCAGGCAAGTTCAATGTTTATTTCTTTATTGCTGTCTAACAGACTTGAAGGTTATCATAAAGAAATATTTTAAAATTAACATTTTAAAATCAGTCTTAGAATATTTATGAATTTAAAAATGATAGATTTGTGTGTTTGTGACTTTAGTATTGGAATATTTATTTTTAATCTTTGAGATATAATTAATACGCACATCGCTTGAACTCCTTTTCTTCATTCTATATATTTAGATTTAGGTTTGAAAAACTCCATGGATAGGATGTGTTATAGTTTCTGACTAGTTAATGAACACTGCAATATGGAATGAAGTCTGGTAATTTCCTAAAGATAATGAAAACTCTTACTATGATAACCAAACAAATATTTGATTTGGTTTACATAAATCACCTTTAACTCTTCAATCTCGAAAGTCAATATCTTTGTTTAAAACAAGTTTCAAAATATTTATTTCATTTTTCTTTTTCATAGATGCCATAAGTGTTACGTCTTATGTTTACACGTTGTTATCGGTTTAATAACAATTCAAAAATGAAAAAAGGACGAAGTAGAACCTTTAAAAAACACAGATTAAATGAAATGTTGAAAACCACCGAACGCGAGATGCTTAGTCTGATCGTGAAAGCCGTTCTGTTTACTTTTTAACTGTCATGGCAGACGACTTCTTTTACCCAAGAGCGATAACTCTTTCTTTTGATTCAAGAGGAAATAACTATTCTTTTTTGTTAGCTTGCCTTAACAAAAAGACAGTTAAAGTTCTGTGTAACTTTCAAATATTTCTATACTATTAAACTTATAGTGTCTTTTGGAGTTGTTTCTATTTGCATACAAACAGACCATGTGATTTGTTGACAAAAAAAAAGGAATAGGCATAGCATACATTATTAAGACAGTAGTTTTTATGATGTAAATACCCGAGTTCTAATCTCATGTAAGTCTAAAAGATTTTTTAAAAACTTGATACATGTTTTATAAATTTCAAGAAATTAACATTAGATAATTTTTTTTTCTAAATAACCCTTCGTTTTCTTTTTTTTTTTTATAATCTGCAAAAATGTAGACATAAAGGGTATTTGTAAAATTTGTATTTAGCATAGAATGCATTATTTATGAAATATTTTAAAGAGAATTGCTGAAAACCTTGTATTACTCTTTGTAAGAGGTCTATTTTTAGAAAGGGTTGGGAGGGCGTTAATTCATTTTATTTATTGATTTATTTATTTATTTTTGTTTTATCTCGTACCCCATCATTTTTCATCGAATGATAAATGAAAATGATATTTTAAGTAGGTTAGACTGTAGAGTAAATGTGGTATTTTGGTGATTGTGTCTAGTAGCAAAAGACCAGCGTGACTATCAACCCTCTCCAATCCCTCAAATGAATTATTAGCCTTGTGCCTAATTTATTTAACGTTTTTGTAGTTTTAATAAATAAATTCACTGATAACCATTTTGTTTTATCTTTTTCCAAATACATCAACAACTGTAGAAAGATGAAGTGACTACCAGATATCGCTACAGAGACTTAATGAGTAATTTTGAGCAGGTGTTGCAAGCTCAAGTCAAGAATGTGGGTACCAATGCTGCTTTCCCTGTGACGATGGGTGTGAATGCTTTCCGAGGATTTTTGGATGAATTTATGAAAGAGAGTAAAGAAATAAAAAGGAAGGAAAAGAAAGAAAAGAAAGTAGAAGCTAAAACAGTTAAAAAAGAAAGACAAAAAAAAGACATGCTGCTGGTAAGTGATTTCTCTTTCAATTTTGTAAATGATTCATAAAATATCTAATTGGCTGATTTCATTTCTGGTTAATATTATTAGAATCAGAAGTAAAATGCAACTTTGCAGCATTTCAAAACCACTTATTGCATAAAGACACCATGTTTATTCAAAGATAACCTGCCCCTAACAGTTTTTTTACAAAATGGAAAAAATAAAAACCTGATTTTATTATTTATGCCCAACCTGTGCCCGTTGGCATAAGAGCTGCCAGCCTGTCGACCAACTTCAACTGTGACATTGACATTGTATATTTTCCTAGTGTCTCTCCAGGATCAATACTAATTAAATATTTTACAGTGTTATTAACTTTTTCCCTTCAGACCATCGCACATAACGGAACATCTATAGTAAAATTAATCTTTGTTTTTTTGGATTTTTTTTGCGAGTAATGTTTCGGAAAAATCTTTGTAAAAGTTAATTAGTACTGGTCCTAGAGAGGCACTAGAAAAATATACAATGTCATAATTGCAGTTCGTTGATAGAGAATCAGCAGCAGCTGTCAGTCCGACAGGCATAAATTATAAAACTGATAAAAAGCAATTTTATTAGCGAGCTAGTGTTATTTCCCTTGTTGCAGATTATAAACAATTATTTTCCTTCAGTCCTGTACCATTTATTTATATCAGCAATATTAAAAAAATCTAGCCTGACAATGTTTTTTCAGCTTTTTGCATGTATGGTCAACTTGCTATAACTTAACGTTTTTTTTAAATATTAGTTCTATGCAAAACTTGTTTTTAGATAGGGATCAAATGGATTTGAGGCACCCAAGGATGAGCAATAATCAAAAGGACACATTTTGTTTCAATACTGATTTTTTTTATGTTTAACTGTTTGCTTTATCGCTTATTATAAATTAAAGAGTCTAAACTTAAAAATCCAATATTTGAAAAATATTTTTATAAAAAATATCTGCACAACATCCTTTTATTTAAATGTTTTTTTTTAAATATTTGTTTGTTTGTTTCATTTTGTTTAAATAAAACTTTATTTAAAAATTTTTTTATAATTCTTCAAAGTTTACAAGATGAAATGTTTTGTAAAAAAACTTCTTTTTTGAATTAAAGATGTGCATATAACAAAAGGTGCTTGTAAATAAAACGTTTTTTAGGTTATTAGTAAAACTTTTTGTAAATACTCCCCCTCCTTTAAAAAAAAAAAAAAAAAAATTTGTGATGGTAATGTTACAACTATGCAGATACAACATATTGTTTTGTTCATAATTCAATAGAAAGTAACAAAAAAATTATTTTTAAAGCTGTATTATGGCAAAATGTGTCGTTTTGGTTGTTGCTCATTCTGGGGTGCCTCAAATCCATTTGATCCTTAGTGTACCTCGTGACATCTTCTGAACACCAGCTCCACAGATAGGGTTTCGTAGAAACTGAGAAGTTGCACCTGAGACGATTTCGGCTAAATTGTCGAAAAGCGTCTTTTTCTGTTCAGGTTACTGCACTACGGAACATGCTGATAGAAGCTGTGAACAGCCTACAGATGACCAAACTGTTCAAGGCAGTGCTGGATGCATCAAGGCCACTGATCTTTGGATAATTGCCCCTCGCTTGAACAGTGGAGGATGTGTGGGGGTTAATGTTAATTATACTTATTATAATATCTTTATTAAATACAAGAGTAAAAGTTTTTTACAGCCC
This sequence comes from Sepiola atlantica, assembly GCA_963556195.1. Lineage (NCBI taxonomy): Eukaryota > Metazoa > Mollusca > Cephalopoda > Sepiida > Sepiolidae > Sepiola > Sepiola atlantica. The sequence continues at coordinate 186,881,174 of OY744515.1, forward strand.
ATTAACCTTTACATGAGGATTCTAAGGCCTTCATAAGAAAATCTGTCTTCAAATATAAAATAAATTTATCTCAAGCATAATCACGTTGACACACCGGTTCCCTTTGGATCACCGAAGTTAAGCAACATTGAGCCTGCCCAGTAGTAGATGGGTGACCATTTCGGAATACCAGGTGCTGTATGTGGACACTTAGCTATGGGCAATAGCATTGCCAACCCGCAGTGCCTAGCTTGGTGACTATAGCAAAAAACCCTGAGGCCCTGAATAACGGTCACGAATAAGGTGTCAGAAAACCAGAGAGGGGTTCATCCTCGAGAAGTGATCAAAAACCCTGATGGTGATGATTGAAAACCTATTTGCATAATCTGGACAAAAGCTAAAATTTTATTATGTTAATGATTTCCGTGTTACTTTCTTGAAAGGAAAATTTTTGTTTTTATATGCAGTAGAGGATAATTGAACTAAAGTTAACTTGTTTAACAAATTGAATTGTTGTACATTGATAAGCTCTTGATTTCTTGTATGATTTTGATATATGAAGAGTGAAGAGGCAGAAGTTTCACTCCTCAAATATCAATGTATCACTCATCTTTGTTTCTTGTAGGATTATTTGGGACATAAGTTTCTTACTGTACAATTCAACATCCCAACATTTTGTGAGCTCTGTTCTACCATCATTTGGATCATGGAAAAAGGCTTTGTATGCCAAGGTAAGAATTTTTTGTTGGATTAACTATTATTTATTATTTTGCATTTAAAAAATGAACTTACTAGCAGGACTCGTGGAAATTCCATTGTGCTTTCTACATCAATCTGTATAATTTACTGTCAATAATAATATTTCTTTTAGAAATAATAAATGTCTTTTAGGATCAATATTATTAAAAAGAAATGACTTTCGTCTGCCGTAAAAATAATTGTCATTGTCAGCTAAATATTCTTTAAATAAATAAACGAATATATCTATTCTTTATTTAAAATTGTGCCAATTTGATTCTTTAAAAACAATAAATATTCTGCATAATTTTGGTTATTCGGACTACATTTCTCATCTTGAGTGTTATCATCACAACGTTTCGGCTGCTGTAAACTCTGAAACGTAACGGCCGAAACGTTGTGATGATAACACTCAAGATCAGAAATGTAGTTCGAATAACCAAAATTATGCAAATTATCAATCCTCATCTCAAAAATTCAGAAATATAATAAATATTCTGTCGTCTCACCGTAAAAAATAATTGTCAGCTAAATATTCTTCAACTCAAGAAACGAATGTCACTTTTTAAAATGTATTTATTTAAAATTGTACGATGGGACAACATAATTTGATTTTGGAACAATTTATTTTAAAATGGATAAAGTCTGAATTGTTTAACATAGTGAACTCAGATTAATCACCATCTTTGCTAATTAGATCATCTCATTTATTAAAAATGTTTGTGAAAGAAACATGGCCATGAAGTGGCTTAGCATATTATTATATAGATAATGTTGTTTTAAAATATATTTATCATTTCTAACAACTTACGAAAATGCTTTTGTCCGATGCTATTTTCATTCTTTTCATTTTTATTTTCCAGTTTGTAAATACGCCTGTCATAAAAAATGTTGTCTACGATCAACCACTCCATGTAAGGGGATCCCTACCCCTCGTATAACAGATGTAAGTTTCCTGTTGAAATTTATTCAAACTTCAAAAAAAATATTTTCTTATCGTAAATGAAGAACTATTTTTCGATATATCAGTTAAAATGTTTATCTTGTAAAAGACGTAAACGTCGCAAAAATGAAAGTCAGTTTATTTTTTAAGTTGTGTTTATTTGCAATAATCATGAGAAATGACTGATAATTATTAAGAAAAAACAAACCAATAAAACATTCCATCACCAAAGAATGTTTTATAAATCAAATGATATTATGTGTTTTAGATTTTTAAGTTGTCATAGTTACATTTCGGCGCTGCAACTATATGGATCCGTGATGTGATGGTTAAAAGAGTTGGTTAACAATTAGTTCTAAGTGACCGTCTTTTGGAGGTCGAAGGTTCAATCTTTATTACAAGCGATAATAACTGAGAGTAACATAAATTAACATTTTGAGCTAGTCATGAGTGACGGAATGAGGACAATTTGCCTCCATGGATAGAAATGTAGGGTTTAGTTTGAAATTTCATACAAGTTTCTAAAGATTCCCAAGTTTGAAAAGATGCACCCGAAGAAAGTCTGAGATTACATCGGCTGAAACGTTGTGAATAGTAGTCCAAATAATACAAAACAAATGATTTCAAAAAAAAAAAAAAAAAAAAAAAAATTCTATTTAATAAATATTAAATAGAATTTTTCCTTCCAATTCTTGTGCAAAAAATGTATATCAATTTAAACATTTAATGTTTTTTTTTTTTAAAAATATCTCTGCTTAATGATTTGAATATAGTTTATTTTTCATTTTTTATTTTAGATAATCAATAATAAACCTTTAAAATTTGACAAAATTTAGACTCAAGTCTACCATTATTCTTTGATAAATAAAAATCCAAACTTTTCTAATAAAACATTTTTGATGTTTGTATTTTGTTCCCCAGGGTTTAACTGGTACTCAAATATTTGGCTATCCTCTTGAATCTCTGCTTAGTGAAGGAGAAAAAGTGCCTTTGGTTGCCGAGAAGTTAATATCAGCCATCGAACTGCATGGCCTATACACTGTGGGACTCTATCGAAAATGTGGAGCTGCTGCCAAAGTCAAACAGCTCAAGTGTGCCATTGATGAAGAAGGTGAGCGCTCTGAAATTTTCAGAAGATTCCTGGTACTGCTTCAATATAATTTCGTTTACTTTATTGTAAAATCTATATATCGGTGTGGGTGAACTCATTTCGAGTTGGCTCAACCCACTCTGGAAGATACTGTTAGTTTTAAAATCTATCTTTGTTTAAATAGGAAAAGATGCTAATATGAAAATGAATTTCTGGTTAGAAAAATCATTTTCATTCAGTGGTGTGCTTCATTGGAGTGTCACCTTTTAAATTTTTTAAATTTTTATTCTGAGCAATCAAAAAAAATAAACAAAGCTCGATATTCATTTAAAGAATTACCGTTTTTATGTTAAGCGTGTCACCTTTTAACAGATTTTTTGAAATTTTTCTACCATCTTTGTAGTAGTGGTGGTGGTGGGGGAAGTAACATGTGTCTATCAGCGTTTTACAGTGAGAAGCGATTTTTGGCAGGTTCAACCATGCTGAGAAGATGACAAACACCTAGCTAAGCATGAAGGGCTGGTAAGCCCAGGGCTGGCTAATAATTAGCAGTGACAGCGGAAACAACAGGCTGTTGTGATCTGTGCCAACCAGACACTGGTCAGTGATGACAGATCGAATAAAGAATATTTTCATCCTCAAATAATATACATAAACGGCAGTATCATGTCAGTAACTACTCAATAAATTAAATTTCTCAAAATTTTTTACAATTTTAAAATTCATAAAAAATATTAAATTATTGCCTCTTTTATAGGCTGTTAAAATGTATATTATTTTAAAAATATATATATATATATATAATTTTTTTTTTAACATGGAATACCTGTGAGTATACTGATTGTGTATCTCTGTCTCAACCAAGGCAATTAATAATTTAATGATCTAACGCTACTTTTTTAATTAAATTTAACTTTCAAAATGCCATTAAAAAAGTAATTTTGTTTAAAAAAAATATAAAAAAAACAACAAAAAAAAAAATTTCATAGTTAAACAAAAAGGAAAGAATTGAAAGTATTTATGGGATTTTGTTGCAAAACCGTTTAAAAAAAAAAAATTTTTTTTTCATGGAAATCGCTCCAGACAAGGCACAAAGCCACTTGATGTAAGGAGCTAAAAAACCAAAATACTACTTCAAGGTACAAAAACTAGCCAACGATAAGTGTTAGATGGATAGATTACGACCCTAAGGGTAACCCTAACCCTAACACTAACAAAAGTAAAAATCCTCTCGGGCAACACCGGTATTATTAACTCCTCAGTTAATAGGTTATCTTTTTCTTTTACGATGTACAATTTTCCTTTTTTTCTTCTTTCCAGGTCCGGTTAATGTTGATTTAGATGAATATCCAATCCATGTGCTAACTACGACATTAAAGTGCTTCTTCCGGGAACTTCCTGAGCCTCTGCTCACCTATGACCTCTATGATGATTTCATTCAAGCTTCAGGTAAGTGTTAGCTCTTTCAGCTTGTGAACAATCTAAATCTTACAGGGATGACAGTTCTTGACTTTTAGCGAAATTCCACTTTTTTGTATTTCAGAAAAAGCGGATTTCCACTTAAGTCTTTTGTTTCTTTTTTAAGCCGAATCGCTAGAGCTTTACATCCTTATTTTTTTTTCATCATAGACAGTTGAATGTGCCAGCAGAGAACATCACCACTGGCAGACCCAAGTTGACTTGGGAGGACGTAGTCAAACGTGATAGGAAGGTCATGGGTATGGATTCCATCAAGCCTTGCCAAAGACAGGAGTGGAGAGGAAGACTTAGATTTCGAGACTAGACAATCAGGCCCCACCCTCATCAGAGGATTAATTGTGGCCTGATTCAACAAATAAACCGGTTGATGATGATGATGGCGCCGTTTTCTTTTTCTTTCTTCCTTTCTCACTTTATCTTTCTTTCTCTTTTCCTGTTTTTTCTTTTCTTTCGGAAATGTTAATTCTGACATACTTCAAACGATTCATGATGGGAAGGTTAAGTGAGATAGACTTTTGTTTCATTAAAGAATGACTTCCTGTCTCCTTCACCTCACATATGTACACACTTGAGATATTTCTCTTGCTAATGGCTGTTTATTTTTTGCACCAGACGTATTTTTAATTTTTTAAACTTTTATTACACACAAAGTTTTTTTCATACACAAAATAAACTTTTAACATTGTTTTTACACAAAAAGTTCATTTAAACGGAATTTAATGAATTTAAAAGCAAAAATGAAGTTAAAACATGTCAATCGATACTTTCCAACACATGCCAGCATGTAAAATGGACGTTAAACCGAATATAATGCTGATGGACAACTATTAAATGCTGATTTTTTTTGTCGTCTTGCATCCAAAATATTTCATTAACTAGAAGTAGAATTGACTTACAGCCACATATCCTCATATTAAAGAAAAATACATAGATAGATATATAGATAGATAGATATATATACTTCTGTCTTAACTTTGATTAGACTTTGTCTGGTGAATCTTAAATTACTAGCAGCAGCCCCGTTGTCATAAAAATGAAAGAAGCAATTTGATTGGCTCAGACAGTTTTGACCTAATAGATCAGAAGAATATGTGTTTATATATATATATATATATATATATATATACGAAGCCTGTCTAAAAAGTATCCGACCTTAGGCCAGAAAAAAATATTTCAAATACCTGACGGGGTAGGAACCTTAATCCCCTTCAAAGTAGGCCCCTTGTGCTTGCACACACTTAGTTAACGGATTCATCCACTGCCGGAAACACCTCTGGAAGTCTTCTTTTGGAATGGTGCTCATGTCGCGTTCTGCATTATCTCTTCTCAGTCTCAAAACGGGAACTTTTCAATTTTCGAAACCACCAGAAGTCACAAAGAGCCATGTCTGAATAGTAGGGAGGTTGGCGAACGACTGGAATTCCATATTTGGCCAAGAAATGTTAGATCAACTGGGATGAATATGCGGGGAGGCGTTGTCGTGATGCCGTTGCCAGTATTTTGTCGTCTACATGTCTGGTCTTTTGCAATAAACTACGTCATAGAGACGCCGGAGAACATCTTGATAGTACTCCTTTGTCACTGTTTGTCCTTCCGGTGCATATTTATGATGCACGATTCCATGGATATCAAAGAAGACAGTCAGCATCACCTTGATTTTGTTTCGTACCTGTCGCACTTTTTTTGGCCTTGGAGACTCTGGATTCTTCCATTGCGACGACTGTCTTTTTGTTTCTGGATCGTATCCGTACATCCATGACTCATCTCCAGGATTAGTCTTGGCAGTATCCATAAGGTCTTGTGCAACTTGAAAACGGAGGTCCTTTTGTTCCTGCGACAACAACTTGGGCACAAATTTCACAGCTACTCTGTGCATGTTCAAATCATCAAAGTTGCATGTGTGGAATCTTTACTCCCTTCGACCTATTGGGTGATCTCCCGCATGGTTGAACAACGATCTTCCATCACCAAATTTCACACCCTCTCAACAATAGCTGCACTCCGAGCAGTTAAGGACCTACCAGAACGCTGGTCACTCTGCGCTAATGTGCGGCCATTTTTGAATCGGTTAAACCACTCCTTAATTTATGTTACATCCATCGCATTTTCTGCAAACACCTGCTGGATCTTACAAATTGTTTTGCTCTGAGAATCACCAAGCTTTTGACAAAATTTGATGCAGTACCTCTACTCAACACGTTCAGTCATCTTCAGAGAATCGGTAATCCGACGAACATGTTGTGTAGCACCTCATTCAGCGACCGACAGACAGCGACTAACGCGCAGGAAGGCGGTGATAAAATTCACACATGTGCGTGAAGGTATCTTCCGTCACTGTGTAAAGTGACGCCGCTCTATTGTCTTTATTTCGCACGGAAAAATATAATGGTTGGATACTTTTTAGACATGCCTCATATATATATATATATATATATATACACACACATACATTGAGTATGAAAGGAAATAGTGAGTACTTAGTATGAAAGATCAAGAATGTGAGAAAGACTGAAAAGATGTGTTAACAATACAAAATATTTTATTAGACTGCTGACTATACACAGGTGTCTCTGTATCAAGGTGAATAATGGGCAACGTTAGTTGATCTTGTCTATAGTGATGCTTAACATGAACATCTTTTTTTTTTTTTTCTTTTTTCGAAGTGTTTATTATCTGTATCTACAGAGGAGAATTATTCATCGTCCACTTTTTGTTGTTCTATTAATTTGAAGTGTTGAATTCTGTAGTTGTGCTGTTTTTGTTTTTTCATGCGTGTTTGTTGAATTTAGAAGTATATTTTCATAATCTATTTCTTCTCTTATGCGAACGTTTTCTTTTGTTTTAAGAATGTGTTGTCTATTCCGTTTGACTGTGTTACCTTCCTCTGTTACGACTAAGTATGAGCAAGGTTGTTCTAGGTTTTTAATTATTTTACCCCTTCTAAACCAATTGTTATCAAACTTAATTCTAACCACGTCGTGTGGTTTTAACTCTGGGAGTTCTGTTGTAATTTTTAATTTCTTCTGTTCGTGTGGCTTGAGAACAATTTTGTCGTGTATGTTTGGGAGATTTGTGTGCAATGTTCTATCTATTATTTGATTTGCAGGGGATGGTGCACTATTTTGTAATTTAGTCATGCGTAATGCTAAGAGCGCTAATTGAGGTTCTTCGCCACTTTTGAATGCCTTTTTTTAACGTCTTTTTTATTGTCTGTATATTTCTCTCAACTATATCATTTGCCTGATAGTAATGTGGTTCTGTGATGAAAATGCCCCTTTTTTGCAAGTCTGTAAAATTCAATCGAATTGAATTTTGGACCGTTGTCACTAACAACTGTTTGTGAAATGCCGAATTTGGCAAAAGTTTCTTTTATTCTTTTGATTACAGTTTTTGACTGGCAATCTTTTATTTCGTGTAAATCAAAAAATCTTGTGTAGTCAATGATTGTGACATACGAATTTCCAGACAGGTGAAATATATCTGTACCTACTTTGGTCCATGGTGTAGTAGGTATTTCATGATTTATTAGTGGTTCGGCTGGTTGTTCATTTTTGTAATCAATGCACGACGAGCATGTGGTAATCATGTCTTTAATTTGAGCGTTAATGTCGACCAGTATATACATCCCATGGCTCGCTTGGGCATTTTTTGATACCCGTGTATCTGGTATGTATTTCCTGTAAAGCTTCTCTACGTAATGACTCAAATACAATGATTCTTGAACCTTTTAAAACGAGACCATTGACGATCGATATTTCATCACAGAACAGAGATGAATGGTTTAATGTTTGTTGGTATTTTGTCTTTTGGGGGCCATTCTGTTCGTGTATATGTGATGAGTGTCTGTAGTGACGAGTTGTCTGCAGTGGCTTCTTTATACTCGTTTAATTTAGTGTCGGTTATGGGGTAATTTTTTTATTACTGCATGTATGTGCGATTTCAAATCTTCGTCTGATACTTCTGGAGTATTTTGTTCAAGGTATGCATGTAATAGAGTATCTGCAACAATTGATTCTATCAGGTATGTAGTTTAGGTCAAAATCGTATCTTCGTAATACTAGTAGAAATCTTTGGATTCTGAGGGGAGGGAGCATTTAGTGATTGATTTTTAAAAAATATTTGCTTCAACGGTTTATGGTCGCTTTGATTCTGAAATGAGTTCTGTATATAAACTGATGAAATTTCTTGCATGTGTAAACTATATATTGAGAGCTTTGTTCCGCTTGAGTTGTTGCAGAAGATGTAAACGAAACAGGTAGCCATCTTTTGTTGTGTTTCTGCTCAAGTATAGCTCTGAGCCCATGCTAGATCTGGATCATAAAATTATAACACTGGTTTTCTGGTAATCATTTCTTTGAAATATTTAGGATTATGCATTTGTGAAAAAATGTCTTCCGCTGTAGGGAGTTTGAAATGTTGCCTTTTTATGGCTTTGTTTAGACCCTAAGAATCTAAACAGTCGGAGTTTTCTGTTGGCTTTTTCAACGATGACTAGGGAATTTACCCAGTCTGTAGGTTCACTCACGGGTTTTATGATTCGGAATTCTGTCACTTTTAAAAATTCTTTTTTAAAATTTTTCTTTTATAGAAAAAGGAACTAATCTTGGTGGATGAATTACAGGAGTTATTTGTGGATCTACTGTGATATGATATGATGTGTTATTGGCAAAGTGCTAGTTTCTATGAAACAGTCATCATATTTTTCTGTCATGAATACAAAGTACTTTATTAGACTGCTGACTGTACAAAGGTGTCTCCTCGGGCAGGAGATTTCCTTATTGTCTCTGTATCAAGGGAGATAATCGGCGACGTTAGTTGGTCTTGTCTATGTTGATGCTTAATATGAACATATGTATCTAGTTTTTGAAGACCCTAACCTCTGGTTGCAAATTTCCTGGGTATATGTACAAATTTTGTATGCAGTTTTCAAGCAGTTTCTAGATTTATTGGGATTGGTTAGATCAAATCGGCTTTATAATACAGAAGGTTTAAAATAACTCTGTAGTGATGTAATGACGTAGCAGTAAGCTTTTCTCTTTTTAAATAAGATATTTGCCGAACTGACTCTTTACCCAGAACATCTGTAAAAAAAATTTCTAAATTAAAATGTTCAATTTGTATTCCTTATGTTTGTGTCAATTCGCATAAATCAGACTTATATTATTATTTTTGAGCTAAAAAATTTAATTGTTTTTTTATTTTTTATTTTTTTATTGAAGAAATCAAGGAGTCTGTGGAAGCTATCCAGGCCTTATATGCAGTCACTGAACGTCTTCCTAAATCCAATTATCATCTATTTGAACGTCTTATTTTTCATCTTGCAAGGTAAGGAAACATATTTGACCATTCAGCATTATCTTGTCCAATGGTTTACCCCACTCCATTTGTTGTTTGTTTTCTATATTTCAAATGATTGAAGTAATCTGCAAACATTGTGTCCTAAAATAATGACCACTATCTAATTATCTAATACATAAATAAAACAATAGCATTATTTATTTGTGCATATTTTGGAACTTATTATTTATATTTATATAAAGTTATGTAAGTGTATATGTTAATATATTTCTATGTATAGGATTCACTACTAATCCAATTAATCAATTATGAATTTTGGAACGCACCTGCTAGGCATAAAGAGGTTGTAATATCGACTCTATTTAATTTAGTTTTATGCAAAGGGTGCAAATAGAGGGTGAAAGCTCTTCATGAAAATTCAGAGAACTCCAATTTTTGTGAAATTTTAACAGGTATTAGACATAAATTAATAAATATGCCAAAACTTCAGTTTCTTTGGAGTATTTTAAAGGGATTTTAGGTGGCATAATATGGGTTCAACCTCCTATTTGATGTTCAAATATTTCAGATTTGCATTAAATTTGATCCATAGTCATTAGACACCAATTAAGCAATATTTCCCGAGTTTCTATTTTTTAAGATCCCGTAAGCCTTAGATTTGACATTTTCTAGAATCAAAATCATCGTTATTCCAATTTTGATCAAAATCCATGATTTTAATATATAGACATAAAAGTGGTGCAAAAGTATTCTGTTCCAGAGAATTAATTTTACTTATCCTGGGATGGGTATTCTAGTTTTTTATATTTATATAATTTTTTACTTAGATTTTAAAATTTAAATAAACTTAACATGATTTTAGAACATTCTACAAATATTAAAAAGTATTTTTTGTTGTTTGTTATTAAAACAATGCATATTATGATAAAAGATGTGATTAATGGAAATTCCACAGTTAAGATAGCACAAGTAAGAAGTAGTTAAGTGACAATAGTATTAATATACAGATGATCCTTCTAAAGTTAATTTTGTTTGTTTTTAATACTCATGACTCCAACAACATATTTTGTTATTTATATGGCTTAAAAAGTCTAGTGTTGGCTTCCAGGCTATGGGTTTAAATACCAAAAGATGTGTCACCCACATAATTTCATTTTGTTAGAACATTTGATACTGAAATAACATTATCTCTCTTGCAGACAAGTACCTGTTCTTAATAAAGATAGCATTTCACATTAGAAACAAGAACATAAGTAAGTCATGAGACTGCATATATCTGCCTGGCAACATAAGGATGAGCCAAAGTCTTATCTGGGCCTTACTTCTCCATATTATATAAAGTATTCCTGCAGTTATGCCATGAAAATGTTGATAACTCAAAAACTATCTGATCAGGCTTAAATTTTGCATGGTGGTTACTGTTATCAAAGAACATCAGAACCATATATCAATTTTGGAACAATTGGAAGTTGAAATTCCATAGAAGTTTTGACTGTGACCAAACTTGTCATGGTAAAAAGTCAAGATCATATAAAATGCAGGACTTCATTGGCTACACTATGGACCAAGTAGCGAGTCTATGATGAACAAGACTGAAATTATCGTCAATAGTGTTACTTAACTTTTCCATGACCTTAACCATTGACCGAGATATCCACAAATTAAATTAATTCTAAGTTAAACCATGACCGATATTTTGACAAAGTTTGATGATGATTGATCAAGCAATATGCTCGCACACAAAAATAGTTACAAACTCGACCGAAAATGTAAACCCCTTTTCTCTGTTCATCTCCTTTTCTCTGTCCGTCTCCTTTTCTCTGTCCGTCTCCTTTTCTCTGTCCGTCTCCTTTTCTCTGTCCGTCTCCTTTTCTCTGTCCGTCTCCTTTTCTCTGTCCGTCTCCTTTTCTCTGTTTGTCTCCTTTTCTCTGTCCGTCTCCTTTTCTCTGTCCGTCTCCTTTTCTCTGTCCGTCTCCTTTTCTCTGTCCGTCTCCTTTTCTCTGTCCGTCTCCTTTTCTCTGTCCGTCTCCTTTTCTCTGTCCGTCTCCTTTTCTCTGTCTCCGTCTCCTTTTCTCTGTCCGTCTCCTTTTCTCTGTCCGTCTCCTTTTCTCTGTCCGTCTCCTTTTCTCTGTTCGTCCTCTTTTCTCTGTACACCTCGTTTCCTCGTATTTTGTCTGTTCTCCCATTTTCCTCGTATTTTGTCTGTTCTCCCATTTTCCTCGTATTTTGTCTGTTCTCCCATTTTCCTCGTATTTTGTCTGTTCACCCCCTTTCCTCGTATTTTGTCTGTTCACCCCCTTTCCTCCTCTTCCACCTTTTTACCCCCTTTTTCTCACCACCATGACAAAAGAAGTTACACCTGTTTTAATATATATCTAGATTATTAATAAATCTGTATAAGAAAGCGTCAGTCTTGTTTTGAAATACACGTGTTATGTATAAACACTTAACTGTAATTCTTTCTGATTATATCAATTTAAATTTGGCAGAGTCGCACATCATGAAGAAAGCAACAAGATGTCAACCAGTGGACTTGCCATTATATTTGTCCCTTGTCTTTTACGAAGCAACAAAAGGATGCAAGCCCAAGAATCTCTGCAACAAGTGCCCAAACAATCACAGTAAGTCACATGGATAAACAGTTTTTTTCCTCACAATTCATTTTTATTCAATTTTTTTACTTTAAAGTAACAATTGTATCATCATCATCATCCATTTTATCATCTTATTTTTCTCAGTCAAGGCTCTGACATTTTCTGACAGCCTGCAATCTCGGTATCCAAGCTTGGTTGTCTTGCGGATTGATTCTGTTCAAATTCCATTGTCCAAGATCATTGTTAATGGTTTCCATCTACATTTTATTGGGTTGTCCTACTTTCCTCTAGCCCTGCCACCTTAAAGTATCTGCATTTTCTTATCTAGCAGTCGTTCCTCTCAATGTGGCCAAACCAACATGGCCAGCTGATCGATTAATATGAAGAAATGAAAACATTAAATATATCACTTAATATTTTTTAGTATTTCACTTTGCTTACAGATTATTCTTTTCATATTATTAAATTAGAATTTCAACATTATTCACTATTTATTAAACTATTTGGACCGTCACGGTTTCTTTCTTCATCTATCTGTATAATTTATTGATAATCATATTTTTCTGAGAATAATAACTATCTATAGTTTAATAATATTTTTTTAAAAGGTTTTTTTTTTTTTTTTCTTCTATAAAAATAATTGCCATTTTCAGCTAAATATTTAAATAAATATAACAAGTTTCTGGGTATGACTTTAAAAAACATCCAGTGGTGAGGCCCCCATTTGGGAGCTGTGGGGAATGTGGAGTTGCCCCTTAGTTGCCATTGCTCCCAGGTCCACTTTGGCCCGGAGTGGTAGTACCTGTAAGGGCCCCATCTATGGGTCAAATAGAACCTACTGGCGCTACCAGATCAGGCTGTCTGAAGTTATTGACTTCCTGACTCAAAATGCACCAAACATTGATGTTTTATTGTTTTTTTTCCCTTTGCAAAGCTCAATCATATTCTGCAAAATCAAAACAAAAAACAACAATTTCCCTCCCCCCATTTTACTCAACCAAACATCATGAATAAATACTTCAACATATGAAGAATTTGAAGCATAAATACTTTCACCAAAATGACCGGATTTGGCATTAAATAATCCGAAAAGAATTGATATGAACAAAACAACTAACAACTAAACCAAACACCATACCAAGTGCTACCAAATCAGACTGTCTGATGATACTGGCTTCCCGACTAAAAATGCACCAAACATTGATGTTATTCTTGGTCCCCCGATTTATAAAATCGGGAGACCTATGTTTTGAGGCATTTCCGTCCGTCCGGATTTTTCTCCGCAACCATCAATTGAATTTCTCTGAAATTTTGCATGAAGTTGTAACTTTTGTCAGGTTAGAAAGTGACATTCTCCGATTTTTGAAAAAAAATCTGGTTAGCCCCCCAGGGGGTCAAAAGGCCCCGAAATAGCAAAAAATGACATTTTTTGCCCCATAACTTTTCATCCATCCATTAAATTTCTCTGAAACTTGGCCAAAATATGGAGGCAATTGTTCCTAATAGAAAATAAGTATCGCTGACCTTGGAAAAAATCTGGTTCGCGCCCCAGGGGGGTCAACAGCCTCCAAAATGGCAAAAAATGACCCTTTTCTCCCATAGCGTTTGATCCATCCATTCAATTTTTCTGAAACTTGGCCAAAATGTAGAGGCAATTGTTCTGGATATAAAATGAGCATCCTTGACCTCAGAAAAATTCTGGTTTGCGCCCCCCAGGGGGTACAATGGGGGTAAAAAATGCCCCAAATTGCCCAAATTTATTGCATTTTACACTCGCCACATCGAGTCACATACAGAGGAGGACCACACATGCGCGGCTTGTTTTTTTCTTTCCATTTGCAAAATTCAATCATTTTCTACAAAGCCAAAAACAACAATTTTCCTCTACAAAACAACCTAACAAAACACCATTAATAAATATTTGAAGATATATAAAACTTGAAGCATAAGAACTTTTACCAATATGATCAGATTCGGTATTAAATAACCCAAAAAGGGTTGATATGCCATGAAAGAAAACAACTATACAAAACACTATGAATAAATATTTAAAGACATAAAGAACTTGAAGCATAAAAACTTTTATCAATATGACCGTATTCTGCATTAAATAACCCGAAAAGGGTTGATCGCAAACCTAATATGTCCCTCACTGTAAACCAAGCTCCAGCCCCTGTCCCATTGCCGCAATGTTGCATCCTTGTGCTTGTTTTACAAATACTTCAATGGATTGTGCTCCGATGAACTAGCTACTCTGGTGCCCCCTCGATGTAAAGTCACTAGACCAACTCGACAATCAGCTAAATCCCATCCATTCACTGTGGAGGTCCCAAGATGCTGGAGAGCTTTCTACTCCAATAGCTTCTTTCCTCGTGCTGCTGGCCTCTGAATCTCACTCCCTGCTCCCCAACAGTACCGACATGCAAGGGTTTAAAACTAATGTAAACAGACATCTCGCTACACTGCTCCCAACTTGGGGTGACACCCAAATTCTCAGTAACCCTTTACGACTACAGTGGCGGCCTGCCTTGTTTGGGGTGAAATATGTTAAAAAAAATATTTAACCCCCCCCCAAAAAAAAAACAAAAAAACAAAAAACAACCAAACCAAATAAACAAATGTCTCTTTCTTTATTTGTTTAAAATTCTAATAATTTAAATCTTTTTAAAGCAATAAATATTCTTGTTTTTCTTACTCTAACATTGTCAGCTAAATATCCTTTAAATAAAATGTCACTTTTTGAAATTTGTATCCATTAGATGTATTAAAATTACATTAATAAAAAAATAAAATTTAAAGAATATGCTTTTAAAACTCGATAAGTCAACAGGATCACTGGATTTGAATTTGGAGCAATTCATTTTAAAATCAGTAAAGTCAGAATGTTTTACCTTAGTAACACCAGTTAATTTTCAATTGCATTTCATCTTTGGCAATTAAACATTCTCATTTTTAAGAAATAGTTATGGAAGGTGTTAATGTTTATATATATATATATATATATATATATAATTAAAGGTTAATAACTCCTCCTCGGCCTAACATTAACAGGTAACATGAATTGGAACAAATACATTGAAGACATTGCACAAGGCTGCTTTAAAGAAGGTGGGCTCCCTCTACCGTGCCAGTAAACTCATCACACCTGACATCATCCTGTATCTCTACAAAGCCACCATCCGTCCATGCATGGAGTAATTTTGCCACATCTGGGCTGGTGCATCATCTACTAGTCTTTCCCTCCTTGACAAGGTCCAAAAAAGAGTCGCCAACCTAATAGGTCCCTCACTGTCAACCAAGATCCAGCCCCTGTCCCATCGCTGCAATGAAACATCCTTGTGCTTGTTTTACAAATACTTCAATGGATTGTGCTCTGATGAACTTGCTGCTCTAGTGCCCCCTTCGACGTAAATACACTAGACCAACCTGACAATCGGCTAAATCCCATCCATTCACTGTGGAGTTCCCCAGATGCTGCAGAGCTTTCTACTCAGATGCTGCAGAGCTTTCTACTCCAATAGCTTCTTTCCTTGTGCTGCTGGCTTCTGGAACTCCCTCCCTGCTCCTGTTTCCCTGACTGTACCGACATGCAGAAATTTAAAACTAATGTAAACAGACATCTTGCTGCACAGCTCCTAACTTAGGATGTCACCCAAAACTTCCATCCTAATTCTCAGTAGCCCCTTACGTCTATAGTGGCGGACTGCCTTGTTTAGGGTGAACTATGTTAAAAAAAAAAAAAGAAAAGAAAAAAGTGCTGTATTATACAGAGATTTGTCATCCTATAAATGTCATTCAGTTATATCTTGTGCTTCATGCTTATGTAACAGGTTTTACTATATAATATTACTTCATAACATGCATGGATACCCCAGGCACGAGCGTGCATGGAAGACCTGGCTGACTGCGTACAAAATGACTTGACTGCTTGCAAGATGACTGGTATTAACCCTTTGGATTGGGCCTCATGGAGAGTAGGCTTGAGACGTGTCTAGTGTTGCCCACCCCAGAGTTTTAAATACCAACACCTGATGATGATGATGATACTTTTTAAACTTATGGCTTGTCTACATTTAATTGGAAATGGTATTCATACTTTTATTTTTCCTTTTTTCCAGATGTATAGGGAGTATAATATCTGAACAATTGCGGAAATTAAAGGTTACCTTGGCAGATATCAGCACTCTTAGTACTGCACAGGCAACTGCCAACGATCGACTATCACATGTCAGAGCCAGCATAAAAATCCCGAAGGTTAGCAACTTTTAAGAATTCTCTTATTTCACAGGTTTCTATTTTATTCAGCCTTTCACAAATGCATTTCTTTCTTTTTTATTATACGCACTGCAGTCGATTTTAATGGAACATAATTTTTAAAAATCTCTTACTTGCCATTTATTTTTTTCTTCTTTATTAAACACACAAGTATTTTGTAACAAAAACAATTTCTTTTTGCAACATTCTTTTCATTTCATAAGGTTAAAAAAGATATTGTCAAAAGACTTCATTTAATAAGCATACATTTCATTTATCAATCAATAATAACTCACCACTTTTGAAATTCTATTTTTATAGAAGTTCAATAAAAATTTTGAAAATAACATTTCTTTCATTGAATTAAAATTAAACAATTTTATTTTTAATTCTTTTTTAGAAAATAATTTTGAAAAGCATATAATGAAATTTAGTTTTGCTTTTTGAATTGCTAACAAAAATTATAAAAAAATTATTAAAATGATTTGTATTTTAAAATATGATATCAGTGTTGATGACTATGGGTAGATTATAATAACAATAATAGTTTAGTAAAAACTAATTTAAAAAAATGTAAAGGATGTAATCTATCTCTCATGGTATAATTGGGAGATTCAGCTTATGAAAAAGATATACTTCTGTGAAAGAGAACCTTTGGCTTCTACAATATTCTAAAGTAGTTGTCCGTTTTTCTCCAAGTCGCCATCCAGTTTAGTATGCAAACACTGGTAAATATAATGAAATTCCCTTCAATTTTTACTTGTGATTTAATCTTTTCTCTTCATAAATGTACAATTCTTTCTCTGGTTTCAGTAATAGTTTTTTTCCAGGTTACTTCAAATTAAGTTAGTATTTTCAGTGACGGGTGATTTTATTTTTTATGTTGGTGCTTTTGAATTTAATGTGCATTTATACATAAAAACAGTTCGATCTTAAAGGAAATAGGCTACTTTTCAATATGATGGGTTTAATATAATAAGTTGTTTTCCACAAAAAAATCGAAGTTGGAAACTTTAGCGAATTAAATTATTTCCCTATTATCAAATTGTTTCCATCTGTTTTTGCATGGTGCACATCTGAAGGTTTTTTTTTTTGTAGATTTACTATTAAAAGAAGAATCTAGTTTAATCTCTACTGTGCTATAAATCATATTAAGAAGATTCAATGTGTTAACTGGTCAAATGAATCTTATATGAACAGTCAAAGTTGCGCTTCCATGTTATTTTTGTATGTTTTTTTTTGAGAGGTAATGGGATTTTGTCCAATATTTAGGCTGACCTGATCTAATAATTATTGCTTCTATTATGATTAATTTTCATTTACCACAAGAGGACATTACATTTGTAAGGATTTTTCACTTGTTCAAAGCCTGCATTTTTAGTTATATACTGTGAAATTTGGCTTTTGAACCAATAGCACACAGGATGGCAAATTTTCTAATTTCCAACAAACGGTGATAATTTGCTGGTTAATTGAGCTACCAAAATAAATTTGGCATCATTGTTTTGCAAAGATCTATTTGCCAACATTATTTTTTTTTTTAGATAAAATGAAAATAAAATATTGGTTTGAAACTATCTACTCTAAGTTTCTTTTTAATAACAATCGACTGAAATTGAATTGTGATAATTTAATCTGGAGTTGATTATTTGTGATACTTCTGTCATTTGACAACCTAGATGTTTTACCCAAGACTGACCATAAATATGGTGGTTTAACATTTTCTTTATCTTATGTTGGAGTTATTAAATCTTCTTTTTAATTTGAACCAAGAATAAAATTATACTTTTTCAAAACCGACTACAAGTGGTAAATTATTTTCTTTTTAGAATTATAACTACTTTAATTTACAAAAGATTTTACAAATATAAAGAATATTTTTAATCCAAAAAGGTATTTACGAAAATTGCTGAATATTAATGTAATTATTTTCTAAAAGAAATTTCTATTCCCTTTTTGTGATTGTTTTTATGAAAACCTCATATTTTGTTCTATTTCTCACTTTTCGCAGCCTGGAGATGTTCCTGAAGAGGTTCATCATCCTGTTGTTCCAGTTCGCCCTATCAGCTGTGAAAACCTTGGTGTATTTGATCCTCAGGCTGAGGCACTCGCACTGTCAGCTCATATTGAGTCTATACAGAAGGAGAAGTAAGTAAATCATTCATAAGGAATATAATGAGCAATTTCTTGAATTTGAAGAAACCAACATGCTTAGCGTGAAGACATTGCATACATCAATTCTAGACAAGAATAACAAAAACAGGCAAATCAAAGTTCTGCACAATGAATAAAATGCAATATATAAGACATCAGTGATCACCAATAAATGTTAATTTTTCATTTATCTTTTTGTTTTTTACTTTAGCTTGTCCCAAACAAGACATATTGCCACTGAAACATAGGAGGCTACTTTGATAGGGGCCAGATTTATAAGGAGGCAACTTGGATAAGGAGTTGGGCAGCAAGATGCTTGTTCACATTACATTTAAATTTTTGCATGTTTGTACGCTCAGAGGAAGCAGGGAGGGAATTCCAAAGGCAAGTGGTCCGAGGAATGAAACTATCAGACTAGAAAATTTTCTGGTATCTAGAGACCTGTGATCCTTTTTTTTCTTAAGCGGTCCAAAGAAAAAAAACAAACTATTAGAGTAGAAAATCTTTCAGCATCTACGGAACTTTTTCAGATACTGAGTGAGGGGTTGCAGCAAGTCGGGTGAGTCGAGCTATTTTTATTGAGGGGCATACAGGTGCACTAAGTTCATCAGAGCATGTTCCGTGGAAGTACTTGTAAAACAAGCACAGAGATGCAACTCTGCAGCGATGTGACAGGCAGACAGTGCGAGACCTTAGGTTAGACATTCTTCTTTTCACCCTCTCCTGGAGTTAGTGGTTAGTGCACTATCCCAGATGTTACCAGAAAAATTTGCCGTAACTTCAGAAAATGATAAATGCAGATGACTAATAAGAGTCGACACAAGTTCATGATAAAAGTAATAAATCCACAAAATCAGAACAACTTTGACATATCCAAAAATGTTTTTAACAATGCCACGTTTTAGTGGTTGATATAAATGACTTTGTCTAATTCTCATTTGGTTATTATCAGACTAAGGATCTCCCGCGTCCTGCGACGCATGAGGCAGTCAAAGTAAACCATTTCACTTCGGTCTGAAGCCAGATCCACAGCGTCCCTCCAGCTTCTTCCCAAATATGATCAAATCTCTCTCGACTGTTTGCTTCCAGTTCATTTTTGGTCTTCCTCTTCTTTTTTTTCCACTGAAGCACTTGGTTTGCAAATCTTTGGTTTTTATGCTCATCAAAATATTTGATAAATAATCTTTGAATAGTTCAGACTTCAGGCTTACTAAGTTTAGTTCTTGCAATTTATCTTTCAAACTTATGTGTATACCTTGCCTTCTATTTAAAGTAAAAATAACCTGAATTATTACCATTATTATATATATATATATATATATATATATATATAATTAGTATGAAAATATATTTATGGTAATTAAGCTACAGAGGCATTAGCATTTCATTCCTGCTGACGATTCCCTGTGGGGATGAAACGCGGATGCCTATGTGTTGCTTAAATGCCATAAATATATCTTCATACTATTACTACTAAACTCTACTCATGTATTGAGTACTGTTGAAGTAAATACTAAAAATCTATACACAGTATATTATACCACCTTATAATATTATGTGTATACATGAAATAATAATAATAAATACATATATATATATCTACACACACATGATATCATTTTTTATATAAGAAATAATTTCTTCTTACAGAGAAGACCTCACTTGTAATTTGCCCCGGTTAGAATGTCATCAACTCAACTCGGATGATGAAACTGAAGATGTAGATAATATATTAGTTAATACTCCTGACTCCAATGATACAGATGAAGTCAATGAAGAATATGCAATCACATTTGATCTTCCAGGTAAGTGTATTAAAAAAAAATTTTTTTTTTAATTACTATTAAGGTAATTTGCCTATCTTTTCCAATTCTCTTGTAAATACATTTTTTACAGTCTCTTCTGACTTTGTTTAATACAATTGTCGAATCTGTAAAGATGAGGCATTTGTTCAAATTATTTTTACTTTAATTAATAAATGAAAAAAACAAATTGGTTCAAAAAAAAAAATTCATTTTTAGATAAAACGGTTTTATGTCAATTTTGAGCTGCAAAAAGTAACATTGGTTAATTTCTATAGTTCTATTTCAATATTACATGAATCAAGGATCCTGAGGATGAATCAGTTACACTGGTATGATCATGTGGAGCATTCATCGTACTGGATAAACCATTGCACGGATGTCTTGAATTGCCGAAAAGTTGGTCGACCAAGGTAAACTTGGAAGTATGTGATTAGACAAGACCGTACAGCATGGAATTTGTAGACAGTTGATCCGCTGAACTGTGAGGACTGGAGAGTGAGCTTGTGGAATATCAAAACCCGTTTGATCCTTGGACAAGTGAAAATTGCTGTTGAATAAATAGAAGAAAAAGATGGTTTTTA
The DNA here is from genome assembly GCA_963556195.1 of Sepiola atlantica. Taxonomy (NCBI): domain Eukaryota; kingdom Metazoa; phylum Mollusca; class Cephalopoda; order Sepiida; family Sepiolidae; genus Sepiola; species Sepiola atlantica. The sequence goes on from OY744515.1 coordinate 186,902,089, forward strand.
ACTATAAATAATAGCAGTAAAGTACTTGTTAAAAGCTTCTGTTGCAGATAATGCTTGAAGACTTACCATATAATATGATATTCCTTTATACAAAAGATTAAAGGTCGAAGTATTAAATTGTCTCCTTTTTTAAAAAAAAACGTTCCATGCAGATCAGTTTTTGAGCAAGATAAGAAAAAAGAATGTTACTTATTTGATTTAAATTAGGGAAACAAATGATGATTAATTGACATTTCGTATAATAATACTAGATATTTCCTCCCAACTGTTTGGATTCATTTGTGACTAACCAGTTTGAAAACGAAAACACTAATTCTTTTTCCTGAATCTTCTTCACTAGTTTGGCATTTTGGCTGAGAAGTTATGTTTTATTTTTCAAACATCTTTTCTATTTTCTCTTCCGCTTGCCATTGAATTCACCAATCACAGAATAATTTTATTTAAATTTTTCTTTTAAGACAATGATGGTTGCTATGTATTAAGTCCATTTTACCTTTGAGCTGATGTGTGGTAAGATTTGATTTCTCATTTCCTGGATTTCACTTGTCTTCTGTGCATTTGGTCCTGGTTGTCAATGCATCTCAATGCAATGCACCATTTCTCAGACAAGGAATCGTTCTCACAATGAGGCTTCTTTAGACTAACCTTCACGTCTTCTTCTCACGACTTTCTTTCACAGAAATACATTTCCAAGTCTCTTCTATTTTTCGTACTTCCCACTTTGAAAACTTCTGCCTCAAAGGGGAATGCTATTGCAGGTGTGCTTAACGTTGAAAGAAGTTATCTCTGCTTCACGTTCAATTCTAGTAACTTCACTAATAACACAAATTCTCCTCTATATATTTTTCCTTTTCTTACTTATATAGACATTTTCTACTCATTATTTTTGGCTTGATTAAAAAATGCCTTCTCTTGAAATAAGAAAAAACTTCTGTTATAACTTTGATTAACAATTATTTGAGCTGAAACAAACAAAAAAATAACATGAAGTGTTATTAACTGTTATTTTACTTTGAGAAACTCATTTCAGCAAAATTAAGAAGTTTAAATTATCAAAATACAATTGTTTAGAGTCGGGAAAACAAATAAAAATGAACCAAAATCTACAATTAATTTATTCAATAATAGAACTTTTATTCATAGTGAAAACATTTTTTGAAAACTAACATTTTGTTGTCTTTAACATTAAAAGTTGTGCATTCTTCTGATAATCCTGCTTAGATTTTCCCTACTTTTAGCCTTTTGAACTGGGAGCATTTTGGTGGAAACTTTGACATAGGTTTTCTTTCCCCAAAATGTCTGTTCAATTGAAATGGTTAGGAAGAATATTTGTCTGCTGCTCTTCACACTAATCAATATCTGAATGACTGAATATTTTTTTATTAAAAGAAGTTCTCTGAAATGCTCTTTCTATTCATATTTTAAGATTTAATTTCATAGAAAGATTTTCTGGATTAAAACAAAAATGATTTGGAATTTTTTTTATCGTGATTCAAATACAGTTTTTCTTTTTGACTTTACATATTTAATAACATTTAAATGACCAATAAATGCATTTTATTGGACCTTGTTATTTCGATAATAAAATATTGTATTAACGTTAGTATTAAAGCATTATCTTTCAGGTGGCAATGTTCAAGATTTTCTTTTCTTCATAGACAAGTACATGTTTCAGGCATTGATTTGTAAAGTATAGGAAAAATTTAGCTTTTCTTTGAACTGAAGACTATAAAAATGTTATGTATACATATGTGTATTATGCCATGTATTAATAAAAAATAAAAAAAGTTCATTGAGTAAGGAAATACCTATATATATTATAGGTTTCAAACCTATGCAGATCCAAAACAACAGTGGGTTAAATTTTCGAGGATCAAATAAATTTAATCATAAAAATAAAAGTAAAATGTGTGTGTGTGCTTGAATTATAGTCATGGATTTGTGTAATAATGACATGTACTATGTTAGCTACTTTCCTGCAATAACTACAAGAAATCTCTTCAACCACCGATTGTCATGGCAAATAACACCCTACCATCATTCAAACTCCTCAGCCTAACTTTCACAGATAACATGAATTGAAATAAGTGCATTGGAGATATTGCCAGGGCTGTTGCAAAGAAGGTGGGCTCCCTCTAACGTGCTAGTAAACTTCTTACACCTGACATTATCCTATATCTCTACAAAGCCACCATCCGCCTATTCATGGAGTATTGTTGCCACATCTGGTTTGGGGCATCATCCACTAGTCTCTGCTTTTTAGACAAGGTTTAAAAAAGAGTCGCCAACTTAATAGGTCCCTCATTATCCACCAAACTCCAGCCCTTGTCCCATCGCTGCAATGTTGTTTCTCTGTGCCTGTTTTACAAGTACTTCAATGGATTGTGCTCTGATGAACTTGCTGCTCTGGTGCCCCCCATGACGTTAATTCACTAGATCAACCCGACAATCTGCCAAATCCCATTCATACACTGTGGAGGTCCCCAGATGCTGAAGAGCTTTCTACTCCAAAAGCTTCTTTCCGCGTGCTGCTGGACTCTGGAACTCCCTCCCTGCTCCCTGTTTCCCTGACTGTACCGACATGCAGAAATTTAAAGCTAATGTAAATAGACATCTCGCTGCAAAGCTGCTAATTTGAATATGATGGATGAGTTTATTCAAGTTCAGATGCTGAATAACCATCGTTCTTCCAACATTGCTTATCATGGGCTTATCAAATTCCCGTCGAGCTGATAATTTTGTTTAAAGTGTTGACAAGAGGTGACAGAGACCAATAAAAAAGGGGGGGCATACATGCTGTATGAACTCCAAATTTATGATTTTGTTTAGGAGATTTTAGCTAAAGTTTAGTGAAAAAGAGTATGCATTTGAATAGAAATTTTCTATTTGGAAATTCTCATTTTTGATACGGATTTTTTTTCAATGCGAGTTCAAAATAATTGGTTTCAATCATAACAAGATCTTTAATCTTGGAAGAAGTTGGAGTGTTTAATCAATTGACATTTAATCAGAAAACAATTGTTTTTAAATATTTGAAACTCATAATATTTCACTTCCCTCTTTTTTATCTCTCATGAACATTTTTGCATGTAACATATATAATATTTTTCTGTGTTCTAAAACTTTTTCATATTTGATTGCTTGATATATTTTGCTAACTTAAATGCGTTTTATTTGACTTTCTAACTGAAAATACCATTTTACTAAAACTCATTTCTTTCTCCGTGCGAACTAAAAAAAAAAGAATGTTTACTTTTATATTTAAAAGGGAAATGATTTTATTTCAAACCTTGGATTTGAAAAGCACTATTTTTCAACCTTGTTGATTGTGTAGGTAGTTGTAAGGAATAAGATGTATGAAGTGTGAAACAATGGAGATGAATGAGAACTGCGATGTAGAGAAATACTATGGAAAGTAAAGGTCTGAGAGTGAATGTTACCAAGACCAAAGTTATGATCAGTGGTTGTAGTGTTGGAAAGCCCCTACAATGAGGAAAGTTCCCGTACTCAGTTTGTGGAAAGAGTTGGGTGCGACTCACTTTTTTGTGGTACACAAGAAGTGCAGTGGAATTACTAGTAGGTTGAGAAAGGATAACCAGTTTGTGTGCAAGAAGTGTAGACAATGGAGATGCATGAAAACTCTGATGTACAAAAAGTATATCTTGTTGACAACGCTATTAAGATGGTTCAGAAGTTTTGTTACCTTGGTGATACCATTGGAACACAAGGGAGGAGTAGGTGCTAGTATTATTGCAAAAATTAGCAGTGGATGGAGTAAGTTCAAAGAACTTCTGTCATTAGTAACCAGCAAAGAATTACCACTATCGACCGAGGGAAGAGTCTATCAGGCATGTGTATGCAATGTGATGTATGGTAGTGAAACTTGGCCTGCGAGAGTTGAAGGCATGCATTCCATGGTGAGAAATGATATGAGAATGATACAATGGATGTGTAATGTGAGTCTTAAAGACAGACTTCGTTCTGGTGATCTCAGAAGATTAAATTTTGACAGTATAGGGAGATGTGTGCAGAACAGGAAACTTTGATGGTATGGCCATATTGAAAGGATGAGTGAGAGTTCTCGAGTTAGTAAATGAAGAACAATTGTGGTAGCAGGGTCAGTTCACAGAGGAAGTCTATGGAAAACAGGGGAGAAGGATAAAGACCTGGCCAGAGACAGATTAATTTGGAGTCAATTTCTACAAACCGTCCAACACATGCCAGCATATAAAACAGACGTTCAACCGAATATGATGATTACACAATTATTGGAACTTTAAAAAGAAATATTATCTTGCATTAATATTTCTGTAGAAAATAGTGTAAACATTTTCTTTGCAATATGTTGCACTATAAACAAATTGCAATGATTTCTTACATAAAATAATTAAATTAATTTTATCTTTTTGTAGGAGGTAATTGTGGCTGCTTAGCATTAACTAATTATTAATTATTAAAGTGATTTTTACTGCAAGATTGAAGAAAAACTTAATCAGTTTGAAATTACCTTTGAAACTATTATGTAACTTTTCACCTTCTCTGCATTGTACGTCACTTGACTGGTGTTTATATGCTTGAAACTACAAACCAAATCATTGCATGTTTTTTTTTTTTCTATCCTTTCTAACACTAATGTTTAGATTGTTTACTTTTGGTTATTGGAAATGTAAGTCACTTTTAAAGAGTGAAGGTTTTTTTTTTATTTACCTTCAAATTTTGAGAATGTCGAATAGATACAATTTTATGCCCCCCCCTCCCCCCCAAAAGTGATAATTTTGTTTATTCTTTCCAACCCATTAAATGGCCAGGTGCACCTCTTTTTCTACATGCTAATTCTCAGTTTCTACAAATCCAGGGTGAAGTAGAAAGGTTGGCCCGAGTGGTTTTGAAAATTGTATCACTTTAAATAACAACTGCCAATGTTGATGCAGCAGTTTTGAAGTCTGCTGCATTGAAGCTGCCACCACTGCTATTCTTGGCAGTCGTGTTTAAAGTTGATGTTTGTGTAAACTTAAAAATCTACTGACAATTTTTTTTCCTATTATGGGATCAGGACAATGTAGGGCAAAGTGTCTTTGAAAGGAATGCTGCATTGTTACACTGGACTCTGAAGTAATTCTTCTAAAACAAATACACAACGTTCTCCATTTCACTGGAGTACAACCAGAAACAAAAGAAAAGGCATTTACTGTACTTCATAGATATATAAAGTTTTTTTTTTTTTTTTTTTTTTTTTAATTACTATTAACTTCTGATATCGAAGTAACCTTTCTGCCTGATCCTGTATATGGATGTATCTAAATATCGTTAAATTAAAATCTGAATTGTTTTTCATTTTCCCTTCATTTCAGTCAACCCTCCAAGCCGCTTGGTTCATTTGACAAAACGACGAGCAGCCATGCCCTCAAAAAACCTTCCCAAAAAATATCGCAGCAGCTCTACAAGAGGATCGGCTTCATCTACAAATTTTCCAATTCGCATTATATCAAACCCGGGCTACCGAAGAGTGCGCGATTCAAATGCCGTTCTCTCTTTGGATCGACTTGATGATGTTGAAGAAGATGAGATCATGGTGTGATTTGAGTTTGACCACGTGGTGGCAATTATTCAGCTTAACAATCAACAAAGATGGCACAGAGGGATGATTGTGTGCATGTTTGCCTTTTAGCAATGCACATGCTAGTTTGTGTGTATATATATACGTGTGTGCTTCTATGCACTTGTACATATAGAAGTGGATATATATGTGTGTGAATGTACACCTGGTAGAAATAATGCCCACATTTAAGTGTATCTAAACTTGTACATAAAAAACCTATGTGTCACACTAAATCTGATTGAGTGTATGAATGTTAAACACACACACACACACTTTCACTTTGTAAATATGCACAAACAGCCTCTTATTATCAAAACTGCACTCCCCCTCTTCCTATTCCTCCTCCTTCTACTTCTTTTATACCAAACTAATTTTCAGCTGTGTGTGTGTGTGTGTGCACGTGCATATGTGTGTATTGATGCGTGCCATTTCATGTTCAAATGCAGTTAGTCCCCCCCCCCCCCCCCCCTCCCGCCATCTCTCACCTGGCAAAACTCTCTCAACCATTCAAATCAAACATTTATGAAAGAAAAGACAGACCAAAGTGAGCTGAGGCTTTTTGAGAGAGGCGGGGAAGGTGAAGACAAAAAACGTCTTTCGGAGATGAAAGCGCGCATTTGTCTCATGCAAAATCCCCAAATAATTGGTTCTGACTTTTGGAGGCTGACTTTAAAGAAAGAAAGAAAGAGAAAAAGAAAGAAAAAAAAAAATGAAATATACTTGAAAAAAAATATTTTTTTTTTCTATTTTTATTTTTGTATTATGTTAATTTCTGAGTCTATGAAGAGATTCACTTTTGGAATGATGACCAAATTGTTCAACTTGTGTTCAAGAGGAGGAGGAGGAGAAGGAGAAGGAGGTGGGCTGGTTTCTAAATTCATTTTTGTTCCACATGAAATGCATTTTAGCCCCAGCGACTTTGTGTCTCATGCTGGTTTTTATCCTTGTATTTCCTTTTGTTTCTTCAGCCAATCTCATCATTTGCTCAATTTCTCTAGACTGGCAATTCTGAGCCGTGCGTTTGGACTACAAATAGCTTTAACTTATTTTTATCTTTTTGTTTATCACATTTAAAATACCATGAAGCTTTTGTGATCATTATTCACAAAACATCTTTAACATGTTTTTATGTAACTGAAAAAAAAGTAAATAATAATTAAAAAAAAAAACAAAAACAAAAAAAAAATGAAACAAGGGAGATAAACTAATAGCGAGTTATCTCCCATGATGAGTAACTCAAAAACCATTTATTTAGAACCACTTCAAACAAATTTGTTCCCCCCCTCCCCCCGCCCATGATGAAAAATCAAGATTTCAAAAACATTTCATCATTTACCCTCCACCCTCTAATTATAGATTTTTATTCATTTCTGTATTCAAAGATTCTTTCAGAATTATGAAGAAATCAATTAACCTGAAGTCTCTTCATTACTTTTTCTCCTGACAAATCTGTTGGGAATTCTTGAAGGAATGCAGCAAAATTTGTTTAATCATTGCTACATTAGGTTCATATATTTTTTTTTATCTACCAAAGAACTTTTTATTATGAGAGAATTATTTTGGCTGATTTTTAGGCAATTTCAAATTTTTCAAACATTTTTATAGAGATTTAAAAAAAAAAAAAAAAAAAAAAAGTGAAAATTCAACATTTTCTATTTTCTGCTCATAAGTTAGGCCACAAAAGTTGTATTTATTAATTTCAATGTTTGGCATTTGATTTGTTACGTCTTTTGCCTCCTTTCCTCCGTGAGCTGCAAATTCTATTGAATGAATGTGTATATAGGTATGCATGTATCCTTGTTCCAATCCATTTCCCATTTTGTGACAGAACCCCTCTCCCTCCCTCCAAACCTACCCTAATTAGTGATGCTTAACTCCAACCATATGAACAAAATTTTTTCAAGGCAAAATATATTTCATTTTCATCCCATTACTTGCCAATTTATTTTTTACTCAAGTATTTTGTCGCCAAAAAAAAGCCTCTGAAAGTCATCCTACCATTTATTGATTGCATTTTTCAATAAAGTTCCATTTCATGTATTTTTGTTGAGTTTTTTCCTGTTTTCAGCAAACAACAGATTCAATGCTCGCCTGTCTATCATTAAGGAAATAGACAAGATTTTAAATTATAATAGAACATCTGTAGAATTTGAATCATTAATTCATGTTTTAAAAAAAACATCCTTAATTTTTAAGATCCTAGCAAGTTTATTCCAAAACATTTCTTTATTGTTTATTATCGGATTCTTCAAAACACCTCAACTGATTTACATTCCTGAAATTAAACCGTCAAGAATGGATGAAAGCCAATGAATATATAAGTCAACATTTGACAAAATATGATTTAAATTTCAAAGTTCATGAAAATTTTTTTCAACCACCAAATTTAAAAAGCCTATATTCGGAACATCAGGAAGTTTCATTGCCGGCCGATAGCAAGCTTAAAGTGCTCCCTTGAATAATGCCGATAGAGAAGTGCTCATGGAGCCAAGTCAATTCACGATGGTCCCCGGTGTGGTGCGTCATTAATAGACCAATGCGGTTGAAGAATTCCTGCATGGTAGGGGCCACTCCATGGCGATTGGTTGGAATACAAATCTGTCGAAGACCGGCATATTTTTATCACCTGCAGTTCTCTGCTAACGCTGCTACATGTCCAGGATTTGTTGCCGATTCTGTGACTGATGATGGTGCAAAAATGTCACCAAAAGTCGCATCCCATATTAGTGAGTTGCCGTTTGAAAACAGAAATACCATCAGGTCATCAGGCTGTTTGCCATTGTCTCTATTGAGGTCAACCAATTAGAAGATCAATGAGAAGCCAGCGATGTCTGGGGCTCGTCAGATGATATCAGTGAGATTTACTTAAATAACTAATCCGGTAATAAATTTAAAGAAACTTCTCTTCAACGACACCAAAACAGACAATCTCAATGTGCACTCTCTGTTGTCACTAGCACAACTGCTGTCTTCCCAATACGTTCCTCGTTCTTTAAGCAGTTGCTCGCCTCATATGCAAATGAATGCCACCTATAAAGAATCTACTATAAACACAAGTTCTTTTTTCCTCTGAAAATCGAGCGTCCACCATGTGAAACGGTCCACCCACTTCAAAGCTGGTAATGCTGCATTTTCTTTCCATTTTTACAGTAGGCAAAATTTATTCCTTTGTATCTTAAACCGCAATAACTTATCAAGAATCACTTTGATTTTTCTACTCTGTCCTAATGGACTGGTGTTCTAATCTATTTGTAATTATTTGTTCCCATATTGTATTCAATTTGGGAGTCATCCTAAATTGTAAGGTGTGCAGTGAGATGCTTGTTCGCATTAGTTTTAAATATCTGCATGTCGGGGAAACAGGGAGCAGGGAGGGAGTTTCAAAGGCCAGCAGCTCGAGGAAAGAAGCTATTGGAGTAAAAGGCTCTCCGGCATCTAGGGACCTCCACAGTGAATGGATGGGATTTAGCTGATTGTCGGGTTGGTCGAGGGGGAGGGACACCAGAACAGCAAGTTCATGGGAGCACAATCCATTGAAGTACTTGTAAAACAAGCACAAGGATGCAACATTGCAGCGATGGGACAGAGGCTAGAGCTTGCTGGATAGATTAGCAACTCTTTTTTGGACCTTGTCTAAGAGAGAGAGACTAGTGGATGGTGCATCAGCCACGATGTGACAATAATACTCTATGCATAAACATATGATGGCTTTATAGAGATATAGGATACTGTCAGGTGTGAGAAGTTTTCTAGCTCGGTAAAGGGAATCTATTTTCTTTGCAGCAACCTTGGCAATGTCTTCTATGTATTTGTTCCAGTTCATATTACCTGTGAATGTTAGGCCGAGGAGTTTGAACGTTCGACTCTCAGGTAGTGTGTTATTTGCCATGGCAAGAGATTTCTTGTAGTTATTGAAGGAAAGGAGCTTTGTCTTAGCAGCATGAAATGTTACTATTCATTTATGACCGTATTTCACTACAGACTGGAGGTCACTTTCTAAGGATTCCGCCATTGCCTTGGACATGTGCGCGTCCGTTTTACCCACATGACAAGAGTAGAGCGTAGTGTCGTCAGCAAATATACCCATCTCAGAAACAATGTTATCAGGGAGGTCGTTTATAAAAATCAGGAACAATAAAGGTCGAAGGATGGATCCCTGAGGAACATCTGCATTTATGTCATGTATCTCCAGACGCACCAAATGTTGAATATTAGTATTACATTTTGTAGAATCATTTTAAGATTAATTTTATACCTTTTATCTTTATAGAGTTGACAATTTGTCGCACTGACAGTGAGATTAAAAGGCCAACTCATTTTTCACAATGGAAGATAAACAGCTTTCTAATATACTCAGTCATGTCTGTGCGAATGCTGTCCGAAGGTTAACTAATTTGTATATTATTTTGCAAACGAACTCTCGTTGATTAAATGTTGTTGTTTTTCTTTCTTATTTGATGATTATTTTCTTAGCATTTTGGCTGAGAATGAGTCGGGTCAATTTACTTCTGAGCGTTGCGATTCTTGGTTTCCTTAATTTTCTAGGTCAGCGCTGGATCACGAGTCTCGCTAGTTATTAATAGATATATAACAATTCCTCATTCAAGAGGGTCACATGTACTCTAGTAAATATTAAAAATAAAAATTATTGCCTATTTTTGTTATTACTAATTTTTTAAGAAAAAAATGCTTTAAAATTGGTAGATTATACAGGGTGGGCCAAAATAAGGGTCATATCTTTAAATTTGAATAACTTGAATTTGAATAACTTCCACAAAATCAAAGTTAAACTCACCAAACTTTATGTGTGTGTAGACTGACCCTTCCGAGATTTTTTGAAATAAACAAAACAAATTTTAGCCGAAAAACACTTCTTAAAACTTACAAAAACTAAAGTATTGTTTTTTACACTGTTTTGAGTTTTTTAAGCAAAAATAATGTTTTCTAAATGAGGGTACGTTCCTTAGGGCTAATACGGCTCATGCTTGCTTCAGAAGGGGTCCTTTACTTATTCTAAAAAAAAAAAAAAAAAAAAAAAAAAAAAAAATCAATAAATAAAAAAGTTATGAATTTTTAAAAATAGGACCCTTATTTTTGCCCACCCTGTATATTTTTTAGATTTTAGTGGGTGGAGCACTCAGCAAATGAAGAGGGGATTACTAAATAAGTCATGTTCAAAAAGAAGTAAGCGTTCGGGTGTACGACCTTGTAAAGATAACTAGCCTTCGACGTTAGTTCAATATATAAGCAAGGAAACAATGCATAAGAAAGAGAGATTAACAATTTGAGGGGTTTATATATTTTCAAACACACATATTTACATGTAAACTTTAGAGTGAGAATTAAAAGTATTTGGTGTTTAAATTCTTTGTGGCAATAAAATTGGGTGGGGTTTTACAGTGTGGTGTACTGTAAATATGTAACCAGTTGTAAATGTGTTGTTTCAACCTTGTGTCATACCTGCAGAAAACCGAAGTTGCCGTAATCTTTACAGAAACATAAAAATTCAAAGATTGTATTGTGCAATGCAATGGGTAACCCCCCCCCCCCCCCCCCCAAAAAAAAAAAGACTGCTGTATATAATAGCCCCGAACATAAAAATGAGAAGTGAGGGTGATTCAAATTCATCAAAGGGTTAGAAATGATTTGTCATTTGTAGCTCCATATAAAGGGGGATGATTTGCCTGTTCAGGAGAAAGAACTCAGAATAGCTTTAGCGTTCAGCCTGTTTGGTTGAGAAAGATTTATCAATAGCAGGTGTTTTTGTTCGAGGCAGTGTGAGAGACGTGCAGCTTTTGGTCGTTGGACCACTAAAACATATTTCACTTGGGTACCATGAAGTGAAAAATCCAGGAAATAATATACGAGCAATATCCTGTTAAAACTTCCTTACTACATATTGATATCTTTGTAGTTTCATCTTGTATGCAATCGGTGATCCTTCCAGACCGAGAGAATGTTGCCCAATAAGTAAGTCTTTTTTGAAGTTGAGACTTACTTGATCAAGACTGATGGAAGACAGCGGACATTTATTCAACTTGATCTTTGTTCAAACTCCAGTAGGGAGGGAAGATTAATTATATTTTTTCAGCCCATATAATGTGCTCCCAAACAGACTCTGCTCTTTTCTTTCACACCATCTCTTTAGACCATGTGACATCATATCCATTTTTATTATATTTCTGCAGCTTGTTAATTTTAACCTTGGGACCATCAAATTGGCCATAGCCATCTTGATAAAGGAGGCCAGAGCACTGAGAAATGACCTAATGCTATAAAATAACAAACAAGTACTGCCGAACAGTCAGCCTATGGGCGTTATTACCCCTCCCTTCATTTAAAAAATCATCAATATTCAGGAAATCAACCAATTTCAATTAAATTTTCAGTATTTATTAATTAACGATCACGTAATATAATTAACCCATTACTTTATTAGAAATCTTAGTGCCAATGTATTATTTCGTGTAATGGCAGACCACTGACGGAGATGGATACTGGTGACAAGCTGGAAGTAGTGACAGACTTTTGTTATCTTGGAGATGTGCTGTCATCAGGTGGAGGCTGTGAACTCGCGGCAGCTACACGTTGCAAGTGTGCCTGGAAAAAGTTTAGAGAGCTGCTACCAATCCTGACAAACAAACACCTGCCAGCAACTACGAGAGGGCGTGTATACTCCTCATGTGTCAGAAGTGTGCTGTTGTATGGCTCAGAAACTTGGGCTGTCTCTGCTGGCATACTAAGGAAGCTGCACCGTAATTACAGGGCAATGGTCAGATGGATCTGTTTGGTGAGGCCTGAACAGTACGTTTCTTTTGAATCCCTGCTCTCACAGGTCAACTTGAAAAGCCTTGCGGACATCATGCGAAAGAACAGACTGCGTTGGTTGGGTCACATTGAGCGTAGTGATGGCTGGATTGCTAAAGTCCGACAGTTGAATGTGCCAGCAGAGAACATCACCACTGGCAGACCCAAGTTGACTTGGAAGGACGTAGGCAAACGTGATAGGAAGGCCATGGGTATGGATTCCATGAAGCCTTGCCAAAGACAGGGGTGGAGAGGAAGACTTAGATTTCGAGACTAGACAATCAGGCCCCACCCTCATCAGAGGATTAATTGTGGCCTGATTCAACAAATAAACCGGTTGATGATGATGAATTTGCATAGGCTAGACAGCAAACATTAAATTAATACTTAATAATAAAATGGTGTTTTAATTTTTAAAATATGAAAATCTTTCTTTGAAAAATAATTTGTCTGATTTAATATTCATTCTTTAAATAAGTTCATTCTTTTCGGTCTACATCGAATAAAAAGACTAGTATTATTTATACTGCATAGAAATATCTCTTGGTTTGTAAACACAAAACAAATCCCTATTCTTGGGCAGTTTTATTCTTTATATGAACATTTCATTATCATTAGTTTTAGCTGAAAAATTTGATAAGAGTTGCTCTCATTTCCGAAAAAAATTAATTTTTTTTTTTTTTTTTTTTTTTTTTGACTCAAGAGTAAATCAAACATGAAAGATTACGAATTCAGTAAAGTAAAACAAAATTAATAATTTAAAATAATTAATTGAACATTTATTGAAATAAATTAAAATGTGTTTTTGTTTTCTTTCCTTTTTTTTTTAAAGGAACACTTATAGTAAGAATTTGTAATAAATTAAAACAGTCATTTTTTTTTTTTGGGGGGGGTCCAAACAGACAGTTTATTTACAATATATTATTTGAATATCTCCTTTTTGTCATTAGATTTTTGCACACATTTTGGACAAAATTGTTTAATTAGTCTAAAATTGTATTTTTTATCCCAAAATAAAATTCTAATCTATTTTTTAAGACTTTAAGACATCCATCTTTATCAACCGTTTGTAGTCAAAATCAACCGGTAAAGACAAAATCACTATTTATTTTTTTCTATCACATCAGGACTCAGAAAATGTGATCATTTTTAGGAAATATGTTTGAAAAAAATAACAAGTTAAAAATGATTTCCGAGTGAATGAATAATCCTATGAAACTGAGTCTGCTTGTCTGATTACTTGTTCTGATTACAGATTGGCACATGCACATTAAGTGTTCCGAGGACTTCCGGTCCTCATTTATAGTGGTTCTTACTACCACTATCAATGAGATCACTAGAAAAACTCGACTTAGTTGTAAGGCCTTCTTCTTATGATAACCATGCCCCGACTGAACTGTCAGTGGTTTCTGTTTCCTGTTATTCTCAGCTAACTATTTTGTTTACTAGTGGATTTCCTTGCCTAATATCTAACAAATGCCCTTGGAATGTAGATGTGAAAACTCGCTGCGAGAGGCATTGATTTTAGCAATAATCAAAAAGTATGAAGGAGAAGGAATTAACTCCTCTTCTCTTGAATCTGTGTTGGTTAATGGGAGTCTAAAGTCTAAAGTCCTTTGAATGAGCTGCTGATAGGAGTGAAATGAAGATAGTGCTTGAGAGAAAATGATTCTTGATGTTGAAATCCTACTAATTAATTCTTGGTAACTCTGAAAATACAATTCCATATTAAAACGGAAGATGCTTTTTATTGGTCCAAAATATAACCCATTAATATGTGTTTCCACCTGATATTCTGCGTCAATCCGTATGTGCAAAAGCCACTTTACACACTTTATTTAGACATTGTACCACATAATTATACTCAAAATTAAAATGATTTTATTTTACTAATTCTCTGAGTTAACGATTCTGGCTGATCTCACTTGGCTAGCTGTATTGTTGTGATTGTTTACTGAAGTTTCTCCTTTGAATTCACTGTGTTTCAGGCAATTTAAGACATAAGTATGTATTAGGGTATCACAGAGGTGTAGTATCTTTGCAAACCAAACAGCTGCATCTTTCACTTGCAGGTGGTCCGGTCCATTGGTCACCACATGATGCTCAACTCTCACCAATGCATCCTAGTAGCCACTTGGGCACAGCAAAATCTGGTGGTGCAAGGGAACGCCTTTCCCTTTCTTTAATGTCCGAAGACTTGCAAACGAAGATCTCTCATCCATTGTGCTGCCCCAGTGGCAGCAGGCTGGAGTAGCAGATGGAGGCAGCTATGGAATCTGGAGTACTGGCTTCGATCGCAACAGCACCTAGCGCAGACGATTCTACATAAGGGACAACAATGGTGGCTAATTGTCTGTCAGATGAACAGTGAGTCTGAAAAGCAATGGCAACTTACCAGACTTTATCTTTCTGTCTCAAAATCTAAATGACAACTCAAAATACGGTCAACAACGTGGCAGCATATGGCGGTTCCCCCAGGCTGAAAACCGTCCCTGATGTTACTGGAGAAGAGCCGGTTTTGTGCAGTTGATGATGGTGTAACCCAAACTCACCAGAGAGTCCATGTTTAGATGGTATCAGCATGAAATGCATAGGCATCATAGGTATATGGAATGGAATGTGTGAAGTCTATTGAACCATAGACGACTTGCAATGGTTGATTCTAGGAGTGACGGAACATCGGTGGAGTGGTCAGGATCATTTCAAACTGGATTTTGATGGAATGTTTGTATATGTTGGTATCTATTTGTTACGAGGCGTAGATAGAGCCTTGGGCTACATCCCGATCAGCAACAGTCTTGACGGTGCGACTCAGTGGCAGGCCTGCTAACATCATGGTGATACAAACGTACACACCAGCAAGCGAGGTTACTGAGGAAGATATAGTCGGCTTCTATGATGCTTTACAGAACATGATTGTCCGAACACCAGCTGGAGACGTCATGTTGAAGATGTGCGGTTTCAATGCAAAAATCACGATGATAGCCAACAAAATGCAAATGACGAGCAGGTAGTAGGTCAATTTAGACTTGGAGGAAGAAACGTAATAGGTGGGTTGTTGGTGGACTTTGTCACCATCAGTCTATTAATCCCTTGCCATCATTGTTTCAGCAACACAAGAGATGGCAGTATACGTGGACGTCACCTAATAGGAGGATGTGAAACCAACATCCTCATGATGAAAAGGAGCAGGACGTTGATCATCAACGGCAAGACCCTATCAGGAGCAGATTGCAGCAACGATTATCAACTGGTGTGCATCACAATCAGAATAGAACTACAGAACCTGAAAAGTCCACTGCAGTCGATATGACGTGACCAGAAGAGTACAGAGCTGAGGTCAAGAACCGGTGTGAGCAGTTGATGAGTTAGATCTAAGAAAAACAACCTTCTCAACTGTTGAACGACATCGATCAGGAACACTCCATGCAGCCAAACAACATCTCTCTACCAAGAAGAAGAAGATGAGGGCATGTTGGATATCTGGGCAAGTGTTTTGTCATACAACTCATCAGCGTGGCTAAACCTATCGAGATATGAAACCATTTGTTTATTTTGTTTGCAATACTTTTAAGGAGTTGTATAACGACACACGTGTCTGTGGATAATTATATTTTTAAAATATTTATTTCGCTCCTCATTTGGGGTCATAACGTTAGTGAAGGGAAAATAATTCCCAACTAGTATTTAGGTAAAGTGCTTTTCATTCAAAAGTATTGCAAACAAAATAAACAAATAAATGACATCTATAAAAAAGGCGATACATTCAGTACTTGCGGGGATTGGCACAGTGGTAGAGATTCATCGTTTTTAGGGTTTATAATATGGACACAATCTCCCATTTGAAAATTCAAATATTTAAGATTTGCATTGAATTTGATTCATAGTCATTAGATGTCAATTAAGCAAGATTCCCTGAAGTTACATTTCTTCTTACACCTCTTAAGCTTAAACCATAAAATTTCTAGAATCTAAATCATATAATAAGGATTCAAGACATAAGGTTTAGTGTATCATTATATCTTGATTTTAATCTTAATAAGGGGACATAAATATGATGTAAAACTGTTCTGTTCGGCGAATTCATTTCATCCATCCATATTCTTCTGGTATATATATATATATATATATATATATATGTATGTATATATATATATGTATGTATATATCATGTAGTTATCTGATAACAATCCTTCTTCCACTACTGATGAGTCCTTGTATCTTTGCTGATCAGATTATCTCATTTTTTTAAGTGTGTGTGAAAAGTGATAACGTCTGCACGGACATGAAATTCCTTAGCTTATTGTTATTATATCTCTATATATAAAGTAGATGTTTTTTCCTCTGTATCTTTGACCATAGTAAGAAAATAACCACAAGCATCATAGGCTACAAAACTCACGACATTCACCTACTTCACTCAAGCGTGTTTCAAGAAACTTTCAGATACTATAATCCTCAAACATTAAATATTATTATTAGACCCTTATGTCTGACTCTCCCTAAAACGTAATAGAAACAGAGGGCAGCATACTTAGTTTCCCCTATCATTTTACTCCTACCATGCAACTTGTACACACCGTAGATAATATTAAATAAGGAACTAATATTCGAAACACCGATTATTATTTCTATTTAAAATCACCAAAACATACTACTTATAACATTGGTTTCATAAAATGAATAAAAAACGCTCCCTTCGTTTACACAAATAACAGATTACCGAGTTTGCGCCTACTGATTTCTTACTTTTATACCTAAATCTATTCACATTTTCGAATTTCAGAATCAACAAACGAACACCTCAACTTTTAACAAAACTCGATTCAAAATGGTGTCCTCCACCCACAAGCTCAATAACAAGGCAATTTAATTTCCAATTCCATTTTTTTTTTAGTTTATAAATTTTTATCATGATTTAATTTGGTTCATACAACCTTCAGTACACATATTCATGACATTTTAAAGGCTTCGACATCTGTGAACACACAACATTGTCACGACCAGTGCAGCCTTCAATTCCATTGTTTACAACACTTGTACGGTAGCCTGTAAGGTCACTTTCTACATGACGCAGTCAACTACAATTAACTTCTAAACATTAATCTGGATATGGGAGCCTCTAGGTTCACTTTCTTAAATAGATTACATCAAAACATTGCTGTTAGTGTTTACTATTCACGACTTCTCAGTGCATTCTTTATGCTACATAAACAACGTCTTCATACAAAAGCATTATTTGTTCAATTCTTTAACCAAAGCGAATCTTTCTTTCCCATCAATAAAATGTTTCGCTTCTGTCCATCCATACTAAGCTTACGTTTACACGAGGACATTATCAAGTGAGATGATTCTGCCAACAATACCGTCAAGCTAAGTACATTTCGAACAAGTTCAATATTACAAAACAAATTGTAATTAGGTTTTGTTGTCATTACTAAATATTTGAATGTAAATCGCAATCTTACGGCTTCTTCTTTTCATACCAATACCTATTCATATAATATGTTATAAATTTGGCTAGCATTTCACGTACGATAACAACATTTCTTCCTTTCTAATTATACATAAATTTTACTTATTCTACTCTGCAATGCTACTGGTATCAATCTTTTCTTGGTACTTCTGCACTTTACACACCGTGCTGAATTAATACCGTTACTCCTTACATATCAATTCTTAACATGGTGAAGATGAGGAGATACACGATCCGGGTTCGTAAACTGCATAAGTATCCTCTTCTCTTCTTAATCAGTGAAGAAGAAATCCTTCTAGACTGCGCCAATTTTTCTATTGGTCCCAATCCGAAGGTGTCCTTTTTGCAAGGAGATCGATTTCCCCGATTAAATATGTTAACTATTCTGTACTTTCACCGCACAATTTAATAAACATAAAAAACGTAAAAAATGGATTTTAACTTGGAAATCCTATTTTTAAAAAAATGGTCAGGGGTCCGTAAACTGCAGTAGTATCCTGTTCTTACGTTTCTGAATTTTTGAGATGAGGATTGATAATTTGTATGATTTGGATTAATCTGATTACTGTTCTCATCTTGAGTGTTATCATCACAACGTTTCAGACGCTGTAACCTTCGGCCTTCTTCAGGTATATCTTTTCGAACTCGGGAATATTTCTGTCGAACTCGGGAATCTGGACGGAATTTCGAACGGAACCCTTTATTTAATCTACGGGGTAGCATGCTCTCGTTCAGTCAGCCATGACTGGGAAAAGTCTTCAGTAATTCGCAATTCTTCATATCGCCCACACCGAGGATTGAACCATCAAATGACTATCACTTAGAACTGAATTTTACTTAGTACTATATCCACTGCGCCGCAAGTCCTTTTCTTTTCTCAATTAATTGGGGAAAATACATCTCCCCATCTTTGGATTAGGACACAAATTAAAATTATCACAGTTTAGAAAGATTTCTCCTTCACTGACCCAGGAGAGAAAAGGATACTTCTGCATTTTACAGACCAAGACCATACTATTTTTCAGATATTGTACCCTCACTGCTTAACAGAACCACTAAAATGTAGCACTCCCAAGTAATCAACCATCAAGATGTAATATCCTGGTCACAGCACAAGAATGTACCCTCACTGCTCCATGGCACCACTAAAATGTAGCACTCCCGAGTCATCAACCACCAAGATGTGATGTCCCAGTCACAGTGCCACTGAAATGTACCCCCGACTGCTCCTTAACCCATAACGTCACCAATTTGACCATTCTTGAATTCGGCTGGTCACCTGGTACTGCTCGGGAGAAGTTGCTGTACTGATAAAGGCCGAAGATGTCGAAGGGTCCAATCAGCTCTCCCACGTTGTGATTTAAAGACCAGAGGACAATTGTCCGACACTGTTCAACAACTTGGTACCACTGCCAAGCGATGGGCCATTTCAAGCAGAAGAATGAAAAAAAATAATAATTCAACAACTCAGTCTGTTGGGTTTTTCCTTAGAAGAATAATTATTTGGTAAAAAAAAACTTGCTCCGTTACAAGGCGGGGTAATTTCACACTTCTAACTCTGTGTTTCGGACTGGCAAAATCTTACGCTCTGGGCGATCTTGATTTGGCGATATCAACTCTAAGTCTGGGGGTTCCAGCTTTTTCACAATGTGGATTCTAGTGTGGAGCAAAAAAGAGTCTCTTCTAATGCTGTGTCTCAGACCGGCAAAATCCCAACATGCAATGGACGATCCTGATCTGGCAGCACCAACCCCAAGTCTGGGGCTCCGTCTCTTAACGATGTGGGCCCCGGTGGCGAGCAAAACGGAGTCTTCGTTCTCAACGTGTGCTCCTTTATATTGAGATTTAGATGGTTTGAGACTGGGCGTGACTCCATCCATTCTCGCAATAGAATTAATTTTGTAATAAAAAAATGTTTTCTCATTATTATTTTCTCTTCTGCCCTTCTAATTCTGGAATGGCTAATCATATTTTTATCCTGCCCCTCTTTTCTTCTTTATCTGTTTCTATCTTCCACTGTTATCTCACTGTTATTCCTTGTTCAAAACTTATTCACAGAAGAAAAATATATTTCCATTAATTTATAAAAGACGGAGAAATGTCATTCAGCAGACACCCCACCTCCCCCATCGCCACACCCAGCAAAACAATCTAATTCTTATCTTTTGCAAAAGGTTTTCAGTTCCTTGATCCGGGCTATCTCAATATGTCAATGTCTACTTAACGCTGAGGATGCAAAGCAGCTTTACGCTTGGTTGTGATGAAGGGACCACCCGACAGGTCACCCATTTCTGTCCTTCGCCTTTTCATATTTCAAAACTCGAGGCAAAGAAAACATTTTGTTTAAATTCCTTTCATGTGTTCATAATCTAAGAAAACAAACTCCATTCTCAGTTTGATTCTTTCAATCCGACAATGTTGTATCAATTCAACATTATCTTGCAACAAAACTTATTGTTTTGCGACATACGAAAACCAGGTGATTGGTGACGAATGTTATCACTTTATTTAGAGATTTCTTATCTCCCAAAATATTGAGAAAGAAAAGAACATTTCCCTTTTTTTTCTCTTTCTTTTCTTTTTATATCAATTTTTGTCTTTTTTTGTTTTGATGCAAAATAAGCTGAAAACCTTCCTTAGAAAACAGGGGTTCTGGGTTCGAATCAATTCTCTTCCGTTTGATAATATTGTCACAATATGATTTTTATGTTAAGTTCAATTTTTATGGTATATTCTGTTTATTAATTTGTTGGATGAAAGTACACACTACTTAACAAAGACCTCCTTCCTCTTATCCCCATGTTTAAATGTGTATGTTAATAATAATGTTATTATTTCAGCACGGTTCGTAAAGTTCAGAAGTACCAAGAAAAGATTAAGTACACTACTACACGTTAACATTAATTCGATTTTGAAAAAAACGACAAGTAAACAATATTTAAATCTACACCAGATTAAGTAACGTTAATTATATTTTGAAAAATAACGAAATAAAAATAAACCAATAAACCAATAAACCGATAAGAAAAATATTGTTTTCTGGGGAAGAGGGGGGGGGGCATAAACATAAGCACCGAATTGTATTGTTTAAACATTGAATGTACACGATTCTCTTTATTTTTAAATGGTTGCAATTGATAAATGCATACAATTCTCTCATTCTTTTACATTTCTCCCGGGCAACGCCGGGCCGCGGGTACTGCTAGTATAATATATATATAAAATCATATAAGGAGAGAAAAAAAAACCAAAAAACATTTTAGTCCCAAGTCGTTCAGTAGAAAATCACTCATGTAAGTCAATTTATTTTTTGTAGTTACTATATTAGTTTGCTTCCAAGAATTTACACTAGTCTTAACATTAATATATATATATATAAATATATATATATATATATATATATATTAGGTGGTTATCAAATGATAACAATCTTTCTGCCAGTACTGATGCGTCATCGTATAGTTGTACCGCCCAATCTGTGGTGTGCACCTTTTGTTGCAACCAGAACAAGTAAAAGCACCAACAGCGAATGTAAATGCAGTTTAGTGCTATGCCTCTTCTGATATTACTTGTTCTGTTGATGAGTCTACCCCACTGAGGCTAATGCACCTCTTTGTTGATCTCCCACCAGATGTAGTGTCTAACAGCAATGTCTTTCAACTGGATTGAATTTAGACCACACTTTTTCATGTGGATCTTCAGTTTATCTTTGTAGCATTTTTTTTTTTGGGCTTCTTTCCCAAGGATAGCCAATATGTAATTGGCCATACAGTGTGAACTTGTGTTTGCGTGCATTCACTGCATAGGTCGTAATCGTCCGCTCAGTGTCTTCATCCGAATTCAGTGCTGATTCGATAATGTCCATCATGTTATGACTGGTCACTGCTGTAGCAAAAAGAATTTCCTCTCAAACAAAATCACCGCCCAATATTTAAACTTTAAGCATACTTATAGGCCAGGGTTATAACTCTAAGTATTACTGAGTTATTTGCCCTTCTCGAGTTTGCTTGGCGAGTTTCTCTTCCATTTTTATATTTACGTTTGGTTGTGTTTGTATGCTCGGTAATAAAGTCTCTTCGTACCTTTAAATGGTTTCGTGTGATACATTTTTATTGGCGCAGCTCAATTTTTATTTTGAGAAGATTTGCGCTCAGAACTCTTAAATCTAAACATCCTCCAACGAGCAGGGTTCACAGTGTGCTTGTCAGCTGACTCAAACGACAAATCCTCTTCTCTGGTTTGAATATATATAAACCCTGTGTATCGCTTTATTGCAGGTCAATATTTTTTAAATTTTGAAATTGCTATGAAACGCAGAGAAGTGAAATTTGGTACACTGGAAGAGCATAACAAGGTGCCTTATTTTCCTGATTTTTGTGGAATTTGAACAAATATTTTGAAAATTATGCTAATTTTTCTATTTTCTGTAAATTTAAAGTGTGTATCACTTTATTGCAGGTCTCCCAAAATGCCTAGAAAGGGTCGATTGACAGCTAGTGAAAAGGAACGTGTTGTTGCAGGCCTTGCAGAAGGTTTATCTCTCGTAGATCTAGCCAAGGAGCTTGGAAGAGATCGAAGAACATTGTCTTCATTCGTTGAAAATCCAAACATCAAACCAAGGAAGGACAAAAACACAAGAAAGTCAGTTTCTGCTCGTGATGTTAGAAAGATTCGCCGTCAACTTATCAAGCAGCTGGGCAGCAACAGTGCTGCTATATTTGACTAGGCTGGAATATCTTCCTTGTCCAGAAAGACACGCTGCAATGTCTTAAACGAAATTGCAAGAAGCATTAAGCCCATAGCAAGACCGGTTTTAAACCAAACTCATAAGGAAAAACGTTTGGCTTGGGCTCAGAAATACATGAAAACCAGCTTTGAAAATGTTCTTTTCACCGATGAGGCCAGAGCAACCCTTGATGGACCAGATGGGTGGGCCAAAGTTTGGAGTCCTCTTGGATTCCCTACCCCTCATCGATTCCGTCGTCAACAGGGAGGTGGAGGTGTCATGTTTTGGGCTGGAATAATCTGCGATGAACTAATTGGACCATTTCGAGTGCCAGAAGGTGTCAAACTGACAAGCCAGTCTTATATTTTATTTTTAAATGAGCATTTGTCACCATGGCTTGATGACCTTCCATTGGCGCATCACCGCAAATTGATTTTTATGCACGACAATGCGCCATCCCACTCAGCCAAGGCTACGGCATCCTACCTTAAGTCATTAGTCATTGGTGGAGAAAATTTGATGACATGGCCACCTTGTTCTCCAGATATAAATCCAATTGAGCAGCTCTGGTCAATAATAAAGATGAAAGTTTATGAAGGAGGTGTTCAATTTTCGTCGAAGGATGAACTTTGGAGGAAGATTTTGGAAGTTTCCTATAGCATCACATCATCTCAAATCCGCCGATTGACATCATCAGTTGACAAGAGGCTATTCAAAGTGATTTTGAAGCATGGGAGTTATGTTGATAAATAAATATTTCCTTAAACAAAATAATGTGAAATTCGTTCTTGTTTTTGGTTAATATTGTTACTGGATATGTTCTTTATTTCATATAAATAGAAATATGAAGTTAGAATATTGTTTTATTACCGAAAATATACATTTTTAGACACTTGCAATAAAGTGATACACACTTAAAATTACCAGAAAATAGAAAAATTAGCATAACTTTCAAAATATTTGTTCAAATTCCACAAAAATCAGGGAAATAAGGCACTTTGTTATGCTCTTCCATTGTACCAAATTTCACTTCTCTGCATTTCATAGCAATTTCAAAAGTAAAAAAATATTGACCTGCAATAAAGCGATACACAGGGTTTAGAACAGACTCAAACAAGCAGTCAGGTCATATGAAGATCTTCTTATTACTGTGAAGAAGAGGAAAACTAAGTTCATGTCACACGGTTATCAGGTCTTAAAAAGACAATCCTGCAAGGAACTCTGTGGAGAGGAAAACATCTGAGAGTAGGCTGCCGCTGAGTAACATGCTCAGGAATACAAACAATCAGGAGGATTGGAAATAACTGGTTGCCAGGTGATCTTTGATGCCCCAACGATTATTCAAACCATGAGGCAGATGAGATATATAGACATTATTCTCATTTGGGGTAAGCCATTTGAAAATTATTGACTGTTTAATGTATGGACATAAAAATGACTGGTCAATTTATTATTTAGAGTGGACATTAGTTCTGTAGGATTTCAATTGGTCTGCTATCTCAGCATGAACCCCTGTTTTGAAGAAGCTATTATCTTTATAAATACAAAGAGGTTAACCAATTTCTTGGATGGTTCCTTCTCTTAGCAAAATATTTATCTCATTGCAGACTTGCCGTTTGTAGCATGTATCTATGCACTCCACTACACATGCAGCCGGTTCCTTCTCGTAGCAAAATATTTCTCATTGCAAGTCTGCCATTTGTAGCAAACATCTATGCACTCCACTACACATGCAGCCGGTTCCTTCTCGTAGCAAAATATTTCTCTCATTGCAAGTCTGCCGTTAGTAGCATGCATCTATGCACTCCACTACACATGCAGCCGGTTCCTTCTCGTAGCAAAATATTTCTCTCATTGCAGGCCTGCCGTTTGTAGCATGCATCTATGCACTCCACTACACATGCAGCCGGTTCCTTCTCTTAGCAAAATATTTCTCTCATTGCAGGCCTGCCGTTTGTAGCATGTATCTATGCACTCCACTACACATGCAGCCGGTTCCTTCTCTTAGCAAAATATTTCTCTCATTGCAGGCCTGCCGTTTGTAGCATGTATCTATGCACTCCACTACACATGCAGCCGGTTCCTTCTCTTAGCAAAATATTTCTCTCATTGCAGGCCTGCCGTTTGTAGCATGCATCTATGCACTCCACTACACATGCAGCCGGTTCCTTCTCGTAGTAAAATATTTCTCTCATTGCAGGCCTGCCGTTTGTAGCATGCATCTATGCACTCCACTACACATGCAGCTTTGTGCATGTTTACAACAGTACTATACAGGGTAAGCGCTCCTCCAGCATCCTAATGACATGACTTATGAAGCAAAGTTTCTGTCAAGTTATCCCATGGATGCACTTGATATAGAAGGCCTTAAGGATTTTGATGTGTAGGATTCTTTTTTTTATTAGCTTCATAGAACACAAGGAAACGGTGTTGTCTGGGGGGGGGGGGGAGAACTAAAAGAATGATTTAACTATAAAACATATCAGCAAAAAAAGGAGTTTACCCACTTCTATGGACCCAAGCTGTTTTATTTTAAATATCTTAGTGAGATCAAACTTGGTGCTTGATGGAGAAATGCATGTGTTAACTAAGCTTTTATTTTATTTTATAGTGGCGTTGGGGGGGGGGGGGGTTGTTTCCTACACTAAAATTAAGTGCTGAAACTTGGCTCTAAAAAGGGCGCCAATAGCAGGGTTTGGTCGAAAGGGAAACGGCCTTGACCTCAGGGCTCATTAGTGCATTCTCAGTGCAGATCATTCCCCTTGTGATCGACGGACTGCTAACGTCACCATTGCCACCCATGGTAGAAAGGGCTACACTGACTATATTGATGATTAAGGTGATAGGTGAAAAGGAGGTACAAACAAAGAGCTATGCTGACAACAAGTGTCTGACAATGGAAACAGGCGAAAATGAACAGGGAATGTTGACCTCCACATTACCTTAATCGCTAAGAAAATAAAATTTCCAAAAAATATGTTTAAATGAAGATATGTTTTAAATTGTTATGTTGAAGAAAAGATGACTTTATTCTGATTTTACTGTTTTGTAATAATCACACGTATGTAGGAAGAATAAATGACGGTTCAAACAAACGAATTAGAAAAATCCTTCTAGACTGCAACAATTTTTATTTTTGTTCCAATCCGAAATGCCCCTATTTTGGGGACCTCCATTTTCCCCACATTAAGAACCAACCTTGTGTTTAACTGTGACCTCAAGAAGAGGCAAATGAAAGGAACAACATATTAAAAGTGTAGAATGATTAACACTTGATAAATTGTAAATAGAAAAAAAACAACAACAAATACCTTATATCATTCTATTTTGAAATTTATCCCCTCTATAATCGTACGAATCAGGTGCAAGTTGTTCTGAATCGATCTCTTATTCACAGTGTAGTTTTGCTAAAGTTCGATCAATTCTCCGATGACACCCTTCAACGGGGCGGCGATAGGTACTATTTAGCATTCGCACCGGGGCGGCGATATGTACATATTTAGTATTCGCACTGAGGCAGTGATAGGTACTTATGTAGTATGCACACCGGGGCGGCAGTAGGTACTTATGTAGTATCTGCACCGGGGCGGCAATAGGTACGTATTTAGCATTCGCACCGGGGCGGCGATAGGTACGTATTTAGCATTACACCGGGGCAGCGATAGGTACTTATATAGTATCTGCACCGGGGCAGTGATAGGTACGTATATAGTATGTGCACTGGGGCGGCAATAGGTACGTATATAGTATGCATACCGGGGCGGCGATAGGTATGTATATAGTATGAACACCGGAGCGGAGATAAGTACCTATATAGTATGCACACCGGGGCGGAGATATGTACCTATATAGAAGGCGCAGACAGAGGTGGTACTTTTTATAAAAATATGTAATACTTTAGCCCTGGGCAACGTAAGAGAAATGGTGGGGAAGAAACAGCTTTCGCAAAAGGCAAAATGAGAAAATAGCAGTGAAATGGCGCGACCTAGAAAGAGAAAAGTAGAAAGATAAAGAGACGGCTATAAAGAAAGGGAGAGAAATAGAAGTTTGAATATAAAGATGTTACACACGCGATTTTTCTTCTATTTTATATTTTTATGACCCCGAACAACGCCGGGTAGCCCTGCTAGTAAATGCTATTACTGAATGGAACAGTAGGAGAAGCCATGTTTAAATTTAAATTGATATTTGTTTAGTGTTCGTAAATCATATTCGATTATTCCAGAAAATGATTGTAACCAGCCAATCATAAAGCCATAATGGTTGTCAAAGTAGCCTCTCTAGGGAGCGACCTGTATTTAGTTTGTTAATGTATAATGGGTGAAAGATAATAGCAAGGAATTAAAAAATGAAACAATGATGGACGGTGCTAACAAAATTATCCTAGGAAGAAGTCCCAGTGTTAGATTGTGGTGGTGGTAGTAGGTTTTTTTCGGGTGAGTAAAAGTTACTCTGACTTGAATTATGTATGACTTGTGTAAGAGTCAGTTATATCGGAGAAAATGTCGAGAACTATGAAATCGAATTCTGAAAACACACATCAATTATTGGCAGAAAGCGCTTGTGTTTAATAACCTATAACTGTATTGATTTACTCCTCTCCAGGAGTTAGGCACAAGGCCAGTTTTTATCTTACTCCCACAAGTAAGATGTGACCCAAGGTCGGGTCGGGAAAGTGGGGTTTAAAAATTGCCTGGGCAGCCCCGTCGGCATTTACCGGTAGGGGCGTCTCAGGCAGTAAGCAATAAACTTACTCCTCCCCAAAGAGGGGAGGCGAAGCCTGGGAGGGTGGACCTCCTAGAACTGCACAGGACAGACCCATAGACCGGCGTAAATCAAGCCCCGAAGGCCAAGACAATACTAGTCTATGCAGTATCCATCGGAACAGATACTACACTTTGATCTTAGCCAAAAGGCCAAGAACAGAAACTGTAGATGCAGGGAAAAATTGACTTTAATTTATTAATTGAGATGCAAACTGCTAAGTAAACAAATATTTTGGCGTATTTTAACTTATGCCTAATTTGTAAAAATTTTATATTCTTTACACAAATAAGTCAAACTATCCGTTCTGTTTTTGGTCAGAGAAGAAGAAATCTTAGATTGAAGCAATTTTTAGTTTTGTCCTAGTCTAAAGTGTATATTTTGGGAGCGCTGGAATTTTCACAAATGAAAAACCGACCTTGTGCCTAACTTTATTCTCGTGGGGCGGCAGGTAAATTGGGACATATATTCAAATGTCTCAGAGGCAATCTTGCTTCCTGTTCTCACCTTTGTATATTTCCTCCCCACTATCCTACTCCAGCCAATTAGTGAACTTCCTTCGCCTCTTTTTCCCAATATTGAAGTTGACCTTTACCATCACAAGTCAACTGAGTGTTCTTTTCTGGAAAAACAAGCAAGTGCCCTTTGTTTTAGCTTAATCATTAATAAGACAGCGATAATGTCCTTAGACATATTTCATGTTAAGGTCAAACCTTTTATGCACTTTATTTTCTTCCTGCGGCACATGCGTGCGAACTGCTAGAAAATAGAACCTTTCTATTAACATAACAAGTTAAAACCGTTCTTCAATATTATGCTGTTCTATCAGTAATGCCACCCCAGTGTTTAAACCTAAAAGAAATGTACCTTTTTCATCGATGGACGCAATAGAGAAGGAGTTGGAGAGACTTCAACAATTAGACGTCATTGAAAAGGTTGACCACACGGATTGGGCAAGTCCGACGGTATATGTGAAGAAAAAGAAAAACAAAATAAGAGTCTGCGCTGACTTTTCGACGGGCCTTAATGATTGTTTGCAGGACCACAATTACCCCCTTCCGTCGGCAGAAGATCTATTCTCAAAACTAAACGGAGGAAAATTTTTTTCCAAAATAGACCTCTCGGATGCATACTTGCAAATCAAAGTCAATGACGAATGTTCAAAGTACCTGTGCATTAACACGCATAAGGGTATTTTTAAACTAAAAAGACTTCTGTTCGGTTTAAAGGTTGCCCCTGCTCTGTTTCAACAGGTTATGGATACGATGCTCGCAGGATTGGAATTTTCAATGGCATACCTTGACGATATCCCGATAAAGAGCAGAAATTTGCATGAACACAAGAAGCACGTCAGAGAAGTATTTAAGAGAATAGAGGAGTTTGGTTTCAGATTGAGCCCGGAGAAATGCGATTTCTTTATGGAAAGGATAAGATACCTTGGTCAAATAATCGACAAAGAGGGACGAAGACCAGATCCACAACTGGCCGAAGCAATTGAAAAGATGCCTGCTCCAGACTCAGTACCGAAGCTACAATCATTTTTGGGATTGGTTCAATATTACGCGATATACATACCTAATGTGCATAATTTGAGAGCTCCTCTTAACGAGTTACTAAAAAAGGGTAGTAAATGGAGTTGGAATAAGGAATGTGAATCTGCCTTCCAAAAAATTAAGAAATGTCTACTATCAGACTTGGCATTAGCGCATTTTGATCCAGACAAGGAGTTAGTACTAGCAACGGACGCTAGTGATTACTGTTGTGTTCTGGTTATACGCTGAAAGCAAGAAATGATACGAAGCAATGAGGAACAGAGGTCAAAGAAAGGACAACAACAACAACGTGTTACTTGTAGTTCGCCCGGTGCAATCAAGAGAGGGATTACGTGCGCGGTGTTTGTTTATATATACAATCATAAAGAACAAGGGAGATAATTACAGATTACTATGTTATGGTGCAAGGGAGATAACTGTTGTTATCTCTAAATGTACAATTGGATATTACACCTCTCTCTTTCTCAATTAAATGTATGCGTGCTTACGTATGGTAAGGAGAGGGAGTACAGTCAAAGTATGTTTCACCGATTAAACAATTGTCTCAGTCAAGGAGGAATCGTTTTCTTTTCTTTCTTCTCTTTTTTTTTTTTTTTTTTTAAATACACAATTGCAAACTACTTACGTCGTCTGCAGGATGGGGGGGGAATCGTCTTTCGATTCTTCAGAATCAGAATCTGTTTCTTCTTCAGGGGAGCTGACGGAATTTCTAAAACAGAAATAGAGACTTTACTCACTTATCTAACTATCTGATATAGTCCTCAAGGCGTATCGGCGGGAGTCGTTTTCGTGTTGGATTACGTCTTACCACTGGTGGATTATGTTTTGGTGTTACCGTTATGGGCGGTAAATGCGTCTGGCCTTCGTGTCTGGAGTCTGAGTTTTCCTGTTGTGGATATGAGTATAACTCATCTTCAGAGTCTGATTCTATATTTTCTCTGGGAAGATTATCTGGACTTATCCGCTTAAAGTGAGAGGAATTCCGGGTAACTTGGTAGTCATCTCTTTGTGCTGTCACCATGCTATCCTTTATGCCGATAATCGTCAGTTGATTCGGGTCGAACGGTGGGGATAGCTTGTTGAGACATTTCTGCTTGACAAGTACTTTGTCACCTAGGCAAAGAGGAGAGGCCTTTGTCTTTCTTTTTGTGTCGGCATAGATCTTCATTTTCCTCTTCCCTCGTGCATCATTCTCCGCTATGTGAGTGTGAATCGGCTTTGACATGGGTTCTTTCAGAACAGCAGGTATGCCGATTTTCATCTTCCTTCCAGTGAGGGCTTCGAATGGAGAAGTTTTGGTTGTACTGTGGGGGGGGGGTGGCCCTGTATTGCCTTAGAAAATGGACTAGTTGGGTTTTCCAGTTCAGACCCTCCACAGTGGAGGCGCGAACATACTTGTTTAGTGTTCTCATAAACCGTTCGACCTCTCCATTCGCCTCTGGCCACGCAGGGGTAACTCTTCTGTGGCGGAATCCTGCTTGAGTGGCAAAATCCTTGAATACTTGCCCTTGGAAGGGGAGACCATTGTCAGTCTTGACAATATCGGGGTATCCTTGTCTGGCAAAGATTGTGTCGAGGCGGGGAATGACCACTTTTGCTGATGTCGAGGGGAGTATCTCTACTTCTGGGAATCTACTGTAGTCGTCGATGACGACCAGTACATAATCTCCAGAAGGGAAAGGACCTGCGAAGTCCAGGGAGATTTCAGTCCATGGGGCAGCAGGGAGTGGTGTGGTGCGTATGGGCTCACGGTGTGATGATGTTGAGTTGGTAGCTTGACAAGGGATGCAGTTGCGCACTGTCTCCTCCACCAGCTTGTTAATTCCATGGAACCAGACCTTTTCCCTCATTAGCTGCTTCGTCTTAACAACGCCCTGGTGTGTGTGGTGGGCTATGTCTACGGTTCTCTTCTGCAGGGTGGACGGGACCACCAGGCGGTGACCTCGAAGGATGAGACCATCATATGCAGATAGTTCATCTTTGACATGTGCGAGACAGGATAACTGCGGGTCGTTCCATTTTCCATCTGAAAGTGCAATCATCACTTTCTGTAGCAAGGGGTCTTTTCCCGTGGCTAGCTTCATCTCTTCGAGGGTGATCGACTTAGGTATGGCATGGTGAGCCACGTATCTTATATACACCTCAGCTGAATTGTCCCTCTCGGGTTTGTGGTGAGGATGTCGGCTGAGGTAGTCGGCGGGGTTCTGGTCATCTTTTCCCGGCCGGTATACCAAGCTATACTCATATTGCATGAGGCATAGGCGCCATCGTTCGATTCTGGATGTAGCTGGTTTGAGACTTTTTACAATACCGAGAAGTGGTTTGTGGTCAGTGGTGATGGTGAACCTTGACCCATACAAATAAAGATGAAAATGCTCAGCAGCGTATACAACGGCTAGCATTTCTCTCTCCGTCTGCGAGTATCGTTGTTCCACATCTGTGAGAGCACGGCTGGCATAACACAAGACCTTCCCGTCTTGTGTAAGCATTGCCCCTAGTCCAACGGGGCTCGCGTCTACCAGGATGTTTGTCTCCTTGTTCTGATCGAAGTAGACCATAACTCCAGCTCCAGTCAGGGCGTTTTTTAATTTTATCACTGCCCTCTCTTCTGTCTCGGACCACCTCCATTCTCTGTCTTTTCTTGTGAGTTGTCGGAGTGGCTCGGTGACAGTGGCATAGTGCGGGATGAACCTGGCCACATATTGGACCATGCCCAGGAATGAGCGCACTTCTCCAATGTTGGTGGGCGATTTGCAGTTTGTAATTGCTGCAATTTTGTCTGGGTCTGGTGACACCCCTTTTTCGCTGAAGGTATGTCCAAAAAAAGTTATCTGTTTCACCGAGAAAAGGCACTTTTTCCTGTTTAGCCTGGCCCCGGCATTCTGTAGTCGTTCCAGCGTGGACCTCAAACTGGCATCATGTGAGGCTTGGTCACGTCCATAGACGATAATGTCGTCTGAGAGGTTTTTGACTCCTGGAATGCCCCTCAAAAGATCCGCAATGGCCTTTTGAAATATTTCAGAGGCTGCATTTACTCCGAACAACAGTCTCTTGTATCGGAATAGTCCAGCATGTGTGGTGAACGTGGTGATGTATCTGCTGGACTCCCCCAGCTCTAATTGGTGGTACGCGCTCGACATGTCCAGCTTGCTGAACACCTTTGAGTGGTTTAAATCTGCAAACAAGTCATCCACGGTCGGCATGGGATGTTTGACCCTTTGTATAGCTTCGTTTGCTTTTCGCATATCTATGCAGATTCGCACGCCACTCGGTTTTTTGGGGACTATCACCACGGGACTTACCCAGGGGGTAGGTCCAGTAACATCCTCAATCACATCCATCTCCTTGAGGCGTTTTAATTCCGACTCGACGTCCTTCCTCACGTGAAAGGGTATTCTTCGTTGTCTCTGTGTCACCGGTGGGATCGAAGTATCGATGTGCAGCTTAACAGTGGGTCCAGAAATCTTTCCCATCTTTCCATCGAATAATGAGGGGAATTCATCTGGGATAGATGTTGCCACATTGAACGTAAAATTAAAGGATATCATATCCAGTGCCTCAGCAGAGTGGGCACCGAGTAGATTTTGTAAATCGTGTCCGAACAAGGGGTTTTCATTGTCGATGACGAACATTTTTGCTTTGCAGCGTTTTCCTTTAAATTAAATGGGGGTATTGATGAATCCACGGACTGGCATGGCTTTTCTGGACCGATATGCAAATATCTGTGTAGCAGTGTTGTGTATTTTCGGCCTGTACTGGAGACCGTCGTACGTGCGTCCAGACATTATATTAACACTGGCACCTGTATCCAAAACGAAGGTCACTGGGGAGTCATTAACGAGGATGATGGCTGTGGGTGCTTTTGTCGACGTGGGAGTTTTTATTGTGTAGACAGACTCATCACTCGACGTAGAAAGGGATTCAATATCATTTCGATATGAGTAAGAAATTTGTCTTACCGGTTTTGAATTACATACTTTTGCGAAGTGGTTCTTTTTCCGGCAATTTCGACATTCTTGACCCTTCGCTGGACACTTCACATGTGTTGCTGAGTATCCGCAGTAGTGGCAGACACGTCCGGCGTCTTTGCCACGTGGCTGGGTCCTCGAAGTAAACTGGCGATTACTGCCTTGTGTGTGTCCGTAGTTGCGTTTTTCGTCGGTATTTTGTTTTTCTTTTTCTCTGCGTGTGTACTGCCTGCTGTCTCGTTTATTGTTATGTGACGACAGGGCATTAACCACCTCTTCCCGTTCAATGTCTGCGGCTCGTGTGCGAGCTAATTCAATTGCTCTGGCCTCGTCTAGCACTTGTTTGAGCGTGGAGTTGTCTCGAAGTGCCCTTCGTCTGACCTTAGAGGATGAACAGCCTTGGACGATCTGTGCGAGTATCTCCCGATCTGTATCCATGAAGTCACACGTGGACGCTAATGTCCTCAATCTCACATGAAATGAGTCTAGATTTTTGTTATAATAAATTACTGTAACTCTTCAGGAAATGAGTCATGGTTATTCCCCTTTGGCCGGAACTAAGGATTCCGCCATATTGACTTTGCCAAACACGTGTATATATTTTAAGCTGATAAAACCTTTACGAAAGGCATTCTTATTCATTCTTCTTTTATCATTACAATTTTATCAGCTTAAAATAAGAAAAAAAAAAAAAAAAAAAAATGGACAAATTACTGCGGCCAGAAAGATTTAACACAGAACCAACTGCTCCGAATTCGGAAAAAATATACAAACATTGGAAACTAACATTTGAATATTACCTACGCACGTTAAATAACGACCAAATCGAAAACAATGCGCAAAATCTTTTCGCATTGATCAATTCTGTCTCGGCGACAATTTTCGAAATCATAAGCGACGCCACGGATTACAACGGCGCCATAGAAACGCTAGACGCTATTTATATGAAACCAACAAACATTGTATTTAACAGACATCAACTCCTGACAAGTAAACAGAAACCGACACAAACCATCGACGAGTTCATGCAACAGTTGGAAGTATTCGCTAAATCTTGCGAATTTCAAGCGGTAAGTGCCGAGGAAAACAAAAAACAATATATACGGGACGCGTTCATTAGCGGCATCTCGTCTTCGTCTATCCGTCAGCGCCTACTTGAAAAACCTTTCTCGACACTACAAGAGACATTTACAGTGGCTAGATCCCTAGAACAAGCGGAGAAGCATACGGCCAGCTTCGATTACCACCCGAGCGTAACAGCTACCGTAGGTCAACCAGAAGAAACTCCCTTAGCCGCTGTAAAAGGAAATACATTACAAAAAGGAATTTGTTTCTTCTGTGGGAACACACGGCATGCACGGGCGATGTGTCCTGCACGTAATGCCGAGTGTAGAAAATGTAAAAAAAATGGCCATTGGGCTAAGGTATGTAGATCATCCTCCTCTCCTGCTGCTGTGTTGTACGACCCGGACTCCCCCCACCCAATCTCTCCTGACTAGGAACGGGTGCCAAAGACATCACCTACACCAAATGCGAAATAAATGGGCAGGTAGTGAATGCTATGGTAGACTCCGGCAGCGTGAGGACGTTCATTAGCAAAAATACAGCAAGAAAGCTGAAACTTTTTGTTATCCCCAAACTGAAAACCGTAGCATTGGCGGACCCGAATCATCATGCTAAAATCATCGGCGAAACTGTTGTTGACATCTCTCTAAACGGTAAAAACCACCACGCCATGACGGTGGAAGTAATTAAGGACCTATTCACGGATATGATTGTCGGAAAAGACCTTCTAAAACAATATAAAACTGTGACGTTGAAATTCGACGGTCCCAGGGAAGAACTTGTTATTGGAGCGATGGGTAAGAGTAACAGTTTTCCATGTATCAAAATTTCTCCTCCTCCCCTCTTCTCTCATCTTTCTACTCGGACGACCCCTATTGCCACCAAATCTCGTCGTCACTCATTCACTGACAACATTTTTATTAAAGAGGAAACTGCCAGAATGCTGAGGGAAGGCATAATAGAGCCCTCTATATCTCCTTGGCGAGCCCAAGTTTTAGTGACCTCTAACGAGAATCAAAAAAAAAGAATGGTGGTCGACTACAGCGACACCATAAATAGATTTACAGAACTGGATGCCTATCCCATGCCTAACATTACTAAAATGATTGATGACATAGCTCGATACAACGTTTTTACAACACTTGACCTGAAGTCTGCTTACCACCAAATCCCAATTAGTCACGCCGATCGGAAATACACAGCATTCGAAGTAAATGGAAAACTTTACCAATTTACTCGTATCCCTTTTGGAGTCACTAACGGAGTGAGTGCCTTTCAAAGATGCATCGATGACATTGTAGAAAGAGAAAAATTAACAGATACTTTTGTGTATGTAGACAATGTCACGATATGCGGAAAGGATCAACAAGAACACGATTACAACCTTCAAAGGTTTTATAATGTAGCAAAAAAATGCAACATCACACTCAACCAAAGTAAGAGCATTATTTCTACTACTTCTATCACACTTCTTGGGTACACAATCCAGAACAACCAAATTACTCCTGATTACCTGAGGCTAAAACCACTCCTTGAAATGCCACCGCCTCTAAATCTACAGTCGCAAAAACGAATAATTGGTATTTTCTCTTACTATAGTAAATTCATTCGAAATTTTTCTGATAAGATACTGCCGCTGAACCATAACAGGGAGTTTCCACTACCCCCGTCTATTCTAAATTCTTTTCAGACGCTGAAGACCGACTTAAGTAATGCCACCCTTATAACTGTTGACCCGGACAAAGAATTTGTAGTGGAAACTGATGCCAGTAAATACTGCATTGCTGCTACGCTGAACCAACAGGGTAGACCCGTTGCATTCTTTTCTCGGACACTAAGTCCGAACGAGATTAGACATCACGCGGTCGAAAAAGAAGCTGCTGCGATTGTCGAAGCTCTTCGAAATTGGCGACACTTCTTACTCGGGAGACATTTCAAAGTTATTACAGATCAAAAGAGCGTCAGTTTTATGTTCGATAATAAGAGAAAATCAAAAATTAAAAATGATAAGATATGTCGTTGGCGGATCGAACTGTCACAATTCAAATTCAGCATTACTTACCGCCCAGGAACGGAAAATACAGCTGCTGATACGTTTTCTCGCATCTCTGCATTAACGCACACTTTGCAAGACCTCCGCGACTTGCATGCTACACTATGCCATCCTGGAGTCACGCGACTCAGCCACTTCATCCGGACAAGAAACCTTCCTTTTTCTTTAGAACAAATTAAAAACATAACAGACTCGTGCCCCTCCTGTCAGTATTTGAAACCTAAATTTGCCAGTTGTAACAAAGGAACACTCATACAGGCTATATTACCTTTCCAGCGACTAAACATCGACTTTAAAGGCCCTTTACCTACCTCTGTACGTGGTAACAAATACTTACTCACCATAATTGATGAATATACTCGCTTTCCCTTTGCCTTCCCCTGTAAGGATATGACTAGTAAAACCGTGATCCATTGCCTAAACCAACTATTTGCTATTTTTGGCATGCCCGATATGATACACACTGACCGAGCTGCTGACTTCCTTGCAGGAGAAATCAAAGATTACTTACGTGGCAAAGGTATCGCCACCTCTAAAACAAGTAGGTATCACCCTGAGGGTAACGGGCAAGTTGAGAAGCTCAATGGAACTTTATGGAAGGCCATCCAAACGACCTTACACTCTAGCAACATGAAACTGCCTCATTGGGAAGAGATACTACCAAACGCTCTCCATTCAATCAGGTCGTTACTGTGCACTGCCACCAATATGACTCCTCATGAGAGAATGTTCAAATATAGTCGTAGATCTTCCTCCGGAACTTCTGTTCCCACTTGGGCGAAACCAGGCCCAGTATATGTCAGAAACCATACTAAGTCTAGTAAGCTCGACCCTCCAGTAACCCCTGCTACCTTATTAGACATCAACCCCTACTATGCTCATGTACGACTACCCTCTGGTGCGGAAACTACTGTCAATGTGCGAGACCTGGCCCCTAACTCCTCAAACCAAGAAGACGAACACGATGAAAACAATACTGCAAGCCATGAAGCCCATAAAGAACCGCCACCTGACGAAAACAATATCGACGTGGAGGAGAAGAATCCCTTACCTGATCCTGAACATATCCATACTAGCCACGATGTGGATGCTGAGAACAAAAATCCCTGTGAGTCAGTGCGGAGATCGTCCAGAATGCGGCGATTTCCAAGTAAATCTAAGGACTTTTTAACCTAGTACAGAACAGACTAAATTTAACTTCTGTAATTCCATACTTGATTATTGTTGAAGGGGAAAATGTTATAATAAATTACTGTAACTCTTCAGGAAATGAGTCATGGTTATTCCCCTTTGGCCGGAACTAAGGATTCCGCCATATTGACTTTGCCAAACACGTGTATATATTTTAAGCTGATAAAACCTTTACGAAAGGCATTCTTATTCATTCTTCTTTTATCATTACAATTTTCGTCAGCATTCTGCGATGCGCGTCGAAATTTGAAGATCTCATAAGACATATTTCTTTGCGGTGTGAAATAGTCGGTCAGTGAGTTCTTTGCTACTTCGTATGTGTTTGGTATCGTGTGATCCGTTTCGGCGGTTGCATCAACGCCTTTTTGAATATCCGTGAAATTGTGGAAAATATCAAAAACTTCGTCACCTGCAAGGTGCAGCAAACACGCTTTTTTTCTACGGTCTTCTTGAATGTCTAAAGCCACGAACACATTCTCAAGTTTCTCCAACCACTTTTGCCAACGATTTGCGTTAGTACTCGGATTTTCGTGGACGCTAACACTTGGAAAATTGGGTATTCCGTTGTAAGACATTTTTTTTTTTTTTTTTAATTAAAAAAAAAATTGGATTTTATTTTTGAATAAAACGTTAGCTCGTGTGTTCGATTACTGTGAGTTTTTTCGTTTGAATTCTCGTCGCCAGTGTTGTGTTCTGGTTATACGCTGAAAGCAAGAAGTGATACGAAGCAATGAGGAACAGAGGTCAAAGAAAGGACAACAACAACAACAACAACGTGTTACTTGTAGTTCGCCCGGTGCAATAAAGAGAGCGATTACGTGTTCGGTGTTTGTTTATATATACAATCATAAAGAACAAGGGAGATAATTACAGATTACTATGTTATGGTGCAAGAGAGATAACTGTTGTTATCTCTAAATGTACAATTGGATATTACAATTACGGCGTTGGCGCTGCATTACTCCATAAGTATGAGGATGGAACAACAAAAGCAATCGCTCATGCATCAAGAACTTTGGTTGCAGCTGAGAAAAACTATAGCCAGATTGAAAAGGATGCTCTGTCGATAATATTTGGAGTCAAAAAGTATAATCGATTTCTCCATGGACGGACCTTCACATTGCAAACAGACCATAAACCCTTGATTACGATATTTGGATCAAAGAAAGGCATTCCTAAGCATACCGCAAATCGACTACAGCAATGGGCTGTAACTCTCTTAAATTATCAGTTTAAGATGGAGCATGTGTCATCGAAAAAGTTAGGACACGCGGATGCACTATCAAGGTTGATTC
The DNA here is from genome assembly GCA_963556195.1 of Sepiola atlantica. Classification (NCBI taxonomy): domain Eukaryota; kingdom Metazoa; phylum Mollusca; class Cephalopoda; order Sepiida; family Sepiolidae; genus Sepiola; species Sepiola atlantica. The sequence continues at coordinate 186,940,586 of OY744515.1, forward strand.
CAAAAAGAAACGAAAGTTTCGAAGAGACAGTAATTGCTGCTCTTAAAGATGAAAGCGAATGTACAAGTTCAATGTGTAATATGACACGTGAACTTCCAATAACCCTTGAAGAGATTAAAAGAGAAGCTGAAAAAGACATTTTCATAAAGAAAATGAAAACTCAATTAGGACTGAGGGAAAAAAGTAACAAAGTAGGACAAACTACATTTTTTTCAATTTGTGAAGGTGTACTTATGTATGCTGATAGAATCGTAATTCCACAGGCATTAGTAAGGAAAATATTAATGGAATTCCATACAGGTCATCCTGGCATTTCAAGAATGAAATCCTTAATTAGAGGATACGTATATTGGCCTGGTATGGACAAAGAAGTAGAAAACTGTGTCAAAGCATGCAAAGGATGTCAGTTAGCAGCCCGAGATCCGCCAGTAAAAACGACCCCATGGCCGAAAACGGACCTACCCTGGTCACGTCTACATATTGATTATGCCGGATCTCTAAATGGTTTTTTCTACTTAATTGTAGTAGATTCTTTCTCTAAATGGCCAGAGATATTTAAAACCAGACATCCAACTGCAAGGAACACTGTAAATGCATTGAACGAAATTTTTAGCCGTTTTGGTGTACCAAAAACCATAGTAAGTGACAATGGTACAGCATTTACAGTTCACGAATTTAAAGAATTCTGCAAATCGCTGAGTATTCAACATATCACGACACCTGTTTACCATCCTAGGTCGAATGGGTTGGCAGAAAAATTTGTGAACACATTTAAACGGGCAATAAAGAAAAACCTGAATATGGACACAGATGAGCAAACTATACAAACATTTCTAGCAATCTACAGGGTAACCCCGAACCCAAATAATAATGTTAATTCATCCCCTGCAGAACTGATGTTTGCTAGAAAAATTAGATCTATCTTCGATAGACTTATACCTGAGAAGAAGAAAAGTTATAAAGGAGAAAACTTGAAAGGACAGTGCTATTCCTCAGGGGACAAAGTGTATTTTAAAAATTTTCAGAATGGAAAAAATCATTGGGTGGACGGTTTAATTATGAAAATACTTGGGAACATGGTATATACCATTCAAGGCCCAAATTTTGTCTGTAAAAGACACATAAATCAAATCCGTCCCAGAATTTCGCAAAATACAGAAGAAATTCCAATGGAAACATTATGTGATACATTTGATATACCAAAGCCAGTATGTATACCTGAAACCATGAATGTATCCCCTGAATATACCATACGGGGTGGACAGAATTCCTTACCGCAGGTAACGCAGACCAGAAGGAAGAGCACCAGAAAAAGGAAAAGCATCAGGCGTTTAAATCCTTTCTATTATGTATTACTTAAGGCTCTTTTTCTTTTTTTCATTTCTATTATGTATTGCTTAAGACTCTTTTTCTTTTTTTCATTTCTATTATGTATTGCTTAAGACTCTTTTTCTTTTTTTCATTTCTATCATGTATTGCTTAAGACTCATTTTCTTTTTTTCATTTCTATTATGTATTGCTTAAGGCTCTTTTTCTTTTTTTCATTTCTATCATGTATTGCTTAAGACTCTTTTTCTTTTTTTCATTTCTATTATGTATTACTTAAGGCTCTTTTTCTTTTTTTCATTTCTATCATGTATTGCTTAAGACTCATTTTCTTTTTTTCATTTCTATTATGTATTACTTAAGGCTCTTTTTCTTTTTTTCATTTCTATCATGTATTGCTTAAGACTCTTTTTCTTTTTTTCATTTCTATTATGTATTACTTAAGGCTCTTTTTTTTTTCATTTCTATTATGTATTGCTTAAGACTCTTTTTCTTTTTTTCATTTCTATTATGTATTACTTAAGACTCATTTTCTTTTTTTCATTTCTATTATGTATTACTTAAGGCTCATTTTCTGTTTTTCATTTCTATTATGTATTACTTAAGACTCATTTTCTGTTTTTCATTTCTATTATGTATTACTTAAGGCTCTTTTTCTTTTTTTAATTTCTATTATGTATTGCTTAAGACTCATTTTCTTTTTTTCATTTCTATCATGTATTACTTAAGACTCATTTTCTTTTTTTCATTTCTATTATGTATTGCTTAAGACTCTTTTTCTTTTTTTCATTTCTATTATGTATTGCTTAAGACTCTTTTTCTTTTTTTCATTTCTATCATGTATTGCTTAAGACTCATTTTCTTTTTTTCATTTCTATCATGTATTGCTTAAGACTCTTTTTCTTTTTTTATTTCTATCATGTATTGTTAAGACTCTTTTTCTTTTTTTCATTTCTATTATGTATTACTTAAGACTCATTTTCTTTTTTTCATTTCTATTATGTATTACTTAAGGCTCTTTTTCTTTTTTTCATTTCTATCATGTATTGCTTAAGACTCTTTTTCTTTTTTTCATTTCTATTATGTATTACTTAAGGCTCTTTTTTTTTCATTTCTATTATGTATTGCTTAAGACTCTTTTTCTTTTTTTCATTTCTATTATGTATTACTTAAGACTCATTTTTTTTTTTTCATTTCTATTATGTATTACTTAAGGCTCTTTTTCTTTTTTTCATTTCTATTATGTATTACTTAAGACTCATTTTCTGTTTTTCATTTCTATTATGTATTACTTAAGGCTCTTTTTCTTTTTTTCATTTCTATCATGTATTGCTTAAGACTCTTTTTCTTTTTTCATTTCTATTATGTATTACTTAAGGCTCTTTTTCTTTTTTTCATTTCTATTATGTATTGCTTAAGACTCATTTTCTTTTTTTCATTTCTATCATGTATTACTTAAGACTCATTTTCTTTTTTTCATTTCTATTATGTATTGCTTAAGACTCTATTTCTTTTTTTCATTTCTATTATGTATTGCTTAAGACTCTTTTTCTTTTTTTCATTTCTATCATGTATTGCTTAAGACTCATTTTCTTTTTTTCATTTCTATCATGTATTGCTTAAGACTCATTTTCTTTTTTTCATTTCTATTATGTATTACTTAAGACTCATTTTCTTTTTTTCATTTCTATTATGTATTACTTAAGGCTCTTTTTCTTTTTTTCATTTCTATCATGTATTGCTTAAGACTCATTTTCTTTTTTTCATTTCTATCATGTATTACTTAAGGCTCTTTATCTTTTTTTCATTTCTATCATGTATTGCTTAAGACTCTTTTTCCTTTTTTTCATTTCTATTATGTATTGCTTAAGACTCATTATTCACAAATGGTCTTACTTTACTAAATTGTTTTTATTACAAAATGCAGTTGTTTCATATATTAAACATTTTGTTGTCTTTGTGTATATTAAAAAATAATGTTACTATTAATTAAACAACAAAAGTAACTTTTAAAATGTAATATTATTTTGAAGAGTGGTTATAAAAGAATAAATGTCTCGTTGATATAACTATGAATGCTACACATTACACACGAGAAAGAAGTAAAGAAATAGTTCTTTCTTATTTTAATTATTATTACAGAATAAACACACTTTTTAATCAAATATTTGTTTGTCCGAAAAAGAATATTTTATTTAGGTCAAATTCTTAGCTGTTTTGATGTTCTTTCTTTTCTTTTTTGCGTTTCTTCCTGTAATATTATAGTAATTGTCATTGTCTGCATGAATGAATAAGAGAGAGAGAGAGAGAGAGAGAGAGAGAGAGAGAGAGAGAGAGAGAGAGAGAGAGACATTTACTTGCATAAGCTCGTTTTTTAATATTTAGGAAAATCCAGGCATCCCAACAAGATTAGGTTTAAGGCTTTCAAAATACATGTTAGAATTTTACACACAGACATGTGGCATAATAGACGGAGGAGTTGGTTAACAACTAGTTTTAAGCGATAGTCCTCTGGATGTTGAAGGTTCAATCTTTACTATGGGTGATAATAATTCGAAATAATATAAATTAACACTTCTACCCGGTCATGGCTGACGGAATGAGAACAATCTACTTCCATGTATTAAATAAAGGCTCAGTTTGAAATTCCGTATAGGTTCCCGAGATTCTCAAGTTTTACTTTTAGGTTTGTGAGTTGGAGAAAATGAACTTGTTAAGGCTGCCCATACTGAAATATAGTAACCAATATGAAATGATAGGCTGAACAATCCAAATGTGTTCGTAATCGTTCTTTACCCATTGCTGTATTGTCTTGTGTCTCTCAAAATGTTGTAGGGAAACCTCTACTGACTCTACTCTTTGCCCTGTAACATATTTCCATTTAATGCAATTCTAACCATAATTTTTAAACTTAAATCTATATATAATAATACGCTAAAACATTCCATGTTCGTACGTACGTTATCACCTTTCACACATATATAAAAAAATGAGATTGTATTATCAGATGGTGATTGGTGATTAATTTGATGTCGCTAAGGTAAACAATTCCGACTTTACCTATTTTAAAATTAATTGTTTCAAAATCAAATTATGTTAGTAACAGAGTAAAAACTACAATTTTAAATAAATATATTTACAAAAAGCGACAGTCCTTTAATGGATTTGAAGAATATTTAGCTGACAATTATTTTTATGGTAAGAAGACAGAATATTTATTGTTTTAAAAATAATTAAATTGCTACAATTTTAAATAAATATAGATGAGATATATACGTTTTATTTATTTAAAAAAATATTTAGCTGCCAATGACAATTATTTTATGGAAGAAGAAAAGGGTAATTTTTTCTTAATGGTACTGACCACAAAATAAATTTATTATTTCAAAAGAAATATTATTGTTAACAGTAAATTATACAGATTGATGTAGAAAGAACCGTGGAATATCCATGGAGTCTCACTAGTTAAGAAATATCCCCAAATTTTAATTACATCTGAGTAGTTTAAAAGGGTTGTGTGGGAGCATAAAATGTGACCCCTATTTGAGAATAATCTTATCCATGATTTGCATGAAATTTGGACTATAGATAGCAAACAGAAATTAAGATTTTCAAAATTTTAGTTTCATCATAGAATTCTGGGACACAATAGAGTGGTTGGGAGCTTGATCATAAAATTTTAACACAAACAGACACCCTTTGAAATGTCCTATTTGCATGAAGCTTTTTAAAATTTCATAGTAATTAGACACCAAGTAATATTTTTTTACATAAAGCATTAATAAAATCATTCAACTGTTTAAATTAAAAAAAAAAATTAAATGAAATTAGCAATAATTTTCTCCCTCCATTTGTATAGTTCTGCAAGTATATATAATGTAAGTGTTGAGTTTGCTAATGAACAGCCGATAATGACAAGTTCTTGTTGATGTACGATAAAAGTTGGAGGTAATGCCTGAGAGGATGGTTTCATGAAAACAGAAGAGACACTACACTACTCTCTTCCTCAAAGGAGGGAGTAATGCTTAGGAGGATGGTCTCATGACAACAGAACAGATACTATCCTCCATCGAATTGAGCATTGAGAGATAATGCAATAGTATATTAATAGAAGTAATAGTATAGTTTCGGTTTCAGACAGACAGACAGGCAGATACCAAATCTCTGTTACTAATAGATATATTTAATTCTTTTTGTGCAAAAAGAGGCTCACAGAGACAATTGTTTCAATTTCCTTTTTTTGGTAATCAGCGTTCATCTTGATCGTCAACGATTTACCAGACGATGAATATTAGCTGTTTTTTTTTGTATTTATTATTACTTCTCAAACATAAATTAATTGAAAAAGTTTCTCTCTAAAATAGTTCAGGAATAAACATGTATATAAAATATTTTATAAATAATTTAATAGAAGATGAAATAATGTACATGTTGGAGCCAACAGTAGATGCTTAGAAATAAGAAAAAAATATCGTAAAAGAATGTATATATATTACTTCGAATGACAACAGCAATCTTGTTTAATGCAAACAAAATAAAGAGACGCAATATTTATTCATTTTTCAACTGAAACACAGAAACTGGCAAACAGTTTATAAAGAGACTTTCTAAAAAATAATGAATATTCAATTGTTTAAATGTTAATACAAATATTGCAGCATGTGCATATTTTCTAAGTTATACACCACTAGCTGAGATACCCGACGCTGCTCGGGAGAAATGACTTCATCTTAGCTTGCATTCAAATTCTAATCTTCTATATACATAAATGTCAATGTCTGTGTGTGCATGTGTGTTCCCTCGAGAAATAAAAGTTAGAGAATGTACATAAAAACTAAAAGTGTGTTCATATGTAAAATCTTCCGGACAAGAGAAGGGAAGCAGTTCCGAATGTCTAAATATCCCTCTAAGGGAGCTATGCGCATAGGCCCTCTTAAAATTTCAAATACAGTGTAACCCGGATATAAGAGAGCTGTTGGGACCGGAAAAGAAGTCTCTTATATCCGGGTTGCTCTTATATCAGGGTTTGGTCTATTTTGTTTAGGTAAGTATGAGAACACTTCATATAACGCCATCACACATATTACGAAATCACACTCTCACTCAAAACGAACTCTCTTATATCGGAGATGACGGGACCAGAGAAAATCTCTCTTATACCAGGGTTTCTCTTATATATGGGTCTCTTATATCCGGGTCTAATTTATATACATTAACACAGGCTCTAATTTGGGACCAGAGAAAATTTCTCTTATATCCGAGTTTATCTTATATCCGGGTTACACTGTATATCCCATTTTGCAGAAATTAAATCATATGTATAACATTTTCTGGGGAAGATAATAAAAGTGGTTCTGAATCTCTATTTGTCTCCTTAAGAGAGTTATGGAGGCAGGACGCCTCTTCAAACTTGAAATATGTTAATTCCAGGGGAAAGGTTGTGTGTGCCTCAAGGGGGATAACGACTGTAAATTTACAAAAATTAACATTTAAAAATAACAATAAAAATGTTATATGGTGTCATGAGCGTTGGGAAGGGCATAGCATTCCTTATTTAATCCCGGGCAATGTGGGGTCTACTGCTAGTTAATAATAAAATGAATTCATTAAACAGAAAAGTTTTGCATTATTTTTATGTCCCCTTAAGAATAAATAAAATAGAGTCATCAATTGTTGGTCATTTTATGCTGGAACCAAACTTTTTTTGTATACAATGTATTTGTAGATTAATTCGAAGAGATTTTTGTTACATAGAACACCTGCTTTTCCCAAATGGTCACCTATTTAATACGGGTCAGGCTCAACGACGCTTAACATAGGCGATCTTACAGGAACTGGTGTATCAACGTAATTATAGCTGTATGAAATAAAAGAGAGAGATTTTAAATCTCATACTATTAAGCCTTTAGCATCCTTATTTCAATTTTAACCAAAATCTATTAAATGGTTTTGGTTCTAGAAAATTATTTACAATTTGGGCCTTAAGCGCTGTCCCCACAATTAGGAGGTCTTAAGAACCCCAAAAGAAATTGAAATTCAGGGAACCTTAATTGGTGTCTAAATTAAAAATATACGAATTTTCAAATGAGGTTAAGTTTACCTTATGTCTGCTTTAACCCTCAAAATGAATTGAAATCACAATATATATATATATATATATATATATATATATATATATATATATATATATATATATATATATATTGAAAAGACCCCAGAAAGAAGAAAGTTCCTCTACTCAGTTTGCAGAAAGGGAGTCGGGTGAAATTCAATCTTTTGTGGTACTCGTAAGCATTGAGTACACAAGAAATATAGTGGAATTACAGACACATTGAGAAATTATAACCAGTTTATGTGCAAGAAATGTCAGACATACAGATGGATAAGAACTCAAATGTGGAAAAAGTATATCTGGATGGTGAAGCTATTGAGGTTGTTCAGAAGTTTTATTACCTTGGTGATAATATTGGAGCACAGGGAGGAGCAGGTGCTAATCTGATTGTTAGAGTAAGAAGTAGATGGAGTAAGTTCATGGAATTTCTGCTATCAGCAGATAGTTACCACTGTCGACCAAGGAAAAAGTCTATCAGGCATGTGTATACAGTGTGATGATGTATGGAAGTAAAACCTGACCAGAGGGTTGAGGACATGCATTGCATGGAGAGAAATGATATGAGAATGATATGATGGATGTGTAATGTGAGTCTTAAAGACAGGCTCAGATCTGATGACCTTAGTGGAAGATTAAATCTAGACAGTATATGGAGATGTGTGTGGAACAGGAGTCTTTGATGGTATGGCCACGTTGAAAGAATGGATGAGTGTTCTTTGGGTTATTAGATGTAGAACTGTTGAGCTAGCAGGCTCAGTTCACAGGGAAAGGCTAAGGAAAAAAAGAGTAAGTGATAAGGATGGACTTGATAGAAAGGGGGATAATTAAAGATCTGGACAGAGATAGGCGTGAAATCAATTTCTAAAAGTCATTCAACACATGCAGCATGTGAAACAGACTTTTAACCAAATATGATGATGATGATGTTGGTGATGATGGTAACATTTGTTGGGAGAGACACTTCTTGTAATCGATATCTTATTTCGTTTTTTAGTTTGTATTGGTGTCCGTGGCTTGTGTTTTTGTTATCCACGCGTTTGGTCAGTTAACTTTATAAGATTGGGATAAGTCTCAATCCTATAAATGAACTAACAATGCGTTATAATAAATAATAAAAAACTATGCTGGGGTCGGAAATGTTAAATGAAAAATATATACAAAGGACTTAAATGTTGTCACAGATCTCAGAGGAAGTGAATTTATTTGTTTTCCTGGTTGATCATACAGTTAGGTTCTTTTCATCACATCTGCATCTAATATCTCTCTGTATTTTCGTGTCATTTTTGTTATGCGGATTTGCGATGATTGTAAAGGGGAGAGTCAGATCTCTGTGTAAAAAGAAGCCAGAGCAGCGCTGACAGAGTTTTAGTTATCCTGAAATGTGGGATGAGGCTAAAAAGAGCCGGAAATGGGAATTTGAATATATTTTAGTCGAAATGAGGCAACATTAAAGGTTGGGACTTTAGATTTTAGTGTGTTTTTGTATGACGTGGGATTCGCAGAGGGGGCGCTGAATTTTTAGAAATTATGTAGTGATCTAACGTGGATGATCAAACAAAACAAGCAATGAACTATATAGGTACTTCTATTTGATTGTACTTGGATCATGGAGGAGTACTTTTTAGAAAATGCGATTTACACGATTTTCCAAAGTGTGATTGCCATTTTTTTTTTATTGGGGTCAACCGAATTTAGATTAATGATTTAGCCTCTGTTATCTCAAGTTTTATGAGCAAACATTATAGAAAGTAAATCTGGTGGTAAACTACAGTTCACCAAGCAGAAAAAGAAGCGATTTAGAGGTTAGGAAAATCCCAGCATGTAGTTTTAGAAGTTTAGTGAAGATTTCTTTGTAGGGGTGAACTCAAGTGGGAGATTCATGGGGGAGGAAGTAATTTTTGGCAATTTCATAGTAGATTTGTAGAAAGCACTGGTCACTTATCCTTTTGATTGATGACGAAACATGAAGAGAAATAGTCCTATAATTTAAGGCTATTGTAACAGCAAGCAAACTGGAGCAAAGATCTCGGACACAAATTATACTGATGAATATGTATTTATTTGCGTGCACGTGGCCAACGCTGAACTATAAAATCTTTTCACCGTAAAACTGGAAATACATGAAAATAAATAAGTCTTACACACATGTTTTAAGACAAAACAAAGCAAATTATAAAAGAGTAAAAATTCAAATAGGTTTAGAGAACTATGCGTTGCTTACCTCTATTTTTGCCAAGCTACTTGGCCCAGAGCCAACGTCTATCACAAGCGGAACAAACGTCCGACTCCCATGTTGACTGATTCGAAAAAAAGAAGGCGGTGTAGAGGCACGACAGTTACCCCATGTGCATGTCTTCCGGAAGAGGACGGTGCTGAATACAAAATGTCCCCTTCCTGAATTATGACCGACCAACATGTGAAACTCCTACGTTTACAGATATTATTATTTTTTTAATTAGTTTAACATAAATTTTGAATTATCAGTATTGTCACGATTGTCACGAAATTGCTCCCGTGGAGTTAGAGAATGTACTAATACAAATGGTAATAATGATGATTAATAGTAGCTATTTCGACGAGTGAATGTCGAGACGTATTCGATGGGGCACGATCTTGTTCGAACAATACATCTTCCGGATTATGAGTGGTGATTAACTGGACGACTCTAGGATAGTGAAATCTTTCAAGGAATTCACAATAACAGTCCTATATAACGGTTTCTGTAACACTTTCTTCTTCTTCTACAGAAAGTGGAATCTACATGCCGAAATCACATATTGCATAGAGACAGTAACCATCGCATTGTGGAGTGGTCGTTCGTGGAGTTCACGAGGGTAATTGACTGACCAGTATCGAAAGTTTTATTTATTAACCATCCCCAATAAATGGAAGCACACTTTATCACTGCAGATCGGAACATCCGTTGGGAGGATCTTCTGGTGAATGTTCTGGCACAAACTTTGCTCCTGTGCAACCATTATCCAGTAGGGATGTCCGTGGAGAAACACTCTTGGAGATTTCTGTATTGAAGTTGCCACAGCGGCTGTATTTTCTTGCCTGTATTGGTCCTAGGATGGCCAGGACTTTTCTTGTTTAAAGCCGATAATGTTTGTCTAAAGTTAGAAACTCACTGACAAATTGTTTTCCGTCCGGTATAGTATAATGTTGACGGAGGGCAAAGTGCCTTCGGAACACTTCCACATCAACACACGATGCTCTCTCCTCTGAGACATACTAAGCGTAAATAATAATAACTTTAAAATGAAACAGAAAATAATCGGCATTTAATATATTTTATATAAACTTTATACGTTTTTTTTTATTAGATTTTATATATATGTAAGAATACCCATCCCAGGACGGGTAAAATTATTTCCTCGAACAGAACAGTTTTTCACTACTTTGATGCCCTCTTATAAAAATAAACATATAATGCTACTAAACCTTATGTCTAAAATCCTGATTCTAATTTTGATCAAGATCCATTACATGATTTTGATTATAGAAAATGTTTAACATTTAAGGCTTAAGCTTAAGGGGTCTTAAGAAGAAATTGGAATTCGAGGAACTTAGCTTCATTGGTGTCTCATGACTGTGAATCAATTCAATGCAATTTTGATATATTTGAATTTTCATAAAGGATGTTGCGCCTATATTATGCACCATAAAAACCCTTTAAATTACACCAAAGAAACTAAAATCTGGGGAATATGTATTAATTAATGTCTAATACCTGTTGTTAAAATTTCACAAAAATCGGAGGTATCTGAATTTTAACGAAGGGTTTCCAACCCTGTTTTAACCCATTTGCATCAACTAAATCAAACTTAATATAACCCATATTACGACCTCTTACGCCTAGAAGTTGTGTTCCAAAATTCATAATGATCGGTTAATTAGTCTAGGAGTAAATCCTATACATACAAATATATAAATATATACACATACCTAACTTTATATAGTAGTATGAAAATATATCTATGCTAAGTAAGCTCCACGGAGGTGCCTATGTTTCATCCCTGCAGGGCATCATCAGGCTAAATGTCTGATGATTTTCTGTGTGAATGAAACATGGACGCCTCTGTTTAGCTTACTTGCCATAGATATATTTTAATACTACTACTAAGTTCTGCTCACGTATTGAGCACCGTTAAAATAAATACTGAAAATATATATGCACAATATATTATATCACGTTATAATATTACTAGCAAATATATGCTCCCTATTTTTGCTAGGCTGAGAGGATGCGGTCATGATGAACGAACTACATACACTGAACCCCAAAGGAGGAGGTAATTACTGAGAGGATGATATTATGACGAATGACCCCCTCCCCCCCCCCAAAAAAAATGTAGGAGTTAATGCCTGGGAGCATGACATGGAACCAAGATAGATAGTACACTACTACACATAAAAAAGGAGAAGGTACTCCTGGGAAGATTGTATCGTGTGGAACGAACGTATACTATACTGCCCCCCCCCCAAAAAAAAAATAGATACGGTAATGCCTGGGAGGAATGTATCATGACGAATTAAAATATACTACAATAAATTAAATAATCATAAATTATTTTAATGTCAATATGGTTAAGATAGCTGGAAAAAACTTTCTCAGTTATTCATTTAGATAACATTATAAATAATGGCAACTTTCATTGTCCCCTGCGAAACGCTGAAATGAAAATTAGGCGGAAAAATATAGTCGCCATCTTTATAATCAAAGAGAACTGTACGAACTAAGGAAGAACAATAACTCCCTTTAATATTTTTTTAGTTAAAAAAGACATGTTTATAAACTTAAGTTATCGTTCTTCCTTAGCTAGCATCTTTCTCGACTTGTTTTATACTTTCCCAACCTAATTTCTGGGTTTTACGATGAAACTTGGCATAACAACAAAAAATATTAAAAATCATAAGTTGTTTTTTTACGATGAAACTTGGCATAACAACAAAAAATATTAAAAATCATAAGTTGTTTTTTTACGATGAAACTTGGCATAACAACAAAAAATATTAAAAATCATAAGTTGTTTTTTTACGATGAAACTTGGCATAACAACAAAAAATATTAAAAATCATAAGTTGTTTTTTTACGATGAAACTTGGCATAACAACAAAAAATATTAAAAATCATAAGTTGTTTTTTTACGATGAAACTTGGCATAACAACAAAAAATATTAAAAATCATAAGTTGTTTTTTTACGATGAAACTTGGCATAACAACAAAAAATATTAAAAATCATAAGTTGTTTTTTTACGATGAAACTTGGCATAACAACAAAAAATATTAAAAATCATAAGTTGTTTTTTTACGATGAAACTTGGCATAACAACAAAACATATTAAAAATCATAAGTTGTTTTTTTACGATGAAACTTGGCATAACAACAAAAAATATTAAAAATCATAAGTTGTTTTTTTACGATGAAACTTGGCATAACAACAAAAAATATTAAAAATCATAAGTTGTTTTTTTACGATGAAACTTGGCATAACAACAAAAAATATTAAAAATCATAAGTTGTTTTTTTACGATGAAACTTGGCATAACAACAAAACATATTAAAAATCATAAGTTGTTTTTTTACGATGAAACTTGGCATAACAACAAAAAATATTAAAAATCATAAGTTGTTTTTTTACGATGAAACTTGGCATAACAACAAAAAATATTAAAAATCATAAGTTGTTTTTTTACGATGAAACTTGGCATAACAACAAAAAATATTAAAAATCATAAGTTGTTTTTTTACGATGAAACTTGGCATAACAACAAAAAATATTAAAAATCATAAGTTGTTTTTTTACGATGAAACTTGGCATAACAACAAAAAATATTAAAAATCATAAGTTGTTTTTTTACGATGAAACTTGGCATAACAACAAAAAATATTAAAAATCATAAGTTGTTTTTTTACGATGAAACTTGGCATAACAACAAAAAATATTAAAAATCATAAGTTGTTTTTTTACGATGAAACTTGGCATAACAACAAAAAATATTAAAAATCATAAGTTGTTTTTTTACGATGAAACTTGGCATAACAACAAAAAATATTAAAAATCATAAGTTGTTTTTTTACGATGAAACTTGGCATAACAACAAAAAATATTAAAAATCATAAGTTGTTTTTTTACGATGAAACTTGGCATAACAACAAAAAATATTAAAAATCATAAGTTGTTTTTTTACGATGAAACTTGGCATAACAACAAAAAATATTAAAAATCATAAGTTGTTTTTTTACGATGAAACTTGGCATAACAACAAAAAATATTAAAAATCATAAGTTGTTTTTTTACGATGAAACTTGGCATAACAACAAAAAATATTAAAAATCATAAGTTGTTTTTTTACGATGAAACTTGGCATAACAACAAAAAATATTAAAAATCATAAGTTGTTTTTTTACGATGAAACTTGGCATAACAACAAAAAATATTAAAAATCATAAGTTGTTTTTTTACGATGAAACTTGGCATAACAACAAAAAATATTAAAAATCATAAGTTGTTTTTTTACGATGAAACTTGGCATAACAACAAAAAATATTAAAAATCATAAGTTGTTTTTTTACGATGAAACTTGGCATAACAACAAAAAATATTAAAAATCATAAGTTGTTTTTTTACGATGAAACTTGGCATAACAACAAAAAATATTAAAAATCATAAGTTGTTTTTTTACGATGAAACTTGGCATAACAACAAAAAATATTAAAAATCATAAGTTGTTTTTTTACGATGAAACTTGGCATAACAACAAAAAATATTAAAAATCATAAGTTGTTTTTTTACGATGAAACTTGGCATAACAACAAAAAATATTAAAAATCATAAGTTGTTTTTTTACGATGAAACTTGGCATAACAACAAAAAATATTAAAAATCATAAGTTGTTTTTTTACGATGAAACTTGGCATAACAACAAAAAATATTAAAAATCATAAGTTGTTTTTTTACGATGAAACTTGGCATAACAACAAAAAATATTAAAAATCATAAGTTGTTTTTTTACGATGAAACTTGGCATAACAACAAAAAATATTAAAAATCATAAGTTGTTTTTTTACGATGAAACTTGGCATAACAACAAAAAATATTAAAAATCATAAGTTGTTTTTTTACGATGAAACTTGGCATAAGAACAAAAAATATTAAAAATCATAAGTTGTTTTTTTACGATGAAACTTGGCATAACAACAAAAAATATTAAAAATCATAAGTTGTTTTTTTTACGATGAAACTTGGCATAACAACAAAAAATATTAAAAATCATAAGTTGTTTTTTTTACGATGAAACTTGGCATAACAACAAAAAATATTAAAAATCATAAGTTGTTTTTTTACGATGAAACTTGGCATAACAACAAAAAATATTAAAAATCATAAGTTGTTTTTTTACGATGAAACTTGGCATAACAACAAAAAATATTAAAAATCATAAGTTGTTTTTTTACGATGAAACTTGGCATAACAACAAAAAATATTAAAAATCATAAGTTGTTTTTTTACGATGAAACTTGGCATAACAACAAAAAATATTAAAAATCATAAGTTGTTTTTTTACGATGAAACTTGGCATAACAACAAAACATATTAAAAATCATAAGTTGTTTTTTTACGATGAAACTTGGCATAACAACAAAAAATATTAAAAATCATAAGTTGTTTTTTTACGATGAAACTTGGCATAACAACAAAAAATATTAAAAATCATAAGTTGTTTTTTTACGATGAAACTTGGCATAACAACAAAAAATATTAAAAATCATAAGTTGTTTTTTTACGATGAAACTTGGCATAACAACAAAACATATTAAAAATCATAAGTTGTTTTTTTACGATGAAACTTGGCATAACAACAAAAAATATTAAAAATCATAAGTTGTTTTTTTACGATGAAACTTGGCATAACAACAAAAAATATTAAAAATCATAAGTTGTTTTTTTACGATGAAACTTGGCATAACAACAAAAAATATTAAAAATCATAAGTTGTTTTTTTACGATGAAACTTGGCATAACAACAAAAAATATTAAAAATCATAAGTTGTTTTTTTACGATGAAACTTGGCATAACAACAAAAAATATTAAAAATCATAAGTTGTTTTTTTACGATGAAACTTGGCATAACAACAAAAAATATTAAAAATCATAAGTTGTTTTTTTACGATGAAACTTGGCATAACAACAAAAAATATTAAAAATCATAAGTTGTTTTTTTACGATGAAACTTGGCATAACAACAAAAAATATTAAAAATCATAAGTTGTTTTTTTACGATGAAACTTGGCATAACAACAAAAAATATTAAAAATCATAAGTTGTTTTTTTACGATGAAACTTGGCATAACAACAAAAAATATTAAAAATCATAAGTTGTTTTTTTACGATGAAACTTGGCATAACAACAAAAAATATTAAAAATCATAAGTTGTTTTTTTACGATGAAACTTGGCATAACAACAAAAAATATTAAAAATCATAAGTTGTTTTTTTACGATGAAACTTGGCATAACAACAAAAAATATTAAAAATCATAAGTTGTTTTTTTACGATGAAACTTGGCATAACAACAAAAAATATTAAAAATCATAAGTTGTTTTTTTACGATGAAACTTGGCATAACAACAAAAAATATTAAAAATCATAAGTTGTTTTTTTACGATGAAACTTGGCATAACAACAAAAAATATTAAAAATCATAAGTTGTTTTTTTACGATGAAACTTGGCATAACAACAAAAAATATTAAAAATCATAAGTTGTTTTTTTACGATGAAACTTGGCATAACAACAAAAAATATTAAAAATCATAAGTTGTTTTTTTACGATGAAACTTGGCATAACAACAAAAAATATTAAAAATCATAAGTTGTTTTTTTTACGATGAAACTTGGCATAACAACAAAAAATATTAAAAATCATAAGTTGTTTTTTTTACGATGAAACTTGGCATAACAACAAAAAATATTAAAAATCATAAGTTGTTTTTTTACGATGAAACTTGGCATAACAACAAAAAATATTAAAAATCATAAGTTGTTTTTTTACGATGAAACTTGGCATAACAACAAAAAATATTAAAAATCATAAGTTGTTTTTTTTTCTTTCTAAAATATGTTTTCAGTTAAAAAATATAAATTGTTCATGAGCTATGCCGAAACCTATTTTACTCTAAATAATTGACATGACTGAAATAGGAATTAACTCAAAATAAAAAAAAGTATTTTTAGACTATTAGAATAATCTGAACACCTCTCCTTTTCTTATTTCAGTCGCATTATTTGAACGAAAATAAAAGGCCAGCATGGACGTTGTTTTCAATTATTTATTTATTGGAGGGGGATAAATGTTGATAACAGGATTTATTAAGAAGTGAAAAAACTAAAAAAAACAAACTTAAAATCTTAACAAAAATTCTTGCTAACCTGAGAGGATGGCATTATGATGAACGAACATATACTACACTGACCCCCTAACTTAGAGGATGGTATCACGACGAACGAACATTATCCCTGGGAGGACGGTCTTATAACAACAGAACCGATACTACACCACTACCCCCCCACTTAAAAATATTTCGATTAGATCAATTTTTTTTTCATCTATTTAAAATGCTTAGTCACAAATTATTATTTGTTCATGGTTACTTGGCCTTTTGGGTAAGATTCAAGTGTAGTATCTGTTCTCCACATAATGGCAGAAGTTTTTATGAAATTATCTCCCTTAAAAATGAAATTCTAAAAAAGTTAAAAAAACGCTATCCGTTTTTAAATAACATTTCTCCAATTAATTTTATTAATAATTATAATACTAGTACTATTGGTTAACCGATTTCATATATAGAAGAAAATGTGACAATACAAATTAGAAACGTATATTACAGAATATGGATTTATTAGAAACTTAAAAAAATGTGCTAATGAAAAATATCGAGATTTGTTTGAGGGAGTTTTGAGATTACTATATATACGGTATTTGAAAACACTCTTATATCATTATAATAAAAAAAAACTCTGACCGGTTTCGATATTAATATAGTTAAGATAGATGAAAAAAAATCGCATTTATTCATTTAGAATACAGAAAAAAAACCCAACTTAATAGCGATTTCTTTAAAATATGAATCTATTTTGTTTTTTGTAATATAAAAAGCTGAAAGTTGGGGGACTTTTTTCTTTCTTTTTTTCTTTTCAGGCAAATGAAATAGTTATCATCATCATCATCATCATCATCATCATCATCATCATCATCATCATCATCATCATCATCATCATCATCATCATCAGCAGCAGCAGCAGCAGCAGCAGCATCTTAAGTTGTCGTCGTCGTCCACAAAAACAACAAGAACAAAAATAAATTTAGTTTTAAAAATAAAGTATCTATTTGATTATTTAAAGTAATACTGTTAGTTATTGTGTTTAATGCGATGTTTATTTAAAAAAATATATTCCAAGGTAATCTAAGTTGTTGGTTCGTGTAAACATACGCATGCGTAAATGTAACCAGAAGTTATCATTCGAATTTCAAAATAATCATTTTGAATTTTATACGTTTTACATGTTGTAAATAATTTTACTTCTACTACAAATAAGAATATTGATATGAACAAAACTATTGCACACACACATATATATATATATATATATATATATATATATATATATATATATATATATATATATATATATATATATATATATATATATATATAAGAAAATTGTAGAACAAAAATAAAAATAAATTGTGCAGAATATTAATTTATTAGAGAGTGTTTATCAAATTATTATGCAAATGAAGCATCTGGATGAGTGTGTTTTGGCAGTGTTCCGTTGGGTATATATGATGTATTTGAAAATATTTAAATATATAATTGAATTAAATAAGCGTAACGTGTTTTTATATAAATACAGTTTAGATAAATGGAAAAAATCTCGCATTTATTCATTTAGATATGTTTATATACATGAAATAGTAATAACTTATATATATATATATATATATATATATATATATCATTATATGTGTGTGTTATTCAATTTCGGTTCTGATGGCGATGATCCGGTTGTGATGTGCTTAATACGTCCATTAGGAACGATGATACTTTTCATATAACTTGTATCTATATTGAATATCTTATATTACATAGATACACACACACACACACACACACACACACACACACTGTATATCTTTTATCACATCTCTATCTTACGCATCTTTTGCAGAACATTTACGCCCTGATTAAAGTTTTGCTGTAAAAATACCTCCTCTTGAGATATTTTGGTCTGTGTGAATGAATTTCCAATTTCCGGTAATCTCTCGAGTTCATCTCCCGTCAGCCATTCTGAAGTTTCTTCAAAGACAATAACAACAAGACTGCATCCCCATTCAATGCGGTGAGGCTTTATCAGCCATATAATAACTAAACGGTGACATGTCCAAATGCAATGGACGCAGTTCGCGAGTCGTACGATTATATTTTTCAGTTAAGTAACGGGCACAGAAAGAGCGACTTGAACAACTGTGAGAAATGATATTGAAACATGTGAGAAGCTAAAATCTTGTCGGTGTCAATTTCGAAAAGAAAGAGAAACGCTTTTGTTTAATATTTCGACCGCAGACGAATATGGATATGAATTTGGTTTTGCCTTTGATAATCGCGGATAGAAGATTCCGAGCGATGCAAATATTGAAACACCTTCATGAACGGCTGCATTTATTCGCTGCTTGAATGAATAGACCCGTTGGAAGTATGTCGAATTGATGGATTCATGATTACATTGTCGGAGATTTGTTTTATTGGATGTCCATTTGCAAAGTAACTTGTCTGCGATAGAATGGACAACGCTTTTATGTTATGAACTGTATGAAAATAATAAAGAAGGACACTATTATGTCAATATAAACATGAACAGTAAATGTTGTTTAAAACTCCAAAGAAAAAAAATCACTTTGTCAGCATGAAGATGGTTGTCGTATCCTTCTATTTGTTTTATATTTTATCTTTTGTTAGCGTGGGTTGTTGTGGTACACGGGACGATTGGGCTCTTGCTCATCCATGTCGTCTCTCCCCGTTACACTATATTAATTCTTATAATGGTTCCAGACAATTGTCATACCACCCGAGGTTCGCCTTGGTATTATTTTGACAAGGGTTTCACAGCTGCTTCAAATTCTCTAATGCACATCATGTAAGATAATGAAGAGTGGCAAAAATGAATCGTGGACGAGTCCATTGTGGGTGTGACGTCAAGAAAGAAAAAGAAAAAGGCGACTTGATAACTGTTAAAAAGGAGAAGGTTCCACAGTGCAAAGAGACTCGAAAGACGGCGGTTTCCAAAACGCGAAGAGCCGAAACGCTTGGTGATCGGAGTATCGAAGTACCGGAAGAATGGGAGTTTACCGATTTTTATGGCACCGATGAAGCTTTATTGGCTATGGTACTCGTCTTGCTGTTAGGCTTTTGTGTCCGCTGACTAAAAATGCGGCTGATAAGCAAGTTGGTACAGTGAAGGAATCCCCTGACTTGTACTTCACCAAAGTGCTTGTAGAACAATTGCTTCAGTTCACGCTCGGATAGACAATGCAGAGCAAATTGCTTTCCAATCAGATGTATATACGAACGAGTTTCTAGCGGAAACCAAGTCGGTGACCTTAGCAAGAAAAAGACTTTCATGAGACAAAAGTATGTCAAAAGATTGCTTAATATGTGTGCGTAGCCGGCGTAAACCATCCGGTAATGGCAAATAAAGAAAACCAAAGTTTTTACATATACGTTCTGTTCTTTGTCATTCTTGTTGGATCTTACCGGGTACCCTGAAAGAACGGGTAATGCAACAATACATGCTAGCCTATTGACCAGCTACAATCACAACAATGTATATTCCTCCTAGTGTCTCTCAAGGATCGACACTGATTAAATATTTTTCAGTCTTATGAACTTTTTCTCTTCGGACTTTCACACTCAAGGGAACACCTAAACTAAAATTAGTTCTGTTTTTTCGCTAGTAAATATTTCGGTATTTCTTTTTGCGAAAAGCGAAGAATGTTTTTCATTTTTTTTTCAGACTAAAGGGGGGATATAAATGATACGTTTCAAACTACAAAAAAAAAAGAAAATGTCCCGTCAAGTCTGAAAAAAATAAAAGAATGTTTGTTACACAAATTTATTTAAAAAAACAAACTAAATGTTTACAATTTAGTATTTTATAGGCGAGAGAAAAAACAACATAAACAAAATGACAATGGAAAGTAAATATATCAACAACTTATTTAATTCTGAAAAATCGAGAATTAAAAACAAAAATCAAAACCTGCGCGTAAATATTTTGGGAAATATCTTTTAAGTCCATATTCGGATTCAATATAATCTTTACGACTATGAAAGTTGTGACTAAATTAGTTTTATGTTATTTCTTTGCGGGGTTCGCCTTGACATAATTCTGACAACCTAGTAAGTATCTTTAACAATCAGACTCTTCTTTGTTTGAATGAGGTATGGTCTGGCTCGGTCATAGGAAGTGAGCCCTTCCAGGCATTATCTCCTATCTCAGAAGGATGGTGGTGTTTTATTGCCGGTCGTCTGAGGCGTCACTACTGAGTAATGCCGACGGATTCGTCCTCAGCTATTTTTCTATAAGCCAGAGTGTCCCCCTATCCTCCCGGAGAAACTTGTATTCCTTCCACCCACATGTACACTAGAAGGGCACGGAGAGTATTGGAATCCTAAGGAAGCTTATTGCTACTCAAATTCCAGAGACACCCATTGGAAGTTTTCAGCGATAACTAAATAGTAAACGGCTGTTGCGAGAACGCAAAGTGATTTGCAACAGTAACCGAGAGAAGTGGCGAGTGCTGGAAATCTGGGGAGACTTGTTGTCACTCAGACACCGTGGAACACCATCTGTCTCTGCCAGTGAGCGATCACCGGTAGTGACTCGTATGAGAACTAGTGAATAAGAAATAATAACTCTGTATGTTGGTACATAGTTATTAGTCATTATTCACTAGTTTTCACACGAGTGCATGGTGCTATCCCTCCTCGGTCTTTCCATCCTCCAGGGTGACAAAAGGTTGGTACATAGTGATAACTATTATTATCGATAGTAACATACGCATATGCCCTAGAAGAAAAGTAACATTATCTGTCCGTGTTTCAATCAATCAGAGGAGGTGGTGACGATGCCTACCCTATCCAGGTATAAAGTCGCCTGGGACAGATATTTAGAAGGTATAGATACGTATATATCTTCTGTCTTTTTACATGGCCTGTTGCATTTTATTAATACATTTGATTTGATTGAAATGCGTCTAATGGTTAATGGGATAGCGCGGTGAGGAGAATGGATAAATCCTTATACTCTATTTCGTTCGTCTCTGAAATAAAATGATCTGATTTGTGAGATGATGGTTGCAATCTATTACCTAGACAGGTGCGCCTGCGAGTTGAATGATATACTTTATCTCTCTGTAAGAATCTAGGTTGATGTTGCTATTTAGTCTTAGTTGGGGACTGATTTGGGAAGGTGTAGTTTCGACAATTAGGATGAGGAAGGGACAAAGGAAACTATAATACTTTACGCCCTCTTTTCTCTTTCGTGCTCTTTAGAACAACATTTGAAACTCACTCTCTGCTGGATCCGAAAAGTCCTACGAATCCAATTCAATTAGAGATCAGTGGAAGTTGACTGTCAAGCACCATTGTGAAACCATTTCTAGCATTACCTCGACAAGATGAACTTATCACGAAGCCAAAAGTTGGCAGCTGCTTTGCACAGCGAAAAAGAAATGACTTCAAAATTTGGACATGGATCAAAATATTGGACAATCTCTGTAAAATGACTGTCGTTCATTTGTAATTCTCAAAATGAATAACTGACCCGAGTAAGTGGTTTGTTGGAAATAATTACTCTCCAATAATTTTAATAATTTTATGTTTCATAACGTTGGGTAATCCGCAGCACAAACGGATCAAGAGAACTAGGAGACGAGTGGCGACTATTTTAAATATTAATAAGAATGTATTCTCAGTTTTGAAAATATAATGCCGAGAGTACATGTGTGTGTTTTTAGATCGAGGGTTTCAGAAAGATAACTCAAAGTTCTTGGAAAGGTACTTTTGCTATATGGCATTTAATTCCTTATTTGCAGGATTTACATTTAAGGGTGGAGCAGCGACGACAGAATGAAAATGTTAAAACATATGTGTGTAGAAAGCATGTGTGTATAATATAGGGAAGGGAAGCGAGAGTTACGAGGCTTCCGAAAGTAAAACTAAGGTCCACTTTCTACTCTCTTTATAATAGTATATATATATATATAGTTATAAACTAGCCGTGTTTTCCTAGCGTTGCTTAGAGAAAAAATAATTCAAAATACAGTCATTGTTACAATTTTTTTAAATAATTGGATAAAAAATCGTTTTCGTTTTCCCTAAGTTTACTTTTGATTTTGATAATTAAATGTGTATTTATTAAAGTTACGTATAGGCGAGAAACACACAGACACGTGATACCTTTTCTGATTGTTATATTAATGCAGAGTTGATGAAACATTTCTTGGGGGTTGCTTTTAACAATACAGCCGAAACGAATAAAAAAGCATCCGTTCAATTTTACACAATAAGAAGCTCGTCATGTTATAATTAAAAAAAAAAAGGATTTAACAAATGTTTTTAGGTTTACCTTATTTTATTTTTGATTTAAATAAATATTCGATTAAAAGTAAATAAAAAAAATCAATGCGTATTTGTAGTAGTCATAAAGATTGAAATTTGTTTCCTCTGGTGGAGACGAGTCCTAATGAGGTTGTTTGGTCACACCATGACCAATCAGACTACAAAGCGTAGTAATATCAACCGGAACTTTTACGGACGCCATCCGGAAACTGTCATGGGTTCAGATAGCTTCCAGGCAGCTACGATGAAATACGTAGACACGCTCTCCTGTCACCTGTTGACGAGTCACTCTGAGCACGGCTATCTTTATTTGAAGATATATTGCCCCTAGAAAAGACTTTCAGCAGCCGACATTTATCAACTTTAATTCCTTTTAATTCACTGTTGTAACCTCTGAGAACCTACACTCAACTGTGTATGTCATAAATAAATTAATATAATTTGTTGTTTATAGAAGGCTTTGTTTTATTTTCTTCGGCGATCCTTTATTACAGATTATTATAAGCGAGAACCTTATGATTTATGTGAAGATTAGCTCCTATAAAATGGTGATCCCGACGTGATCTTATAATTCATGTGAAGATTAGCTCCTATATATTTATCAGTTATGTATAGGCGAGCAGCACATACGCACGTGCAACATATTATCTGACAGTTTTATTAATACAGAGACTGTTGATGTGTTGATGACTTTTTTTGTAGTTAGTCACAATGGATGGCGTCTGGATTGTCCTTTTTTCAAAGAGTCGATTGTTAACTGGAATTTTCGTTCTCCTCTCTTCTTTTTCAAATTGATTAAATATTTTTTCAAACACGTCTATGTATCTCGATAAGAAACTTTGTCTGTCAGTCAGCCCGAGCGTCGGTCAGTCAATGTGTCATGTTTAACTTTGAAATAACATTTTTATCGGTCGGTATTAGTTCAGCTTGAAATAGTATATGTTTTTGTTTTGTCGTGATCAAATTTACAATAGGGCTAGACGGACCCGTAACCGGCTTCTCAACATGCACGTTTCTTTCCTAAACAATTATTGGTAAGATTCATAAGATTTTCTTTTATGAATGAAATACGTTAAAAATGAAAACTAGGAATTTGATATGATTTTAGATTGGGAAGAAGGAAACCTCGATCTAACATCACACCAAATCACAACATAAAGAAAGCAGATACACTTGTTTACTCGAGTCGACGTAAGGTAAAATCAAAGAAAAATAAACAAACAGAAACACTCATTTTTAGCAAATATTTTTTGTCAATTCTCATTCAGAGCTAGCAGGAATATTCCGCGTAGATAAGCACTGACATTGAAATGTGAGCGATAGCTTTCGGAAAGAGAAGGAACGTATATAATTAAATAATTTCATTTAGGCAAGTAATAAAGAATGGTATACAACAGAAGATAGTGTAGGTACAGAATTAGGGGGTTTGCGAAAATGTACTTTCTCGAGAACGCCGTTGCCTTCGAACTTTTGTGGGCTTGTGTCACAAATGCAGCCAGGCTGATGTCAACCAAAGTAGAGAAACTGGACAAAGAAGGAATGGCTACTTTCGAACTGCCGACTGAGTGCTCGGTCGTGATGCAGTCAAACCTTGTCCCAAATCGTGGCTAACAGGGAAGATGAAAAAAGAATTGGGTTGGCTGCCTGCGACTGCTTTCATGGATTTCTGTCAACCGATGTCCTGGTGGTTTAGAGGAAATAGTTGAAAAGAGACCGGAGTCCAGTGTGCTTGGGTTTATATAGACTGGCTTATGTAACCCATAAGGGAGAAGTGATTTGGTTGCCTGTCGGCCAATCCAAAGGGACAAGGGAAACAACCACTGACTAATCAATAAGTATGTTATAAATTCTAATAATGGATAACAAATCATCTTTAATACTTGTATTCAAAAAGTATCATCATAAAAATAAAATACATTAATAAAAAATATCTAATTACTAACATGGCAGAAAATTGATTTAAACAATTTCTAACCCTCGGATTTACGTTTTTTGCACTTTAATATCCTCATTAATATTTATTCAAATAAATATATCTGACATATGCTTTATATTTAAA
The DNA here is from genome assembly GCA_963556195.1 of Sepiola atlantica. Lineage (NCBI taxonomy): Eukaryota > Metazoa > Mollusca > Cephalopoda > Sepiida > Sepiolidae > Sepiola > Sepiola atlantica. Next base: position 186,965,772 of record OY744515.1, read on the forward strand.
GTGACAATATAAGCAATATACGCATAATATATATATATATATATATATATATATATATATATATATATATATATATATATATATATATATAAGACTTGTAAATATTTTTGTTCTGATCTACCGTAATTTTGAACGATGTAAGAATATAATCTTCTTTATATTTTAACGTTATTATCACGTAAGTTTGAATTTGTAAAGTTTTTCACTTATATAACCTTTACGCTGACACTGTTTTACCAGAACCTGACCAGGGTCATACTGAAGTGGAATATGTGTTTTGTTAGTGTATCTAGTCTAGTTTCCAATAGTACCCCGAACACAAACGGACGGAAAATACTGTTAGAAGCAGCAGGGAATGTTGTTTATACGTATTGACTCTTGATTAGGCAAAATCTCAAATCGGCAATGTTTTTCAACCAATCGTAAACGTGAAGATATTGACTGTCGAAAATTCGCGCGTAATATAAAAACTCAAACACAGCGTTTTTCTTCCCCTTTCCTTGTTTTCTGTCACAGAAAACACACATACGTACGCCATATTCTGCCAAGGCCTTTTGGAATTCGAAAGCTCTCTCGAGACGCAACGGGAGACACGTATGAACTAATAAACATAGCAACAGCATATACACACTGCTAACCGAACTCATACTTATAGTCCCTCACTAACTCAACAGGTACGCTAATATACACGTGCAGCTACACTACATATCATATTTACACACACTGTCAAACGTAAGCGCACACGGTGCCAGCCGAAATGGACATGTATATTTAAATTCTTTTTAGAGGTAAACAACTTATCTTAACTTGGAACGTTATAAGACTTTCTGAACTTTTGTATTGTACTAACTCTTTATCTTTCGTTGTCTTAACTAGTTGTCAATACAAAAAGTTATTTTTGTATGGTAGACTTTGTCATTCTTTCTTTTGATATTGCCTTTATCGATTTATGATGAAGTTATAAATGGAAATGCATTCTCACTCGTAAATCTAAATACTCTTGTATTTGTTTTTAAATAATCTAAAACATTGCTGCTTAAACGATGATAATCCGAAATTAAAAAAAATCTTCACTCACCATCTGATGCATCATAATCGATACAGTGATCCGAAAATCGTTAAAAATTTCATTAACAACAGAAACACAAACAGATCGATACTAATCGATAGTAATGTAAAGAAATTGCTACAAAAGCAAAAAACAAAAACAAATAAGATAATCGAGTGAGGGGAGGAAGGATGCAATATCCAATTCCCATTGGCTGTTAGAAGCAGCAGCAAAAGCGCCGCCCCCTAAAGTCCAATCCTTCCTCACCGTGATAGGGGTGGTGGCAACATGGTAGTGACAGAGCCTCCACGGCTAACAGGGCTCTGGTGAAAATACAGGAGGAGTCGGCATCAGTTCGATCTGTTGTCTTTGGTTGTCTCTGTCTCCGAGTGTCAGACGCGGAAGCGCAACTCAATGGAATGATTCTGCGCTATTATTTTGTCTGCTTTGAGCAAAACCAAAATGGCTTCGCAGGCAACCGCTGAATCGTTCTCTCGGTGTCAGGGATAAAAACATGAAATCTTTCAGGTTAATGAATAGCTGTGACACATTGGAAAACTTCATGCAGACCATACAATCCTGACGCACAATCTTCGTGAGCTATATGCAGAAGTCAGACTCGCGTAGCAACAACAACGACAACAACAACAACAACAACAACAACAGGAAGATAAAAACAACAGCAGCAGCAGAAGCGGCAGAAACAAATGTTGTTACGTATTAACTCTCGATGTGACAAACCTCAAATCAGCATAATCTTTCAACCAATCATAGCGCAGTACATATTAATTTCCAAATATTCGCGCATACTATAAAACCAAAACAGCGTTTTTCTTTTTTTTTCTTCTGATTTTTCTTTCCATACCCGACGCATGTGGATACGTCATTAAAAGTTAACATCGGTCTCTGGCCGAAGACCCTCAACCGACACAATGAGAGACCCATACGAGCGACTAAACATAGTGGCACCATATATACACTGCAAATCGAACTTTCTCACACAAAAGTTCATGCATATACTATCTCACTGGCACGTTAATATAAACGCTGTTCACACTGCCTACCTCATTTACAAACACTGTCACGCGTAAACGCACACGGCGTCAGCCGAAATGAACATGCTTACTAAAATTCTCTTTACAGACGAAACAATTTTCCTTCACTTAAAACGTTCGAAGGCCTAAGACTCTGAACTTTCGTATTCTACCAACTCTTTATATTATTCGTTTTCTTAACAAGTTTTCAAATAAAACTAATTACGTTCATAATTGATTTTGATTTTGTCAAATGTCCTATCCCCAACAACTATATATCCTACATTTTCCATTGATACTACTTCCCCGGCCTTCGGGCTAGGATCAATGTGTAGTATCTGTTTTGATTAGAACTCTTCAAGTGCGAAAAGATTTTTGTTCCTCATTCAGAATGCGTTTTTTGAGGGAACTGGGTTTTCCTTACATTGAAACGACCTTCTGTTTAAGTCAATTTCAACTACGTGGCAGCTTACCCCTGGTTTGCGCCCGCGGGGAAAAATGGCGATGGAGGGGGGGGACTACTGACAGCTGTTGTATATGTAGAGCATGAACAGAAGGAATCGTCCACGTTCCACTACAATGAGTGGTGTCTGATAAACGGAAGTTAAAATAATGGAATTTTAAGAAATAAATTATATTTTAAAATTAAAAGCTAAGAAATGTCCTCCATTTTAGCTTGCAAAACTCAACTATTTTCCGCTCAATGATTAAAAACCACATTCCTCTTTAACACTGCAGAGAAGTAATGGATTGACACTTACCGGCATTTTCCCATCGTACTCCAAGAAGACATTCGAACAGTGAATTAAACCTAAGAGTTTTGTAAATCTAAGTCATAGCGTGGGCACAAAACTGCCAGCAGCCTCATGACACATTAGCAATTTAACTTATTTTTCGCACACTTTACAGAAGGTTCAAAAGTTGACGGCAACGGAAACTTTCTGTTATTGTGCAGATGCAACATGTCACCGCCGCTCGTTTGACTGTTGCATATCGAGTCGGGTGCACCAAGTGGTTTATTCTGTGCATTATAATTCCTTAACACGAGTTAATAATTGAACTGGTACGAACTTTGAATTATTAATTTGCAATAAATATAAAAATTACACTTCGAACAAATTAGGCACCAGGCCATCAACAGTGTGAGAAAAATGGGGGTCGTTGGCCATCCTTTAGCTACTCTTATATATTTGTCTATTCTACTCTTGACTAGAATCATTATAGTTACCACAATACCACATTTACTCAAGGAGCCATCATACTTAAAATATTCTTAAGGTGTTGAGAAATTTAAATTTTATTCATAAATATATGCAGTGGCGAACCAAGGGAGGGGGCACAGGGAGCCCCGGGCGCCAATGTTAGAGGCGGCAAAATCTCTCCGGTCGTGACCAAGCCTTGAACTATTCAAAAATCGTTTTCGCACCTATTTTCTAATGGGGCCTCTCAGAGAGTTCTCTAACAGCTAGGGGACAATTTTATTTATTGCTGGTGCCTTGGCCTTGTCCATCTAGGTCACCTGGCCACTGCGTATATCTCATCAGAAATAATTAATATTTCTATTATTTTTCGGTTTGAACTTCTTAGAAATTAATTGAATCAATTTTCAATTTATGGAAAATTTGAAAAATTATGTTTCTACATTATCTCTCAAATAGTTATTTTCACTAGGCCTGCTTGTTTGATGAGATAAAATTACCCAGTTGTATTTGAAATATATGTTTAAAGATAATTATATTCTTTTTTCCTGAATAAGTCCCTAAAGTTTCATTAAAATTTGACAATTATACCGGATATCTTATACATATTTTCCAAATATCTCTAGTTGATAGAAACATTTGTCTTAATAATGACACAAAGATTGTTCTCAGTCTTTGAGCTGGAATAAAGTGTAGCATTAGAGTTATGAATAACATTAAATTATCAACATTTTAAGTATATTTGACCCCTTAAGTAAATGTGCTATTGTGGTGACTGCAACGATTCTTCTCTAAGGGACAAATAGAGTAAACAAAGGGATGATCAATGACATATATATCACCCCACACTTTCTATGGCCTCATTCTTAATTTGTCAAAATGTATATTTTATATTTTTTCGCAAATAAATAATCCGGAATGTAGCATTCCAGTGAAATTGTTAAAATTATATATATATATATATATATATATATATATATATATATATATATATATATATATATATATATATATATATATATATATGAACATAAAGATAGAGGCAAAATGCCTTCATAAAAACCATGTGTTAGATGCAGATATTTTTATTAAAAAAAAAAATGAATAAAAACATTTTTTTTTCATGTTTGGCCAAAAAATGTTGAATTAATTAGGTTAAATGTGCGGGGTGTTGTCGTGATGCAGTTGTCAGTTTTTTGCCGTCTCGTCTTTTGCGCCTAACTGCGTCACGGAGACGCCGGAGAACATCTTGATAGTACTCCTTTGTCACTTTCTGTCTTTTTGATGCGTATTCGTGATGCACAATATCCACGAATATCAAAGAAGACAGTCAGCATCATCTTGATTTTGCTTCACACCTGTCGCACTTTTTTGGCCTTGGAGACTCGGGATGCTTCCAATTGCTACGACCGTATTTTTGTTTCTAGGTCGTACCCGTACACCCATGACTCGTCTTTCAAAAACCCAAGATCAGTTTCGGCGGTTTCCAGAAGGTCCTGTGCAACTTGAAAACGGAGGCCCTTTTGTTCCTGTGACAACAACTGGGACACAAATTTCGTTGCCACTATGTGCATGTTCAAATCATCACACAAAATTGTATGTGTGGAATCTTTACTCGCTCCGCTATCTTGGGCGATCTCCTGCACGGTGGAACGACGATCTTGCATCACCAAATTTCGCACCCTCTCAACAATAGCTGCACTTCGAGCAGTTTAGGGCCTACCAGAACGCTGGTCACTCTGCGCTGATGTGCGGCCATTTTTGTATCGGTTGAACCACTCCTTAATTTGTGTTACACCCATCGCATCTTCTCCAAACACCCGCTGGATCTTACGAATTGTTTTGCTTTGAGAATCACCAAGCCTTTGACAAAATTTGATGCAGTACCTCTGCTCAACACGTTTAGTCATCTTGAGAGAATCGGTAATCCGACGAACACGTTGTGTAGCACCTCATTCAGCGACTAACACGCAGGAAGGCGGTGATAAAATTCACACATGCGCATTAAGATGTGTTCCTTCACTGTGCAGAGTGGCGCCGCCTTAAGGTCTCTCTTTCGCACGAAAAAAAAATGAAGGTCGGATACTTATTGGACAGGCCTCGTATACGTGGGTGTTTTGGTGTGTGCATTTTTGTCAATATGTGTCTATGTTTGAACGTAAGTATCTGAGATAATATATAACAACTAAATAAAGAGATTATAAAGATAAATTTATCTATTATTATTTTTTTGACTTCTTGTTATGCAGCAGCTGATGATCGATATATACTTCTGAAGAACCTCTTTGGAAACATCCTTAATGTCTAAATTTAATCTTTTCCGTCCACTTAGATCAAAGTTCAGTCGTCAAGTTCGGTCAAGTTAAGATGTTGGCATAGTGCCAACAACTGTTAACCTGACTGCATCAGTGAAGTTGTCGACGAGAAGTTTCAAGAGATGCATTTTACAACGTCACTTAAAAATAAATATAATACAAGATGGCGACCTATTTCTCAACCCCTCTTTTCTGTTTTTATCATGAAATACTCGAGCTTGAGATGTGTTATATGACATTTTTAAAAAATCCTATTTTAAACGTCATAAATTTTAACGAGGCCCAGTACAACCTACCGCCGAACCACCGACCAAGGGAGAGGCCCAACGTTTCTACCGGACCACGGAAAGGATTTTATAAGCAATATCTTTTTATTTCTTTATATATTTTTACATTTATATATATGTATTTACATTTGATTTATCCATTCATATATATATATATATATATATATATATATATATATATATATATCTAAATGAATAAATGCGAAGTATTTTTTCATTCACCACAACTATATTACTATCAAAACAGTCTACTGTCATTTTAATCAATACACTATAATCTTTTTAAATATTGCATATATAGGCACAAACATAGCACTTTGTATATCTAATTTGCATAATTATTTTTAAGCAGTTCACAATAAATTAAGGTTTGGTGTTATTCGGTTGTAATTTGATAATGATCCTATTCATCTATATATACGGAATATTTTTTAAATTAAAGTGATTTTATGAAACAGATTATAAATTATTAAAACTTTTCACTTAAAAAAAACTGTGCAAAAATTATTTCTTCATAATTTAATTTGCCTATAGCTTTTTATACGTTCGGTTTTATTCTTTAAACGCCCTCCTCCTCTTTGATTTTTACAAATGTTTTTTTTATTTTATAAATTATATATAATTAATTTTTGAAGTTTTTACATTTTCTGTGAAAAATAAATAAGTTGTTTTAATGCCTTATTTGTAAAGTTTAACAACACATTTATTGCTTTATGTTTACAAACCTACTTTTCACTATTCTCATTGACAAATGCAAACAAAAGTTTAGTAGTATCACTGAGCTGATCAAATTATGAAAACAAAAGATTCGTATTTTGATATAATTGTAGTTTTACACCCTTGACAAAATCACCCAACCTCCCACAAATAAAGAACATTAGATTCTACGTTTTTAGACAATTACGTGTGAACACTCTAAAAAAACTTGGCAGAGAGAGAGAAGAACAAAGCAACAAATACAAAATAATATTTGGATCCATTCTAGCGTTTAAGGGCAGTTAACAACATTCTTTTTTGTTATGAGAGCTAAATTCGCTGCGTGTTTTGGTGGATACTTTTAGGCGATTAAATGTAGTTTTATGACCTTGCCACTCGGTTGGTGGTAAAAAAATTGGTTAGCTGACCTAAAAAGTTAGAATGGCCCGGAAATAAGGAAGCATTTCACGTTAAATTTATATACGAATCTGATTCCCCACTCTAAATTCTAAATTATTTTTTTCATTCTTTCCGTTTTCTATAGTGTGCACACGTAAACAAGCAGAATTTAATTGGGGAAGGGGGTAACGGAGAGTGTTAATTTGTACATTTACCCATATTTTATTTTTTAAATCTTATATATTTTTTAACTATACGTCCCTTTTTTCTTTTAAGCAAAATGACCACCGAAAATGGCCACAAAAGAAGATAGTTATCTTTCACCAAGACAGTGCACCGCATCACAAGTCGATCGCAACGACGGTAAAACTACATGAATTGCACTTCCAATTGCTTTCCCACAAATCCGATTCTCAAGATCGGCCGCCGCAACTACTGGCTGTTTACAGATCTCAAAATAATTCTCCAGGGAAAGAGATTTGGCCCCGATGAAGAAGTGATATCTAGAACTGAGGCGTATTTTGAGACCAAAGACATATCATTCTGTAAAAAAGCATCAAATTGTTAGCGAAGCGTTGGAATCAGTGTACCACCTCAGAAGAAGACTATGTTGATGAATAAAGTCGAATTTTGCTTAAAAGTTGTTGTTTTTATTAGTAGTGGTCCGAAGATTAAAGAAAAAAAGTCTTCTTGGTGACGGCTTACGGTTTTGAAATCAGAAAATGACAAGCGGTGCTTATAAAAAATAACAGTTACCCATTATATTTTAGGTAGGATTTTTTTTTTTGGAGGGGGGGAGGGAATTAATAATTTATTTTCACCATTTTTTAAATTATTAACACATAAGAAAATCAACCTGGTTTTTATACTTGGAAATGTTTATTTTTTTTATTACAAATAATCAAATCAAACTTTTTATTAGGAGCGTTCTTGTCAATTTTCGATTTAAACACCGGAAGCCGTCAGAAAGTAGACTTTTTCTCTTTAACCCGTGCAAGACTTATTGAGTGATGTGTTATCGTATTCTGTCGTTGTTATTGACAAGTTTCTAAAGTTTGTGTTAGATTATATGTTCGCTCGACGTAACCGGTTTTGAATCAAGGAATCTTTATCTTATTGTACAGGAAGTCGCATTAATCTGTTTATATGCTTAAGCCAACGCATTTTCACAATAAACTGAACGTTGCATCATTTCTCCAGACGCTACTTGACATCTCACTAACACAAGAAGCATTCCTCTGCCATTTAATATGTATCGCTGGTATCTGCGCCGCATTTGATAAGCAATCTAACTGCCTTAAGCAGATCTTCATCTCTATATGAAATAACTTTATCACATGAAGAAATAACTCTATCAAGTAACTATGAAATAACTTTATCACATGATGAAATAACTTTATCAAGTAACTATGAAATAAATTCATCACATGAAGAGATAACTTTATCAAATAACTATGAAATAACTTTATCACATGATGAAATAACTTTATCAAGTAACTATGAAATAACTTTATCGCATGATGAAATAACTTTACCAAATAACTATGAAATAACTTTATCACATGATGAGATAACTTTATCAAATAACTATGAAATAACTTTATCACATGATGAGATAACTTTATCAAATAACTATGAAATAACTTTATCACATGAGGAAATAACTTTATCAAATAACTATGAAATAACTTTATCACATGATAAAATAATTTTATTAGATAACTATGAAATAACTTTATCACATCAAGTTCCAAAAATCTTAAGATATACTGCTTTTAGAAAGAAACGAAAAATAAGTTTGCTAAAGAAATTTATTTATCAAATACATAATCAAACATTTGGCAAAATTTCAATATTAGATTAAAATTTGAAAGCTAATGAAAGACTATTTCAACCACCAGATTTAAAATGCTTATATTCGGAACAGCAGGAAGTTTCATCGGATATCCTACTAGCTCGGCAGGGCGAGAGCAGTCTTAAGGCTTGCACTCGAATAATCGCGATGAAAAGCCGCTCGTAGAGCCAAGTCAATTCTCGATGGTTCTCGGTGTGCCGCGTCATTAATAGACCAAGGCGACTGAGATAGTCCCGCGTGGCCGGGCCAATCGCTCCACTCGTCTCTATGGCGATCGGTTGGAATACAAATCTGCCGAGAAAACTGGCGTATTTTGATCGCTTCTCAATTGGTAAAACATAACATAACATAAAAAAACATTACATACATATTTTCTTTTAAACAAGTGATGTATTTTTTTGATAATCCGTTAAAAAATTAGACATAAAGTGTATTCGGTATTAGTCCAAAGCGAATTATTTTTGCTTAAAAACATAATTTCAAGTGTTTTTTTGCTAATAAAAACAATACGTAAATACATTCATCGTAGTTACTTACTCTCTCGTGCAAATACTAAGTAGCATATTTGTTCCCACAAATATTTTCCTTTGTACTAGCTATAAACTCAGGTACAGTACCAACACCGCTCAAAGATAGGGTATAAATTAGTACTATTTTAATGAGATAACTTTTTATTGTGTCTACAAAGTTACTGTCTATTTGTATTTCTATAAGGTTAAGCGATTTGTCGTAATGGGAGGGAAATCAAAAGGCCAAATTCCCATTCACGATAGAAACAGATTTTTAATATACTCAGTCATGTCTACACAAGCATTTTACGGAGTCAACTAATTTGAATATTGATTTGCTAAACGAACTCTCATTTATTAACTGTTCGTTTATTTTCGTGTTCTTTATTCGATTATTGTTTTAATGTTACCCTGTTTCATTTGCGAATAATTTTATATCGTGGATGAATGTATAGTTTTGGACGAAAAGAGTTTTTTCGATCAACTAACTTGGTTGCCTGAATGTTCCCGGGCAACGCCGGGACATGGGCACCGCTAGTTGAGTATTAAAGAGTCGAGTGTGAATAAAAAGAAAGAACAACAAACAATGTAACAACAATAGCAATCACTCAGATTTGAGGAGAAACGAACAGGAATGAAGGCTGAACGTCCACCGTATGAACAGCTATGCCTATTTTTCGTTGTATTAAGCGGTGATTAGAACTAAAATACACTCGGAAAACCTATCTTCATTCGGCATACTTCCTTGGCACAGTCTGGGTAGGTGATGTTGATACCCATCGATAATACGTCATTGACAATCAGTCCGGCAAAGTTTGGGTCGTTTTTGAGGAGGTGTTGACCCTGCCTCTGTCTGGCTGATGTATGGTTCTGTGTAGTACTAGGCGGTCCGCCCTCTTAGGATTGAATTTTTAAAATAATGATGCAGACATGTTGAGTAATAACGCATAAGACGTCACGGGGAGGCTAAGGGCATGACCCCGCAACAATAAAGAAAAGCCGAAGACTAGATAGATTGTGAATTAGACTAAAAGAACAACGGAAATGAATCGGTAACCTTTGAACGAGCCCAGGTGTATGAGGTCAACGAGTTCATTTTGGAGTATAACGTCGTAAAAAACCCGACTCGGTAACCTTTAAAAGAGTCAGGTGCACGAAGCCAGAAGAAGGCACCCGGAGTGCAAAGTCAGAAATTAAAACGGCGGTTTTAAACGAAGAAAGAAGGAGCGCGTACGTAGCAAAGATCGATTTGGGAGGATATAGAGAAAAACTTGTCGTGGGTCAGCCCCGAAGAAAGGTACCCCCACCACGGCCGAACTGCCGTAAACAATTGGCGTGAGGATCACAAGTCTTCCCTAGATTCCGAGAGCAGACTGCTACAGAACGTATTGTCGTGTTTCCCTCAAGGTTGCAAGGTAAATCACTCTGCCTGGTTTCCGTGAAAATAACCTACGTTGGGTAGAGTCGAAAATCAACCGACGTCAAGGTAAAGAAAGAGGTTTCTTCATAAGACAAGGGAAAGAACAATATTGCCAAAGGAATTTTGCTAACAAAGAAATATTTAATTATATATATATATATGTGTATACCCAACTTAGACCAGGTAGTGAAGAATAAAGAAACAGAGTTTCTCGAGTACGTCCTTGTCTCTATCGTTGTGTTTTGTTTGATGCTACCAGGTCTCCCGAAGGAACGGGTATTGCAACAAATTTTTCTCTTTGAGAAGTGGTTAGTTTATTGCTAATTACCTGGGTCGTCCCTATTGAGAATGTCGATGGGGCTGCTCAGGCATTTCTGTGCGCCAAAGTACACGCGACTTTTATACGTTGTCTTTTCAATCCCCTGTTCTAAACTTGTCATATTTTCCGTGCGGTGGAAGAGAGAGGTGACTACGTACTTACTAACCCCGGCTCAAGAGGTTACATCTTATTCGGTTTTTATTTACTTTTACTCGTCTGTCTGTCTTTAAGCAACTTATTTACGTAATAACTAGCGATAGGATCGTCATGATCATTTTCCCAGAGATTTTTTTTTTGAAAATACATCTGATGAAAATACACTTGAAAATACGATTAGAAAAAAAAATTGTTCAATTTTTACGAGTCAGTGATTTGAACACCCAGAGAAAAAGCTACGAAAGTTGACCAATTAAAATGAATCGATGAGAGAAATTATTTCGTTCGAATGTCTGTGATTTTAGAGTTGCCAAGCTCATTATGATTCTGATCGCATATGTTTGTTAGTAATCAGAATGTAGGTGTTGAGTTTCCTAATGTACAGACGATTGTGACAATTTCTTGTTGACGTATGCTACTCGCATCAAAAGGAGGAAGTAATGACTAGGAGGATAGTCCAATGATTCCAGAAGAGATACTACTCCCAAAGGAGAAGGTAATGCAGGGGAGGATGGTATAATGATCATAGAACTAATACCACACTAGTTTCTCCCCCCAAAAGAAATGTCGGAGGTTATGCCTGGCAGTATGGTCTCATGACAATAGAACAGATACTACACCACCCCCGTAAATTGAGCATTGTAAAATAGTCAAATAGTATATTAATAGAAGTAATAGTATAGCTTCAGCTCCAGACAGACACCCAATCTCCATTAGAAATAGAAGTACAATAGTACATCAATATAAGTAATAGTATAGTTTAGACTTCAGACAGACATATACCAAATCTCCATTAGTAATAGAAGTGCAATAGTACATCAATATAAGTAATAGTATAGTTTCGACTTCAGACAGACAGATACCAAATCTCTATTAGCAATAGAAGTACAATAGTACATCAATATAAATAATAGTATAGTTTCGACTTCAGACAGACATATACCAAATCTCTATTAGTAATAGAAGTACACTAGTACCTTAATATAAGTAATAGTATAGTTTCGAGTTCAGGCAGATATATACCAACTCTCCATTAGTAATAGATGGTGAATTTAGATCTGAACTGACTTTCATCCCATATTTTAAAATCAAATCCAATTTTTTGCTAAGGTTGCTAGGACAATGGTTGGATCATTCTACATTTCCTTAAAACACCTAATACTTGAAGAAATCCTCTACCTATATAAGAGATACGTCCTAAGGTGGAAGTTCGCTGTCACACCCGAGGAGGTGCCGCTTAGAGCACTTTGTTTTGCCTTGACAAAGTACAAAATCGACTTCACAATCTAGTGGGACATAATCGCTTCTGTTTTCGACAGACTTTTTTTTCTCACAGAAGATACGTTGTTAGTCTTTATTTACTCTATCGGTATTTCAATGGAAGGTACTCGACTATGGTTTAATCACCGGGTTCCCATTGTTAGGCATTCGCAGAAAGAGCTCGTCATATTACTACACCTGCAAAACACATCCCCTTCATTCCCCCCTGTGCCTAACACCAAAAAGAATTTCCATGAACAGTGTTTCTTTCCAAGAACTTCTCATCTGTGGAACATAATACCACGGGACTGCTTCCCAGCAATCTATAACATAGTGGCCTTTAAATTCAATGTCAACAAATACCATACAGTGTTCTCATAAGTAATCAGATTTTCACATGTTCAATCCTCTCATCATATTATTCATCATTAAACTGGCAATCTATCAATCTACTTAACCTTGATCCTTGAGTAACTTTTGGTGTTGACCCATTATTAGAAAATATATTTACTTTTAAAGAATACTAGCAGGAAGACCCGATGTTGCCCGGGATTATAGAGAAAGACTAAGTCCCTTTTCACTATGCTCATAACACTATATTGCTTTCTTGTTTTTACTGCCCCAAGCCCCGTTTCGCCCCCTAATATAGTTGAAAGAAACTAAAAATTTGGAAAACTCTCTGAATTCGTATCTTATATACATGGTTTAAATTTTATCTATACGTATTTGCAGTTTTAAGATGGTTTCGAATCCATACCTGCCTTAGAGAGGGGGCACTTAGAAATTTGGGACCACTTTTATTGTCTTCCTCGGAAAACTTTATACATATGATCTAAATGCTATTAAAACAGGATATATTTGATGTTATAAGTAGTGGTTCTGCCCCCAGAGCTATTAAAAAATTCGGGACCACTTCCATTGTCTTTCCCGGAAAATCTTACACAAGAATACACTTTTAGTTTTTATGCAGATTCTCTAACCTTTTTTCTGGAAGGAACACATACACACAGCCATTGCCATTTATATAAATATTGATTATTGCAACGAGTGCCTATAGCAAACACTATAACTATAACTATAACTAAAACTATAACTATAACTATAGCTATAGCTATAACTAAAACTATAAATATAACTATAACTATAACTATAACTAAAACTAAAACTAAAACTAAAACTAAAACTATAACTAAAGCTATAACTATAACTAAAGCTATAACTATAACTAAAACTATAACTATAACTATAACTATAACTATAACTATAACTATAACTATAACTAAAACTAAAACTAAAACTAAAACTATAACTAAAGCTATAACTATAACTAAAACTATAACTATAACTAAAACTATAACTATAACTAAAACTAAAACTAAAACTAAAACTATAACTAAAGCTATAACTATAACTCAAATTCAAAACTGTTTGAATTTGAAAAAGAAAATATACACCTGTTAAATAATGATGTATGGCAAAACTCTTGACCGGAAGTCGATTTACGTGTTGCCAGTTTTTATTTTTTATTTCTTAATAAAACGTGCGGATAAAAGTCATAAGTAGGGTAATAAGGTTCAGGCTATTTCCGATCTGAAATTCTACTAAAAATATTTTGGTTTTGTATTAAAAAATATCCCAAAAGCGTTTGTTTTATTATTTCTTTTCAGTCAGAATTTAATTGAAAAAGAGTTTACCTCGAAAAACTTTCATTTAAATACGATCATTTGGAAACTAGAAAACAATCCCAGGTGGTTTGGCGGAATCAACACATTCAGATTGGGTTCAACAAAAAAAAAATCAAGAAAACTTTGCGACGCTGTGAAGGAAAACAGGTCTTCAACCTCAGCTACAAGTAAACAGATCTAAAAAATAATGATTTATGAATTATGACACCAATGTACACCAATTTTTCCAATTTCAAACGCTTCTCGAAACTTTTATGTTTAGAGAGGTCGAGCGAAGAACCAGACGTTGCTCAGGAGCAATTTTATAAATGGAAGGTTCTAGAGTAATTTTCATCAAGGGTTTACTATTCTTTTTAAGTAAAGGCTCTCGGAAAGCAACATACGTATGGCGAGAGACATTCACGAATCATTGTAAGCATAGCAGTAACACATATACGCCGCTCAACGCACGCACGCACACGTAATTTATTTATTTGATAATGTTTTATCCTCAACAAATGTTTCATTCATTGAATTTGCTTGATACATCCTCAGTCTTTTAGAATACACTTTGTATCTTGAAACAATTAAAGTTAAATTCATTAGCCGAAGTTAATAATCCCCCAATTGCGTTACTTTTTGGACACACTTTATAGTTTGAAAAATGAACCTTCAATTTATTCTCAGTCTCGTCCCTTTTTGAAAATAATACTAAAAATGTAAGAAATTCAAACGGAGTTGGTGTTTAAAGTTTTTGCCCCCAAGCAACGCAAATATTCTTCCCTCGTAGACATTTCAGTTTTCAAGTTATTACTCTCAAGCGACACTGGATTTTCTGCATGTTGAAAATCTACCTTTTTTATAAAGTAAATAGAGATGAAATCCGACCGTCGTTGTGAACGATGGGCCTATTTTCAGTCGCCCGAGACTCCCTCATTCCTGAAGGAACACCAACGGTACTACAAAGGGTTTTTTGTTCCCATTCGAAGTGCCTCTTTATGTGAACTATTTTCACATATTAAAAATCATCGTACATATTTGACAACCTTTTCCTGTTTTATTAAATATGGAACTTTTCTTTGTTTCTTTCATTTATTTTAGGCAATCGAAGTATTTTAAATCTATGAGTAGAAATTTATACGCCGAACACATAATCAGTTTAAGTAGGTTAACATGACAAAGTATTTTCGTATAATCGATGGACTTGTGGATAAGCGTTCGCCTTCAGTTCTAATATTTTATGCCATCTTTCAGGGTTCGAATTTCACACTAGACAATTGTTTTATTTTTATTTTGGTATAGTGTTTCAGTTATTTCTTAGCCGATATCGATAATCATTATAAACCTGAATGATGCACTTTTTCTATTGTGATTGAAAGTTTTAAAGAAAAAACTTTTTCATTTGAACTGACGTGCAGAAAAGAAAAGTTTGAGACACCCAGTATTGACGAGTACTTCAGTTAGCCTTTTATGAGAAAGTATATACGAATAATATCACTTTTTCACATGTAAAATTTCCGTTTTCTTGACGTCAGTTAATTAATTTTTTTCTACTTTCACACATTTTGTAAACGTTAACTATATATAATAGAGAAAACCTTGGTTGGCTGTTTGTATTTTGAATATTTGAGATAGTGGGAGGGAGCGCAAATAGGTGAGGAGTTGTGGTGTAGAGTATAGAGTGTGAAATATTTTCGATTCTCACGGATTTTCCATCGTGTTTTTCGACGACAGAAACAGCTGTTCGTCTCTCTCTAATTCAAACGTTGTAGTTGGTTCATTAGATAATGTCGTCGTAAAAATGGTCGTAATGGTGATCTGGCAACGGAAGTTTTTCCTCTCTTCGCATCTGCAATAGTGTAACTCATTAAAGAATAACGCCAACACATATTTATTCTGAAGGTCGTATGCTTTTTGATGTTAAAAACATTTTTTTTACACATTACGTTAGCTTCCCCTCGCCCGCTTCAGGGAAAAGGTGAATAAACACAGAGCTACAAAATAGATCGTCCGAACACAGTCAGCTCAGAAGCCAGAGAGGCAAATCTTTTTCTTTTCTTCGGCACGTCTCATTTCGGACTTCCTGCCCGTGACGTCATATCTCGACACGAAACTGACTTCTGCTTCATTTTAATCTGGCGTGGAAATTACCGTTTTACCATTATTTCCACGCACCTACATATAATAGGGAGTGGTATAGAGTGAGTTGTAGCTGCAGTAGTTTAAAAGAAGGATAGAAAAAGAAAGGATAGAAAAAGAAAGAATATAAAAAGAAGGATATAAAAAGAAAGGATATAAAAAGGAGGATAGAAAAAGAAAGGATAGAAAAAGACAGGATAGAAAAAGAAGGATAGAAAAAGAAGGATAGAAAAAGAAAGGATAGAAAAAGAAAGGATAGAAAAGAGCATGGCATTAATAATAAACGATGTAAATAAAAAAGAAAATGCAAGAGAGAGAAAGAGAGTAAGAGGAAACAAGAAGGAAGAAAAATGTGCAAGGTACCAACGTTGACCCAATCCTTCTCATCTATTGTATAAAGGAAAGTTGTTTGTCTGTGTGTCTGTGTGTTCAGCCTAAATAAAAGAAAACTACACTCACAAAACTGATATATTTTGTTCAGCATTACCTCGGACATAATATAGCCACATTTCTTTTAAATAGTCATTATTTTGAAGGTCACAAGAACAGAGGGGGTCGACATTAAAAATATTATTATGTAATAATTCGTCAACAATTATTTCCCAGTTGCCAAAGAAAGCGAGAGAGAGGGTTACCGAGAGAGGGGTATAATAGAGAAAAATAGAGAGAGAGGGAGAGTAAAAGAGAGTGTGTGTGTAAGAGAGAGAGAAAGGCAAGAGCGATAGGGGAGATAGGGTTAAAGTGGGAAGGGAGCTAGGGGGATAGTAGGAGTGAAGGAGAAGGAAGGGAAAGCAGGGGAAAAGGGAAGGGGATAGAGATATATAGAGAGGATGAAGAGGGAGAGAGGGAGGGGGGAGAGATAAGTTTTAAAAGAAAGATGTTACATACACATTTTAACTTCTCCATTATGTTGCACATACCCTCAGGCAAGGCTGGGTAACCTTGCTAGCCACTTATAAAAGACGAGTATAGTATGTTTATCCGCGTTTCCCGCTTTCACTTTCAATGCAGATCTAACATAGATAGTAATTATAAATCGGTGAATAGTAATTCAGACGAACATGCTACCAGTTGGCATTCACCGATTTTCAATCAAATTATTTTCTTTGAAATTGAATTGCTTTTTATGAAACTGATTGTACATCGATGTGAGAAAGGTGAAGATATAAGACCATTGCAATAATTAGTTCTTGGGAAATGTTTATTTGACCTCCTTCTCACATATTTCTATATATGGAAATTTGTAGTTTATGTCTGTTTGGTTGTTCGCGCTAGGATTTTGTATATATATATATATATATATATATATATATATATATATATATATATATATAACGTAAAATATAATAACACGAAATTACATGATTGTCGATGCAATAATTTATTTCAACCTTGCGGTTTTATTCAAGCATCCAACTTGACAATTACATTTTTGAGTCTGATAGAAAACTGAATTTATCCTCGACACTTCAAACACAATCAGAGAGAGTGGTGGTCGCAGCCAGTCTGAATACCTATTACAGAGCGAGTAGGAATTAACATCTTATATTTAACTAAAGCAATCGAAACATACCTATACTCATATACGCGCACATGCCCATGACTGTGTATGTTTATATGTATGCGTGCATAGGTGCATTTGTGTATGTCTATGTATACATGTATGTGTGTCTCTATTTTGCACATCTGTGTCTATGTGTGCATGTGCGTATATCTGTGTGTATATGTATATGTATATGTGTGTATGTGTGTGTATGTGCATATGTATGGATATGTGTGTGTGTGTGTAGGTATACATTCATTTAGTAAGGATGTTTTTTAATGAATACTTAAAGACGAAACACATTTATCCTCGATGTCTTAAAATTTTTTAATTCAAGGTAGTAGGTATGGGTGTGCATGTATATATATGTATGTGTGTGTGTGTATGTGTGTATGTGTATATATATATATATATATATGTATATATGTGTATATATATATGTATGTGTATATGTATGTATATATATGTGTGTGTAGAGATAGGTGTGTGTATATGTGGGGATGTATGCATATATAATTGTACTTTAAGATATTCGTTTATTCTGATTATTTACTTAAAATAAGATAGCGAATTAAATTAAGTGTATAATATTATCACTAGACAATATTAGATTGGAATTAGGCTATAATTATAGGCTTCCATAGATTATAAAACTAATGTAAGATGAATTTGTGAAACTCAGAGTATTAAAATATTACATTTGGAATATAATCTTAAATAATTTTTAGTTTTCAAATTGATTCTGGCACGCGGATCTAGACAGAATGGGGGCACGAGAAGTGTCAATCGGCTGATGACACGCTAACGTGTGTTAATGTCTTATCTCTCTTCCTCCTTCCTCCTGCCGGGCCGAAAACTGAATTTCGGGCTAGCCAAAAATTGTGTGTATGTGATGTTAAGAATAGGTATATGTGTGCGTGTGTATGGCGGCGTATGAACGTTAAATGTCACCATGTCGGAAATGTAGAAAGAATATGTGCGCTTAACTCAGACGTTATTATTTTAATAAAAATAAACAAAAAAAAACCATAAGATCCCTTTCGATTGCTTTAGTTAAATATAAGATGTTAATTCCTACTCGCTCTGTAATAGGTATTCAGACTGGCTGCGACCACCACTCTCTCTGATTGTGTTTGAAGTGTCGAGGATACATTCAGTTTTCTATCAGTCTCAAAAATGTAATTGTCAAGTTGGATGCCTGAATAAAACTGCAAGGTTGAAATAAATTATTGCATCGATAATCATGTAATTTCGTGTTATTATATTTTACTTTATTATTGCTCTGTTTACCACATTGAGCTCTCTTACCCGGATTTCTTCCTGGAATTATTCCATTATAACACTATATATATATATATATATATATATATATATATATATATATATATATATATATATATATATATATATATATTAGAGGGAAATGCAGCATCAGTGCAGTTCTAACGAGAAGAAAATGTATATTTAAAAAGTGAGGTTACCAACATTTGTAAAAAAAACTTTTTTCAACCATTGTTTGTTATTTTATCATTTTATCATTTTATAATTTTGGGATTTTATAACGCGTTTCGAGCTTTTCTTGCTTGCTCTCATCAGATATATATTACATTTGGAAAGTGTTTTATTTTTAACAGTTTGATGTTTCTGCGCATGTAAGCGCGCGTGCGTGCGTGCGTGCGTGCGTGCCTCCGTGCGTGTATGTGTTTTCATAATTTTTGCTTCTCTGGGTCAAAGTTATTTGTTTTTTTTTAAGTATGTATAATTTTGACTTTTATTTTCCCAGTCATCTTCGTGGAGACGGCGGTTGAGTACACATTGTTCAGAATGCTTAAAGTTGGTCTTTGTGTACACATGTGCGTCTGCCTCCGTCCATACATACATACATACATACATACATACATACATACATACATACATACATACATACATACATACATACATACATACATACATACATACATACATACACACACATAAACACACACACGCACACATGCATACACATACATATACATACATATACACATATATATTTACATATATATATATACATATATATATATATATATATATATATATATATATATATATATATATAGAGAGAGAGAGAGAGAGAGAGAGAGAGAGAAAGAGAGCGAGAGAGAGAAAGAGAGAGAGAGCGGAAATAAAGGTCAGGGGAACAGCCCTGTATATATGTAGAATTTAATTGGACATAAATAGAGAGTGTTGAGAAGTTGTCCAACAGTAAATAATAAATAAAGGAAGTCAAGTCGAGGGTTGGTTTAACAATTGTATTAACAAAGTAAGACAGTGACTAGCACTTGGCTAGACAGTTACAAGACTGTGCTTTGTCTTCTCTGTGTCTTTGGTGACTCGCACTATTTATAGTGACAACCGGTGCAGTTTCTCCTGTAAGAACGGCCGGTGTAACAGAGAGATAGATAGATAGATAAGTAGGTAGGTTGATAGATAGATACATAGATAGATAGACAGAATAAAATTGGTAGGTGTATGGATCGATAGATAGACAGATAAGTAGATAAATAGATAGATAGCTAAATAGATAGGTAGAAGAGTAGATAGATAGATCGATAGGTAGATCGATAGATATATAAATTGGTAGATATATGGATGGATAGATAGATAGATGGATAGATAGATAGATAGAATAGGATTGATTTGGTGTATGGATCGATAGACAGAACGATAAGTATATATATATATATATATATATATATATATATATATATATATATATATATATAGAGATAGATAGGTAGAAGAGTGGATAGATAGATCGATAAGTAGATAGATAGATAAGTAGGTGAGTAGATAGGTAGATGGATGGATAGACAAATGGGTAGAGAGATGGATAGATAGATGGATAGATGCATATATAGATTGATAGATATTCTAATAGAAGGGAACTCATACACATTCAAAAACCGAACACAAACATTCACAATAAAAAAAGATTTAAACTGCACTTCCAAAAATGTTATCTATGTACTAGAGTGCATAATATGCAACGAATCTTATACAGGCGCCACCAAAACACTTAATAATAGAGTTGCTTTACATAACAACAACATAAAATCAAAGAAAATAGAAGGTTGTTTATCTCTCAACATGTGCACTCGTGCAGCAGAGGTAAATTCAAAATTATGCCCATCTTCCAAACCGAAAACTACTCATATCTTCTAACACAAGAAAAGAACTTTATATCTAAATTCAACGCAGCATTACAACAAATCATAAAACAAATCAGACAACATGCGGACCACACACATGTCCATACATATAAGAACGAAGGTGCGTACATGTATAGACAAGAACCTATATGCATGCACACGCTGTGCATGTGCGCATCCACATACATAGACCGGATAGGTGTGTGTACATGCATACATGCAAAAATTGATCTGGGCGCGCGTGTGTTTGTCTGTCTATCAATCTGTCTGTCAATTGATCATTTATCCATCTATCTATCCATCTATCTTCCCATTTGTATACCCATCTATCTATCTATCTATCTATCTATCTATCTATCTATCTATCTATCTATCTATCTATCTATGTCCAATTAAATTCTCCATATATACAGGACTGTACCCCTGACCTTTATTTCAGCTCCCTCTCTCTTTCTCTCTCTATATGTATGTGTATGCGTGTGTGTGCGTGTGTATGTATGTATGGACGGAGGCAGACGCACATGTGTGAACACAATCGTATTACGTTAAGCATTTTAAAATGTTATGACTGGTTTCGTAAGTGTTCTGTGATTATATCCAGCGTTGTTGAATTTTAATCGTCAACGACTTCCTGGAAAAATGCGAGAAACGTTTTCTGCGCGTTTCTCCGCCATCTTTTTAAAATTTTCTTCTTTTTCTAGCTTTTTTGTTCATTTGTTTTTGACACGAAACCTACTGAACATTTATTATTATTTTTTGATTTTAATGCAAAAAGACAATCAGAAAAATTGAAAAAATAATAAAAGGTATAATTAAACAAATGAATTCTGTTATTTTTAACAATGTTTGTATATATATATATATATATATATATATATATATATATATATATATATGAAAAAGAAAAAGCAAGAGATATTCTTTTTATATATTCATCAACGTTTCGTCTTTATTTGTAAGACTTCCTCAGGATGATAATTTTAAGAAACATGTCCCACCCCGCCTACTTTCAAATTATCTTCATTTCTTCAAATCTTTTTCTAAAACTATGATACTACCTACATACCAAAGACACAGAGTTTCCCTTCTTCCCTCCTCTTTTCCCAGCCCCTCAAAATCCATGCTACACCTCATCACGACAAAAACTTCAGCACTCCCTCCCCTCTCTCCCACCCTGAGACAAATTCACTAACACTCGCACCACTCCAACTTTTCACTCACAGCCATTCACATTCATTTCACTCCCTACCACTGACTTCTCTCAGCCCGGACCTTGGTCCAGCGCTCTCAGCAGCCACAGCTACTACTTTTTCTCATCAACCCATCATGTCAACCCAATATTTTGATGTACTTGCATGACATTTTTCTTAAAATTATCATCCTGAGGAAGTCTTACAAATAAAGACGAAACGTTGATGAATATATAAAAAAATATCTCTTGGTTTTTCCTTTTTCATATCCCATTACGTTGAATTACTCTTATCCTTCCTTTCTTATATATATATATATATATATATATATATATATATATATATATATATATATATATATATATATATATATATAGCATAATATAAAATAAAATAATAAAATAAGGTGCGAATCAAATTTTATTAGAATTCAAAATTCAAACAAAGTATCTCAACGTGCTTAACTCGGTTTGATTTAATTCTGTTCAAATCGGATTTAGCGGATTTTCCATTTAACCAGCGAATTTTGGTTTGTGCTACTCCGGTCAAATCATTTGAATCCTGAATTTTGAACTTCATGATTTCAACACAAAGTGAGTTTATTGAACTTTTATTTGATTTTGTTCATTTATCATTGTATCAATTAACATAAACATTGGATGCATTTTTCACTGTAATTTACTGCATCGATTGCGGACGCTTTTCCCGACTGGATAACTTTTTCGGTTTTTCAGTTCTTTCAATTGTTTCGCTTTTGGACTGTTATTCAATACCTGGACCAATCTTCAATCAACCTCTTGGATATCTTTCCTGAATATGTTTTAATTTGTATGACTTGGATGGATTTTATAACTTTAACAAATAAGTATGTTTTTGGCTTGATATATTTGATGTGTTATGTACTCTTATGTAATTTTGTATATATTTTTATATATTTTCAAAGTGTAATTTCATCACCTGCAGTAACGTCATAGCGGTAATGGTCCTCTGAGGAGAAGAATTATCTTTGAAAACTCATGAGTTAAGGACGTTGAGATACTTTGCCTGAATGTTGAATTCTAATAAAATTTGATTCGCACCTTATTTTATTATTTCATTTTATATTATGCTATTAATGCTCTATCCAGTATATTGAGCTTCAATCTTTAAAAGATATTAGTTGCCTCTTATATCTTGTTTTTTTCGATTTCATTTCCCATTACGTCGGATTACTCTCATCCTTCCTTTCTCATATATATATATATATATATATATATATATATATATATATATATATATATATATATATATATATATATATATATATATATATATATATTCTGAAACTACATTACTCAGCGTACTCTGATAAGCATATTTAATTTTGACCAAAGAGAGTACGGCAGTATCGTGGGGTCTCCATTCACGCCTGACATCCACACAAAAGAATACAATATTTTAATTTATTCGATTTATAAAAAAATAAAGTCATAGAAAAAAAACAACGTTTTCTCATTTATTTTCAGAAATTCAAAATTAGAGAAAACATTTTATGATCGTAAACTAATTAAGCCAGTCAGACGAATTCTACCATTTTGTTCATAATGAATATCTTTTTCTTCGTTTTATGTTTTCAGTAGAACGTTGAACGTCATACAATAAAAAGAGCCATACTGGCGCGGAGCCCTTCATGTGCTGGGCCCAATGTGATCAAATCGGTTTAAAACTCCGACGTCAACTATTGTGGCTTTGCAGATAAGAAACACATTTTAAATTTACCTCTTTTCCAGCCAAAGCGATAATTAATTCTTGCAAGCGGGCGTTGCAGAATACTAACTGTAATGGCGATTTGTAAGTGAAAGTATTGTTTCGTAAAAAAGTAAATCCACAACTTTCAACCATCATTTCGTATGAGAGAATTGGATCATTTCTTCTACATTATACCGCGGCAGCAGTTAAACTATTCCTGAATCAATGTGTTTCTCTGATTGCAACTACATTTACAGAACATATACATTTATTTTGCCGGATTTTCAAAGCAGACCTCAAATAGTATTTAAGCTGAGAAATCAAACTTAGCTTCTGACATTTGTTATTGTTGTACCGTGTTGTTGGCAATATAATTACGTACTTAGTTATACTTTATTTAAAAATTACTTAATTCGGTCCAGATGTTTGATTAATTCAGAGGACAACTCGACATTGTTGACATTGGACTTGAAAAGGACGATGCCGTAGTCTGTAGGTAAACAGTTTAGAAATGTGCAAACAAAGTAAAGTTTATTTATTTATTTTTTAAAAATATATTTGAGCCCCAAACAAGGCAGGTCGCCACTATAGACGTAAGGGGCTACTGGGAATTAGGGAGTAGGTTTAGGGTGTCATCCTAAGTTGGGAGCTGTGCAGCGAGATATCTGTTTACATTAGTTTTAAACCTCTGCATGTCAGTAACATTGGGAAACAGGGAGCGGGGGGGGGGGGGGGGTGAGTTCCAGAGGCCGACAGCACAAGGAAAGAAGCTGCTGGAGTAGAAGGCTCTCCGGCATCTGGGGACTTCTACAGTGAATGAATCGGATTTAGCTGATTGTCGGGTTGTTCTGGTGTATTTGCGTCGAGGGGGCACTAGAGCAGCTAGTTCATCGTAGCACACCCCATTGAAGTATTTGTAAAACAAGCACAAGGATGCAACATTGCGGTGATGGGACAGGGACTGGAGCTTGGTTGACAGTAAGGGACCGATAAAGTTGGCGACTCTTTTTTGGACCGTGTCTAAGAAGGATAGACTAGTAGATAATGCACCAGTCAAGATGTGACAACAATATTCCATACATGGGCGGATGGTGGCTTTGTAGAGATACAGGATAATGTCAGGTGTGAGGAGTTTACTAGCACAGTAGAGGAATCCAACCTTAAAAAACTGAAATGACTTCACTGGATTCGGAGCAACGTCGAGTAGACACATTAAATGTTTCCGCCAAGTCTTGAATTAGAAAGGTTATATGTACATGGAAACAAACCTCATATGTACTCGTATATTACTACAGGATTCACAATTCTCTCCGAAACATATTGGAAACATGAGTCGTTTATCGATATTAGCTGAAAGATAGCTATTGATCGCTACCGATTTAACAAACAGTCAACATTCGTTTTACTAAATATGTGAAAGTTGGGCAATGTGACCAGTCGATAAAAGTGAGTGATACCCTAGTTCGGTCAATATTTAATAACACCATTCTCTGCTGGTCAGACAATATGACGTGACGAGAGGCCAACGTCCACGTTGATATTTTCGTGCTGCACGGTCGCCAGGTTCACTTGTTGAGCTTCTCCCCCCCCCCCGCCCAAGAAACGAAACTGATTTGGCCGGGAAGACACAGAATGTATCGAACGTCGTGTTCTGCCGAACCTTTGGAAGGCCGCGACTGAAGGCGGAAATATTAATTTTTCTGACGACCATTTTAGTCTATTTACAACTTTCTTTACTGCTGAAAAATAGTCAATTGCGGAAGTCACATTTGGCGAAACGAATTTGGAATAAGAAATAATTGTTAATACCTCGTATTAAATAGTAATCCATGGGCACAATGTAAGCATTTAAGGACATGTTTCCTATTTGTAACTGTTGCATTATTTTATTACTGTGTGGATTCGAAACCTCGATCATAAGTACTGCAGTCAGTTTCGTTACCACTAATGTCCTGTTTGAAATACGTGATGTTTTTATCGCTTATGAATCTTCAAATCTCAAACATTGTTCCAAGCACTAAAAACCAAGTACAATTCGGCGTACGATCGTTTCCAAAACTATTTTGGAAATAATATTATAAATAATGAACAATAAAATATTGCAAAAAGTATTGGAAACGATCGTACGCCGAATAGTATAGGGTTTTAAATTCTTGGAACAATGTTCAAATTATAGCGCTGCGGCTCACGTTTTTTTGCGAATGCAGGGGCGATAACTAGGTTTGACTATGAAAATAAGCATAAAATGAAAAGAGAATTTAAGACGTTAAAATAATCGGTCGAACAATGAAACAATGTTATGTAAAAACTGTAACATTATTATTATTATTATTATTATTATTATTATTATTATTATTATTATTATTATTATTATTATTATTTTATTTTAGGGGGATTCTAGTTTTTCAGAAAATTATGTGTGCTTTTACAATTTGTGACAATCATATGTATTACCTCGAATTTGTCTTTTAACTCTAAGGAACCTTCAAAGTATCCTAATGTTTTTATGACCGATCCATAAAATTGGCGCAGTTGTACACTACTCTTTTGTAAAGTCGGCTTTCCAATGTGTTCCCAGAATTTCTTTGGTATAAGCGTTACCTCACTACCGGTATCCATTTGCATATCCAAATCGACATTGTTAATTCTGACTTTTAATATATCTTTTTTCTTTTGTTCAATTTTTTCAACATTCTTATTTTTGTTTTTAAATGTAAAGACTTCCCTATTGGTTTCATTTTCTTCACCTCTTTCGACGTTTTTCTTTTTGAACTTGCATACGGCTTGAAAATAATTAATTCTTAAGCAATTTGTACAAGTTTTTCCAAATGATAGGTATGTTTCCTATTTGTAGCTGTTGTATTATTTTATTCCTGTGTGACGCATTGAACATACATTCAATTAATCTTAATTGAATTCCATGAAAAATACCAGTGTACTGAAATCATATGCCCTTAATACGGTTAAGATGAAAATTCATATACACTAAATGTACAAAAGCAAGGAAATTCCCAAATTTTTACACTTTTATTGTCATACCGACTACATATCAACCAAACCATTTCATTATCACATCACTACAGTATAAATCTCTATGCATGAGTGGATGAAGTGTATGAGGTGCGCTGAAGAAAAATTCCTACCAGTAAAATACATAGCTCTGTTGTGCTCGCATACCCTTAATGACAATAAAAGTGTAAAAATTTGATAATTTCCTTGCTTTTGTACATTTAGTGTATATGAATTTTCATCTTAACCCTATTAACGGCATATGATTTCAGTATACTGGCATTTATCATGGAATGTCACTATTTTTGTAAAGGCTATGCCTCAATACAATGTCTTCTCATAACTGATATAGTTGGTAGTTTGACTAATCAAGGTATAAGGTGAACTGAAATTAAAATGCCATCAACTAGACACTAGAACCTCTATCTTTGCCAAAAACCAACTGAATCCATCAAATGGTCGATAAGATATAGAATAAAGTGTATGAATACTGGTTATTTTAAAAGCTTTTTGGAATTTTCTGAAAAATTCCAAAAGAGAAATTCAACAATTGACTGCTGAACGCTGATTGAAAACGTCACGCGTATGTCAGAATTAGTAGTAATTTTAAACTGCTGTCGAATGAATTAAAACAAAGGAGGAGGCAGAGGAGAAGGAGGAGGAGGAGGAGGAATAAGAAGAACAAGGGTTAAAAGTTAACCATTGTCGTAAAGACTTAAGTTCATTTCAAATAGAATCGATCTAGCAGAAGCGTTAGAAATGTTATAAAAACCTGGTCTCTGCACAATCGTGTTATCATGGCATGGGATTAAACATGATTCTATGAGCCGTCGAAGTTTAGAATCGTGAATATGTTTAATAGAAATTGCCCTCTGTGTATTGAAGTGATGACCGAAAGAAATCATGTGGGTGCATAACGCATCAGAGGTATCACCGTTTTTTATAGCACGATTGTGTTCATAGATTCGTTTCTTTAACGGACGTTGTGTCTCGCCAAAATATATTTTGCCACACTCGGCGCAAGGTATAGTGTAAATTCCAGCTGGAGTAGGAGATGAAAGGACTTTATTTTTGTTTTTATGCTTTTGTAAAATGTTTTTGATGGTGAGTGAGGTTGCTTGGATAATTCTGAAACTACGTTGGGAAAGCGAAGAAAAGAGATGTGTGTTATGAGAGTTAGTAGGAAGGAAAACATTCCTTAATATGGGTTGTGTGGTATTAGGAGATGCATTAGTATTTTTGATATTTTTTAGATGCATTTGAATCGCTTTCTTTTTAGCGGAAAGAATGACATGTTTTGGATATTTTAAAGTTGTGAGAGAGGATTCTATTTCATTGTATTCCTGAGAAAGATGTTCAGGGCTGAAAATACGCAAAGCTCTGAGATAAAAACCAATTATCATACTGTTTTTTATATAGTTATTGTGATGAGAGTAATAATGTAAGTAATCATTTTTGTTGGTTAGTTTGCGATGGACTTGGAATGAAAGTACATTATTGTTTTTGAGGATTAGAATGTCAAGGAAAGCTAAAGAGTTGTTTTGTTCACTTTCAAAAGTAAACTTAATGGAAGGTTCAACTCTGTTGAGTGCTTGTGCTAATGTTTCTATTTTATGGCTAACAGGTAGAAAAATTAAAATATCGTCAATATATCTAAAATAGGTAGCAGTTTTAGGGATACGGTAAGAAAAAGGACCGATTTCGAGGAATTCTAAAAACAAGCAAGCTAATACGGGATTGAGGGGGTTCCCCATAGGTAAGCCGAATTTCTGTCTATAATAGTTATTGTTTTATTTAAAGAAAGTAAGAGAAGTTATGTTCCTAATGATATCTATGATACTTTAAATTGTAGAGAACAAGAAACATTTATTTTGTTTAAGTGTTTGGAGAGTAGGTTAATGCATTTTTTCCGGGTATATTTGTGTATAAGGAAGTGATATCAAGGCTATTCATAGTATGATTATGTGAAGTAATATCTTGTAATTTTTTAGATGACCTGAATTCGTTATGTGTGCGTTACTGATAGTACCTAGTAGTGGTGAAAGAATTTTTGCCAATGATTTAGCGATATTGTAGGAGGCACTTCCAATGCTGGAAATAATGGGACGTATGGGGCATATTATGTTTGTGGGTTTTAGGAAGACCGTAAAGTGTTGGTATTGTGGAGTGATATGAAATAAGGGAAGTCCATTCTTTGGCTTTATTAGTAGAGACTTTGAAAAATTTGATAAATGTTTCATTGATAGTATTAAGATCGGTGGATTCGTATGTTGAACCGTCATTGAGTATATCCATAGTTTTGTTATGGTAATCACTTTTGTTGAGGATAACAACGCCACCTGTTTTATCAGCAGGGGATATGACGATGTTTGGTATGGCAGCTAAATTAGAAGATAGATTGATGTTGCTGTGGGTTTGAACCATATCAGGTCGGCCAAGATGTTTCCATTCGCTGTGGGTTATCAGGTTATGTAATTTGCGGTAAAAAAAAAATGAATGAATTAAAATACGTCAACATCCGAGAGAACGCAAATAGGTCATATCGGACAGTATTTACCAACGGAAATGATTACTTCTGATTTGAACAAAAATAGAAATTGCCACAGTGTAGAAGGATATGTCCTTCACTGACACATTATTGAAAAGGTTACTTGTTTCGGGCCGCGCTATTAGCTATTCTCTTGTCCGTCATTGAAAGGAAATCCCTGTAGAATTTGTAAATTTGTATTTATGTTGGTTGATTTTCGACACAGTAAAAACTTACATTGTGTCTTACATTATGTCGTGGGTAGTGAAATGTGACCGAAAGTGGACCATGTGTAACGAATGTACATTTTAATTTAGGCACGTCATGTAAATATATATATTGTGTGATAAGAAAAAAAATGAAACTAATTTTGCGGGTATAATATTCTTTCTGTCCATTCCCCGTTACTGGTTTTTCCCCAGAATGTATCTTTTTGATTAAACAACCCACTCTATCAATGATAATGAGAACTTTTAAAATTAAAGAGGCCTACAGAGCACTATTAAAACCAATTTCCCCTTCATTATCTGTGTATAGAAATTCACTGGTTTTGTGAGGAAAGTAAAAAGAAAAATTAGTATGCCTTCTGAGCACTACTGCAACACACAAATATGATGAAGGTGGCCTGCAGAGCACTAATAAACCATGTGTGTTCGAAGAGAAATGATGATCGCCTCCTCGTACACCCTTCTATGTATGTTTAGGTTACTTTTAAAAAAAGAAAAAGAAAAATGTATGAGTAGGCTGGGATCAAACCCTAAACCTCTCGGTAATTGACGTTCGTTGATAACCTCAGGACCAAGAAAGCGAGTATTAAATTTCGTGAAAAGTAGTTGACTAAAACCAAGCTGGCATGAGTCTTACGCATGCTTGCATAGATTGTACAATTTGAATAAAGTCGACCGAATTTAGTGTCCACCCGTCACACGTTTTGGGTCATTTCTATACGAAGAAATCGATGTTTTTTTTCACCTTTTGGATATCATGCGTTCGAAAGGTGGAGGATTTAGAAAATGACAACTTTAAGGTATGGTCGAGTATATTTGGAGCCTTTTTCAGACATACTCACATACACACAGTAAAAGTATTGTAAATACATATGCGTATATTGAAGTAATTCTGTGAGTAGATTCGCTGATGAAATTGTCGCCGCCATTTTGAATGATGGAACGCTATAAGGAACTATGTTCGTTAAATATATTCTCTAAAAACCGGAATGCTTATAATTGTATACGTAATAGGTAGACATAACGTAATCCGATACTTTAGAAAATCAGCGGAATTAGAAGGAATTAAATGTGTGCGTAATTTATTGTATTATGTAGTAAATTAATAGCAGAGGAAAAGTAAATACAAATAGTTTAAAAAAAAAGTAGACGTTGTTTATTAGTTCCCGGTGCCGCTGTAGTAAAGCAATAGTTGGCAAAGCTTTTGCTGCCCCTGTATTATATCTTTATTTTAATCTTCGTAAGGGAACAGACAAGTTATATATAACTATAAATCGAACATATTATTTAAAAAATATTTGTTGAAATTATTCACTATTCATTTCGATAGAACTTCAAGATGTTTATGGAGCACAGCTAAGATTTAGAAATGTTTGAAATTGCAATCAACTGCACGGATCTTGGTTTGTTAATCTCACGTTATCTAACGTACCTATTCACCAATTTTATTTCAAATTCATAACTTGTAAAAAGAATTGTATTTGAATTGAATCATAACTATTTCCTCTGCGGCTAGTAAATATTTTCAAGTTATTCAAGATCATGATGAACAGTTGTATGGTTTAAGGAAAGCGTCATCGCCAATTCTTCAACTGATACTGCAATCCCTTATTCTGTCCTTTAGTCCTTACATTCCATGAGTGATGTTTCTGACAAAGAGGTAAGAATTGCTGCTTTCTGGGTCTGAATCTACCTATCTAACACTTATCGTTGGCTAGGTTTTGACCTTGAAGTAGTATTGTTTTTAGCTCCTTACATCAAGTGGCTTAGTGCCTTATCTGAAGCGATTTCCATAAAAAAGTTATTTCTTAATTGATGCCACAAGCAGTTTGTAGAGGGAAAGGAATATCAGAAAGAACGAAAAACTCTATTCATACAAAATTAATAGATTTTTTTTTATTGATAACAGACAACGAATTTGAAGAAACAAACGAATATAGTCACTGGTAAGAAACAGTCTCGTGCTCATCCTGAAAGGAAGGGTCTTTGGTACGAGGAGCAGCTCGATAGACAAGCGGCAGGATTAGCAGTAACTAGACAGTCTGAATTGGTTGCCGACAGTGATGCGAGGAAATAACGCGCAGTGGAAGATTTAGGACAGACTGTGCGTATATTATTGTGCCTTTGTTTTGTTAGTGAGAGAATGTATGTGTGAAGTGTATACATGCGTTCGTTTAGCCATGTGTATTTGCTGTCACTGTATTTAGTAGTTCGCAAAAGTCTCTCCTTGCGTTTACTGAAGGCCCTCAGGCACAGGCCGAAGTTAGCTTTTAAAGACGCACCCACATTCGCTGTATGTGGAAGGAACAATAGGAAAGGGAAGTAAAACCCGTGATTGGGTTTTTATACTACGCGCCAGATTTGGAAGTGAATGTGTCTCGTGTTTTGTTTGGTTGAAGGAAACTACTGGTTTGAGCTTTTGTCCAAACGTGAGCTATATGTAAAAACAGCATTCATTGTCGCTGTGCTATTTCGAACTAGCTCTTCATCACACTCAACTGGGTGTCCTGATCGGTCTTCATGTTGAAGGTCAACATTTCCATTCCTGAATTCTATAAACTATCGTCTGCATGTTATAAAATTCAGAAATGTATCTCAATAAGCTGAATATTTCGAGTTACTTCGACTGCAGAGTTACCCATTTTAAACTCATAAAGTCCCCAAATTATATGCCTCAAGCGCTCCTCGGATATTATCATGTTTTACGAGGTTTGAACGATTACATTTTCCTGTAAAATAAAATGTAATAAAGTAAATGTTTCCGAACACACACACACACCCACACACACACACACACACACACACATATATATATATATATATATATATATATATATATATATATATATATAACCATCTGAAATTGTTACTTTCCTACACTGATGAGAGCAATAAGCTTGAAACTATAGGTATTAATAATGTTATATTTATTTATAAATATTATACTAAGCCCCTTTAAGAAATTAATGTCGAGCACTCTCGGAGATGTTAAAAATAGACTGCCAAAAAGCTCTAATACAAAGTGCTGAATACGTTCGTAGAACAGTCTGGACTAGTCTTCTATCTGTACCCGCTTCTAGGTACATATAGATCTTTATATTCCTTAATTACGTGACAGTTTCCGTTGCCGAGTGGATATGGCGACTGCTTGAACCGGGTTAGCGCCTCCCGACCGTCTGAAATTGTTACTTTCCTGAACTGATGAGAGCAATAAGCTTGGAAAGCTAGCGTCTGTAGATATTAATAATTTAATATTTATTTATAAATATTATATATATATTACTATTTCATGTATCCACATACAATTTTATAAGGAGATATATTTATTTATGTATCAATTTTCAGTATTACTTCAACAGTGCTCGATACGTAAGTAGAGCTAGGTAGTAAGTTATGAAAATATATTTATGGCAATTAAGCTACACAGAAGCTTCCGCGTTTCACCCTTCATCTTTCAGCCTAAAGATTCCCCCTGGGATGAAACGCGGGAGCCTCTGTGTAGCATAATTGCCATAAATATATTTTCATAACTTACTATATATATATATATATATATATATATATATATATATATATTTCACTTATAATGTTTAGAATTTTTGCCTTAAAACATTAACCTTTTTTAATATGAGGTCAAGTAATAAAAAACTGGCAGCACGGCGGTGTTCTTAAAAATACCTGCCTGTTACGCTGCGTTTTATAACATTTTTGTAAAACGGGTAATGGCTTTAACGAATTCCTTTTTTCTTTAATTATTTGTAATCTTAAAAATACCAATGAAAATAATTGTTTAAATGTTTAAACTTAAAAACATATATATACTATTCAAACACTTAAAAAATAACACTTGTAATATGAGGTATAGTAATAAAAAAACTTTTAGCGTAATGGTGTACTTAAAAAAACTACTATTTAAAAATATAACATTTGTAATATGAGGTCAAGTAATAAAAAAAACTTTTATCGCGATGTTACAAAACAATGCGTAGCTCACAGTAAGCTGTAAAACAGCAAATGAATCTAACGAATCGAAACTAATTCGAATTGTTTTTCTCAAAGCGAATTATTTTTAATCTTAAAAGTATTAATAAAAATAATTACTTAAATGTTTAAATCATTTGTTTAATACATTCTTCACTGAGATACTCTTTGTTAAATTTTATTTTTGTTTTATGAAACGTAAACAATCTATTAGTAAAAATGAATTACGTTTCTTTACGTTTTAATATATTTCAGTTATATAATGGACCTAACCGATAATTGCCATAGCGACTCCAGATGTATTGAAGAAAAACTTCGATGGTATCTTTAGATTCTGTGTAAAATGTAACCCTTATTGAAACTTATTTAAATGTTCTAACTGTTACATATCGATTTGTATAACACACAAACAAACATTGACATTCATATATATATATATATATATATATATATATATATATATATATATATATATATATATATATATATATATATATATATATATGATCCCCGTGTTAATATTAGACGCTTAAGGTGTCCTGTTTTTGTTTCACTATTAGATACTTAACCCGCCCCCTTTTTATTTTTTTTTTTTAATTTTATTTATTTATATATATATATATATATATATATATATATATATATATATATATATATATATTTATCTATCTATGAATTTTCCGACGAATCTTAAGTCTGCAATATCTTGGATTTAGTTAGTTTCTCTGGGAATTTAAACTGTATTTTACCTTTTTTTTTAATTGTTAAAATGACTTAAAGCTTCTTTAGACTATATATATAAAATTGAAAATATAAGCCATTAACAATGCAAGAATTATTTATTATTATTTTTTATTTATTTTTATTTTTTATTTTAATCTTATTAATTTCGAAATAAAATTCCATCATCAGAGATGACCAGTGTTGTGTCATTTTTTTTCCATCAAAATACAAGAATAAACACACTTGTTTCTTTTGTTACTTGATAAACGTCTTTGGTGTGATGTTTCCGCGCTGGTGTTGTTGGCGGTTATGAATTCAAATTCTGGTGTCGAACAAAGAAGAGCGCTTGCTCGTTCGTGTTGATAAAAATAATATGGGTGGGTCGTTCATTTTAAAGCATTGCTGGGTTTGTTAATAAAATTGAAAATATAAGCCATTAACAATGCAAGATTAATTTATTATATATATATATATATATATATATATATATATATATATATATAGATATATATATAGAATAAGATATAAATATTTAGTTCCATTATGAATTCACACTGATTATCTATTAGATTTCAGACAAGTAAAATCAGGACAGAACTTATAGGGATGACTTGGTACATAGAAACAATATTTTCGTTCTTATCTACGTTTTATGATTTTCTTTGAGATTGTTCGAATGTGATTCTCTTTACGTTTTGTCTAATCCCGCCCTTTCTTATTGTTCAATCGCTCCAGTGCATAGATAATCCTACGTAGATTATTGTTCAATCGGACTAATGTATATATATATATATATATATATATATATATATATATATATATATATATATATATATATATAAGCCCACGTAGATTATTGTTCAATCGGACTGATATATATATATATATATATATATATATATATATATATATATATATATATATATATATATATATATATTAAGGCATGTGTTGTTGAAGACGACAGAACTCTTCTGTTTAGTGATTCCTTTTTTTATTTTTTCCATTCGTCGAATGATCTTTTTGACGTGTAGATGGAATGAATTGATGAAGGATCCATGTGTTTGACTAACGTTTTCAATTCTCTCCGGAATCATCTTCAGGTCATCAATTCATTCCATCTATACGTCAAAAAGATCATTCGACGAATGGAAAAAATAAAAAAAGGAATCACTAAACAGAAGAGTTCTGTCGTCTTCAACAACACATGTCTTAATGATAAAATGCTGCCTAAATACACACAATATATATATATATATATATATATATATATATATATATATATATAAGCCCACGTGGATTATTGTTCAATCGCTCTAGTGTATTGATAATCCCACGTATATTATTGTTCAATTTTTCTTTTCTTTTCGTTAATGCATTCACTTACTATTTCAGAAACTCAAACCCTTTTCGTCCCTTCAAATGCAATTGTTTGGATCTCTCTTGCACTTGGATATATTAGCCAGGTAGTTTTGAAAATTATTTTTCGTTACCGGTGGCTCCTATGATTACCGGAATGATTGTAGATCTTCCAAAGATTCCAGTTTTTTTAATGTCATACATATAAGACCTTGGTAATTTGTAATCTTCTCTTTCCCAGCTCTGTTTAAGCCAGCATCATTAGGGACATCGTCTTCAACCAGGGTAACTACCCTCTTCCCCTTGTTCAATATTACTATGTCATGTTTAACAGCTCTGTTTCCTAATTATGTAGCTGTAGGAATTGGATAGTCATATTAAATTATGTATGACTTATTTCTAACAATTCTTTCTGGTATATGTTCCCAGGACTTGCTGCTACACTAGATATTCAATTTTTTGCAGATGGTTCAGTGGAGATATTCATCACTTCTGTGTGACACAACCTACACTTGTTATCGTTGCTGAGCCCTACACAACTTTTTAAAAGCATTGGTCATCAGGAATTGATCTTGGACAGCCATAATCACCCAGTCCTGATCATAATGTAGCGATCCTCTTTTGAGATCTACGACAGACTGGCTCCTGTTTCTTGATGTTGATGGAACTTGGGTTCCGGGAGCTCATCAAAAATTGACCAGTGCTCATAATAGTGGCTCAATGTTGATAATTAATTTCTGAGAGACCCATACCCTCGGCTCCTCTTGGCATATACAAACTTGGTAGACATTGGTTTCTATACATTATTCTGTACAGTGTCAATGTTTTTCTTGATTTTATGTTTAGTCTGTTAATGTTCTTTTGTGGCCAATGCTTAATGTCAAAGCCGTATATTATGACTGGCATGGCAAATTGGTTAACGGCAGTTATTTTGTTTTTGTTTGTAAGCTGTGTTTTGCCAATTCTCTCTGTCTCATCTTGGCGTGTTGAATTGAATCATTTCCTTTAATGCCAATTTGTATTATTTGTATTGTCTTTGCTATTCTATGTGTTTAATGGCAGTCTCTTAATCAAGCTTAATGTCGTCTGCGTGGATCTACTTCTCAGCTCTGAGGCACACTTGTCCAGGTCAAACTTCAGCCCAATATCATTCGAGAAAGTATGTACAACAGGCAAGAGTTGACTCAAGTCAGTGTCTGAGCTGACATACATCTTGAGATTATCCATGAAGAACAGGTGGTTGACTCCTTTGTTTGGGTTAGGGTTAGCGGCTCTAGCTTAAGTTGGAGGCACTCCGAAAGTTATTCAGTAGCTTATTGAGAAGATCTATCACCATGCAAAAGAGTAGAGGAGATAAGCTGCCTCATTGGAAGACTCCTCTTCTTATCTTGACATCCGGGATTGTTATTTGTCCATTGTTATGGCTTAATGATATAGTTGATTGCAACATCTTCATATGAGAAACCATGTTTTTTTGATTATCGGATGAATCTTGTATAATATAAGGCACCGTAGAAGCCTCGTGCGGGGCACATTATCATATGCCTTTTGGTAATCTATCCATGACACACTTGAGCTTCTCCGCCCCTTCCTACAGTCTTCAAAGATGATCTTGTTAATTTACAACTCGTCTTCGGTGCCATGCCAAAACAATTCCTCCTGCACTCTTCTTGTTTTTTTATGGTATTCTCCAGACGAGAGATGTTCATAGATGTTGTCTGCAATTAGGCCAGTGAAGAGCTTGTAGGTGATAGTGAAACATAAGATCGGTCTGTATCTATCAGGGTGTTGCGTCTAACTCGTTTTAGGTATGAGATTTGTATCGCCCTTTACTAGCCATATACTAATAATATGACTAGTAAAGCCCTATAATATAGCTTTACTAGCCATATTATTATATGACTAGTAAATGTCGATACAAATCTCATACCCAAAACGGCATAATCACGTTGATACACCGGTTCCAGTTAGATGACCAAATTAAGTGACGTTGGGCCTGGTCAGTATTAAAATGGGTGACTATTAGGGAATATCAAATGCTTTATGTGGTCTCCGTTTAGGTCGGCATTGTTTCCAGCCATTCTGGATTTCTCCTTGCCACTGGAATCAAGCAGCGACGACTCAGGAGAGTTGAGGTCGGGATTGCGCAACCCCTACTTTACAATTACACGCACAGCTACACTTACATAGGGTATCCATTGTCTCGTAAGACTGAACGGAGGTAATGAATTACTAACCATGCTGGTGTGGCCTCTTCACCCCTCAACAGCCTGGTGAAGACGCCACTATAGTGGCTATGAAGTACCGTTATTTGCTTCAGACAGAAATTAGGGAGGTTGTCTATGCCAGTTTTTTTTGTGATTTTGGAATCGTTCTTACTTTCTTTTTATTATAGTTCAATCTGCCTAGTGTATCCAACGTTCATTCCCATTGCCTTTTACAGTTCTGCTGATACGATAGAATAAAACCAATCTTCGAACGAATTGCAGATGATGACATGCTAATAATGCACTCAAGTATCTTCAATTATGAAGATCTAATTATGCTATTTATTACTAATACAGTTAAATCCTGCTGTGATTGAGCGGCCGCGTTGTCATGATGCCGTAGAAAATTATCTATTGTCAGTTAATAGAAAGCGAGCACAGGCAAGGAGGCCAGAAAAGAGAGATAAAGATCTTCTAAAAGCCAACGTGAAGAAATGCAACGTGAACACGTGGAAGACCCAATCTCGGGATAGGTCCTGTTGGATGCAGATCATCGCCGAGAGAACAACGACCATCGAAGCCGATCGCTGTGCTGTCTTCGATGAAAACAAAGCAGAAGAAAGGATAACGAACAACAACGGTCTCGAGTCGACCTTGAAATTGGTCCCAGTAGAACCACCTGTCCTCATTCCAGAAATATATGCAGGGCTAGGATCGGACTAGCCAGGCACCTCCATACCCATCGAGGTATACCACCAGCACCAGAAGACGACCGCCATCCTCGCGATAAGAAGCAGCTATGATGACTAATACAATTACGATATATATATATATATATATATATATATATATATATATATATATATATATATATATATATATATATATATATTCAGTCCGGAAATCTCGCACATATTATAACAACCCAAACACAACTTTATTTATACGTCAGTGTTTCAAGCTTTCGCTCTCATCAGTGTAGGGAACGATAATCTCAGGCGGTCGCAAGGTTCAAACCCCTGCGACAGAATCAACCTTGACTCTGCAAGCAAGCGTTATAACCCTACGGACACGAGACATTACCACATCAAGAAGGAAATTTAAGTTTTATTTATGCGAAGAGAGACAGACATAGAAAGACTGACTAGAGTATTCTACGAACGTTGTCGGAATATTCCTTATATTTGTGTCAGTCTATTTTTACCTTCCCCAGACAGGGCCCAACTTCAATCTTATTAAAGAGCTTATAACAATATTAATTTTTAAGTAAATAATATTAAATTATTATTACCTTTATATGCCAGCGTTTCAAGCTTTTTCTCTCATCAGTGTAGGGAATGATAATCTCAGACGGTAGTAAGGTTCGAACCTCTGCTACAGAATTAACCTAGACTCCGCAATATATATATATATATATATATATATATATATATATATATATATATATATATATTATTTCGATTTAAAGTAAAGAAACAACAACTTTTCATTTGAACTGATTTGCAGGAGAGAACATTTTGGGAAACCCGACGTTTACGGGTACTTCGTCTAGTACACATTATAACTGAATCAGAGCTGAACCAATTATGACAATATGGATATCAAAACGAAGCCAAAAATAGATTCAGAATGTTTGAGAAGTTGCCATTCTTAAGCTGGATAGCGCCAGATAGTTTTAAATTCTTAAAAAAAATAATTCCCTCAAAATGTAATGAAATGACCCGTAATGACCCTAAATTAGTCAAACACTATTCCAAAGACGTTTGAAACGACGTGTATGCGTTTTGTTTACATTTCTCAAACTTAATGAAAAACAAAAACGAAACACACAAAAATAAAATTTCTCAAGCCAATTACGCTAATACATTCCAGTCACACCCTAAAAGAGATCGGACCTTCGTTTAACACTAAACTCATTTGAACATAGTTCTACTTTACCGAATCAGACTCCCTGTCACATTATTAATAACTATGTTTGAAGTAGCAGCGACTGTGACTGTTGTTATTACGTATCGATTCTTGATTGGACAAAAGCTCAAATTAGCAGTTTCTTTCAACCAATCATAGTACAAGAAATATTCAGTCCCGAAATCTCGCGCATATTATAACAACCCAAACATAGCTTTATGTATCTCTCCTCCCTTTCTTTCACAGAAGACACGCGTGTGTGTGACACAATCATGTCCGGGTCCTGTTGGGACGAAGGCCCTCGATAAACGAAACGAGAGACATTCACGAACTTCCGTACACTCAGCGAAGCACTCAAACGCCTCTCTCCAAACACATACACACAGTTTGTACATAGACTCCCTCATTAAGATAACAGGCATGTTAATATGCATACATTTTAATGACTTACCCATTTGCATATACGTAATCGCACACGGCGCCAGCCGAAACAAACATGACTGCTCAATTTCTCTTAACACGAAATATAACCTTTTCACCTAGAGACGTTTCCCGGACTCTTTACACTTTCATTTCTTTACGAACTCTTTATCTTTCTTTGTCTCATAAAGTTGTCAATAAAAATTAATTATTTTGTATGGATCGACTTGGCCATTCTACTGTTTTTTTTCCATGTCTTTTAATCAGTTTAATCTTCAATCAACACCCGAAAAAATGCACAGAATGCAAATAATTTCTGTATTAATAAAATTATGAGACACTTTCATGTGTGTGTATTTCACGTGTCATAATCACACATTGAATTAGCGTTCTTTAATTTAGTATTAATCAGATATTTATTGAAATCAATGGCGTAAAATAAAACAAAAAAATTAAAATCCATCAGAATGCATTTCGGGTTTTTCTTAAACAAGTTAGTCATTAATATTTTTTGATTCACAAATAATTAAGTAAAGAAATAAAGAGATAGATAGATCGATATATCTGTTTTATCACCAACTAAATACGGAGAAGACCTTCACGACTGAGGACATTTTTTCCCACACAAAGAGTGCTGATATACATGATCTGCCATAAGCCAGAGTAGGGGATGTACTTCGCGACTGAGGAAATTTTCAATTTTTGTTCCCAGACCAAGAGGGACTTATTTCGGGCTTTGATTATCAACGAGAGAGAGTCTATTGTTTAAGAACATGCATATTTTAATTTTAGCGTTGTTTAGATTCTGAGACATTGACATTTTCAATTATAAATAATATCTGTCGTGAAATGTAGTTTGAAGACAAGAGGTCAAGTATTATAGATTGCGACTCCTTTAATAACTAATACTACCCGAGTTAAAAAAGTAATCAGGCGTTATTCACCGTTTGTTATTTTCAGTTTCTGAAATATTTTTGGCCATTGTCTTTTTTGAATCTATATCATAAAGCTAGCTGCATATACCTGTTTTACTGGAGTGGAGAAATATTGGCAGGTGGAGGAGCGAGAGTATGTACAAATATGTACATATTGCTTGGTGGAGGGCATAGAAACGAAGATTATAAAATAAAGTCAATTGTAAAATATTTTTTGTCTAGACAGCATCGGTAATAATAGTATTATTTTTTGCTTTTGTTTATTTGAGATTACTATCAATATTCGATTAAACTATATATATATATATATATATATATATATATATATATATATATATATATATATATATATATATCATCACCATCAGGCTTTTGATCACTCCTGGAGGAGGAACTTCTCCCTGGTTTTCGACCACCTTATTGGTGATTGTCATTCATGTTTTTTTTTGCCATATTCGCCCATAGCTAGGTGCACAAATACAGCGTCTGCTATTCCCAAATGGTCACCCAAGCTCAACGTCACTTAACTTCGGTGATCTAACCGGAACCGATGTGTCAACGTCATTATGCCGTGTATATATATATATATATATATATATATATATATATATATATATATATATATATATATATATATATATATATATATATAGTTAAAAGCCTCTTTAAAGATGTAATAGTCTTAAAATTAGAGCTTTGTTTGAAATTGGACAGTTTGTTGTCATTTTTGCGATAAGCTAGTTCCGCTCGAGCTTTGCACACTGTAGACAGCAATGGCACTTCTCCTCGCCTCCAGGTTAAGTGTATCAATAATTCAATTACTGTTTGTGTCAATTTCTCGCAACCGCGTTGTTCTGAGCGTTTGTCTCGTGATTCTAGCCTGAATATACGAACTGCGTTCGAGCCCATGCGACCGCCTGCAACTGGCACTCCTACACTGATGACGGTAAGAGAGCCCGAAACGATATCCTCTTTAGGTGAAAAAAACTTTAATATATATATATATATATATATATATATATATATATATATATATATATATATATATAATTAACCTAGATCATGGCTAACTTTCCACTTATCGCTCTCACTTGCACATGTATACAACTCCCCGCATATACACTCACGTGCGTGCTGACTTCTTTTTCACACATATATTCATATATATATATATATATATATATATATATATATATATATATATATATATATATATATATATATATATATATAGTCGATTACAAATAAGTTTCAATGTGCGTTACATATTTCAAGAAATCTAAACACACCATCGCCGAGAGAACAACGACCATCGAAGCCGATCGCTGTGCTGTCTTCGATGAAAAAAAAAAGCAGAAGAAAGGATAAAGAACAACAACGGTCTCGAGTCGACCTTGAAATTGGTCCCAGTAGAACCACCTGTCCTCATTCCAGAAATATATGCAGGGCTAGGATCGGACTAGCCAGGTACCTCCATACCTATCGAGGTGTACCACCAGCACCAGAAGACGACCGCCATCCTCGCGATAAGAAGCAGCTATGATGACTAATACAATTACGATATATATATATATATATATATATATATATATATATATATATATATATATATATATATATATATATATATATATATATATATATATATTCAGTCCGGAAATCTCGCACATATTATAACAACCCAAACACAACTTTATTTATACGTCAGTGTTTCAAGCTTTCGCTCTCATCAGTGTAGGGAACGATAATCTCAGGCGATCGCAAGGTTCAAACCCCTGCGACATAATCAACCTTGACTCCGCAAGCAAGCGTTATAACCCTACGGACACGAGACATTACCATATCAAGAAGGAAATTTAAGTTCTATTTATGCGAAGAGAGACAGACATAGAAAGACTGACTAGAGTATTCTACGAACGTTGTCGGAATATGCCTTATATTTGTGTCAGTCTATTTTTAGCTTCCCCAGACAGGGCTCAACTTCAATCTTATTAAAGAGCTTATAACAATATTAATTTTTAAGTAAATAATATTAAATTATTATTACCTTTATATGCCAGCGTTTCAAGCTTTTTCTCTCATCAGTGTAGAGAATGATAATCTCAGACGGTAGTAAGGTTCGAACCTCTGCTACAGAATTAACCTAGACTCCGCAATATATATATATATATATATATATATATATATATATATATATATATATATATATATATATATATAGTCTCGGAAGTTTCTCAACCATTAAAACTATATAAAACAAAAAAAAAAAAAAAAAAAAAAAAACAACAAAAAAAACATATAGTCTCAAGTCTTCCAGTGGAAAATCACTCATGTAAGTCAATTTATTTTTTACAGTTATTATATTAGTTAGTTTCTAACACTATTTTAAGGGATCATCAGTTGTTTACCATGAAAAACTGTTTCGGGAATTTAAAAACAAGACAGTATTTAATTTCATGGCTTCCCAGCAGAGTTGATCAGACCCCACTTCCCTTAAAAGACAAAAACATAAACGTTCCTTATACTAAATCTACGTTTTGTTCCATATAAATGTTTTGCTAACTTATATTAGTTATTTAAAACATCAAAAAAAAAAAATAAAATAAAATAAAAAATAAAAAAATGTTTACCTGCGCTGTTCGTCTGTCTAATAAAATTTATCCGTTACTCACAAAAATGTTGTTGCATTTTAAAGTGTTTGGACGAATCCATGACACTATTATTTAAGTGATTAATGTATTATTTTTAGTTTTATATTATAAATATAAAAAACATCAACACATCAAAAAATAAAAGATAAATAAATAAATATGTATATACATATATATATACATATATATATATATATATATATATATATATATATATATATATATATATATATATATATATATATATATATATTACATACACACATACATATATATACCTTTAGTTCCTTCTTTTCTCCCTCGTCCTACTTTGTTGTCCATCTCCCCGTTGTTGTCAACCCGCAAATAAATATTAACCTTCCTTGTTCACTATAGTTTTTCTAATCTGCGTTCACAACAGTCGACTTTTTTCTTTTCTCATTGTTTCAAATCTGCGTCTGTAAGTTAACCGTTAATTTGTTCTCTTTTTCTTCTTCTTATTTACCAACTCCCGGTGTTTAAAAATCAGCGTTCATAGTTATGAACGGTTTTCTTCTTCTTCTTGTTCTTCTTCTTCTTCTTCTTCTTCTTCTTCTTCTTCTTCTTCTTCTTCTTCTTCTTCTTCTTCTTCTTCTTTTTTAACATTTCTTTCTTTCTTTCTACTGTATTTTTATTGTTTTTCTTATTATAATTAGCAGATGTGTTATATATACGTTTATTCATATTATATAATTTCTATTTATATATACTATGATTTGTTCTATCAGTTTATTTTGATTAATTTGATAAGATTTAAAAGCATCAGGATGGCGAGTAATTGCCTTATTTAATTGTCCAAATAT
This sequence comes from Sepiola atlantica, assembly GCA_963556195.1. Taxonomy (NCBI): domain Eukaryota; kingdom Metazoa; phylum Mollusca; class Cephalopoda; order Sepiida; family Sepiolidae; genus Sepiola; species Sepiola atlantica. The sequence goes on from OY744515.1 coordinate 187,010,492, forward strand.
TTTATTTTGATCGCCACCTTGGTTAATCATTCTTATTATTAGATCAGAAATTGGGGGCATGAAATCTACTAATTTTAAGGTAACACGAGCAATTCTCAGAAATTCAGACATAATACTCCCGTAAAATATATACACAGGGCTAGTACTATTTTTATATGGCATTCGCACGATACGAAAAGGGAATGAATTTCTTTTATCAAACAGTTTATAGATAAATATTTTATCTTCAATTTTTATATCCAAATCAAGAAAAGTAGCTTGTGTTCCCTTATGTTCACAGTATATATATATATATATATATATATATATATATATATATATATATATATATATATATTATTTCGATTTAAAGTAAAGAAACAACAACTTTTCATTTGAACTGATTTGCAGGAGAGAACATTTTGGGAAACCCGACGTTTACGGGTACTTCGTCTACTACACATTATAACTGAATCAGAGCTGAACCAATTATGACAATATGGATATCAAAACGAAGCCAAAAATAGATTCAGAATGTTTGAGAAGTTGCCATTCTTAAGCTGGATAGCGCCAGATAGTTTTAAATTCTTAAAAAAAATAATTCCCTCAAAATGTAATGAAATGACCCGTAATGACCCAAAATTAGTCAAACACTATTCCAAAGACGTTTGAAACGACGTGTATGCGTTTTGTTTACATTTCTCAAACTTAATGAAAAACAAAAACGAAACACAAAAATAAAATTTCTCAAGCCGATTACGCTAATACATTCCAGTCACACCCTAAAAGAGATCGGACCTTCGTTTAACACTAAACTCATTTGAACATAGTTCTACTTTACCGAATCAGACTCCCTGTCACATTATTAATAACTGTTGTTTGAAGTAGCAGCGACTGTGACTGTTGTTATTACGTATCGATTCTTGATTGGACAAAAGCTCAAATTAGCAGTTTCTTTCAACCAATCATAGTACAAGAAATATTCAGTCCCGAAATCTCGCGCATATTATAACAACCCAAACATAGCTTTATGTATCTCTCCTCCCTTTCTTTCACAGAAGACACGCGTGTGTGTGACACAATCATGTCCGGGTCCTGTTGGGACGAAGGCCCTCGATAAACGAAACGAGAGACATTCACGAACTTCCGTACACTCAGCGAAGCACTCAAACGCTTCTCTCCAAACACATACACACAGTTTGTACATAGACTCCCTCACTAAGATAACAGGCATGTTAATAAGCATACATTTTAATGACTCATACATTTGCATATACGTAATCGCACACGGCGCCAGCCGAAACAAACATGACTGCTCAATTTCTCTTAACACGAAATATAACATTTTCACCTAGAGACGTTTCCCGGACTCTTTACACTTTCATTTCTTTACGAACTCTTTATCTTTCTTTGTCTCATAAAGTTGTCAATAAAAATTAATTATTTTGTATGGATCGACTTGGCCATTCTACTGTTGTTTTTCCATGTCTTTTAATCAGTTTAGTCTTCAATCAACACCCGAAAAAATGCACAGAATGCAAATAATTTCTGTATTAATAAAATTATGAGACACTTTCATGTGTGTGTATTTCACGTGTCATAATCACACATTGAATTAGCGTTATTTAATTTAGTATTAATCAGATATTTATTGAAATCAATGGCGTAAAATAAAACAAAAAAATTAAAATCCATCAGAATGCATTTCGGTTTTTTCTTAAACAAGTTGGTCATTAATATTTTTTGATTCACAAAGAATTAAGTAAAGAAATAAAGAGATAGATAGATCGATATATCTGTTTTATCATCAACTAAATAAGGAGAAGACCTTCACGACTGAGGAAATTTTTTCCCACACAAAGAGTGCTGATATACATGATCTGCCATAAGTCAGAGTAGGGGATGTACTTCGCGACTGAGGAAATTTTCAACTTTTGTTCCCAGACCAAGAGGGACTTATTTCGGGCATTGATTATCAACGAGAGAGAGAGAGAGAGAGAGAGAGAGAGAGAGAGAGAGAGAGAGAGAGAGAGAGAGAGAGAGAGAGAGAGAGAGAGAGAGTCTATTGTTTAAGAACATACATATTTTAATTTTAGCGTTGTTTAGATTCTGAGACATTGACATTTTCAATTATAAATAATATCTGTCGTGAAATGAAGTTTGAAGGCAAGAGCTCAAGTATTATAGATTGCGACTCCTTTAATAACTAATACTACCCGGGTTGAAAACAGTAATCAGGCGTTATTCACCGTTTGTTATTTTCAGTTTCTGAAATATTTTTGGCCATTGTCTTTTTTGAATCTATATAATAAAGCTAGCTGCATATACCTGTTTTACTGGAGTGGAGAAATATTGGCAGGTGGAGGAGCGAGATTACGTAAAAATATGTACATATTGCTTGGTGGAGGGCATAGAAACGAATATTATTAAATAAAGTCAATTGTAAAATATTTTTTGTCTAGACAGCATCGGTAATAATAGTATTAGTTTTTGCTTTAGTTTATTTGAGATTACTATCAATATTCGATTAAACTATATATATATATATATCTATATATATATATATATATATATATATATATATATATATATATATATATATATATATCATCACCATCAGGCTTTTGATCACTCCTGGAGGAGGAACTTCTCCCTGGTTTTCGATCACCTTATTGGTGATTGTCATTTATGTTTTTTTTTGCCATATTCGCCCATAGCTAGGTGCACACATACACCGTCTGCTATTCCCAAATGGTCACCCAAGCTCAACGTCACTTAACTTCGGTGATCTAACGGGAACCGATGTGTCAACGTCATTATGCCGTGTATATATATATATATATATATATATATATATATATATATATATATATATATATATATATATATATATATATATATATAGTTAAAAGCCCCTTTAAAGATGTAATAGTCTTAAAATTAGAGCTTTGTTTGAAATTGAATAGTTTGTTGTCATTTTGCGATAAGCTAGTTCCGCTCGAGCGTTGCACACTGTAGACAGCAATGGCACTTCCTCTCGCCTCCAAAGTAAATGTATCAATAATTCAATTACTGTCTGTGTCGATTTCTCGCAACCGCGTTGTTCTGAGCGTTTGTCTCGTGATACTAGCCTGAATATACGAACTGCGTTCGAGCCCATGCGACCGCCTGCAACCGCCACTCCTACACTGATGAGGGTAAAAGAACCCTAAACGATATCGTCTTTAGGTGAAAAAAACTTTAATATATATATATATATATATATATATATATATATATATATATATATATATATATATATATATATATAAATAATTAAACCTAGATCATGGCTAACTTTCCAATTATCGCTCTCACTTGCACATGTATACAACTCCCCGCATATACACTCATGTGCGTGCTGACTTCTTTTTCACACATATATTCATATATATATATACATATATATATATATATATATATATATAGTCGATTCAAATAAGTTTCAATGTGCGTTACATATTTCAAAAAATCTAAACACACCATTGAAATCTTCGTTTGATTTCATCTGGGGTCACTAGGGTCAATTATCGCTGTGATCCGTAAAATAACAGAATTTTATTAGAAGGTAAAGAAACGAAATTCATTTTTTACAAATAGATTTTCTTCGTTTCATAAAACTAAAACAAAATTAAACAAAGAATATCTCAGTGAAGAATGTATTTTTAAGAGTTTTATACATTTAAATAACTGTTTTTATTGGTATTACTTAGATTAAAATATACGAATTCGTTTCGATTCGTTTAAGCCGTTTTCCCATTTTACTGCTGTCTGTACTTAGTAAGTAGTTCTTTATTAACCGCGTTAACAGTTTTTTTTATTACTTGACCTCATATTGAAAAACTTGTAAACATGACTATATTTAAAATTATTTCCGGGCAGCAATATATCTCCACACCGGCAACACTGGGTGAACACCGCTAGTTTTAAATTAAAAAAAGTAAATCTGATTGTATTATTAATACAGAAATCAATAATATATTAAAAACATCCCATAATTTTCTGATAAAAAAGAAACACAAAAGAAAACACATTCTATATAAATGAGTCTTAAAAGAAAATATCTTACCTGACATGATCACTTTCATGTAAAATATAATTATGAACAGTTTTAAAGAACGTGTGAAGCTATCAAGAATATAAGATGAAGGAGTTATCTCGCTTGTTCTGAGAGTACACCCTGCTCTTCGACGTGTTAATAAAATATCATTTCTTTTTTATGTTTAATTTAAATCTGTTTACTCAAAAACGAATTCGTTTTATCCATGTTGTTTTATTTGTTTTGCTATTGATATGTAATGTCTGCCCTGAAAAGAAAGAACAAAGTATGTCTCTGTCAATGGATATCGTGAACTCTGCAATGTTTTCTTTTCATATGCGTAGGAGTATCTGGATTCAGACATTCACATTAATAGCCTATTGTTTGTTGTTAAGAAAATAAAACATTAAAGAATGACACATCATAGAAATCTTAGGAATGGATGCGTTAAATATATAAGAATATCCTAAAAATCATCGGTATTGAAACGACCGCGTGCATCATGTAAAATATATTATGCAGAATGAATAATCAACAGATTGTATGGAAACATCATTGTAAGTATTAGTTTGAAGTAAGGAACATTAACTTATATACTATTGTGGTACACAAGTAATTTTAATAAATAAATAGTTTACAGTGTATTTTAAACAAATATAGCAATGTAGAACATTTTTTTATTAATTTAGTAGCCGGCTGGTGCTGTTTAGCTCATTACCGAAAAATGCCTCCAGTTTCACAATATTCCTAACCATAATAAGTATTTTGCAAAAGAAACTAAGCAAATTACATTTTTAATGTAAAAAACATGGTGCAAGGATGAAAAGAAAGAAATCGCTAGTCAAAATCAAATATCGATTTGTCAGACTAAATGTATACTTGTCAAACTTCGAAAATTCGACTGACTTAAATTTATATATTAGATATAAACATTTATCTTCATCATAGTTTAAGCCGGCGAAAAATAAGAATTGAAGCTACAAATTTACACCAACTTCCTGTTTTCGAGGAAATAATTTCGTTACACAAAGTCGAATGAAATCTGCAAGAAGTTGGGGAGGGATGTTTGGTTTCGTTTGACCGTTTGACGGTATATTAACGTATTTTTGTTTATTTAATACCGAAACAAATTAACTACAGTATAGTATTTATTTTTAAAAATGCATCGAATGGAAGCTGCTATTTTAACCTAAACTATGGTGCAAATCTTGAATTCATGCATCCCCTGATCAATATCTGAAAAAAGCCCTCTAGGGATGCAAACAAAAATTGAAAGTTTCCTCAGTCGCGAAGTACTTCTGCTACTATGGCTGAGGACAGAACAGATATATGAGTCCTCCCTCTCTGGGTGTGAAAAAAATGACATTTTCCTCAGTCGCGGAGCTCTTCGAATCTAGCTGATAGAACAGACAATTATCCCCTTTTATCTTTACTTTGATCTTTCTGAATATAACTATTAATGACTACTCGTTTATGAAGAAAACGGAATATATGCTGATTGATTTCATTTCATATTTTTAATAACATTTTTAAATTTCGTTTTATTTTACGCCATTGATTTCAATAAATATCGATTAATATTAAATTAAAGAATGTTAATTCAATGTGTAATTATGAAAGTTACACTGACACGTGAAATACACGCACACACATGTAAGTGTCTCATAATTTTATTAATATAGAAATGATTTGAGTTTTTTTTTTCATTTTTTCGGGTGTCGATTAAAGAAAATGAAAATGCAAACAGTACATACGCGAATTCAATAGATTCCAAAATTGACCTCGGTATCAATCGGTCCACTCCGATCACAATAGGGATAAGTATATACACATATCGAGACAAAGTCCAAGGATGGCTATACATTATGTTTTGGGGGTGTGACTATATCGAATTTGTAAGTTCTGCAAAGTGTGCTCAATTGGCTTATGGCCGAATGGCGAGTTGAATAGCTGTCAGATCCGTGTTACTAATCACGTGTCACATGTGCGGCCCGGCTTAAGTGAACCTCACCTTTGAGAAACGCGGCAAGGTTAAACGCGGCCTCGTGCTCGCTAACAGATATTGGTTTGTCATTGCTGCCAACACAAATTCCTTCTTTATTAGTGATGCCTGCCAGACCTGACAGAATGCAACTTGTAACTAACACACTTCTATGGCAAGCAGAACTAAGTCGCATCAGCAAATAACCTGTACGCGAAAGAATTGAAAAAGTTACATGCGGCATTCGATTTCTTAATCTGATGGCCGTGTCAGTTATAAGTTCTCGTTTCAACCAATGAAAATAATGATTACACAGCTTATACAGGGTGGGCCAAAATAAGGGTCCTATCTTTAAATTTGAATAACTTGAATTTGAATAACTTCCACAAAATAAAAGTTAAACTCACCAAACTTTATGTGTGTGTAGACTGACCCTTCCGAGATTTTTTGAAATAAACAAAACAAATTTTAGCCGAAAAACACTTCTTAAAACTTACAAAAACTAAAGTATTGTTTTTTTACACTGTTTTGAGTTTTTTAAGCAAAAATAATGTTTTCTAAATGAGGGTACGTTCCTTAGGGCTAATACGGATCATGCTTGCTTCGGAAGGGGTCCTTTACTTATTCTAAAAAAAAAAAAAAATCAATAAATAAAAAAGTTATGAATTTTTAAAAATAGGACCCTTATTTTTGCCCACCCTGTACAAGTGATTATCGACATTCTTTTATACCAAGGAATCCAAACACTACTTATCCCGTTAAAAACAAAATATTTCTACAAGCTATGGGTACCATTAAAAACAGGAAATATTAAAAAAAAAACAAAGGATCTCATTAAAAAAAAAAAAAAATTTTCTCAAAGCTATCCATTACATATAAAAAAAGAAAATAATTTCTAACAGCAATAGACCTATATAAAAAGAAATTTCATAAAAGCCATGGATATCATTAAAATATTTTATCAAAGCAATAAATCATAATCAAAATATTATTGAAAAGTTATGGATTTCATTAAAAAACGAAATCTTTTCGAAAAGTTATGGATCCCATTAACTATGAAATATTTTTACAAAGGTTGGATCCGAGCAAAAACAATGACACATTTTCTAAACGCTATGAATATCATGAAATAAAAACGAACTATTTTCTTAAAGCTATGGATATCATGGAAAAGAAAGAGATATTTTCTGAAAGCTATGGTTATTAATAAAAAAAAACGAAATAAAATATTTTCTAAAAGCTATAGATGTCATTAAAAATAACGAAATATTTTCTAAACGCTATGGATTTCATTAAAAAAAACGAAATATTTTCTGAAAAGCATCGATATCATTAAAAAGAACGAAATGTTTTGCAAATACTATGAATATAATTAAAAAGAACGAAATATTTTCTAAAAATTATGGATATTATTAAAAAAGAACAAAATATTTTCTAAAAGCTAAAAGCTAAAAGCATTAACAAAGCGAAACATAAAGGCTATGGTTATCGTTAAAAAATTACGAAATATTTTATAAAAGCTATGGATGTTATTAAAAACGAAATATTTTCTAAAGCTTTAGAAATCATTAAAAATAACGAACAATTTTCTAAAAGCTATGGATATCATTAAAAGAGAATATACTATTTTCTAAAAGCAATGGATATCATTAAAAAAGAACGAAATATTTTCTAAAAGCTATGGATATCATTAAAAAAGAACGAAATATTTTCTAAAAGCTATGGATATCATTAAAAAAGAACGAAATATTTTCTAAAAGCTATGGATATCATTAAAAAGAACGAAATATTTCTAAAAGCTATGGATATGATTAAAAAAACGAAATATTTTCTAAAAGCAATATATATCAATTAAAATAAACGAAATATTTTCTACAAGCTATGATATCATTACAAAAGAACAATATATTTTCTAAAACAATGGATATTAAAAAATAATGAAATACTTTCTAAAAGCAATGGATATGATTAAAAAAACGAACTATTTCTAAAAGCTATGGATCTTATAAAAAATATCTTTTTATGCTATGATAGGGGTTTTTGTAGGTGCATCTTATTAAATAATCAAACCACTTAACAATAAAATATTAAACAGCAACAGAAATACTCCATTAAATAATAAAAAAATAAAAAATAAAAACTTGTAACTGTAAAAATAGAACAGAAGTCCCCTGCAGCAAAAATGCCTTTCAACCCAAATAGTATACCAGGCTACAATTTTAACTAAAAAAAATCCAACCCATAAAATATACTATATAGACATGGCTGGTAATACCTTCAAAGAAATATATACCGGCCATAAATGCTCATTCAATAATTCTGATTATTCAAAAAGAATTTCACTCTCTCTATACTACTGAGAGCTAACAAATAAAAGTCAATCACCAATACTTAAATGAAATATTAGAAAAAACAGTACCTCTAGTTTACTAAATTCATCTTGTTACCTATGCTTAAGTGAAAAACCTGATATAGTTAGATTTAGTGATATAGATTAACTTCTAAACAAAAACAAGAAACCTCAATTAATTGTTGGCACAATAGACCACCCATTCATAGTAATATACATATAATCTCATGAACCAATCCTACCATCAGAAAATAAAATAACAACTTAAAACTATTAACCTTAACAAAACCTACCATTCTATATTCTCTACCAAATTCCCTAAAATTAATAACCCCGTCCATGGAATACTAATCCTCTAAAACACGGCAACACTAGGACCCCTGTTATAGATAAAAATAGAGAACATACTTATCCACTAACTAAAAACTGGTAACATAGTTATCTATATATTGTATGTTATCATATATTATTTTATTGTCGGTATGATTATTACATTAAATTACTCTCTTATTATTACAATTATAATTACGATACCTTATTAATGTGGTTATTAATACCATTAATATTATTATTAATGCGGGTCATTAATATTAACAGTACTGCTAATATTATTATTAATTATGTAACCTTCTCATTTCTATTTTTATTCCACTATCATTTTTTTAGTATCATTATTGTCCACCATTATCATTACTACTATAATTATTATTATTATAATTACTATAACCTCATCCTTATTCTTTTTATTCTATTAGTATTAATTTATTCCTCATCCCTTATTATAATTATAAACACTATTATTATTATTATTATTATTATTATTATTATTATTATTATTATTATTATTATTATTATTATTATTATTATTATTCTGTTGTTGTTTTTATTACCATCCTTCTATTATACCAGTAAACTTTAGTTAATTTTTAGTTTGTTTTAGTTAATTTTAGTTTATTTTCCTATTATCATTATTATTTTATTATTGTTATTTTATTATCGATAGCGATCAGCTGTTCTTAGCTCAAATTAATAAACAAAAATTAAAATAAATAAAAAGATAAAAAGTGAAAAATCAACATAATTAGATCTAAATAGCTTAACCCCCCTCTCTTACTTTTGTCCTCGAAAAAAAAAGCAATACACTAGACAGTTGTTTGCTTTCCACCCTTTCTACACCTCACATAAAAATTAACGCTGTCGAATTAACTTTTAATACGTATCGACAGCTCGACGCATATTATCCAGACATAAGATAACCTTGAAAGTGTGTCACGGATAATTGACCCCTTCTATTTCTAACATGAGTTCACAAATGTTATTTCCAATTTTCGACCGTTTAAAAATCTGACCACATGATCCTCAAATCTTAAATTTTGAATTATGTTTTTTCTCTCTTCTTTTTCTACTCCATTCTTTCCAAATATGATTTGAGGGAAGGATCAGATTTTCTTTCCGTCTGATGAGATCTCAGTTTCTAATAGCTGTTGATCGATAACATTGACATGCCAGCCTCGCGGATTATGTACATGTCTATATAAATAAAAGCTAATTATATATAAGCTGTTTTTGATATTGAGCACTCTTTATCAGACCAGTTGAAATTCTTTGGAATTTTATCCTGTGGATGTTTACTTTACCTGGATTACTATATATATATATATATATATATATATATATATATATATATATATATATATATATATATATTCGCAGACTTAAGAGACTATTTAAGTTCGTCTTACTATATAAGTAATGGCTAGATACTTCGCGATAACAACCCGCAGACTGGCTATTGTTTATGATTTGGAGTTTTGAAGGTCAGCCATTACTGGCCTGTCAGCAGCCCATCAGCGTTCGGACTGTTTAAAAATGATTCAATCTAACAGTTTTGGCATTTTGCCTTTAAAAAGCTGTCATGTTAATAACTAAAAACAGTTTTCATGGAAGACCTCAAGTAAATGGGTATTTATTAAGGTGCTCATGCCTCAGAGCCATATAGAGGTTTGTCTGCACACCAGCACGCATGCTAAATTGCAATTTTGGTTTTGGAAAAAATGCCTGAAACACTCATTAGACGGTAATGAAAGCTTACCAAAGGCACTAATGCTTTTGGATATGCGATTGACAATCTCAACATTCACCGATGTCTAATAGTTAACCTTACTGGCAAGGTAAGTAAATGCCATTAAGATTTATGTTAAGACTGTTTTTGCTTGACATCCCTTACCTGTTAGGGGTGTACTTTGGCTGCTACACAACCTCATTTTTCTTTTTCTTTCTCTTTCTCTTTCTCCCCCCCTCTCTCTTTCACTCTCTATCTCTCTCTTTCTCCCTCTCTCTCTTTCTCTCTCTCTCCATCGCTCTCTTTCTCCCTCTCTCTCTTTCTCTCTCTCTCTCTTTCTCTCTCTCTTTCTCTCTCTCTCTTTCTCTATCTCTCTTTCTCTCTCTCTTTCTTTCTCTCTCTTTCTTTCTCTCTCTCTCTCTCTTTCTCTCTCTTTCTCTTTCTCTCTCTCTTTCTCTCTCTCTCTTTCTCTTTCTCTCTCTTTCTCTCTCTCTTTCTCTCTCTTTCTCTCTTTCTCTCTTTCTTTCTCTGTCTCTTTCTCTTTCTCTCTTTTTCTCTCTCTTTCTCTCTCTCTCTTTATATATATATACATATATATGTATATTACTAAAACTCTGTGGATCTTGTTTGTTATGTTTGTGGATCTTGCATGTTTGTTTGTCTCTATGCACAAAAGATGAGGTCACAAAGGGATAGTGTCACATCGGGATGATGTCACTCACTAAAACCGAGGTGGAAGAAACCAAGAAATCATTTATGACGTCATTAATGATAAAGCAACAACAAGATGATGTCATCAACAATTCATGGGGAGTCTATATGGATTGACTATATATAGAATACACACACATATATATATATGTGTATTCTATATATATATATATATATATATATATATATATATATATATATATATATATATATATATATATATATATATATATATCTACGTAAAATATCTACGTGAAAATTAATTAATAAATATACATATATATTAATTTATACGTACATAAAAGTAATCCATTGACACGCGTTTCTGGCTCACAGCCGTCATAAGCATGACTAACTATGACAAGGATCGAACCTTCGATATTGATGTATATGATCTGGCGTCTTACCTCGGAACGATGACGCCTTGCCTGGAAATATGTACGCTTTTTATCACCTATGCCAGACCATAGATATCAACATCGAAGGTTCGACCATTGTCTAAGTTAGCCATGCCGATAACGGCTGTGAGCCAGAAACACGTGTCCATGAATTACTTTTATGTACGTATAAATTAATATATATATATTTATTAATTAATTTTTACGTAGATATTTTACGTATATATATATATATATATATATATATATATATATATATATATATATATAGAGAGAGAGAGAGAGAGAGAGAGAGAGAGGGAGAGAGAGAGAGAATACACGGCTAGCTAGTTAACCAATCAGATTCTTTGTTGTTCTCTAAGCCAATCTTTGGGCTTCCCACGAACAAAGGTCTTGTTAGTGTTACATCCTATATCCTGTTCTATTGTTCTGTTTTCTATAGATTGGCTTATATCCTGTTGTGTCAATATAATGGGTGAATTTATTCTAACACGTGGTATCTTGTATTTCTATTTTATGTCTTAATTTTTAAATTGTTCAGTTTTTGTTTATTTAAAAAATCTTTTTTACTTATTTATTGTAAAGTAAGTAAAAAAAAAGAAAGTAACTAGCTGAAGATTGCCGCGGGGATGAAACGCGGGATCCTCTGTGTAGCTTAATTGCCATGAATATATTTTCATAGCTTACTATATACATATATATATATATATATATATATATATATATATATATATATATATATATATATATAGGCAAATATTATTAAATAACATGGTGTATTTTGCTGGATATGACTCCTTTTTATTTTTACCATTTTCATATATATATATATAAATAAATATATATATATAAATATATATATATATATATATATATATATATATATATATATGTGTATATATATATAAAGTAAGGTATGTTTATATGTTTATATATTTGTATGTATCGAAGTAAATTTTAAGAGTGAATCCTAAACTAATTAACCAGTCATTATGACTTTTGAACAATGTAGTATATTTCATGATACCATCCTTTCAGGGATTAGTTTCTCGCTTTTGTTGGGGGAGGGGTGCAGTGTAATATATGTTCGTTATTTCATCATACCATTTCCCCATGCATTATGTCCTCCTTCTTGGGGACGGGTAGTGTAGTATATATTCGTTTATCATAATATCATCCTCCCAGGCATTACTAGTTCCTTTGGGTGCCAGTGTAGTATAAATTTTTTAACGATGATACCATCCTCCCAGGCTAGCAAAAAATATGCGAGCAAAGAGAGAGTATTTTGGTAGTGTATTTAATATATATATTAACCGAGCCAAACTCAAGTATTTTTCAGTTTATATAAGTTGATTTACTTATTGAAAGTTGTCCTCTAAAAAGATTTTCAAACAACACATTTTAACAAAGTGAGGCACTTGACAAACAACATACATTCATTTTCAGAGATGATCATGATAGTTTACACATACGGAAGATTATACACAGTCGCACACACATCACCACAAGCTAAAACCTGCATACAAACGTACACAGTGTAGCAGCAAGTCCTGGGAGCATATACCAGAAAGAACAGTTGGGAATAATTTATACACCATCCACTATGACTATGCAATCCATACAGCTACATATCTAGAAAACGGAGCTGTTAAACCTGACATCGTAATATAGGACAAAAGGAAGAAAGTAGCAACCCTAGTTGAAGTCAGTGTCCCTAATGATGCAAGATTAAATAGAGCTGAAAAGAAAAAGATTACGAAATACCAAGGTTTTATGTACGACATGAAAAGAAACTGGAATTTTAGGAAAATATCCATCATCCCAGTAATTATAGGAGCACCCGGACTAATGAAAAATAATTTTAAAAACTACCTGGCGAATATACCCAGTGAACGTAGTGAAAGAGAAATACAAACAATTTCACTTAAAGGAACGGTTAGAATCTGAAAAAATCTCTCGGCTGGAGTGTCTGAAATAGTCGGATGATGACCCATCCCTAGCAAAAACCAAAAAATAAGAAAATATACAACATATATATATATATATATATATATATATATATATATATATATATATATATATATATATATATATATATATACACATCTACCCACACGCATACCGAACTATAGAATATCACTCCGTTATTAGGGCTACTAATATAATGGCAATAAAATAATAAAATAAATTGAATTGAAAAATTAACAAATAAACATTAGATTATAAAAATAGAAATAAAATAACATACCAGTATGAAAATAACAATGTAATTATTAAACAAATAAGAAACATAATTAACAAGTATATATATATATATATATATACAAGCTAAATAATGTTAAACCAAGTTACAGTTAGACTCTTAACACAGCTGAAATAATACAGTGACAAAACATTGAAATATTACAAGAAACACATAATAGATATAACATTGATTGTAATTATAAGGATAACCAGGAACAGGAATAGGGACAAAAGATACTGCCCCTTAGATGGTAAGTGTCTCACCAGGAACATATTCTAGAAGATAATGTTATATTATGAGGGACCCTATACTTTTGAAAAGGTGTACTTCAGCTAGTATGAATTGAGAATTAGATGAAATTAATAAATTGAGTGCGAATTAAACTGACATAGATTTCGGTGAATGAGTCCTTCTCCATGAAATAACAGAATAGACAAGTTTGGCTGAAATCAAAGATTTGGTGTCAGCAGTGGTTGAATATAGAGCGAGTGTGAATACGGTGAATACGGTGATACAGAAACAAGGGACTATGACGTAACACATGTGACTGTGGGAAAGTGATAGTTTTTCATGAGTCGGTCTGTGGAACTCGTGCGAACCGGACAGGAAAATATGTCTGTTACTTGAAAGAATCTGCTATGGAGTTTTGAGACGAGTAGACGTGCCACGATGAGCTGAACCTTTAAGTTAAGTCTCGAATGAGACGAGAATACGTCAACTATCTCCATCGCCCAAGTCAGGAATTGTGAGGAATTAGCTAAGGAACTAGAACAGCTGATAAATACGACCAGAATCTTCAGCCAGGACATTCAAGTGAAATTTGGAATGGAAAAGTGTGCACTGCTAGAGATGAAAAGGGGAAAACTGGAGACAATAGAGGGCATGAAACTGCCCAACAAAGAGAAGATGATGTCACTAGGCGAACAGAATAGCTATAAATATTTGAGAGTTCTGGAAGCAGACACCATCGAATCTACAGAAATGAAAGAGAAGATTGGAAAAGAATACCCGAGAAGAACAAGGAAACTCTTCGAAACGAAAGTCAATATAATACCACTAATCGTAGGAGCACTAAGAACAGTTCCAAGCAACTTGCAGAAAAGACTGGGATAAATTAGAATCAAAGGGATCACTGAGACCATACAAAGGACGGAAATGATGAAAACAGCGTCAATCTGAAGGAAAATCCTCAAATGCGGAAACCCACCTGCATAAACTACGAACGGTAACCAATCACGTGGATGTTACAATAGGAAGAAAACAGAACCACAAGAAGAACACCACCACACGAACCAAGGAACAGAAACTGCAAAAAAATGCCATGAATTGACCCCCCCCACCCAAAGTGATGGCACCAGCCTCGGCTGATACCACACAAACTTATCGTGAAGGATCAAGGAGGATTGGAAGATCGAGAAGGTAGAACACTAACCAAACCTCCATTAGAAGAGTGCGGAGAGTACTGGAACCTTGGGGAGGCTTATTGCCGCCAAAATCCTCCAAAAGACCAATGGTTGTTACCAGCAAGAAATTAATGGTAAGCGGCTGTTGTGATACCGCAAAATCATTTGCAATCTGGAAATCTGGGGAGGCTTGTATTTACTCAAACTCCAAGGAAAATCACCGGTTATTATCAGCGAGTAATCACTGTGAAAACTCCTAGTGAGTACAAATAATAATAATAATAATAATAATAATAATAATAATAATAATAATAATAATATGATGATGATGACGATGATGATGACGATGATGATGATAATGATGATGATGATGATGATAATAATGATGATGATGATGATGATAATGATGATAACAATAATGATAATAACAATAATGATGATAATAATAATAATAATAATAATAATAATAATAATAATAATAATAATAATGTGTTGCGCGTCGGCAAATAAAGAGAAGAATACAAATTGGGAAAGATCTGAAAGGAAATAATTCTCTAATGACGAGGTATATGTTTTGAAGCTTATAAGAGAGCGTCCATTGTATTCGTGTATAGCTGCAGAGGCGATTCTTTTTACTAAATCGACCACCTCCTCCCCGGGGAACATTTACAGCGTCTGCAAGAACGTCTAAATTTATATCCTCGAAGAATATTGGAAGATAAAGTCGTCACATTGAAAGAAGTCATATTAATAACATGCCTTTCATAAAGTAATTCGTCCGAACAATAACGAATACGCATTAAAAATAGTTTCGAAATAGTCACCAATGTTTCCTATTAGTGACTGCAATCAGTACAAGTGCTTCAAGTGGACCGATACATTAGATACTTTGTTACGAATGCGATCGTCACGTATTTTGTTCGTAACTAGCGGTATTCACCCGGCGATGCCCGCGTGGAGATATATTGCAGAAATCATTTCAAATTAATAAAAATGAACGTATGTGTGTCCGGTTCGCTTTAATAATCACGTGTGCAAATAATCTTTTTATGAGCAAAGAAGAGGAGGCTTACTCTTAATAACTGATCATAAAAAATAAAGGAAATAATTTTTTTTACCTTTAATAGACACAGAAAATATTCCATTGTTCTTAATAATTTTGTGACTAAAATGGGAATTAATTTACGGACACACATATGCTTTATTTACAGATTCAGGAGAAAGAGAGGGAGAGAGAGAGAAGGAGATAGAGAGAGAGAGAGAGAGAGAGAGAGAGGGAGAGAGAGGGAGGATTAGTTTATTTTGTAATTATCTTACCTATTCATTTTGTAAAACTTTACTCGCGTATCTGTTTTTTTAAGTAAGATTTAACTCGCGTATCTGTTTGTTTGTAAGTTTTACCTCGATTAGTTTTCTTTTTATGGAAATCACCCCAGACAAGGCATGAAGCCACTTGATGTAAGAAGCTAAAAACAAACAAACTCTACTTCAAGTAAGTTGAATAGATTCTAACACAGAAAACAGCAATTATTCCCCTTTGTCATGAACATCGCTTATGTAATGTGAGGGTTAAAAAACAAAATAAGAGAAGCGAGAGTTACGAGGCTGCCGAAAGTAAATCCAAAGTCCACATTTTACTCCCCTTAAATTTTACAGCAAGAATTACTTAGGGTGTGTCATTGATCAAAATAAATTACTTACTACTCCCCCAGGCAACGCCGGATACCTCTACTACAGTGTGGCGCAAAAGTCCCGCATTACTTTGAACCAGTAACAACTTTCACATTTAATAAAATGTTCTCCTTATTTTTCAGAATATTACAGCTATAAACATTGATAATTTATCATGGAAAAATATAGCACTGAACAACGAACCAAAATGATTGAACTTTACTTCGGAAATCATCGTTCAATAACCTTAACCCAAAGAGCCTATCGTCGGCATTATAATGTCAGACAATCTCCCAGTCAGACCACAATTGATCGTCTTGTGGCCCGATTTTGGCAGCAGGGTTCAGTCAGTAATCTTCCACGATCTGACAGACCACGTTCAGTACGGACAGCGGAAAATGTAGCACTCGTTGAGGATAGCATTGCTGAAAATCCAGACACCTTAACTCGAAGACGAGCCACTCAGATTGGGATGTCCAGAAGATCACTTCAAAGAATTTTGCGTGAATTGCATCTGTATCCATACAAAATTCAATTGGTACAGGCATTACAACCCACAGATTTGCAATCACGCGTAGCTTATGCTGTTCACATTCAGCAATTAGCCAGAGAACAAAATGAGTTCATCCATAAGCTAAAAATGAGCGACGAAGCACATTTTCATCTGAACGGGTTCGTAAATAAGCAAAACTGCAGAATATGGGCCATTGAAAATCCAAGAATCGTTCATCAGCGTGAATTACATCCACTAAAATGTACCGTATGGTGTGGTGTTACCTCGGAAACAGTGATCGGTCCATATTTCTTTGAAGACGAAGAAGGTGTCGCTGTGACGATAACTGCACAGCGATATCAACAAATGATTAAAATTTTTTAAGGCCAGCTGTTCAGTACAACCCAGAAATGTGGTTCCAACAAGATGGAGCTACTGCCCACACTGCCCGACAAAGTATGGCGCCCTTAAGGGGATTGTTTGGCGAGCGCTAAATTAGCAGATTTTCTGATTTTAACTGGCCTTCACGTTCACCGGATTTAACAGCCCCTGACCTTTTCCTTTGTGGTTATCTTACGGAAAGGGTATATGTGAACAAGCCTACAACGATTCAAGAAGCTTAAAAACAATATCAGACATTAAATCCAAGAACTAGAGCCAGTTATTCTAAGGACTGTAATGGAAAATGCCCTAACTAGAGCCCGTCTTTGTGAGGCCGAAAATGGTGCCCATTTAAAGGATATTATTTTTAAAACCTACTGCAACAAAATTACCAAGTAAATGTATTATTTATCAGAAAAGCCTAGTAAATTACTTTAAATGTTGTAGTTTCTATCACCTAAACAAACCAATGCGCGACTTTTGCACCACCCTGTAGTTTCAAATATAGTCATATTTACACATTTTGCCTTGAAAGAAAACTTAAAAACAAGCATTTGCAATATGAGGTCAAGTAATAAAAAAACTATTAGCGCGGTGGTGTTTTCTTAAAAACAACTACTTGTTGACGCTGTATTTCTTACAGACAGCTGTAAAACGGCAAATGGATATAACGAATTGAAACGAATTACATTATTTCAAATCTTAAAAATAACAATAAAAATAATTATTAAAATCTAAAACCCTTTTTTATAAATACATTGTTCCCTGAGATATTCTATGTTTATTTTATTTTGTTGGATAATGGCCCTATGGAATGGACGTATCTGTTGGAAATCGTTGGTTTGACTTGCGCGAATTAACGAGGTCAGAACTTATTCAGCCATTTAAGCATGGACAAATCACACAAAAAAAAAAAAATCACAGCCCAAATCCACAGCAGACTGATATTTCGTTTCTTTTAGTGACAGAAAGTTCTTCATGGTGAAACAGATATAGTATTTCTGATACTACGAGAGACGAATTCTGAGGAGTAAGGAAATAAATGAAAGAGGGCAGATAGACATGTGGGTGCAGACGAACAGGTGAAAGAGGGTTGGATAGTATGTAAGAAGATAGTAGTTCGGTGGCAAACGCCAAAATTATTTACTGAACTTAGGAATTAGTGTAGTACAACTATGGAAAGTGAAGGGGGGAAGTTGGAGGTCAGCGAAAGGACACGAAGGCGAAAGTAACGGTTTAGCGCAATACGATTCAAACGTGAATATTTAGATTGTGGACGATGAGGGAGAAAGAAAAAACTGTAAACATTCTTAGAAGCAGTTGTGACGAGTTCGTGCCAGTTTGTAAACAAACTAGACCTTAAGATACTCGTGTAAATAGAGTTACTTCGAATGCATGTAAACTACATTGACTGAGTTTGTGTATGGCAATCTCATTACAACGACTGACGAGATAAATTCACGGGCTTTTGATCCATCTTAAAACACAGCGTTAGTTGCCTATATTTCCTCTTCTGTTCTCCCTTTACTACTTGACTATGTTTAAAATAATATAGACGCTGCACTTTTCTCGGTTCGGAGCCCTCAGACCCATGTATTAAGGGACCTTAATGTTCA
This sequence comes from Sepiola atlantica, assembly GCA_963556195.1. Classification (NCBI taxonomy): domain Eukaryota; kingdom Metazoa; phylum Mollusca; class Cephalopoda; order Sepiida; family Sepiolidae; genus Sepiola; species Sepiola atlantica. The sequence continues at coordinate 187,029,860 of OY744515.1, forward strand.
CTAAAAAGATTGGCTTCGTTTCTTGAGCTACACAGACCCAGCTGGAAACAGCACGCATAGTTTCTCTATTACATATTTCTTTTCACAAACCGTCACTTTCTCTGCCTGCCTTCGAGATCGTTAGGATTAGCACGCTTTACTTCTTGTCCTATTTTTAAAGACGCGGTCCGAGGCTTGTGTGTTAGATGCTGTCACTTGGTATCATTATAAACCTAAGACCCCAAACCGAAGATCTCTGTAGAGATGCACCTTCGAATAAAGCTTTATTTATCCCTTCTGAACAGTGCACAAAGAAGCTAACTGAATAGGTCAAAACAGGCATAGAAACATTTGCACTGATATGGAAGTTCCATGGTAAGCCCCACTCTCCCAAATGGTTCACTTCGAGCTGTGCAGCTGCTATTGCGCAATCATTCTGCCGTTTTAACCGTCATAAGTCAACTACAAATAGACAAAAAATATAGCATTAAGAAACCACTGTAAGAGTGTAATAGCCGCAGCTAGTAGTAATTATACTGATATAACTAGAAAGCGCATCGAATCGCAGTAATTAGTAACTCATGATTTCTGGAAAATCTATAATCATGTGGTGAACAATAGGCAATCAACAATTTTCCCACTATATAACCACTTTCGTGTTGCTCCCACGACAGCAGATAAGGCTGAACTGCTTGCCCAGTGGTTTGGCTTAAACTCCACATTGGACTCCAAAAACCACTCCCTTCCTAATTTCCCACTACGGACAGAAACCACACTAAATGATCTGCTCATCGTCCCTTCCCATGTTTTGGATATCATAAAAAACTTGACACCTCCAAAGCACGTGGACCTGCCTTGAGCTGGATCTGTCCTCTCCAAACTCTATAACAAATGCCTTGCTGAATCTTGCTTCCCTGATAGCTGTAACATTTCCTCCGTGGAACCAGTTGTCAAATTATCGACCCATAAGTTTCCTCCCGCTATTTGCTAAAATCTTTGAATCATTAATCAATCTAACAATAGTCCACCACCGTGAAAATGCTAAACTTCTTTCTGGTAAGCATTATGGATTTTGGCAATCCCGTTCTACTGTGGATATTCTAACGGTCATCTCTGAACGCATATACCATGCACCGAATAAAACAGGTGATGCTAGGGTGGTAGCGCTTGATGTATCCAAGTTTTTTGACAAGGTCTTGCATGAAGGTCTTCCCAGGAAAATTAATTAGTACGGCATTACCGAACAAATATTTAATATAACCAGACCCTTCTTAGCCAAAATAAATACAATCCAGGTTGTTCTCGATGGCCGTACACCCAAACAATATCACATTAATACACGTGTGCCCCAGGGATCGAAACTTGGACCATTATTAATCCTGATCTTCATGAACGACCTCCTGATGCAATCGCGTACGAGATGGGCATATTTACTGATAACACAACACTCTATTCTCGACATTCGGAAAAATTGAGCGCACACATATACAAGGCAATGGCTTAATCCGTAGAAAATGAACCCCAATCTTTAGTAGAATGGGTCCAAAATTGGATGGTTACATTTAATACTACCAAGACAAAGCCCTTTTCATTTGACAATTATTAGAACCTTTGCCAGCTATCGATTGCCATGACTGATAGCAACCTTTCCGAGAGTCCAACGTTCAAACTCCTCGGCCTATCATTCACAGGCAACATGAATTGGAATAAATACATAGAAGATGCTGCCAAGTCTGCTGCAAAAAGGGGACTTTCTCTAGTGGGCTAGTAAACTTGTGACACCTGACAGTAATCATATATGTCTATACAGCAACCATTCGCCCATGCATGAATAATTGTTGCCATATCTGGGCTGGTGCACCAACCACTAGTCTCTCCGTCTTCGAAGGGTACAAAGAAGAGTCTCTCCCTTAATATGTCCCGCATTGTCTACCAAGCTCCAGCCCCTGTCCAATCGACGCAATGTTGCATCCCTCTGCTTGTTTGACAAATATTTCCACGGAATGTGCTCCGATTAACTTGTATCGCCTGAATTGTATTACATTAATCATTTTAAAATGTTGTTACTGGTTTCATACGTAATGCTACCTTTATAAAAAAACACAGCAACCTACAATTAATAACATGATGAAGTAAACCAGAACAACATCTTAGAATGCTTAACGTAATGCAATTCATCCGGTGACGCTAATTCTGGCGTCCCAGAATTTAAATTTGTTTACGTCTTTCTTGGCACTGCACTGGCTCGTTCTTTTGATGTCTAAATGATTTTACGTGTGCGGTCTCGGTTGCCTTTTCAAATTCTTTTCCTTCTCTGCAGATTTTTCGTCCAATTGTTTTCTCACAATACATATAGAATATACATCATTCTTTTTTGATTTTTACACAAAAAGATCATTACAAAATTGAAGAAATAAAATGGTATATTCAAGCAGGGGAATTCTGCTATGTTTAACAATGTTTGCTTACACACACACACACACACACACACACACACACACACACACATATATATATATATATATATATATATATATATATATATATATATATATCAAGGGAGAACTTGAATGTCTCCACCGTCCTCGAGTGTCTACGGTCTCTCTGTACAGAGGGTTTTCAGGACCACCTGACATGAGTATACTTCAGCCTACATTTAAACCCTGACCAAATATTCAAAATAAAATAGTAACAAAGTTCACTTGATTTGTACTGCGCAGATCAAGTTTTTCGAATTTGGAGTGAGTTTATTGAACTTTTTATACTATTTGATTTGATTTATTTATCGCTGTAATAATCAACTTAAACATTGGATACTTTTCACTTCATCGATTGCTGACGCATCTCACGATTGGACAACTTTTTCAGTTCTTTCAATCCCTCGTATTTGGACTGTCACTCATTACTTGGATCAATCTTCAGTCAACCTTCTAGATATCTTTCCTGATTATGTTTTTTAAATTGTATGACTTGGATGGATTGTATAGATTCAACAAAAAAGTATGTTTTTGGGTTGATATATTTGATGTTATATATCTTTATGTATTTTTGTATATATTTTTATATATTTTCAAAGTGTAATCTTATTACCGGTAATAATACCACTACGGTAATGGTCCTCTGAGGAGAAGAATTATCTTTGAAAACTCATGAGCTAAGGACGTTAAGATACTTTGCTTGAACTTTGAATTATAATAAAATTAGATTGACACCTTATTTTATTATTTCATTTTATATTATAATATTAATGCTCTATCCAGTATATCGAGCTTCAGTTTTTATCCGGATTTTTAACTAATCATAAGATATTAGTTGACGCTTTATCTTTTGTTGGATTACTTTATATATATATATATATATATATATATATATATATATATATATATATATATATATATATATATATTGTGTGTGTATTTAGGCATCATTTTTCATTCATGAAAACATTGTTAAAATAACAACTTCCGAAAACAATTTAAAAAATTAAAAATACCGGAAGCTATCTACAAAAAAACTCAATAACCTAAATTTAATAACATCAAATATGAAACCAGTGGTAACATTTTAAAATGCTTAACGTAATGCGATTTTGTTTTGTGATGCTATTTCAGCGTCGCTGAATTTAAATGGTCAACGATTTTCACTCCAAACAAGGCAGGACGCCACTGTAGACGTAAGGGGCTACTGAGAAAAAAGAAGGGAGAAGGTAGGGGGAAGTCAACCTAGATTGGGATATGCGCAGCGAGATGTCTATTTACATAAGTTTTAAACTTCTGCATGTCTGTAGTGTCGGGGAAACAGGGGACAGGGAGGGAGTTCCAGAGGCCAGTAACACGAGAGAAGAAGCTATTTGAGTAGAAAGCTCTCCGACATCTGGGGACCTCCACAGTGAATGAATGAGATTTAGTTGATTGTCGAGTTAGTCTAGTGAATTTACGTCGAGGAGGCATCAGAGTAGCCAGTTCATCAGAGCATAATCCATTGAAGTATTTGTAAAACAAGCACAAGGATGCTACATTCGGCGATGAGACAGGGACTGGAGCTTGGTTGACAGTGAGGGACCCATTAAGTTGCCGATTCTTTTTTAGACCCTGTCAAGGAGGGAGAGACTAGTAGATGATGCACCAGCCCAGATGTGACAACAATACTCCATGCATGGGCGGATGGTGGCTTTGTAGAGATACAGGATAATGTCAGGTGAGAGGAGTTTACTAGCACGGTAGAGAGAGCCAACCTTCTTTGCGGCAGTCTTGACAATGTCTTCGATGTATTTGTTCCAATTCATGTTACCTGTGAAGGTTAGGCCGATGAGTTTGAATGATGAACTCTCAGGTAGGGTGTTATTTGCCATGACAATCGGTGGTTGGAGAGGTTCTTTGTAGGTATTGAAGGAAAGCAGCTTTGTCTTTGCTGCATTAAAAGTTACCAACCATTTGTGACCCCAATCCACTACAGCCTGGAGGTCATTTTCTAAAGATTCAGCCAATGCCTCGGATATGATCGCGTCGGTTTTGCCAACATGGCGAGAGTAAAGCGTGGTGTCGTCAGCAAATAAACCAATCTCAGACACTATGTCATCAGGGAGATCGTTTATATAGATCAGGAACAACAGAGGTCCAAGGATAGATCCCTGGGGTACACCAGCATTTATGTCATGTTGCTTAGATGAACGGCCATCGAGGACAACCTGGATTTTTCTTTTGTCTAGGAAGGATCTGATTATATTAAGTAATTGTCAAGTAATACAGTATGAGCGTATTTTGAGGAGAAGCCCTTTATGCCATACCTTGTCAAACGCCTTGGATATATCAAGCGCTACTGCCATAGCTTCCCCTGCCTTGTCAAGTGTATGATACATGCGTTCAGAGATGACCGTTAGGATGTCCGCAGTAGATCGTGCTTGTCTAAATCCATACTGGCGGTCAGATAGAAGTTTAGCATTATCTAAGTGCCTTACTATCGCTAGGTTGATTAAAGATTCGAAGATTTTAGCAAAGATCGGCAGCAGACTGATTGGGCGATAGTTGTGAGGATCGGTTCTATTCCCAGAACTCTTGTAGACTGGTACCACAGAGGCAATTTTCCAGCTGTCGGGGAAGCAAGATTCAGCTAGGCATTTATTGTAGAGTTTGGAGAGGACAGGGGCCAGTTCAGCAGAGCATTTCTTTATTACTATTACTGGTATAAGATCAGGTCCACAAGCTTTGGAGGTGTCAAGGTTTTTTATGATGTCTCTGACCTGGGATGGGGTGACGACCAGGTTATCAAGTGTGGCTTCGGTCCGCTATGGGAATTTGGGGAGGGGGTGGTTATCTGAGTCTAAAGTAGAGTTAGAAGCGAAGCGCTGGGCAAGTAGTTCAGCCTTATCAGTGGCCGTGCGTACGACATCATTGTGGTTTGATAGTGGAGGAATCGTTGATTGACCATTATTCACTACACTATTGTAGATTTTCCAGAAATCACGAGTACCTAGTTTCTGTGACTGGATGCGTTTTTTTGTTAACTCATTATACCTTCTCTTCGCTTCACCTATCACGGCCTTGCATTTATTTCTTGACTCTATAAATGTATGTCTATTAATAGCTGACTTATGGCGGCCAAATTTACGGAATGCTTGTTGCCTCTCAGAAATGGCAGCTGCACATTCCGAGGTGAACCATTGGGGAGAGTGGGACTTGCTAAAGAATTTTCGCATGGGGACATAGGCTTCGATGCCTGCTTTGACCCATTCAGTTAATTCGTTTGCACACTGGTCGGCAGGGAGTGAGAAGGTTTCCCTTCATGGGGCGTCACTGATGTGATCTCTGATCGACTCGAAATCAGCCTGCTTGTAGTATCTTGTTGTTTTGAGCAACGGTTCGTCAGCTTTTGGACGACTTTTAAGGGTGATATGTATCATTAGCACAATGTGATCAGCATTCCTGAGTGGGCTATGAGCTTTCGTCACACAAGCCTCGGGCATTGAGGTCAAGAAAAGGTCTAGAAGTGAGGCTTGTTGGTCTACTCGATCGGGGATGCGGGTCGGAAAATCGACAGTCTGAGAGAGGGAGTGAGCTAAGGAGAAATTATACGTAGAGTTGCCGGCCGCGTCAGTAAGGCTGGAGAATCCCAACCAGTCGCGGTGGTGCGCATTAAAATCCCCAAATACATGTATCTAGGCATTCGAGTCAATTAAGAGTGCTCTATCTATGCTTTCAGAGACAGAGTTTATCAGAGTACAGTCCTGGGTCGACGGGGAGCAGTATAGGAAATATAAGTAACTGACGTTGTGCTTGGAACAATGCGAAAAACGTTGTCTACGCGTTGCTCCGCCGTCTTTAAAAAAAATCTCTTCTTTCTCCAGCTTTTTTGTTCATTTGCTTCTGACACCTGAGGATGATTCGACGAAGAATCGAAAACGTTCGTGAAACCTGTGGAACATTTGTTAATTATTCTGCTTTTAATGCAAAAAAGACCATCAGAAAAAAAAGGTATAATCAAACAGACGAATTCTGTTATTTTAACAATGCTTGCATATATATATATATATATATATATATATATATATATATATATATATATATATATATATATATATATATAACAGTAGTACATATAGCGATAATAATAAGAGACAGTGAGTTTATGTATTCACTATAAAACATTAGAAATTGTAAAGTAACTTGATAATCGAAATTTGAAACAGAAATAAAATACAATCATAATAAAACACTAAAGGGCAATATATTGTTTCCGGGTGACACTGGATTTATTGTCTTGTTATAATTAAAATGATGCGTGCCATATTGCGATAAATACAATTGTCTAATAATTCTCCGAAAGTCAGTCTGCCTTTCTATCATTTCAAAACTACGTAATAAAAATCCATGGATTTTTATTAAGAATTACTTTTGATTCTCGGAAATGGTTATAGGCGGATCATATTTAAAAAATGAACCCCTAAATAGATGTTTAGGGATGTTTAGATGAGTGAGTCTAAATTATCGGGGGAAAAGTCACATAAGATTTATACAAAAACACAAAATCTTTATTTCATGACAAAAATGTTATTGCTTCGACGACTAAACATAACAGACATTGATTTTCTGTATTTTTTTGTTATTTCTATTTAGGAATTTCAATTCTCATATTGTTGTCTTTTTTTATTCATTGAAACATAAACGGAACTAACTCAATTTGATAACAAATGATAGATGTGTTTGGTTTCTGAATATATTTCAATAAATTTCAAACAAAAGTGAAAAATAAAAAATTAAAAAATGTATACGATATTAAAAAGAATATAAAAAACACAAAAAAAGAAAGCGTAAATAATTACGAGTTATAATGGCTGACTATATTGTCGTGCCCTTCCAGTGGAAATGGTCGCCATGATGGTTAAACATTTGTTTCATTTTTATCTGAATCTTTGGTTTGAGCAATCATTAAGCCTAGACAATTCGGCGCGCTACCGCGTGCCATTCCCGTATTCCCTGGCTGAATCGCTACACTTGCATCACACTAAGTGACTTATACGTCTTTTGTATAGAATCATAATATAGCATATCGTTGTTATCATCTCGTGGATGTGTCATGACGCCGTGGAGGTTTTCTGTTGATGCTGCTGCGTTTGTTGCTGCTGCTGCTAATGATGATGATGACTGTCTCGCTTCGAACTTATGTAATAAATCAACACCGAAATATAATTAAGATAACTTGTTCTTATATTATATCTTAGTCGTTGTTGTGGCCTGGTGGAGGAAAGAGAGAGACAACCTCAGTTTGTTTTATAACCTATTTTAATAATAATTTTATACGTCCTGTTCGACCCGCCTCCAGTCTTTTTCCGACTTACAAGATCTGTTAACTTCTTCAACGATGTAACGACACAAATGATTCATACTTCCGCTTCTACCATTTATACGCTCGTCAAATCTAACCTTCTGACCGTAACAAACAATGGCTTACTACGGTTGTCTTTGAGTGGGCCAAGGCTCCACTATACAACAATGATCTGTATTTAACTTGGATGGTGCACATAAAATACATCTGGATTTGGGACAAACATAGCATCTATTTTTTTACACCATTTTATAATGAGGTGACAGATAAACTTCTGTATTTTGACAAAATGTCCTACGGATGAACCGAAAACACTCCGTTTGTATTATTTGGATTCTTCGGACTACTGTTCTTATCTTGGATGTTATTCTCCCAACGTTTCGGCCGATGTATAACCTCCGACCGTCTTCAGGTGAGACTTGTCGAACTCGGGAATCTTTATGCCGAAGTTTCGAACAAAACTCTTCATTCAATCCACGAGGGTACACTGCTCTCGGTCCGTCAGCCATGACCGGATAGAAGTCTTAAGTAATTTTTAACTATATTCTTAGCATCGCCTTTCTTTTTACAAATCCAATGTATGCACGTTTATCTTGTCTTGAATTACCGTTAAGAGAAAATCATTCTTTCAGTCATCAAAGTTTTATCATTCTAAAATGAAATCATTCCAAGTCTGTAAAAAAATTATACACATTAAAACTCCCACATCGGAGTTCAGGCCTGATTTATGTATGTTTAGTTTAAACATTCATTTTGTTTCTTTTTTGTTTGCTTACATATGTCGACAGGAATTTGGTGTCTGTTAAAATAGATTTGATTTCATGTAATGTATGGTTTGTCTGGTTGCAATGTTTTGTCTCATAGTGAGTTTGTGGTCATTAAATATAAATTTAAAAAGTAACTTTGTCTAGCTCATTAATCCACTATTTGAACATTTTTGAGCAAAACATCTAATATATGACATTGAGGCTATCACAAGTAAGGTGTGGTGGTTGTATTTGCTGCTTGTATTTGGGAGTGTGAAGGGTGAATCTGTCAATACAAATTGACAAATTCAACATCTCGATTCATTGCAGATATACTTTTATGTTTGTAAGTGTTTTTCAGTGTGCTTATCATCGTTAATAAATTATATATATTAGTAAAACTACCCGACGCTGTCCGGGATCCTGGAAAAGAAAATAGAATAGTTAAAAATGTATGAGAAACATCTTTTTTGTATCCCGTTCTCTCTTTCTCAGCCATGTTACTTTTTGAATACCTTTCCCCCATCGAATGGCTCTCTGTCTAATTTGTTGTACAAGATTTTAGATATTATTACATATAATAGAAATAAAAGAAGGAAATGGTAATCGGCAGTTGACTCATTGACCTATTTTCAGTGTTGTCTCCTAACATTCAATAAAACGAATGAAGGAAAGTAATTTTCTGACCCTCACATACACTAGGCACCCCAAGTAGAATAAATAGTGGGGTATATTTTACTATAACCAACTCGGGAATTGAATAAGGAAATGTGTTTCTTTCTATCCACAGCCCTTGATACCAGATTACCTTTTTTATTCTTAATTTTACATTTTATAATCTGTAATTTTGGAGGAAGCACTGAGAATGTACTCAACACTGATTGGGCAAGAAGTTGTTTAAGTACGGTGACATTTATTGAAATCATTTTCAGTAAGTTTTAAAGCATTTAAAATTTAAATTTAAATTTGATAAATAGTGGGGTATATTTTACTATAACCAACTCGGGAATTGAATAAGGAAATGTGTTTCTTTCTATCCACAGCCCTTGATACCAGATTACCTTTTTCATTCTTAATTTTACATTTTATAATCTGTAATTTTGGAGGAAGCACCGAGAATGTACTCAACACTGATTGGGCAAGAAGTTGTTTAAGTACAGTGAAATTTATTGAAATCATTTTCAGTAAGTTTTAAAGCATTTAAAATTTAAATTTAAATTTGATAAAAATGAACTATACTTATCAAAGAGACGGGATATAAATGGCCATAGGGTTTATATGTCAAACACAATAATATATTTTCATAACTTACTACTATCTAGCTCTACTCACGTATTGAGTACTGTTGAAGTAAATACTGAAAATTGATACATAAAATACTATATCTCCTGATAACATTTTATGTGGATTCATGAAATAATAATAATATATAAATATATCATTCACACACGGCAGGATGTGAATAATATGCTTAAGGTCAACATTTACCCAAACGTGACCAATTTTTTTGCTTGTCATTAATTCAGTTTTCATCCAAATTTGATGCGTTTTTTTTGCATTAGAATAAAAGAAATAAAAATTTGGTCAAATAGAAAAAAAATAAATCAAAATATGTGTGGTCATCAATGTGTAGGATAACGCCCCCCCATTGACTTTGAATCACCATAACTGTTTTATTTACAACAAATATTTATTTTGTTTATACCAAAAATGTAGCTAACAGCACAAGGAATCTAAAAATATAGATATCTCAAAAGGATATTGAAGGCTTTAGCAGCTTAAACTGACAAAAATGCCTATTGAGTAACGCTCCTCATGCCCTTTAACTCGACATAACTTTTTAAATTATGAATATAATTTAACGATGGAAAAATAAAAAGATAGAACTCGATAAGCTGATTCTAAAATGTTAATATTAAAAATAGTTGAGTGACTTTTAGTAGAAAAATAAAAAAAGTGATAATTCTCTTTTGAAGCCAAATTTTTATAGGAAAAAAAAGCCCAAAAAGGCCAAATTGAAAACCGAAGCCACACTTTTAGAAGAAAGCAAGACAAAAAAATGCCAAATTGAAAATTCTCTTTATTAATGAAGACAAATTGGCTATATTAAATATATTGACTATTGGGTATGTTAGAAAATGTTAACTTTCGATTATTTGGTACACAAGAGGCGTGTCCGGAAACTTTCCGGAAACTTTCAATCCTTTTGTACCCAAGAGGCGCATCCGGAAACTTTCGATTAAACATTCGATGTTTTTGTACACCAGAGGTGCGTCCGTAAACCTTCGATTTTTTTTACACCAGAGGCGCGTCCAGAAACTTTCGATTCTTTAATACATCAGAAGCGCCTCTGTAAACTTTCGATTATTTTGTACACCAGAGGCGTGGTCGTAAACTTTCGATTATTTTGTACAATGGAGGCGCGTCCGGAAACTTTCGATTGAACTTTCGGTTCTTTTGTGCAACAGAGGCGCTTACTTGAACTTTCGATTTACTTGTACACCAGAGGCGCGTCTATAAACTTTCGATTCTTTGTCCGGAAACTTTCGACTAAACCGTTGATACTTTTGTACACCAGAGGCACGTCTCGCCACTTTCGATTCTTTTGTACAACTGAGGTGCGTCCGTAAACATTCAATTTTTTTACACCAGAGGCGCGACAGAAACTTTCGATTCTTTAATACATCAGAAGCGCCTCTGTAAACTTTCGATTATTTTGTACTCCAGAGGCGTGGTCGTAAACTTTCGATTATTTTTTAAAACAGAGGCGCGTCTCGAAACTTTCGATTCTTTGTACACTAGAGTTGCGCCCATAAACTTTTGATTCTTTTGTACACCAGAGGCGCGTCCGGAAACTTTCGATTCTTTTTGCACATCAGAGGCGCGTTCGGAAACTTTCAACTAAACTTTCGATTCTTTTGTAGAACAGAAGCGCTTACTGGAACTTTCGATTCATTTGTACACCAGAGGCGCATCCATAAACTTTCGATTCTTTTGTATACCAGAGGCGCGCCCGGAAACCTTCGATTTTTTTTACACCAGAGGCGCGTCGAGAAACTTTCGATTCTTTTGTACAACAGAGGTGCTTACTTGAACTTTCGATTCATTTGTACACCAGAGGCACGTCTATAAACTTTCGATTCTTTTGTACACCAGAGGCGCGTCCGGAAACCTTCGATTTTTTTACACCAGAGGCGCGTCCAGAAGCGTTCGATTCTTTAATACACCATAAGCGCTTCTGTAAACTTTCGATTCTTTTGTACACTTGATGCATGTTTGTAAACTTTCGATTCTATTTTACACCAGAGGCGCGTCCGGAAACTTTTGATTAAACTTTAAATTATTTTGTACAACATAGGCGCGTCTCTGAACTTTCGATTCTTTTGTACACCAGAGGCACGTCCGTAAACTTTCGATTCCTTTGTACACTTTTGAAATAAATGAAGATTTAATAATCCTATTTGTTGCACACAAGAATTTAAATATTTTGTTTTAACAACAACTACTTTTATTAAATACTGTGGTACGTGTTCAGAAAATACTGATCATCAGTCAACTTGAAGAATTGAATTCACTAATGATTCCAAATATCTAGTCATCTCAATTAATAGATGTTTGATTAATAATGAATAGGAACAAAGAATTAATTGGGATATTATGAACTTCAGTTTTTAAAAGCAGCAAATATATGGAACAAATTTTACATTAAAAGCCGCCACTCTTCATGAGGAAGCATCATCTATGACAGGTCATTAAACTTGTCTAGTCAAAAATGGCACTGAAAATTAGAATGAAATTAGTGACCATATTATCAAGAAAAACACAGTAAATTTCCTCTCAAATTACTTAATGTGGTTCATACAACCACATTTATTCATGGAAAAAGTATAAACTTGAAATTGAAAATATATTTTAAAATTTATTTTGAAAATAATATTTATATTGAAGTCAATAATAATATAATTAGACTGAAATAAATATATTAAAATTTATTCTGAAAATTTAAGAATGATTTTTGAAACATAGAATTTATTGTTATTTTTTAATAATTAAAAAAAATGAAAATTACATTTTATTTTGAAAATTAATAATTTGAATAATAAACTTATTTTTTTGAAACTTATTTTGACTTGTTTCTAACAGTATTTGTAATTTTAAAACTGACTTGAAACCAAGAAATTGAAATTTATTCTCATTATTCTGAAACTTATTCTCCAAATCAAAGTTTTTCTGAATTTATTGAATATTTTAAATTCAAATATTCAAGATATTTTTAAAATCTTTTTTTACTTTATTAGGAAAATTACAATTCTAAAATATAATTTATACTGAAAGCAATACTAAATGACTTATAATATTTGAATTCATTCTGAAATAATTAAAACTTTTTTTTAACTTATTTGAAACTCAGAAATTGAAATTTATTCTTATTATTCTGAAAATTAGTAATTTTCTGAATTTATTAATTTTAATTATTTTTTATTCAGCGGATAATTAAAAAAATAAATGCAAGGCTAGTTCACTAGTGAATTAGATGTTTTCATTATTGTGATGTCATAATGATTATTGGTTCAACTCAATTAGCAATTGCTACTAATACTTCCACCAACTCAAAGTCGAAATGACTCGGAAAACCTGGTCAGTGATGCTTTGGGGTCTTGTTTGCTGTTCCTTATTTAACTTATAATAAAAATGCATTGAACATTCTCAAACTGAAATATATTTTAAAAAGTGGACTAGACTGAAAAATGCGGACGCATGTGTATTAATATTTTTAAATATGAACCTGGTAAAGTACAGGACAAGTGGAATTAACTCTTAAAATGTTCGAAGACTTACACATCAATATATATAACTAACGATCTATAAAATAGCAATCACCACCAGTACTAATGCTTTATCTGTATTTAACAATTGATATATAAATAAATAAACGAATAATAAATAAATAAATAAATAAAGATGTATATATATATATATATATATATATATACATACATATGATAATGAATTAGTATATGAACGAATAAATACAAATTATGAAAAGGCTGATACTAACGATAAGCGATAAGACGTAACCTCCTGAAGACGGTCGAGAGACCGAAAGCGCTTGAGGGATGGCCCATGACACAACGCTCGGTGCCACATTATACCAATTAACACACGCAAACCGCAAAATTGCTCGCTGCGTCGAGTGATTAACGAGAAAACTTGCAAAATGAGAGAACTTCGTGGTCTTTAACGAAGCTTGTATTAATATATATATATATATATATATTTATATATATATATATATATATATATATATATATATATATATATATATATATATATATTTATATATATAGTAGTGTTAACACAGCCGTCATCGTGGCTTTAATGCATATCCCTTTCAGTAGTTGACGACGTCTGCCTTTAAATAGGTTTAATCTCTCGCTGTTTTACCGGGTTGTTGATAGCGGCCGTGCGAGCTAAGACGTTGGAATTTAAGTTTGGAACATAACTCGGTCTGTGGTTCGATATAAATAATAATCTCTACATTGACGATTCCCGAAAGGATGAAACGTATACGCATGTAGATGAAAACAAATAATATAATTACACACACACACACACACACACACACACACACACACACACACACACACACACACACATATATATATATATATATATATATATATAAGAAATATCTAATTATATATTAATGTTTGTTTAGAGCATTGCATAGAAGTTATTATATTATTTGAAATCCAGTAAAGTGCATATTTGAAATAACGTAGAGATAAGAGTGTTAAAATTTGCTTGAAGCATTTTGTGTAGTATAGAAATTATTTCTATACCCAGCATACTGCTTCAAACAAAGTATTGCACTCTTAACCCTTACGCTTGTCAGGGCAAGTTTGCGACCTTTGACGTACAGTTCCAGCGGCAAGTGCAAGAGGCACACTTCAGCCGTAAAATCAACTTTCTGAGTAACTGCCTGAAGAACTTAATACCTAATGTACTCAACACCGAAACTCAATGGCGAACACTTCTCAGAAAGAAAGACTCTGGTTACAATTTTTGATTCTACTTTTAAAGAAAAGTTATTCCCGAATTCTTGGAAATATAGTAATAACTACTAGTAGCCAATTTCTATCTTTACCTAACTGTTGTGGAAAATATACGCTCTTTCGTATTTGCATGAGAGAGTGGATGACTCAAATTAATGTATTGACGAAACATACATGATAAATTATGTTTTAAGCCAAAATAAATCACTTTGAACTAATGACGAATACCCTTTATGCCTACTTATTTTGCGGATTAGCATAAAATGGTCACTGAATTAAAACATTTTTGTAATGTCTTTTTTATGTTATTCTTCTTCAAGTATCAGGTCTGTTTGCAGACATCGATGATCATTGCTCTCCATTCTTATTTGAATATTTTGTTTCACCATGATGTTCTTAGCAAAGAGGTTACCTATAGTGGATTGCAGTTACCTTCTATAGGGGCAGTGCTCTTACAGAGAAGGAAGTATTAGCCATTGTACAAAAATCAGTATCATCTGCCTAACACAAAACGAAGGGTTGACCAGTTTCTAAAATCTATTAGGCTGCTCGACCCTCCATCCATAACCTGCGTGCCATGACTTCACGTACCCTGATCGGGGATAAGTGCGTACTCGACCTTGTTCAAGGGTCTCCCACAGTCTAGCGGAGGGAAGGACGCGCCTTACTGCTCCTGTTGGTGGAAATGTTTCCACTCCACTACCCTAATTGACTATATTCTAATTATGTGCTTTTACTTTTTATAAATTAAAAAAAGTGAAATTATTTTTAATTGCCAGCTCCATTAAGAAATTTATAATAACTTAACCCTAACTACCACTATTAAGTGTTATTATAATTTTATGTTATTATGTTATGTTAATTCCTTTTAAATTTATAAAACACGTATCCAGTTAAAAAAAATCCTTTAGACTTACGTATTTTTATGTAATTGTTTTTATTGGTGATTGTAGCGTTTGTTGCTATATATAAAATTGGACTGTTATTCCTATCCGTAGACACCATTTTTATAACATCTACCATACATTCCTTTAACACTCGTTTCCTTTTGTATCAAAAAAAATGTTCAAAGTTTATTTTTTGTGCAAAAAAGTTCTCTATGTTGGTAATAAAATTCTGAAACAATTAAAATATTTTTGGTGCTAGAAAAAAGACAACGGTCGAAACATTGAATTAAAATTACATTCTGAACACTTTAAAAATAATTTTATATCAGGACAAAAAATTAAATTTAAATAAAGGGATATAGATAATAAAATAACTTTGTTTATACGTTTATTTCGAAATAGTTTTTAATTTGTATAACACTTACAAAATAAATTATTTAATCAGCTTTTAATTATTTATTGTTTTCATTTTAAAAATTATTTATCGTTTGTTTTTAATTGTTTTCTCATTTAATTATCGTATTTTTATTGAATTCCTAATTGCAGTTCCTTGGCGTTTTGGCTAAGATCAAAGTGTAGTATCTGATGACAAAGTCTAATATTACATTTTCACATTAGAAGTATTTTAAGTAGGTTTTAAGTAAGTTAGTCCCTAGAGTAAATGTGGTATTGTGGTGACTGAAATGACTCTAGCTGAGAGTAAGATAGCCTGACGATTCTCCACGGGGATAAAACACGGAAGACTCTGTGTAGCTTAATTGACATAAATATATTTTCATAACTTACTATATATATATATATATATATATATATATATATATATATAGTACACGTATTGTATTAGTTTCTGTAGGTGTAAATCTGTTGAAACTCCAGTGTTTATAAAAGGTGCTCAATAAAAAGTAGAGCTGTTCTTTAGCATGCATTTTTATTTATACAAACATTATTAGTTACCAATAATGTTGGTATAAATAAAAGAAATATAATATATATATATATATATATATATATATATATATATATATATATATATATATATACAGGGTGGGCAAAAATAAGGGTCCTATTTTTAAAAATTCATAACTTTTTTATTTATTGATTTTTTTTTTTTTAGAATAAGTAAAGGACCCCTTCCGAAGCAAGCATGAGCCGTATTAGCCCTAAGGAACGTACCCTCATTTAGAAAACATTATTTTTGCTTAAAAAAACTCAAAACAGTGTAAAAAACAATACTTTAGTTTTTGTAACTTTTAAGAAGTGTTTTTCGGCTAAAATTTGTTTTGTTTATTTCAAAAAATCTCGGAAGGGTCAGTCTACACACACATAAAGTTTGGTGAGTTTAACTTTTATTTTGTGGAAGTTATTCAAATTCAAGTTATTCAAATTTAAAGATAGGACCCTTATTTTGGCCCACCCTGTATATATAATATATATATATATATATACATATATAAAGATAAATGGAAGAAGAGGGATAAACATGTACGAATGACAAATCTATTTCAACTTCGATTGCTCAATGCAAGGTGTACTCGGTAAAAACATGTTTATTATTCTTTCCTTAAGCCAAGGCTTTTCAAAGATTAAAGTCTTATCATCAGAGGAATTACATAGATGGATAAGTTGGCAGTGGAAAATCCAAAATTCAAAATTTGAAAAAAATATTAAGTAATGGAGAGTGAGAGTGTGCGTGTAAAAAAGTATGGGGTCTGTCCAGTTGGTGAATGTCCGTTGATAAGGTGTCCGGTGAAAGGAAATTTAAAGATGGAAAAAATATTGTATTATATATATATATATATATATATATATATATATATATATATATATATATATATAATGTACGCCATAAGTAAGTATATCATTTTTTCAACATAATAAATGTAATATGAACATGTAACGTGTAGACATAACGTATATCAGAAATACAAATAGAAATAAAATTAAATTTATATAAAAATGTTTATCAAATAAAAAATATATGATTTCTGCTATCACATTACATGGAATAGAAGGAATACTTTAGTATCAACTAAGTTACAAACAAAAGAAACTATGTGTATGCATTTTTCAGATGAGGATTAATAATTTGTATAATTTGCTTATTCGAACTACATTTATCGTCTTCAGTGTTATTATCACAACGTTTCGGTCGCTGTAACCTCCGTAATTCTTCAAGGACCCGTTGATAAAGACTTAAATAAATTTAAGTTCTAAGTAATAGTCATCTGAAGGTTGAAGGTTCAATCCTCGGTGCGGGCGATATGAAGAATTACGAATTACTGATGACTTCTTCCGGTTAAAGTTGGCGGCGAAACAAGAACATGCTATCTCCGTGGATTAAATAAAGGGTTCCGTTCAGATTCTGTACAGATTCCCGAGTTTGACAGAAATATTACCACGTTCGAAAAGATACACCTGAAAAAGGCCGGAGGTTACAGCGGCCGAAACGTTGTGAGATGAGAACAGTAGTCCAAATAATCCAAATTATACAAAAGAAAATATATATTTTCTTATGGCGGACCCTATATTTACAGTTATATATATATATATATATATATATATATATATATATATATATATATATATATATATATAAGTCAGTTTATATTATATTCCAATAACCATGGTTTTATTTTATTATTTTTATTTTTTCACATTACCAAACAATATAAAATTTCTGTGAGATATATTTTTAACGGTCCGTTTCATTTGTCTTGTGCCAAACAACATTTTTATGTCAATATCCTCTCTTCAACACTACAAAATCATCAGAAAAAATTCACAAAGATAAAAGTTATTGGATTAAAGTGTCTTGAAAACAACAATAATATAAACTGACTTATATTTTGCTCTGTTATTAATAACTGATAAGCATTGAGCTGAATCTTTAAAAGAGACTACAAAGTAAAAGGAACTGATGGTATATGGTAATACATATATTGTCATTAATAATTATATATATATATATATATATATATATATATATATATATATATATATATATATCTAGGCAGTATCTTCTCTTGCAGACAAGTATTGTCTGGATATCCTTAGGTAGATAATTTTAATAGTCCGAATCAGGATCTTAATTTCGGAGGGAAATTGGCTTATTAATTTGCCATAGTTTAGGAGCGGGAATGGTTGTTAGTTAAGAGATGGGCCATGGCGCGAGTATCAGACAAATGCATCGTCAATCTTCTCGACAAAGTCGTGGTAGTCAAACCTATGTATATATTTTTTCTTGTTTGTCGAAGACACAGTCTCCCAAAGGGAAATTTAAACTCATAAACAAGGTTTATCTTATCCAAAACTCTAATCGAGGGCGGGGGGAAGAATTATTCGTGATAATAAGGTTAGTGGTTTTTACTTTATTGTAGAAAATGATCAGTTTTACTTTTTTATTTGGGTTAGTTATTAATAATATTTCTTAGAACCTAATTAATAAAATTAACTTTGATATCAGTAATAATATACTAAAATGTCTATCATTCCAACTATAGTTTCGCACTTATTACATAATTCCCGCCTGAACCATCTCTAATACTAACACATGGTCTGTACCTGATCATCTTCATTACCCTGAAGATGGACCCGGATGGGTCTGAAAGTACTTAGAACACAAATCTAAACTATGGCAAATTCATCAGTCAATTCCCCTCCGAAACTACAATCCTAATTCGGACTATTGAAAGGATCGACCAAAGGATATCCAGACATAAGTTGTCTCTTATATTCAACAATATATATATATATATATATATATATATATATATATATATATATATATATATATATATATATATATAATAAGTGTCAATAGAAAGCCCTTACAATGCAAGGTAGATTTTTTTTTACTGTTGTCTTATATATTTCGGAGAAACACTCCATTTTCAAAGATGTATTTTTTTAAATAAACAAACTTATAGTTTTGTTTATAGAAGAAACGTCTTGTTGGTCTGACGTATTTATCCACCCTGTGATGGAATTCGCGGTAGTAGGTAAAAAATACACTTTGAAAATGGAGTGTTTCTCCGAAATATATAAGACAACAGTAAAAAAAAACTACCTTGCATTGTAAGGGCTTTCTATTTACACTTATTACCTATCACCAATGCTTAAAAAAAAAAGAACGAAAATAATTTGAGTATAACTCCCAGCATGCCCGATGCTTCAGTTCTTTCTACCTACTACCGCGAATTCCATCACAGAGCGGATAAATACGTCAGACCAACAAGACGTTTCTTCTATAAACAAAACTATAAGTTTGTTTATTTAAAAAAAAATACATCTTTGAAAATGGAGTGTTTCTCCGAAATATATAAGACAACAGTAAAAAAAAAAATCTACCTTGCATTGTAAGGGCTTTCTATTGACACTTATTACCTATCACCAATGCTTAAAAAAAAAGAACGAAAATAATTTGAATATATATATATATATATATATATATATATATATTTCTACCCCCGATCGGAATTCAGAAAACTCTTAGTAGAAAAAATATATATTATAGGAGATATATCCTTATTACATATATCATGTATCTGAGTAAAGTCAGATGCTACATCAATGGTGTATTCACTGCCATGAATGCGATCATTTTTCTGGGTGGCGGCTATGGTGCTATATTTAATATATAAAATTAAGTATGTCGGATTTTCGAAGTTAGACCTAAATAGCAATGCATCTGACAAATCGGTATTTTAATCTGACTAGATATTTCCTTTTCTTTATCATGGTGCTAAGATAGATAAAAATTATTTAAAATTGTTCCTTTCAGAAAATACTTTATCTGACTAGGTTCATTTCTATTTTTTGTGAACATAACAGTTTAAAGAGTCGAATTTTCAAATTAATCGTTATCGAATAGAAAATAGTTTCTGACTTTAAAATCCCCATCGATTACTTTCTACAAATAGAAATTAAAAGAGATTATAATTACCGTTACAAATTTACTTACAGTTTTCGTTCGTTTGCTAATATAATGATCAAATTATACCGTAAAATTAAATAAATATCCGGTAGTAAAAAAAAATAAAATAAATCTTCAAAATATAAATGAAAGTTAAACACACCCGAACAACGGAGTTAGTTATTTATATGTTCTTTGCCCTTTGTTGTATTTTCATTTTCGAACTAAGTTCCGAAATGATACTGTGATATTTCTCCAGCCCAATCATGTACACACACTTCGCCCACTTGAAGTTCTTTTATGAAATTTGTTCACCAAGAATGGTTATTAATTGCATTTCTCTTTACAATTTATTACAATATTGTTTTAATTCCGCGCCCCTGATTCAGAATAAATGATGAGATTCAGAATTGCTTGTCAATTGTGTCAAGAATTGTGAGAGACGAGAAGAGATCTTTCCCCGTGTGAAATTAAATCTAGAGAAACAGCAGGGGATAATTAAACGGTTAAAGGGACCAGCCAGTCCAAATATTGGTTTATAATGAAGGACATTATTGGTTAGCAATATTAATAAACGTCTTAATCGATGCTTTAATTAAGAAAGGATTTCAGTAATATTATAAACTAGTTGGATTACAGACAGCGCCCAAAACATGACAACATCTATGGTTAAATGCTCGATGCGTCGAACACTATAATATTCAATATAGCACCGTAGATTCTATTTATTTATTATTATTCAAAAAAATAGTGTATCACAAACAAGGCAATCTGCCACTGTAGACGTAAGAGGCTACTGATAATTAGGGTGGGGGGGTATCTTAAATTGGGAGCTGTGCAGCGAGATTCCTGTTCACATTAGTTTTAAATTTCTGCATGTCAGTACAGTCGGGGAAACAGGGAGCAGGGAGGGAGTTCCAAAGGCCGGCAGCATGAGGAAAGAAGCTTTTGGAGTAAAAGGCTTTCCGGCATCTGGGTATCTTCACAGTGAATGGATGAGATTTAGCTGATTGTCGAGTTGGTTGAGTGTATTTACATCGAAGGGGCACCATAGCAGCAAGTTCATCGGAGCACAAAGTACTGTGGAATTTCCACAGGCTTCTGCTAGTTTAAGAATAATTATCTTACGAATCTAGTAAAAACATTTCAAGTTTGGGTTTCAACTGTTAATTTGGGAACATGGGGTTCATGAAATAATTTTGCAAACCAGTCTGAACAATGCTTAACTTTGAAAAATAATGCTACAATTACTAAATAGTTACTTTGATAGATGTTTGTATCAACAACTACAAAAATACATAGTAGACATTGCCAAGGCTGCTGCAAAGAAGGTCGGATCCCTCTACCGAGCTAAAATACTTCCCACACCTGACAACATCCTATATCTCTACAAAGCTACCGTCCACCCATGCATGGAGTATTGTTGCCACATCTGGGCTGGTGCAACATCTACTAGTCTCTCCCTCTTAGACAAGGTCCAAAATAGAGTTGCTAATTTAATAAGTCCCTTACTAGTCACCAAGCTGCAGCCCCTGTCCCATCGCCCAATGTTGCATCTTTGTGCTTGCTTTACTTCAATGGATTGTGCTCCGATAAACTTGCTGCTCTGGTGCCCTCTCGATGTAAATACACTCGCGTGTGAAATGTGATAACCTACGTACGAACACGAAATGCCTTAGCGTATTATCATACAGATGTATGTTGTAAATGTTTGTTTAAGTACGTTTTCAAATCGTCAAGTAAAAAATAATACAAAAATGCAAACAAACATGCATAATCTTCTTATTGAGTTGGTTTCTCATATTCTTTTATTTTCAGGAAGATTTGCCATTCTATTCTTTAACCTTGATATGAACTAGTTGAACTAGCAGGGCTGGTTCTAAATTCTAAATCATCCTTTGAGAATCCCCCCCCCTCAATATTACAAAACAAACAAACACAGACTGCAATGTAGTGAAGTTTGTGAAACTAGAGCAAGGGCGACCGAGCTTTTAAATATTATAATTTTGTGGATATATGCCACTATTATGGGGTTGTTAAAAGGACAGAATATTTTGAATATTTCTGTCCAATTTAGAAACTCAGAAATATACTACATCCTAAGCACTGCAATGAAAAAGGACCAATAATTATTTTTATTTTAGACCACCTGTGACCCGTTGTGTCAGTATTTGTTATATATTATTAAATATATAATTTCTTAATTTCCTTTGTTTTGAGAGGGGAAGATTTTCTCCCGAAATATGACAATATTTTCCACCATCCCGGATTCTATTGACAGTAAAAGCATTTCAGAAAGTCAGAATACATTGTGATGTCATAGAAAACGGGTTGCCCCTTTCTCTTGTCTCCTTTCTCTCCCACCCTCTCTATTATCCCCCTCTCTAACCCCTCGCACTAGTTTAGTTATTTACATCATTCCATTGCTCTCACATCTTCTCTAATCATTTGCCATTTATATAAGTTATTCGCC